>OZ004600.1:72815391-74041425 GCA_963924605.1 Malthinus seriepunctatus
ATGTTATTTAAGACACTATGAATAATTATTAGTAGTGGATAGGTACATAATGGTTGTAAATAATACATTTTTTCATTCACGTTGATACTTAACTAACAGATACATTGTAAAAGGAAAAACTCGGATGATGTCATAGGAGGACGTCGAGAGATATACAGGGTGGTACATTTGTTTTATTTGCACATTGTTGTCAAAATGTCGCACGTGTCGGTCGGTTGTTTCGCTTAGTTGCTTAGTTGTAGCAAAAACTATACAGTATAAGGCTGTCATAGCCTATGGGCGAAATGTGACCAAAAATCTCCACTAAAGAAGATGTCGCTAGTCACCGGTGCATTTTCGTGTGATGAAGATAGCCTGTCGAGGCGGGAGCAACAAAGAAAAGGATGAAACAAGTTTACTCTTCGAAGGATTTTAAGCGATTTTGACCTTAAAAGCCTTTCACATTTTTTAATATCGGTTTCGGTAGTCTCTTACTGTATTATCTTTTGTTGTAGCTAGTCCAGAATGAAAAAAGAGGGGAGGGGCTAAAAGGAATATAGCTTAATATGGCTCTGACTTGAGCCGTTTTCTGGCGATCAAAACGGTGTAAGGGGTTGAAAACGGTTCAAATATATCGAATTCTCGCGTTCTAACGGTGACGTCACTAAAGATACCGGTTCAAATACTTGCAATGTATTTAAACTATAGGGGTCCCATGTATTTGAACCATTAAAACACATTTAATGCATAATCCGTCAAATTTGTTGGCGTTTGTTGGTTATGTTTATGTCATTAGTCCGTGTTGGTCCGTGTTAGTAAATTTTTAAAAGACAACGCGTACAAAACTGAATGCTTGTATGATTGTCACGATTGTCACTTATCGCAGATGTTAAACTTTTTATTTTTTTTTAAATTAATTTAAAGATCTTCGACAGTATCAAAACTAAGTCAAGTCGTTCTCGTTTTACATATATTATTTATTTATTTTTGAATTAGAGATTATTTTTTAGTTGAAAACAACGCGCGTAACTGGGGGGGGGGATCCCGAAAATCATGCTGGCTACCCCACTAGAAAACAGACGATCCTTCTTAACCTATTTTAAACTTTTATCCACAGAATAATGTTAGTCGCACTAAAATGTGTTTTTTCCGCTACGTCGGCTTGACTCTAGCCGAAAACGGAGCCGAGGGGGGGGGTCGATGTGGTAAAAAGAAGGATTTAGTAGTTGCCGGTGGATTATGTACGAGCCATTTTTAATAAAAAAAGTCGGACATGAAAAATATGTTAATTTTTCCCGTATCAGAGGCAGAATCTTAAGGATTCGTAACACTCTTACACGTGTAGAAAAACGCATCGTTACACAAAGGCTCTTTGAATTTTTTACTATATCAGGAAGTAGGTAATGTTCAGCGGGATTTTGTGTTGAACTCTTTGTTGATCATATTTTTTATATTCCCTTAGGAAATGTTTCACTGTGATAGGTGTATCACACCGTTTACACCTATAGGTGTGTATCACCTACCACCCACTGGCTTAGGTTTCCTCGTGATACGGTGTACATTATAGTTGTGTAGATTAGTGTGGCATATTGTGAGTCGGCATAGCTTCTTGTATTTTTTTTTAGTTTTTTTACGAGAGTAGGTACCTAATTGAAGGTCATTTTTCCAAAACTCGTTTAATCAAAGAAATTCTGAGATTCTTTTCTTTGACGATATAGGCAAGAAATGCAACTTCCAAAGGAATATATTGCTAAACAAAAATATCCACAACTACAACATTGTTATTACTTATATTTTATATACATAATATTTCACTTTTCTTTGCTGTTGGCTTCAATATCTCTCTGTATAACATTAGTACAATTTTTGTTTTATGTCTACGTTGAGTTGAAGTAAGTTTTTATTTGTATAGGTTATGTTGGTGTTGACAATTTCATTACGGCGCTAAAATTTCAAATTAAGCCACGCGCACAAATTGGTGACGTTTTTAAACTTGATATATTGTTGACGTCATCATTCAAAACGGTTCAAAATGACGTCATTAGTTTTAAATACGTTGCATGTTACGGTTGAAAACGGTGCATCGCTAGAAAACGACTTTGATTAGTAAATTTAATAATTGAAATATTAAATTGTTAAATTAATAATAGGAAGTAGTTTGGTTACGACGGATTTCTAATAAACGGACTGGTTGCATTTGTATTTTGTTTTGGAATGTGAAAACATCAACAAAGGAAACAAAACTGCAATAAAACAAACAATTCAGAAACTATATTGCAACCAAACAGGATTATAATACTTCATTTGCAGTTTTGCTTTAATTTTCAATCGTTTCTACTCGAGAAACAGAAAGCGGTAATTAAAGGCATGTTCACTTAAGTTGGTTTTCTTTATTCTTTCTTATGGTTTGTTTTTGGTTGTTAGCAGAAAGTCCCAGTTTTGTTGCTAGTGACACAAAGTTTTGTATTTTTTTGTTTGTATTGTTTTGTATTTCTATTTAATTGTAATAGACAGAACCCGCATTCTTTAGATCGTTTTTCTTTGGAGAATCGTACAATACACAGCGGGATAGAACAAACGTTCAATTTCGCCATATATTTGGCTCCCAATTCTATAAAAATTGAGAGTTTTGTTACAAAAAATAATATAAAATTCAATAGTTCGTTATAAACATTCCATTAAAATTTTAAAAACATTGACAGTCTAGTATAAAATTTAGAACACTCCAATGTCTTAAATTTGTGTGAAAATGTCAGTAGCTAAAATCTCACGGCAACGCTGCATAATTTGAAGTGACGCGAATATTCAAATCTTTAGAGTTTACAGTTATTATTTGTCATTATTTCATGCAGTGATGCCAGACCTTCTTCTCTATGTCACTCGTACTTTCATTCGAGCATGTCACCGCTAGAGTCCGCGCCTATCAGTATGTAGAGCAAAAATATTTTATTCTGAGGAGCTCTGAACATGCGCAGATACCTAAATTGGTATTTATCCCACCAACACAGTAGTCAACGTATTTAAATTATTAAAGGGGCGTGGCCACACCTGCGCCAACTTACCTCAGGTTAAATTATTTTTGCTCTAACTACCTTACTAGAGAGAGCACTAATATTCTACATGTGTAAAAATAAAAAACAAATGTAAAGTATTTAGAAACACTCTGTACATTTTTAAATAGATTGCGTCAATAAATTAGGGGAACACTTAGAAAGTGGTAATTTTTTTGTAGATACAAAATTAAATTTAGTAACGCGTAGTACCTCCACAAGATTGGATGAGGGCGTTACAGCTCCGCGACATGCTTTAAATGAACCTCTGAATCTTCTCATGGGGTATATAGACTCATTCTTCTTGAAAAGTTATCAAACGGTCTTGAAGACTTTCTAAGGCCACAGGTCTGTTTCTGATCTTTGAATCAAGTTCAACTCATAAGTGTTCCATTGGATTGAGATCTGGGCTAACAGCCAGCCAGTTCATAATTGGAATTTGATGATGTTCTAGGAATTGTCTGGTTTTATATGGTACATATAGTCGTGTTTAATCATGCTGGAGCAGAAATCTAGGACCTACGAGGCCTCCAGCAGTTATCACATGGTTTGTTAGTATGTCGTCGATGTATCGAGCTGCATTAGTTTGCCTAGGTACAACAACATATACAGTGCGAATATTAAATGAGATACCTACCTACACCATGTGAGATCCTTTTCCAAACTTGTCTACCTCCTGAACCAATTTTTCACGATGGTGTTTACCTATGCGTATCCAAACTCGAAGACGACTATAACGAGTAAACCTAAATCTGGACTCATTGAAGAAAAGCACCAAGGACCACTGCTTAATCCTCTAATTCATATATTCTTGCTTGAAAATCAGTAAATTTATTTTATGATTTAAAGTCAGTTGTGGCTTACGGACCGGCCTCATCGACCTCAAATTGCTTTCTTGCAACCTTTTTCTTATGGTTTCTGTACAAACTTGAATTGGTCTTTTGAGGTAACTTTTTAGGTCTCTAGCAGTAAAAATGCCGTGGCGACGTCTAAGCACACAAGTATGTAAAGATTTGTTTTCCGGAGGAGTTGTAGAACGTTTTCGATCATGACCAGCTCTTCTACCATAACTGTCGGTCCCTAAATATCGATTCAAAACTATTTTGATAACAGAAGGGCTCACATTAAGTTGTGTTTCAACATTACGATAGCTGTAGTCTTCTTTGATTAATGTTACTTGCAACTTCAGCTTCACTTTTGATGCCTCATTGTAGTAGTAAACACTCTAATGACAAGTAGTGATACACACAGGTTCGTTTATTTCTATTATTCATTTATACATATACAGCTATTATCTTGAAAGTATGTCTTTTAGGCTTAAGTGGTGCATCATATTTTTTTTTTTTTTTTGGTGATAAGGTTAAAAAAATGTTCAAACCGACTTATCTTACATTAAATCAAGAATAAGGTAACCAGTCTAATATCTATAGGGATAATTTTCTTATTTTATATGCTTATGCTTAAAAATAGCCTTTGTACGCACGAAAAGGTCCTGTTAACTGTTATGACCACATCAGAGTTTTTTAATTAATTTCGAAGAACTATTAGCTCTGACATTAATTTTTATGTTACGAAAGTTAGATTAGGTTAATTAAAAAGTTAAATTCAATATATCTGAGGTTAAATGGAAATAACTTTCTTAATTTAAATGTAACACCCTGCATATTTTTCAATATTTTGAAAGCTCTTTAAATTAGCTATCCGGTAATACTAAATACTGTATGCTTTAGTTTCCGGTTTAATCCTAGGTAGGGGCTAATTTTTATTTTAAATGCTTATGCGTAAAAATAGCTTTAATACGCATTAAAAAGTCCCGTTACGGCCACATCAGAGTTTTTAATTAATTTCGAAGAACTATCAGCTCTGACATTAATTTTTCAGTTACGAAAGTTACATAAGATAAATAGTAAAGTTAATTTCAATATATCTGAGGTTAAAGAAATGGAAAAATTTTGTGATGACACGTCGCCTTTTTTTATTAAATTATTTCGGAGTTGGCAGCGGTTCAAAATTCAAAATCTACCATATTCTTTATATTTAAATTTTTCGAATGGTTTTTTTGGCATTAATAATTAAAGAGAAATAAACTATTTGCTATATTATCCTTCCGCTGTAAACTTTTAACTTTTTATTTGTGTCTAAAAAATTTGTCATGAATATAAAGTAAAAATTGCTAGTTCGTTTAATAGTACCTACACAGAAAACTGAAAGCAAAACACATTATTTAATGTAAATAAGAGCTTTATGCTTGAAAAGTTCACATAACAAAAAATTAAAAAAGGTACTAATTACAACAAAGCTAAATTACTTCAAGTCCTTTATGTGTAAATAATATACTTGCTTATATTTTCGTACAAAATATGTAATTAAAAGCTGTGTATGATGTGCCTTATACTACCTTGGTTATTGAAAACGCCGAAACCAACAATTTGAGGTTTTTCATTTAGGACAGTTTGTAATAACCCTATTTATTCTACAATTAATAACCGTTAGAGAAAATGTCGTATCTTAAGATACGGATAAGATAAGGTTAATAGTTGTAGAATAATAGCTATTACAAACTGCCCTAATAAAAAATCTGAAATTGTTGATTTCGGGGTTTTCATTAACCACGGCAGTATGGTACATCTATTATGATTATAAATAATTGCGTACCTGGCTACCTTAGTATTACAAGGTTCCAATTGCATTTTTTCAAAAATTGATATTTTTAAATAATTAATAAGGTTCTAAATGCCATAAAAAGGCCGTTTTGGTAAAAAAATTTGATTTTGTAAAAATTATTTTGCGAACGAAAGTTCTGATTGCATGCTACCTAACAGGATTTTAAAACTTCATTTGCCTATAATATCTCCGTATGTTAAATTTGTCAGATAGAACCTTGTAATACCAAATTAACGACCTATTAAGAGTCGACGTTTAGGGGCAAGCTTAGAGATTGTAAAAATTGTGTATACGGAATAGAGCAAAACACGATTTTGATGATTCGTAATTTTAGAATTACTAAGACCTATCAATAAAGTGATAACGAGTTTCAGAAATATAATTTCTCATTCATCACTTACAAAATTAAAAAACTAGACCAACTATTACCTATTGTTAGAGAAATGGCCCTAATCTCCTCTAATCCAATGTTGTGCAAATGATAGTTTAAACAGCGTTTTTTTAGCATCGCCATTCGCGTTTGAAATTTTTTGTTGGATTTTATTTACAAAACCTTCAAAAACCTGAGGTTCAATTTGTTCACGTAAAGGTGATGACATCATAGAGCACGTAGCTTTGAATAAAAAGATAAAATTAAAATAAAGCGAGGGTGGATATTTTAATTTGAACTTGAAACGATTGTGTTCCAATACCTTTCTTTACTACATTTCTACTATAATAGTATCATGTTACATTGCTCTTTCAGCCTGAAACTCTCGACACGCGACTCATGTTTCCAAGAGCTAAATTACAGACATATTCACATTGATAAACAAGTAAATAAGCAACTCTCGGTAGCCGCAGGAATTTACCAACGTGTTTCACTTCCACGAGAGCTATTTATCCTTTTCATATATCCTCCGAGTTGGTATTTTCCGAACGTATTTAAACTTTTTTGTAAAATAATTTTTAGCCACAAAACTAGGTTTTTGTAAAGCATCAAATCAAAGGATCGTTTTGACTGAGTGAACAACCCCTACAAGACCTTTCAAGCAAAGTTCTAAACTTATTAAACTGAAACAGTTAAGTTTCTTAGCTTCTCTTCCACAATATTCTGAGTTTCTATCTTATAAATTAAATTTAAATAATATTCGAATATATCTCGTAATATACTGTAACGCTAAAGCTCATAGAGAATTAAAGTTATAGCGTAATCAATTTTATTTAAGTGAATTAATTTTGTTAATTAATTAATTTTAACGAATTATTAACATCAAAGGGTTTAAAAGTTGTATAAAAATTATCTCTGTAATAAATAATTATTAACTGTAAAATATCAATGTGCCTTTGGCTAAGTTTTGGAGCTTAATTAAATTAATTTACAATTTAGCTCGAATTAGTTTAATCTTTAAATACCTATCCAACAGAA
The DNA here is from genome assembly GCA_963924605.1 of Malthinus seriepunctatus. Classification (NCBI taxonomy): domain Eukaryota; kingdom Metazoa; phylum Arthropoda; class Insecta; order Coleoptera; family Cantharidae; genus Malthinus; species Malthinus seriepunctatus. The sequence goes on from OZ004600.1 coordinate 72,822,493, forward strand.
AATTCGACTTTAAAAAATTATTAGAGCATGAACCCGGTTTACCTAGAAGCCAGTTTAAGTTATGGTCGTCCAAACGACCCTAAGTATCTGAGTGAGCTTAGGTTTCTCTGGAAATTTGACCAAGTTGGGCAACTCGGCTAGTAATTACACTCCGGTTGATAAGGCTCTTTGGTTCAAATACGGAATCTGAATTTCTCAACTTGAATTCGAATATGTTCTTGCTTAAATTCTGAGCAAGGTGCATCTTCTTCTCAATCCTGGATGGTCGGGTTGTGTTATAGTTTGGAACTTATGAGAACAATAAGGCAGAGCCAATATCTTGCATAGTACAGATGGAGGAAGCGAGTGCTTTCTGTCTTAACTCGTTTACACGAGAAGCCAGCTTAAGTTATGATTGTACAAACGACCCGAAGTATCTGAGTGAGCTTAGGTTTCTCTGCAAATTTGACCAAGTTGGGCAAATCGGTAAGTAACTATACTCCTGTTGATAAGGCTCTTTGGTTCAAATACGGAATCTGAATTTCTCAACTTGAATTCGAATATGTTCTTGCTTAAATTCTGAGCAAGGTGCATCTTCTTCTCAATCCTGGATGGTCGGGTTGTGTTATAGTTTGGAACTTATGAGAACAATAAGACAGAGCCAATATCTTGCATAGTACAGATGGAGGAAGCGAGTGCTTTCTGTCTTAACTCGTTTACACGAGAAGCCAGCTTAAGTTATGATTGTACAAACGACCCGAAGTATCTGAGTGAGCTTAGGTTTCTCTGCAAATTTGACCAAGTTGGGCAAATCGGTTAGTAACTATACTCCGGTTGATAAGGCTCTTTGGTTCAAATACGGAATCTGACTTTCTCAACTTGAAAATGCCTTCGAATATGTTCTTGCTTAAATTCTGAGCAATGTGCATTTTCTTCTCAATCCTAGATGGTCGGATTGTGTTATAGTGTGGAACTTATGAGAACAATAGGGCGGAGCCAATATCTTGCGTACTACAAGATGAAGGGAGCGAGTGCTCCTTCTCTATATATCTCTAAAATTGATTGATGTCACCAGACACATTTTCGTTATGGCTCTGCCCTATTGTTCTCATTCGGACTTTACGTGTTGTTTGAAACATTTGCTAAAGGAGTAACCAAATGGTTATATTGATATGAAACAGATGACTTTTGCCTTTCCCTATACGTATATTTATTTAGAGACCCAAGTATGATAATTATGTTTACCTGAGAACATGTAGAGTTGTTTTGACTAAAAGCATAGTAAAACAACAATTTTAATTCATCACTAGTGTTTTATTTTGTAAAATTAACATTTATCACACTCTGACCCTTTCTATAATGCTCTAGGGATGTTATAAGTTTGAAAAACGTTAATATAAACTCGAATTAAAATTTTTTATTATTTTTGCCGGTACATAACTCCATTATAACGAGAGTCCGATGTAACAAAAGAAAAAAAATATTTATAGGACGAAATTGTAACAGTAACTTTTAACGAAAATTTTTTTCTGCACCCAAAGCTTTTTATGATTTTATCATACGACAGTTCCGATTGATATTAAATGAAATAAACCAAAAATTGGCATTGTTTACCTTTTTTTATTTACGTACAACTTTTGTCTTTTATTACAAAGCGATATTTGTACATTGTTCCAATCTGACATGTTTGTCATTTGAACAAAATTAAATTTTGTTACATCCCCAAAAATATATATGAAAGAATATTATTTTTGTCATATTCTTTGCTTTCATTAACTTTTTCTACTTCATTTCGAGTACAATTTACATTTTTTTACCTGTGTTTATTAGAAATTTTAGGTCACATAGGGTTTCTCTGTTATAATTGGATGTAGAGGGATTATTGATGGAGCAAAAAATCGGATAGAGAAAGCAATTTATACCGATTTTGTACGTTTATCTCGGGGCAAAGTAATTTCAAGCTTGAATATTGAATATTGATTAGGTTATGTTTCGTAGCCCATGCTTAAGTTCAAATTATACGCCAACGAATTTTTGTCACCAAGCATTTATAAATAAACTATTTAGGTAGGTAGGGTAGGTACTTATTGGATTTTATGTACTTTAATTTTTTTTTAATATACAGGGTGATTCTTTTAAGTGGTATTAACATTGGGATCTCGGAAAACGCAAGAGTTACGAGATTGGTTAAATAAGCAAAAAGTTGAATATTTTGATGACCGTTTTGATGATAAGCCGTTTAGAAAATTTCAAAATTCAAAATGGTTTCCGAGATAACGCAGAAAAACTGAAAATTGGCAATTTCGTTCTTTGACTGTAGTTTTAAAATGGCTTAGTTTAGCAAAAAATTTCTAGAGAAAAATTTTTAGAAGATCCAAAAAGCTATTTAACGATACCAAACTCAACTTTTTATCACATTGACGGTAGGCGTCGCGACATTCAATTTTTCATTTTATGGCGAACTTATCATTTTTTTGCAAAAATTACTGAGTAGGCTTGACTAAATTCGGATACCAAAACGAGAACTTTCTATCTTGTACTTTTCTAAATTTACATAATTTTTCAGGTTATTTTATGTTACGTTATGTTAATATGTTATTTTGTACGATGAAAAATAACGACTAAAACTTTTTAAAGTTTTTAAAGTTTTAAAAACGTACATTGATCAGGAAATAAAAATAAATCAGATTATTATTTATTAAATCTTAGTAATGTAATTGTATTTCCTGATTAACTTACTTTTCAAAAACTTTAAATACTAAGTTTAATCGTTATTTTTCATCGTTAAAAATAACATAAAGTAACTTATTAACATAACGTAATATAGCTTGAAAAGTTGTGTAAATTAATAAAAATACAAGATAGAAAGTTCTCGTTAGGTATCCGAATTTAGACAAGTCTACTGAGTAATTTTGGCAAAAAGTAATAGGTCCGCCGTAAGAAAATAAAAAGTTGAACGTCGCGACGCCTAGCGTCGCTGTGATTAAAAGTCGAGTTTGGTATCGTTTGATAGCTGTTTCGACCTCCTAAAATTTTTCTCGAAAATTGTTTTTCCAAAGTTAGCCATTTTGAAACTACAGTCGATGAACGAAATTGCTGAAAAAATTATCAGTTTTTTTGCGTTATCTCGGAAACCATTTTGAATTTTGAAATTTTTTAAACGGATTCTTAAAGGTCATTAAAACATGCAACTTTCTGCTTATTTAACCAAGTTCGTAACTCTTATGGCCATTTGCACTAACGCTAGGCAACGACTTAGGAATTGCCTAGATAATTATGTTGCTCTTATTTGATTTATTAACAAATCAACAAATTAGGTAACCCCTAAGCCGTTGCTTAGCGTTAGTGCAAATGGTGAATACGGTTTCCGATATCCCATGTCAGTACCACTTAAAAGAAATCACCCCGGTGTACGGGGTAATTTTTTGTCATATGTACTAACATTGTTATTTTGGTAACGGTAAGAGTTACAGATTTGGTTGTATTAAATAAAAGTTGTGTATTTAGGCGACCTACAAGAATCCTTTGTGACGTTGAAAAAATTTTGAGTAGTTCTAAAGTACTTGAACAAAAATTGAAAAGGAAATAGTTTAAAGAATCTTTTAAATGACACTAAAATTAATCGTATTGTATTATGACGCTAGATGTCGGTCAACGTTTTGTTTTCTTGTTGATGTCTTAAGATTTTTTTCTCATAAAATCGAACAATTGGCTATTTTTAACACGTCTATGCAAGCAGAAACTTTCTATGCTGTTTTGTTCTCGCTTTATATCGAAAATAATGGGGCAGATCGTCTAATGTTAACGTCAAAATCGTCGCCTACTTTTAATTAGTCGTTGACAAAAGAAACTAGATTCATTGTGGATATAGAAAATGGTTATTTACTTACTTGTTGAGTTATTTGTAAAGAGGGAACGAAAGAGCATAGAAAGTTTCTGTTTGCATTAGATTGCCTAGATAGACATGTTAGAAACAGTGCAATTGTGAAAAACAAATCTGAGAACTTATGACTTAAGAAAATCTTAAGCATTTTAACTCGAGCATTGTTTTATTAATATAAGGTAGAACTTTTCGGTGAGAAAGTTTTTGAATATTTGGATTCATCTTGGAGAAAATTATTGCTATAGTAAACTCAACTTTAAACGTAAATAGCTTATGAATAAAAAATATCGTATTCTAAAAATATTGGAACTCAAAATCCGGTGTACACACCTTCAGTAATAAACCCTCTTGCGTTTCGCATTCCCCCTATACTCCCTAAAAAATGCTAATGAAATTTTTCCCTGCATTCTTTATTCGAGTAGTTTTTGTACAGCTAAAAAGTTGATTTTCGAATAAAAACATTGTGTAAAAAGCTACCGAGAATTTGAGAACTTTGTTATTGAGATTTAAGGTTTTTTCACTAATACTCCATAGTTGTTCGATGAAATTGACTGAATTTTGATATTAGGGTGACATCAAAAGTTCGCTAAGTGCTCTTCTTTTCATAAAGACGATAGCCTGCAGACGTTCATATCTTTTGCGCAGGCAGCGCTAATTCAAAGACATGCACTCTATTTAACAGAGTGAATTGTAGAACTAGCACTTATATGTATTATTAGATAATTAGAAGAATTTATACCTGGGTGGCCTCATAGAGATTCGTACTAGCAAGTACTAGCTAAATTCTTAAGGGCGTGATTTTAGTAAGCATATGCTATTGCAGTCGCACTCATCTTGCTTAGATAGTCAACATTTGCTAATTTTGCGTTGTCAATTTTTCAAAAACCAAAAGTTAAAATGAAATGCTGATTTGTTTATCAAATAGTTGCCTTTAAAGTCTCGGAGATGAGAAATTTTTAATGATATTTGTGGAGAAATAAGGTGGGAATTAATACAAATAACTTTTCATTTTTATACTGTATTTTACAGTTATTTATATTTTATATAAATACTTCATATTTGAGGCTGAAAATGTTTCATCTCCGAGACTTTAATGGCAACTATTTAATAAACAAATCAGCATTTAATTTTAACTTTTGGTTTTTGAGAAATTGACAACGCAAAATTAGCAAGTGTTGACTATCTAAGCAATGAGTGCGACTGCAATAGCAGATGCCTACTAAATAACGACCTAAAGGCGCTTCAGTTCAAAAGCTAGAATTTGATCTATTTTATCATTACTTTTTTAGTAAATGAAAACACTGATTAAGTGATTACTCCTATTGTATATTACAAAAGCCGATTTTAATAGAAATAGATATTTTTCATGATTGTGATCGTGTTTGACATAAAATTTCGACATTAAATGTATAAAAAAAATGAAAGCATTTTAAAACGTGCATAAAGGTATTATTCTGGTTATTTATGCACCTATTGGATCAAATTTCTGATAGGTGCGATTGAACTAAAATAGAATTTATAGCAACAAAAGTGTTGGATGACACGTTGTTGTATTTAGGTTAAAATTTTACTATACATTCTATGGCAGTAAAAATAATTTTTCTTCTTGAAAAAAATTTAAATCCTCACGTAAAAACCAAATACACAAAAGGAATACTTTATTTTCCACCCTTGGCTAGATATAAAAGATATGAATTTAAATCGTGTCAAATGGTGAGAACTAGTGAAAGTTTATGTGGTTGTTATTTGAGATGGTCAGTGAATCTTAAGATTCTGAATTTTTTTGTGATCATCAAATCGTAAAATTCCAACTTAACATAGAAATATAGCATAAGAAAATTTACGATAAAACGTATGTAAAAGTAAAGTTCGCCATAGGGAAAAAATATAAGATTGTTGTAGTTAAATGCCAAAAAAAATTTTTTCCGGAAAGTGCTTGCATTGCAAAAGATATTTCATGGATTTCGTTTTCATTTAGAGCGTAAATGACATTTACAGAAGCATCCACATAGACGGGTTTATGGTTCATAACTCATTAAGTTTGCTCAATAAAAAATTTGTATAAGTAGACAGTAGCTTCATCATTTAAAATATTTGCTTTCAGATGAGCTTAAAGTATTAGTCTCGTGTACGTTTTTCTTCTAAAACGATGTTGTAGCAAATGTTCCAAACAAAACATAACACATGTAACACTTTTTTTCTGTTTATTATTGGTTTTTGTTAAAATTGCTATTATAAAATACTGAGAGAGAGGGAAAGTTGCGACAGTTTCATAATTTTGTTTGAGTAGTATTAATGATATAAATTTTAGTGTTTGCATAATTTTTTTCAGTTTCCATTAGACGTAATCGTAGTGGCTCATTCATGAGTGATGATGTCATGAGTATGGAAAACTTTGCGGATGCAATTTTTCTTTTGATTCGTATTCAAGACACTTTAAATAATGTAAAAACACAGGTTGACACCAACTCTTCTAATCGGGCTTCCCTTGATTCGCTATTAAAAATGGCAGACAGATCAGCGATGTCAGTAACTATATAATGCTTTTGTCGAAAAGAAAGCTCATGAAATATTCTTCTAAAAGCCAATTATTATTTTTGGACATCTTCTCTTACTATCTTGTAAACTTTCAAAGTTTTTGGTATTTGGACTACTACAGGTTCCTGGGAAATTTAAGTCGCTTGCGTAATGACGAGACGGGTTCTTCTCTATTGAATCGAAGTCTACCTGCGATAGCTCGCGCATTACTTTAGATAGAGTATTCTATAAACGAGAAGAGCCCATCGAGTCATTTCTGTAAAATTTGCTATTTTCTTTTAATTTAAGTTGTTGACTCCGTACTGGAGCACCAAGAATTTGGAGTTTGCTACCGTTGTTAGTACTCTCCACTGATTAGGCAGGATCTGTCTCCTTCTCTTTTTCAAAAAAATCTTTTGTGTAAGTAATAAGTCTCTATTGTATAGCACAATGATGTGTACGTCTTACATTAAAATGTTTCTAGTAGGAAATCCTGTTACTAATTTTCTTGGTTGGATCGAGTATTTCTTCAATTTTCAGCTTCTCTGGCAGTTCTATTGACTGTGAGTAAAAGAATTTGGTTTCTCATTCTCTTTTTGCGAAGTAATTAATAACCGGTTCAAACCGCCCGATCATGTTGAGGCGATAAATTGTCTTCGCTCAAAGCCAAAGGCACCTGATGTGTCCGAAACCCTCTCACAGTTATGACGGTAGTGTTACAACGATAGGTCAAAAGTACGATTACTAGGCCTAAAATCTGTTCCTTTTTTAACTGTCATCCATGGACGGTGAAACATTGAATATTGTGAGTTTAAGAGAGTTCCTGCAAAGCACGGTGAAAAATGTCAGAGAAACAGACATTACCCTAGTTTCTAGTACCCTAGTTTCTCACATTAGGGTCCTTATAATACAACTAGAAATCTGTGATTTCAGCCAAGTTATCCTCAATTTAAGTTGTGTAATGGTCGTAAGATCCGTATGACATCTTGCTGAATTTATTACGTAAATGGCGCAAAGGAATTTATAAACAGAAATCGAAGCTTTAAGTAGTGCGTAGAAGTTCTGGGCTGATTTAACAATAAATTGAGCAAAGTCGCATGCGGCTCTAAAGGCCGTTTTACTAGGACTAAATTTGTAGTACAGTGAAAGTCGGATATAACGACGGCGAAGGGACCGACTAAACCGGGTCGTTATACCCGGTCGTCGTTATATCAAGACACCCATTTTTATTATAAAAAAAAATTTTTATTAAAAAAGGGACATGAAAATAAATAAAGAAATATTAAAAAACAATAATTATTAAAAATAAACTCAGAACTAATGCTGGATCAATATCTGCATGACTGGATAGCCGAAGTTTTTTTTTTGCAACAAATTTTCATTAAACGCATCCTTGATTTTAACTCGGTTCTTCCATATCGTAGAGACACTTTAAAGCGATAATCTGAACTCATTTGCAATGTTATTGTTGGATTCACCTGCTTCAAGTCTGCAAATTATTAGGCCTTTCTCCTCAATGGACAAAACGTTTCTTTTTTTCCATGTAGAAGCCATTTCTTACACGATAAGTTAACACTTGTATACGTAACGAAATTATGAAACACACAGTCAAGGGACAAAATAAATGTGAACAAAATGCGTTACGGTTTTTTTCCAGTCCGCGCCCGGGTGATTCCCCAAGAATTATTTGCAACCATAGGTTGCAAACATACCCAGGTGGGACCAAGAACCACACCCACTCGTTAGTCTTTACCATAATATCGTGTCGCGTCGTTATATCCGGTCTGCCAAACCAAAAATTTCCTTTTTTTTCGGACGTTAAAAGCGACTTCGTCGCTATATCCGGCGTCGCTATAACCAGATTATTTTACATTTAGTTGAATACAAATCCAACCAAACATTCAAATTCCCGTCGCAATATGCGACTTTTTGTTATAAGCGACGTCGTTATTCGCGACTTTCACTGTATATTTAGAGAAGGTGTTAAATCGGCACAAGGAGTAAAAGCGTTTAAGCTTCATGGTCGTGCGTAGAGATTTTGACGTTCGGCGTTACTTAGATTCTCGTGCTTTTGCTCCTTGCGCTGATTCAGTACTTTAAATTTAGTACAACATTTAGTCCATGTAAAAGGGATAAAGTGTAACTGGAGTTAAACGCGTAAGGGCCGTTTTACACGGACTAAATTTAGTACTAAATTTAGAGTACTAAATCAGCTCTGAGCTCTAACGTCGTGCACGGTCATGCGTCAAAATTTCTAAGCACGACGTTAAAGCTTAGATTTCTGTGCTTTTGCTCCTTGCGCTGATTTACTGCTCTAAATTTAGTACTAAATTTATGTAAAAGGGTCCAAAGTGTAATTGAAGTTGAACGCGTTAGGGTCGTTTTACACGGATTAAATTTAGTACTAAATCCGCGCAAGGACTAAGGAGCAAAAGCACGGGAATTTAAACTTTAAATTTTAAATTTAAAAAAAAGAAAAATTAATTTTAAATTTTGACGAGCCCCGTGCGTCAAAAGTTCTAGGCACGGATTCCCTAAAACTTTTACTTTTTATTCTTGCGCCGATTTAGTAAAGTAAAACTCGTACTAAATTTAGTCCATGTAATACGACTCTAAGCTAGGTCGAAACGAAAGTAACCAGTTTATTAATCCCATATTCTTTGGAGTAGTTACAATTTTCTTAAAATTACCAAATTGAAATGAAAACTTTTATACCCAAAAAATTTAATGATTTTATAGTTAAAATATTGTACATATAACCGAAAAATTTTCTTTTTGTGTAATTCGATTACTTAATTCAAGTTGACGATGGTTCGTGTCTTTTCACTTAAACGAGAATCGAAAACAGAGAGCGATCCTTTAATTATTGAGCAGATTTTGATAAACTTTTTTCAAGTTAAAAAAGCACGACAAAGCTCATCGAGTTGAAATGGAATTGCATTATTATTTTTTTATCACAAGAAAATAATTTGATCGAAGGAAAATTTTTTATACCAAATTAATTTTCTCGAATTTGAAAAGTAAAAGTATTTCTTAAATTAAATTGTACATGTTTTTCTTTTTTTAATGAAAATATTTTTTTTAAATTATATTCCAACATTCCAAGAATTTTGAATGTAAGAATTAAACTTTTTATTCAAAAATTTTTTATTATACATGTAAAGATGAGGAGGTTGTGATTTAAAAAGTTTTATTTTAGAAAAAAATTTATATTCTTAAAATCACAATTTTCTCATTTGGTGTAAGCAATTTTCTTAAAGAAAGCTCGTAAAAGTTTACATTTGAATAAAAAACAATTTTCTTTTTTTCAGATGAAGTGGTTGGTTTTATGTGTATTGACTGTCATTCTCGTCACATTAGCAGTTGCCGATGGAGAGATTTGGGAAGAAGACGATCACGAAGTTCTAATAAGAAGCGAAAGGGGAGCAAAAAATAAAGGTAAAGCTTTAAAATTAAACTAATCGAATAGTATCTATGGACCAACAATTTAGTTTATCATTTAATGAATTCCGAGCTGTGAAATTGATCTAAATTATTTCGTATTAGGTTAGCCTCAAATTGCCAAGGTAAGAATATCTAAGTCAATTGATAAGAAATTTACATAAGATGACAGGGGTGTTTCTCATACGACCAGATAGGTACGCGATATACATTCATAAATATTCATGTTTCTTTGTGTACCAACATTATAACGTGGCGTGGTGTTTGCTATTCTAAGCTCGCTAAATTATTATATTGATCCCAAAATCATGTGAAAGTACTGTCAAACATTAATTTTGATTTAATTTTGTTACGTAATGGAAAAATTAAATTTTTTTAAAAATGGCTTTTATACTAAATTCATTAACGTTTTGGGTTTGAGTAGGATGTGACATTGTGGTGCTGATGCTTGATTATAGTATTCTGATGATGAAATGATGAGTTGAAGTATCTGAAAGCTTTTTAGCGTAATCGAAAAACTTTTATTTTTGTTAATTTAATATTATGGAAATTAATCTTTATGAATTTATATTTACCTACCTACATGTATTTTTAACGATACCAAGTCTAGCCTATAATTGGACTATAAAAGCATTTTATGGCTTCATTTACATTTTTTCTTGATCTAGATACTATACTTCCTTTAATATTTTTCTAACAAAATTACAAAGTTATACGAGTAAAAAGAAAACGCCAAGCTTAGATTTTCTTCAAATATTCTCCAAATTCAGATAACTTACTTTTTATTTGACTGAAATAGTACAATAAGCGAGATAGAGTCAAAACGGTCTAACTTTGTATGTTCGACTTTAAAACCTTCAGTATAGAAACAATCGTCAATACAAATAGCATTATTATAGTAGTATTTATCTAAATATGCGTTTCTGATACTAACCGGAGCTAACCTTTAGTTATAGTTAGAAATGTGAAGCGACAATGCAGTTAGGGAATATTTTAATTTGGCATCCCTGTACAGAGTTGTCATATTACAATTTAATTTGTTTGAAATTCAAAGTCTTTTAGCTTGATTTGTTCGTATGTGGCAAGTGGTAACCCTGGGGTGTCATTATGAAACTTCAAAACCGCATATTTAGATAAATACTACTATAGTACCTACTAAAACTTTCGATGAAATTTTTCCTCTATTAGGGGTAAGTCGAAAATGCCAAATTAGTCTGTGTTGGTCCTAAGCTGACACAAAATAATAAAAACTTGTATAGATAAATAGCCAGCCATCAAAATCAGACTCACTCTAATTTAAAACACGGTTATAGTCGTAATAACGCGAACTTTTAGGTAGGGTTGAGCTAAGAAACCTCTGGTATACGTTTTTGACAATTTTATTTAAATTTTACTGGCGAAGTTTGCAAGAGCTTTCTATCTTCTTTCATAATGTCAATATTAAAGTGAAGTAAATATATTGACTACTTCAATTTTCCATCATAATTCCACATTCCCCCACCAAAAAGCCGTCGCGATTACGACTATAGTTAGATTGCAGAAGCTTGAAAGGTATTGCACCAGTGGTGGTGGTGGTGGAAAGAGGGACATCTAAGACTGTTAATTCAAAAACCATAGCGCTGTGCAGGTGCACACTTTCTTTACTATTTTTCCACAATTGTAAATAGTGACTCATTCCTAATATAGGTTCATAAGCTTTAGCTAACTAATAGCGCGGCTTCTATTGCGATATATGCAGAAAACACGTGCCGCTTTAATAGCATAACGTACTGTACTATAATTTGATCAAATCTTGGTAGTAGAAGTGTCCATAATGTTGTACCAAAAAATCTCGATGCAATATATTCTTCATTTGATAATTATTGACACGACTATCTACATTTGTGGATTTAAAGTGTAGTGTTTGAACGAAATAGAAGTTTATTTATTACAACTACACGATTCATTCATGTTGGTGAAACGAAATGTTCTTATATGAGCATTTTAGCATCTGGTGATAGAGTTTCTAACATTAGGAAAGATAATTTTAGCTCTAAACTTATAAAAAGCTCTCTATGGTAGAAGATAAACTCTTAGGATAATTTTAACACTGGATTTTTCAGAGAGCGTATCTGTTTATTTTAAGTCTTTATATTGTTAATTGATGGTCCACGAGGTCTAGTTGATAGGGAATATACGTATTTTTGTCGGCTTGGTCAAGGGTTGTAGGAGTAGATAAAGATTGGTAGCACCAGCAGCTCTACAATGAATAAATGCGAAGGGCATTACCACAATGTTGCTAGGACAACAACTCCATAAATAAGTTTTCTAGAATACCCTTTCTTCATCGAGCTTGACCTGGACACTGACATAATAGCGAAGATTGGAGTCAACATTTTCATAATATATTCATATCGGATTTTCTGATTTAGCAATGATGATGGCCTTTAATACTATTTTTGTACCTTAATATGTATATCTAATGAGGGGCCATAGTAGTCTAGTACTTCTCAATAGGGCTGGGTAAAGTATCGATACTTATTCGAAGTATCGACATCTTAGGTGGTATTGAATAACGATACCGAGGGTCGAAAGTATCGGAAGTATCTAAAGTATCGAGGTATCGTAATAATTGCGGTATCGAAAGTATGAAGAATCGAAGTATGGAAGTATTGAAAGATTAAAGTGAAATAACTCACTCCTGTCAATTAAACGAAACTGAGCGAAAATTACACCGGCTATAAGGAGCCGGACCTAGAACAACTTCATAAGCCTATCTGTGGAAAGGTTTTCTTCAACTCAGGTTTCACTTCGATACTTGTGATACTTCGATAGTTTCGACTAGTATCGCCTAGTCCTACTCCTCAGTACTATGGCGCTGCAGTACGGAACAAAAAGTCAGGGGTTCGAATCCGGGATCATTGTTTAGCGTTTTCTCAACTTCAAGGTAAACTCAGCTCTTGAAATTAAGTACAAAAGGGTTACATCTTACACGAGGTAATAATAGGTGATTAAAAAGTTAACCCCCTAAGGAAGACGTTTGAAACGCTATCAACAGGAGATAATATTCTTAATCCATCTAGTTCGTGTGGCTTTATTGTTTCTTATTACTTTTGTTTTAGATTTTACTCCGCAACAACTCGACAGGCGTTTCAATTTTTGGTGGCTGTTTTTTTATCTGAAATACGAGTCTTGACGGGTCTTCTTCAAACCCATGCTTTCATCTTCTTCTAGTTGTACTTACCTTATGTTTTTGATTTTTAAGATTATTTTTCAGTGACGCTTTTGGCTATTAGAATTTTGCATGCTTTAAAGTTGAAAGAAAAAAACAAGCAAGTAAATGAAAGCAGCATTTCAGAATTCAGCTCCATGTCAAGTGATGGTCATCAGTGTTACATTGTTTGTATTGGTAATAGAACATCCTGTATAAACAAGATTTAACTATTACACGAAATTCCCCAAACTTACCAAACTCTTATTGTGATTACCACAAACTCAACAAGAAGTGGTAAAAATAAGTAAACAAAGTAAAGTTATGCAAATTTGCAACCAACTTGAGAATAACTTTTGAAACTCCTGTAGTGTCTGACATCGTATTACGTTTTCCTTTTAACGCAGATCTTATTTCAAGGTAAAAGACATCGTGTAGTGGTAAAACAAACATAATTTTTCAACATAAATTTTTGTCTAAAATTAATTGTCTTAAGTAGTTACTTGTGTTACCGTTAAAATTATCTTTCATATGAAACAAGCTTTAAGATTAATTTTTATTTGCTCCACCTTGTTCACCTGTCTAGAGTGAGCTTTTGTCATTTTTACTAAGAAAGCTTTTATGGCTCACATTTCATTTTTTAACTATAATAATAATAAATAACAAGAAATGCGCAACAAAATAATATTTTTATGCAAATTTATTTCTCTTAAGGCGTATCCACGCGCAATTCCACGTCAAACATTAGCAAACTAAAGATCATTAAATTTGGACTCCCTGATGCACACAGCAACCTCCACAAATATTTTCCTAGGCTTGTCCAGGTCCATAATATATTAAAGGAACTTGTTGGTTGCAACGGTAGAATATAAAATGAAAACTCTGCAAACGCAAACAGTCCGTGCTTTTCCTTTGATTTAAAACAGTCGCATTGGTGCGTTTGGTCTGGATGCGCTTAAAAAATGATGGGTGCGATTATGTATGTGCTTTGTCTAGGCTAGCACGAGATCTACGATAAAAGTTTATTTTTAAAAATAATAGAAAACGCAAAGTTTTAAATTTTTCCGCTTATGGAAATGAATGATGTTTAACTTCAAAATAACGGAATGAATATACGATGATTGATTGGAAATGCTGGAGGATATGTATATGTATAGTAGGGTTTTATTTTCAATTCGACATTCACAAAATTCCTAAAAGGGGAAAAACTAAAATTATATGCTATTCGTAGTTTCATGACTTTACATTATAAAAAAGCTTTAGAAATGTATTATGCAGAGTGACTCAATACTAGGGGAGGATATATTGATAAATAGCTAGCCATGTGGGTGTAATTATTTGTTTTTCTAAGCAAGAGCGTGGAAAATACTATGGCTTATAAAGAGCAGACTAAATAGAAAACACCAATGAATTTGCAAGACATCTGGAAAATTCACTTATTTATTTACAGCGGTGCGAGGAACACTATTGACACGAAAATGGGGAAAAGTGTATATATCATATGACAAGGTTTAGAAAAACAGAATAGTGCCCATCATCATCAAACATTGTATTTACTGGTTAAGAAAGCTATATTAGCTTCCTTTAAGAAGCTTGAAAAAGATTATCTAGCGCTGTATCCAACTAGGGATACTTCTGAAACACTGCTGGTTAAACAAGCATCTATATACTCTGGAAATAGTAGACAACCCCAGATGTCATGGTTATAATGTAGAAGATGAAACAGCTGAAAATGTTTACTGGTGCCCTTGTTCTGTTCTAACTTCTATGGGAGGATTCGTGTTAAGAAAATTCTGACTGGATATTGTCAGAGTAATGGCTACCTTTTCTGACATGAAATAAATGGTTAGATGCTCGGCTATTTACTCGAGGTCAACGACATAAAATTTGCTCTCATCGAGCAGTCTCAAACAAACACACGATCACTATCCACTGTCTAGCGAGTTACTGAGCTCAGTGCTCATGTTATGGTTGCGATGTAGAAGACGAAACAGTTAAAAATGTCCTCTGATGCCCTTGTTCTGCTCTAACTCCCATAAAAGGATTCGTGTTAAGAAAATTCTGACTGGATATTGTCAGAATAATGGCTCTTATTCTTTTCTGACATGAAATAAATGGTCAGATGCTCGGCCATTTAATCGAGGTCAAGAACATAAAAATTGCTCTCATCGAGCAGTTTCAAACAAACACGCGATCACTGTCCAGTGAGTTACTGAGCTCAGTGCTCATGTTATGGTTGTGATGTAGAAGACGAAACAGTTGAAAATGTTCTCCGGTGCCTTTGTTCTGCTCTAATTCCTGTAAGAGGGTTCGTGTTAGGCAGGGTTTCCTAAACTTTTTCTCTGATGAAGCACTTTGAGGGTCTTTGAACTTTGACGGAGCACTTTGTGTAATTTGAAGGGGGAGGTAATGACATATAATCATTAACGCTTTGCTATTAAATTTTTTGTCAGAGTAATGGCTACCTTTTCTGACATGAAATAAATAGTCAGATGCTCGGCTATTTACTAGAGGTCAATAGAGCAGTTTCAAGCAAACACACGATCACTATCCACTATCTAGTGAGTGGTTACTGAGCTCAGTGCGCTGTGCATTTGAACGATGCAAGCTACTGTTTTAAGTTATGGTGGGAGAAGCCAAGTGGCCAGTAAAATCAAAATTGACGAAGGCGATCAACTCGCATAAATAGTAACTCGAACTATGTATTTAAACTATAACAGCACCTGGCATGCAGTAAGTAACTAGCCTTATCTGCTTACACACGAGCTTACACCGTGTAAACCAGCCTTTAAATTTTAAAATTATTCAACAACCTTAGAAATGGCCATTCTTAAATTTATTACGATTACTTTCGCTTTCGTGGTACTCAAAACTCCTCTTTTTGTAGCATAGTTAAAAGAACTGCCAACACTTTTCTCTCATTGTTTTGATCTTTATATCTTTTTTATCAATCCTCTTGTCATCTGTTTATCGTAACTTTTGATGTTTAGAATTTTGCGACTCAGTTGAACTCGGCTCTTGAAGCAATATGGTTATTGATTTTCTATCTTTAAGATACTTTACAATTTCGAGAGTTAGGTATTGTATTTGCTTCTAAGTTACTTTTTTTCTCCTCATAAATAATGTATTATCGAGTGTTTCTTTTTTAAGACGCTTTTGATTCCCTAATTTTTAATAACTTGAAAATTTAATCCCAACAGCATCATTCACACTTCGCGTTAGTTAAGTATTTATACGATTTAAATTTAAGCGAGTTATACATTTTAAGCAAATTAAATGGTGCTTTTCAAATACCTTTAACTTCTACAAGAACTCGTCATTTATGTTAATTGTTGGAGACGTTATATAATGTATATTTCATCTCATTTCATGTGTCGTTAGTCTATTCGGGGATGGTTCACGGATTTTACTATAGACGATAGCTCAACCGTGTCAAATTTCTCGTCATAGTCTACAAGGGAAACTCGAAGGAATTTAACTCATGATAACTACCAAATTACATAACTTTGAAATTAAATAAACTGTAAACAATTTTTAAAAATTTGGAAATGTTGCTGAGTTTGCTAATTACGGAGTGGATCAATAGCGCGTAAATGAGGGATCGTTCTGCTTTTTTTATTAAGTCGAACAACCTAAACATTTTTAGATATTTCATCAAATTGAGATCCAAACTGGTGTACGTTTTTATGTCTGAAACTTATCCTTCTTGTGATATTGCCACTTTAAGAAGCGTTAAAATTACATCCATCAGTTTATCTTACGATATGTTAATTTTCATTATTTGTTTTACCAAAAATAAGTCTAGCTCAAAAACTTGAGAAGGTTTATCTACACCAACTACTACGTAGTTTCAGCATTTTCCGTTCGTTAAATATAATGTCTCTAAACTACCTCACGTTTGGGAGATACAAGTAAAATGTGTATTAATAGCTCCGGTAGCAATTATCACGTGTACATCCATATTCTTATCAACGCAACGGTGTAACCTCCGGTGTGACCGGCGAGTAGTATAGAGAGTAACCGCGTAAGTCCATAAACATTTCTTTTCTAGGATCTATCATTTATTTATTCAGTAATCAGGTACTAAAACTAAAAGTCTAATCCAACGGGAGAAGCTCAAAATTATGTGAATTTTACACCCCTATTAGTCTCACACCCGCAACGCTCTACAATCTAACCGATTCAGGCTGCCCCCCACACACAGGCCTTGCTTTCTGGTTTGGCCTGTGTCGGCGGCTTGAACGCTGTGCAGGGCTCTGCGCACTTCAAACCGTAAGACAAGCATGTGTAAGTGTTTCAGCCTTTAGTCATTTCTAAAGACTGCGCCGCACACACAGGCTTGCCTTTCGGTTTGGAGTGAGCAGGCGGCCTGAACGTTATCTAGTCGATCCGGTTTGGCCTGGTCAGGCGGTCTGAACGCTATCCGGTTGCTCCGGTTTGGCCTGTGCAGGCGGCCTGAACGCTGTGCCGGGGTCTGCACAGTGCACAAGCCACACCGGAGCGTTTGGATATCGTTCAGGCGGTCTGCACACTGCACAGGCCAAACCGGAGCGTGTGGACAGCGTTCAGACGACCGGAAGGTAAGCCTGTGTGTGTGGCGCTGTCTTAAGTAATTGGTACCGTAGTATAGAACCGCCGACTTAGCAAATTAACAGGTTAGCATCAGCTTACAGTGGCTTTACCATATTTTGTAATTTGAACGAGGGGTCAACCACTGTTCTGAATTTGTACACTGACTGCAGTTGACTGCCCATGACTGCATATGCTATGACTGCCATTGACTGCAGATGACTATCGTTGACAGCTCAATTTTTGTACATTGACTGCAGAGCGTGGATAACCCCTCGAATTTGAACTAAATAAAAAGGAATTCAAGAAAAAACATTTGTAATCGTTAGCGATGTTAGTGGTATAATCATGTTCATGACAGCGGTCATCCTGAAAACTACTATCGCATCATTCTGTTTCTGCTAGTTGTTTTCAGTTGTTTTCATTATGAACGAAATAAAACAAAAGCGTACTAGATTTCAATGGCCTTTTTATAAATAATATATTATACAACATAACTTGTTTTGACTACACATTTATACAAATTGAAAATTACAAATACAAGTACCTACCTACTCGAAATACTGTTAATTGCTATTTTGTTCGATATTATTTGACGTCATTACTTGTTGGTTTTAATCACAACTTCGTTGTCGAATATAGCGATTAGGTTTGGCTATGCGCTCTTTATGCTTTATTGACTGCTATTCCGAACAAAGATAATAAGGTATGTCCAAACCACTCTCTGGGTTGCTTGTAACTGTGAGCTTCTTCTACGACGAAATTTTCGATTACCCTACATTTTGTCCTAAAAGATTAACAACCGGTACTATAAAGCTTTTGATTAGTTTAGTTCGGCATTCAATTTAGCATGAAACTTTTGATTTTTCCTTCTAATTAACAACAATTCTAGGTAGTACCGAACTGCTGTGAACCATTCAAATTAATTTTAACTAGACATTAAAGTTCTAAACTATCGACTGTAAATGTAACTTCACTTATAACAATTCGTATGCCTCATTAGGTAAGTGACTACAGTATGATAGCGATTTTAACCTATCGAATTTCAATGGAGAAATGCTTCGTATTCTTAATATTGAGTTTAGGCAAGGATTATTCACAATACTGGTTTAGACGAGATTTTAAGTGCCTTGTACTCTTTGTCAGTAAAATTCCTGGACCTCGTTTTGTCGTTTTGGAACAAGGACGTGCTTTTAAACGATATTTAGAACTTATATCACTTATATCATAGAACTTATAACTTATAAGTGTCTTCATTTTAGAGCAATCTGCGTCCAATCTATTGGCTATTTCACCTACAAGTAAATCTTTGTGCATGTAGATATAGTGAACGTAGAATTATTTGAAGGTTTTACCTGGTAGTTTAAGGTATTGTAATCCGTACACTCTCATTACGATGCTCATAAACATGGCAGGGTGGTATTAGCACTTGAAAGAGTTAAGAATTGTGTGCTTGATTACAATACCTAAAACTCTCAAGTAACACCTCAAATAATTCTACGTTCACTATACATGAGAATAGGTTGTGCTAATAACACATTTGTGTGCTATCGTCCTGCTGTGGCTTAGTAATTTAACAATTACTCCGTGTATGTGTGTCCAAATGGTAAATATAGAACTTCATACATTTTAGCTACAGTTCTGTTAATCGAACAAATAACGATTTTACTCCAATTTCTCCTATTTGATGTTTTATTTAAAAGTAAACACTTAATATAAATATTTTACAACTCCCATCACTACGATAATTAGCAAAATAGTAATTAGGATTACAAAGTGATCGAATCGTATTCTAAAAGCCAAATGCAGATACAACTATTGTTAGTGATTTTGAATACGTTAGTTGTTAATGACAGTTTCTTGGCTCACGTAAACTATGTTGTACTTAACAAATCTTAAAGAAACTGCCGAGCAAAATTTATAAAATGATGCCAGGAGAACTTATATAACCATTAAGGTGATAATGGAAACATAACGACCATCTTTAACTTAAACCATGAACAAGTTAATAAAGAGAGCATGTAGATAAAAGAAGAGGAAAAACAATCGAAAAGTTAAATGTGAAAATGTTAAATATTTTATGGGAAAACACATATAATTTAATTTTACATTAACAAACCATTACGGCATTCGGAGCGTATTAAAACATAATTTGGTGTTTCTCATATTATATGGAATAAATTAAATTTTCGGTAGTTTAAATTAGATATAACCCTTTTGAACCCTAAGTTAAAATAGAAACAAACACGAAGTGTAAATATTGCTCCTTTATTAGGTGGAAGGTTTAAAGTGGTGCAAAAGTAAAGCACACGTTTGGTCAAATTTTTAAATTTCGATACTACAAAGCTCTCTATTAATTAATGACGCTTTTAAGGCTTCTTCGTTACTTCATTGACTGATAGTAGTTTTATGCATTACATCGATGATCTTATACCATTCATTATTTTTAAAATTTTATACAACATATATTTCGATGTACTTTTGATGTTATTGATGTTAGGATGTTATTTTTGAAACACGGTGTATAGCATTTATTGCAAGAAGAATAAAATTAGCAAAATATACCTAAATTTAAAAGTCCTCCAAATGTCTTTATTTGTTGTTTTTCTTTGAAAGTTTCTTCACTTTATTAAGTTATTTATCTAACAAAATTTTCGTGGTTTTATGCTTTTGGCAGTTATACAAAAGTTGAAAAATTTATATGGTCAACAAAATCCTTTGTGGTTAATCTGATAAGTAATTAGATGTTTGTTTTAATACTTATAAATTTGTTAGTTGCAAGTTCCACAGCTTAGTGGCTTAAAAAGGGCCATTTTAATTAACCCATTTTTTATTCTCCGTGTTACTTTGCATAAACCATGTGTACGTGTATTTTATTAAAATAATTTACTTTTCGCATTACAGGATAAGAGAAAACTTTTATTTTAGTCAAAAAATAAAAGTTGGAAATATATCGTTATGTTGAGGCTTCATTTAGTTTAACATCATTAGGACAGCAGGCTTTATATGCCGGAAGTTCGCGAGCCACGTTTTATTGTAAAAATATCTACTGTAGTTCGTACAATATAAATTTAATACTCTTTTAAAATCAAACAAATTGTAGATATTATCAATCGATAAGACATAATAAAGTCTTGTATATAATCTATGTGAGCAATTGTAAGTACTTTAATAAATCCTTTGGGATGACCTGGCAGTAAAACTAACGAATAAAAGCCTTGTTTACACGAGCTTAGTGCTAATCATTAGTACTAACCACTCGCACTAATATCGCGGGACATGTAAATCTGATGTATTAGTACTAAGCGTTAGTAAAAATCTAAAAATGTGTGTGAGAGTGAATAGAAGCGGATCCTATTTTACTAATGACAAGTGCGAGTGATTAGTACTAATAATTAGCACTATGCTCGTGTAAACAAGGCTTTTTATGACAAGTATCGTTATGGTCTAAATTTCACCCCTAAGAGTTTTTATCATTGAATTTATAAATATGCCAACTATAATTTTAGTAACTCCCTGATATTTCTTTCAGTTTTGTTAACAGAAAAACTGAAAAGTCGGTGTGAAAAGGTCCCGTTTTTGTGGTCTTTCTTTATATCTCAATAATGGTGGGTCCTAGGAAAAAAAATATTTTTGCAAAAAATTTGCTTATCTAATTTTCTACAAGATTGTTTCTATTTATTTTTTCTCTGTTCTTTATAGTTTTTGAGATATCCGCCCGCAAAATCGTTTCGATTAGTTAGCTAGTTTCAATATAAATTTTACTTTTTAACAGTGGCGTAACTGCTAACAAGTACAAGGATCACAGGAGCATGTCGAAAGGGAGCCTAATAACAATCTCTGCATGGAAGAGATTTTTATTATAAAAATCGTTACTCATCTGCAGAATATAGGAAGGGCGAGAGGGTTTATTACAATGGCTAGGTTTTCTAAATTTAAAAATAATTGGAAACCTCGTTAGTCTAATTTTGAGTGAAAAGCTTTGATGTTCCAAAGTTCGCTTCTTCAAACTGCAATAATACCCAAAAATTTAGATTGATAGCACTTACAGTTGTAAATTTTCCGAACTTAAAATTAATCAAACTGATTCCGAATCGCGTGTCTCAAAGTCTGCGAAAATCTTTAGTCAATTTCATTAAAATTAGAAGCGTTCAGAAAAATCATGAAGGTTGTTGAACTTATAAATCAATAATTGGCCAAAATATTATTTCTTCTTTTGTTACTCCTTTGGCTAATTAGGGAGATGCTATTGAGTTTTTTGAATGGTCTCTAAATAGTATACGATGTGTCAAAATACAAATCTGTACCTTTGTACAACTTTTTCTCGTACAGATTTTCAGGATTTATTCTTACACCGAGAAGCTGATTCAATAAATGTTTTTTTGTGTTCTGCCAACTCCGATATTGAGCTTTTCCTCGTCTTAAAAAAAAACTAGAGGTCAGAATATTAAGTTGCATCTAAATAGTGTGAAGTCAAAGATTGAATTTCCCTATTTTTTTTCAGAAAATTGTAAAGGCTCTACCAGTGCATTTTAAGAGTTGTAATTTAATTGATGATAAAGCGGATCCACTAAAACAGGATCTACAGAGTGGCGCTAAGATTTTCAGGATTTATTTTTACACCGAGAAGCTGGTTCAGTAATCGTTTTATTTTGTTTTCTTATTTTTCGGACGATGGGGTAGGGGTACTCTTAAAATCCTAGAAGTCAACTTCGATACCGAGCTTTACCTCGTCTTAAAAGAAAACTAGAGGCCAGAATATTAAGCTGCGTCTAAATAGTGTAAAGGTAAAGATTGAATTTCCCTAATTTTCTTTTTCAGAAAATTGTAGAGGTTATACAAGCGCCTTTTAAGAGTTTAATGATAAAATGTTGGATCTACAGTAGCACTAAGCTTACAAAAGTCCTAAGTTAGCGTGTCTGGGGGAGCAACGTAAGCAAATTGCACACTCAAATGAAGAAGTGTTCCTAATCACAGTGATCACAAGTCAAGTGTCATAATGTTGTTTTTACAAGTAAATGCAAACTTTAATTTTTTGACAGTGGTTTTGGTTTTAACCTTAGAAAATACAATATCAGAAACTTAGGGGGTCTTGGGGAGTTTTAGTAACCGTTACCTATAGGAGAAAATAACATTTTAGAATTCCAAGGATGATTCATTCATTCAAGTGTTTACATTATCGTTGGCTGTAATCGAGGTCGATAAAACATTATATTATACTAATATAATGTTTTATCGACCTCGGGCTGTAATGACCACAGATTATAGATTTATATATTTAGAAATAGATGGCTGAGTCCCCACTCTAAATGGTAACCATGTTTTAGTTCTTACCGTTATCGTTGTTGGCGCTGTCAACAAATTTGGTGCTTGGGGTGCTTGTAATAATAATAATAATTTTTGCTAAATTTAACTCGTAATTTTTCGTAAGTGATCGTGTTATGACCACCTCTTCATTTTTTGAACTTCCTGTGAAAATTAAAATAAAATAACTGTTCATTTTATTGTAATATATTTATTAACTAGTTGCTACAAAAATTAACGTAACAACTTGGTTTAACATTATTTACTACATTTCTACAAATTGGTCATTGATCAACTTTATTTTAAATTGGGTGTTTCCACAATCAACTAAGTATCAACTTAAACTTGCCTTCAATTAGGTTTTCATCCGATTTCTCTACGATGCCAATGTATTAACCAAGTTAAACCGTTTTGAAATTAGTAACTCTTCTTTTACATTCCTCGTCGAACACATCATTTATCATGCACTAAAATTCGCTCTTATTAACTTCATGATTTGAACACCGTTTTTTATTCAAACTTTAAACTGTTCTTTTCAATTTAGATGCCATATCAATACATGGTTTCTGCTTTGGGGATCACTACTCAAACATTCACACAACTGACAAATTATTTTAAAATAAACTTTAAATTTTACATTATATCACATTCCTACTTGATCCCTATGTATTAAATACGCGGAGCTTGATGCTGCCAGCGCCATACCGTGATAACGGTAAGAACTACCTACCCCCTCCGATGATGGTAACCTACGTCTCACCCTAGCTCCCGCATCTATTGTAAAATTAATCTCAGTTATCTGTGGTAATGACCACAATTAAATTTCTAAGTTTGGTAAGGTTAGGAATTATACCTATGTCACAATGTCAAAAATTACCATTAAATGTGGCGGCAACCATAGTTTTTGATAAACTGTTTCAAATTTTTATTCTTATGGGGGTTTGCACCGTTTACATATTAACTGTCAAATAGTTTATTTGGCAGATAAGTTGTAAAATAGTATTTTTTACAACATGAGATGAAACATACGTTTTTTTCGTGAGATAGAATTTAATTCACAAGCCCCGTAGGGGCGAGTGAATTAATCTTTCGAACGAAAAAAACGGATTTCATCTCGAGTCGTAAATGCTATTTTTTCTACGACGATAATTAGTACATTTTAAAAAAATAATTCTTTTTACTAAAATGTGAACCGACCACAAAAAAACTGGTTTCACCTCATGTTGTAAATAACATCTGCTTGTAATAACACTTTTTCTCACTAGAGACGAAAATGCTATTTTCGTAACGAGTAAGTGATGACGAAATGCTTAGTTTCACATATGGGAGTAGAAAAATATATTTTATTTGCCACTTAAACTAAAATTGGTGCAAAAAGTCATAAGTAGAAGGTAATTTTGTAAAAAATGTATTCGTCAGTTATTTGATTTAACCTACAGTAGATGAAAGAGCAAAGGTTTTTAACAACTTATCTGCCAAATAAACTATCTGTCGGTTAATATGTAAACGGTGCAAACCGGCATTAGAATATAAAACATCTTGAAGGAGGGTTAGCAACCGTTGCCTATAAGAGAAAATGCGACGGAAATGACTTTTTAGAAGTTCATAAATGACTCGTTAATTCCTTCGAGTTTACATTATCATTGGCTGTCATGATCTTATTTATAAGAACGATTTCTATTGAAGAAATTGACAGAAATCGCTATATGTACTGTCCATTGCGATCCATATTATTAGCTAAATGGCTCATTCCTAGACTACGGGGTATTTCTTTATTCTAATCTTATTAATCATTTATAATTTCTTTATAAATCTAATGGCACCATTGGATTTATTGCGTTAGTAGCACTTACGTATTCAGTAATAATATTCGGTTTTTACAATCTATTTGACGTTAGTGATTTTTATATTGATTTATCATTTAATTGTGGTTTTGTTGACGATGCTCGACGGTGAATTCTTGGTCAGGTTCTTTGAGATTTTGATCTTTTCGTCTTGATAATGGCTAAAATATATTGCCGAAACTAGTCGAGTAGTATCATCTTTTTTATTTAAATTGAATTCCACTTACAACCGAGAGTCCTCTACTGCATTAATAGCTAGGGTTAAATAAAATAGTATAATTCTCAACTTAAGTACATAATATACTATTGTTTACCGATTTAGATGCAGAATTTTATGCCCTACAACATTTATTTAAAGTTTTTTTGTCTAAAATAATTAGGAAAGCAGAAATTTACAAAAGTATGATTTTAACTATGATATGATAGCAGCAGGTAATAATTATTAATATCATTCATAAGTCATATGATAATAGAATATGACTAGTAGAAAAATAATAGTATTATAAAATACAGTATAAACTGAAGATTGAAGCTGAGAGCCTGATTAAAACCCATAAATAAAATATTTCAATTATCATTTAAAGTGGAAAAACTTTAAAATTCAAAATTGAACCAATAAGAAAATAGAATAAGAGTAATCTCTTTGTGGTCTGCTCACAATCGTTTACGTACGCTAGCGTTTTCAATATTATCACCGCAATATACATTTTAAGGCGCATATATTTGTTTCTTTTGTTTATAAAACAACCAATAAGAATTTCTATATTATAGGTAGAAGTGAAAATTGCATTTCAAAATACAATACACATGTTATATGTATTGACAATTCTTGTTAAATTTTCAATTTTTCTGCCAATATCGAAAATTTACATTTCGTCGAATTTGATATCATTATTTGTTTTACATTTTTTTAAATTTACTTTTATTAAACAACTTACTGACCTAATAATTTTAATGACGTGTTCGCTTTTATTTATTATTGACTTTGTTCCTCTGTACATACGTATTATAGCAGAACTCGTAATTTAATCTCGCTGAAGTATAACAGCTGAAATAAAGGTGTTGAGGTTTTTCAGTCAAGCATATAAATTGGTTCTCCTCTAATTTAATCCTAATAGGGGTGGTAGTTTAATCGTTCTTGTGCCTTTGACGTCATAAATTTAAACTCCATTGCTTTGAATATTATGGATAGTTGTATATTTTAAATTATTGAGGTTTAGTATTATAAATTAACCAATTTGTTGGAAGTCGGAATATTTGGATTTTCCACATCTACTATTTCCATTAAATGTACGTATTATAATAAATTTTAATTCGTTTAGTTAATCATTGTGTTCTATTTATTTCGTTCATCGCTCATAGAACTTTTTTTTTCAAAAGCATTTTTTTTTGGTTTTCATCGGATACCATTCTTAACCAAACTCTCCGCTTCCGCTAAGAGAGTGCTTTCCACGATTAACAAAAGTTGTGATTTCCTTTACACAGTTGAAGTGGTCGATGTAACAAAAACTTTCTTTGTAGTAGATTTTCTTTAAACTCTACAGGGTTGCAATTCACCTTCTAACATTTAATGGGACTCTTGAATCTCATTCTAGAAAGTTTTTCTTCTCGTAGTGCCCTATCCTTTTCGGAAATGAGTTTCTTTCCAGCAGTGAGGAAAAGTTGCGTTGAGCAAGTCTTTGAGAGTCTTAAAGCAAGAGTGTGAACTTCTACCTTGACTTCGAAGGTACTTTCCTTGGATTTTAAGTTACAGTATCCGTTATATTTCATTTCTTATTGCGTGTCTCTATCCATTCTTCCCTGCATTGTTGTAGCAAATTAGATGCGATAAACTGCCTTTGTTGAAGCTAGTGATCGAGACGTGAAGGTTTTAACCTCTGCTGAACTGCTCACAGAATGCCTGCAAAGCGCATAACAAAATTACAAAAAATTCCCAAATTGACATGTACAATTTCATTATAAATAATCTTAATTCTCCCCTGTACAATCTTGCTTCGATCGCTTAATTTCAATTCCTGTAATAAATAATGTTTTACTATACTATATCTATAGAAGGAAGTGAAAAAAGTCTAAGAATGGTTCATTTTCCCTAACTAAGCTATTTTTTTACGTAAATTCGACCTTTTCTTGAATTGCGATTCTGATATCAATTTTTCCGTTTTTAAAATTGGTAAGAATATTAGTACAACTTTGTAAAAACACGTAAATTTAAATTGAATAAAAAACAGTTTTAAAAATTTCATTTCAGCTACACAAAGTTTCCCCTAGCTCTATGTGTAATTTTTGTAAATAAGGGGAAGAAAATTTAAATTTATCGGATGTAACCTAAATGAATGTGATGTTAATTCTCGCAAAGCACGGGGTTGGATTTCCTTTTGTTAAAAGATCTTAAAAGGTCGTCTTATTATAAATTAAAGATTTATAAAATTACGAATGAATACAACATAAAATTTTACAACATTCAAAAACTACCTAAGATTTAATCAATTTTTCCCAAAATCTTGTTAAAGTGCAAATGGAAAATAAGTTCCTTACGAATAAGATTACAAAAAGATTTATTCTCGTTTGTAACCTCAATCTCACTTTCCTCTTGTTAAAATGGGGAAATTATACAGGGTTATAGACAATTATTTATACAAGTGGATAATTTGGTTAATCAAAAGATCATCGAGATTAACAACAATAGATTTATGAAAAAAATATTTTGGTAAAAAGTATTTTTCTGTTTGAAAAATTGTCATCAATTTTTAATGTCATCGAAGCCTGATAGTGAGTTCGGGGGGAGCATTGGCCCTTTATTAGATCAATAAGATATCAAAATGAAATTTTACACAACATGTAGATGTAGATAGTTCGAGCCAGATCTATCATATAAATATCCACGTCATTATTATTTTATTTTGTATAAAATATAGGGAAGATAACTTTCTGTTTGTTTAAATTTCAACTTCTAAGGGCCAGATCGACCCCTATTAGGAGGAGTAAAAATTTATGTTTAGTTTTCAAGAAAAAATTAGAAAATAGTTGATAATGTTAGCCATGTATTTGACAGCTGTCAAAAAATAGAAACAGATCACTTGACTGTGATTTTAATGGTTTTCATTATATTTGCTGCATAAAGAGTAATTAGCAACAATTTTCAAAATATAATACTAATAATAACAATAATTGTAGTAGTGCTGAGGCTGGCCCTAGCGGTTTCTTGTGCGCGTAAGATTTGATCTTCCCTTATGGAAGTGCTTTTGATAAAGTCCAGAAGCATAGAACTTTCCCTATTGATAAGTTGGGCAATTCTCTTTGGAGCATCTTTTCTTTTCCGAGAATGCTGTAACGACTTTTTGTGAAAGCCTCACAGTGTAGCAGAAGATGAATGGGAGTTTCCTCCTACTCTGCATAGTGGGTCTTCTTCTAGTCCCATCGTATACAGGTGCTTTTATAGCTGGCCCGTTATTATTGCCGTTGCCGGTTGTAGTTCACCTCTGCTCATTCTGAGTAGAGAGCGAGTTCTTTTGTTACAGGGTTTCTCAAGTAGAGCTTTAGAATGTCTCTGTCCAAGAATTTCTCTCCAGTGTTTAATATGCCACTTCACCAGAAGTGACTTTATTTCTCTCTTTGCCAATTAATAAGCAATGCCAAAGGCTGGGTCTTATTTTGCTTTCTCGTTCTTTGGTATGTTAGCATGAGCTGGCCCCCATATCAGGTTGGAGAAATTTTTCCACGCTAGCGCATTCAGTCTACGGATGCAGTCCGTTACTAGTCCGGACCTCAACTCACAAGCGTTCAGCGCTTTGAGGGCTACTTGGCAGTCAGATACTACAAAAATTGGTTGTGATAGCCTCTATCTATACAGCATTTGCGCACATGTTAAGATGGCGTCAATTTTTACTTGGAAGACGGTTACGTGCTCCCTGAGACTTTTAAGATTACCCCTTGCCACAAGTTGCTATTCCCGATGATTCCAGCTCCTGTACCTATTGGGTTTTTAGAGCCATCTGTGTAGAACACAAATATATTTATTTTGACTGCTTTGCATTTCCATTCTTTCCATGTTGGAATGTTAAATTCCGTAGGTGTTTTCGATGGTATAATCTTTGGTTATTCAATCAGACACCATACTATGTATGGGGTGTTCTTCCATCTCTCTTAGGATTGAGGCATGTCCTTGCCCATTTCTTCGTGTGAAGGAGTGAGTTTTTAGTCTGTATGGATCACTTAATTGTTTCATTAACTTTCATCACTTAAGAGTGGAAGGTTCAGCATT
Organism: Malthinus seriepunctatus; assembly: GCA_963924605.1. Classification (NCBI taxonomy): domain Eukaryota; kingdom Metazoa; phylum Arthropoda; class Insecta; order Coleoptera; family Cantharidae; genus Malthinus; species Malthinus seriepunctatus. The sequence goes on from OZ004600.1 coordinate 72,851,481, forward strand.
GTTTCCAGTGATGCTATAGGTGTAGTACGCATTGCTTCAGGTATTCCTAGGCAGGTCAATCTTTGGATTTTGACTAGTTTGTGTTTGCAGGTTTTTGTTTGCATTTTGTCCACCACACAAAATCTGCATAATATGTAACTATTAGTATAACTATTAGTATATTCAATAAGTCAACTATGGGGTGTCAGTCTCCAGGTTTTGCCGACCGTTTGTCTACAGGTCCATAGGGCCCTTGTATAGCTGTAGTTTTATTTACTAAACTGTTAATGTGTGGTTTGAAGCTTAGTTTGCTATTAAGGATAACTTCTAAGTATTTGGCTTCTCTTACTGCTTCCAGAGGTAGGTCTAATGGGTATACCTTTCTGTTACCATCAGTCTTATTTCGCTCCATAATAACAAAAAGTCATATTTGAATGAAACATAGTTTTAAGAAAAACGCGATTTAGATAAAACACACTTTTATTTTGAACAGGTTTATATTATTTTTTCACTTACCACATAGTGTTAGAATGAACATATGAAAGTCCTCTATCTAAAAAAATTTTAAACTTAGTTTATGTAAAATTGTTACATACAGTTGTTCCAGCGGATCTTTGCCGGTGGAGAATTCGGCTAAGTAGGTACGCAAAAAATCTGTTACGTATAGTGTAGGAACTATCTTTGTTGGCGTTGCGTAACATGACGCTAAATTGTAACGACGTATGTCGTCTTATCTTGACATACAGCGGCAAAGATTCCCTGGAACAACAAACTGTACCTTCTGTCATTATGGTAGCGATTTGTTTTTCTTGTGAAATTGATTAGCGAGATCTTTGTGGTATTAACCACGTTCTCTTCTAAACGCCATTTCTCTACAAGACACTAAGATACTAGCTATTTTGGAGCATTGTTGCTTCCTTTCAAATTCAGATTAAGACATCTCGGCATAGCGACGCCTTTCGTTTTCATTTCATATCCAAGTAGTTATAAACTACTGACGGTCTCTCCAATTCATTTTCTTTTAACGCATTCTTTAAGAGAGGTTTACCATGTAAGTTATTATATCATGCAAAAGCGAAAATAAAAATGGCAGTATTTATGTATGATCCTACTAGCACTGGAATCCAGATCTATGAGTACGTGATTTTTATATCTTCTAGTGCAGTCCTTTTTGTAGATTTGAGCCGATAGTAAATTTTCCAATTTTTCAGTCAAATTTTATTACCTAAGTATGTGTTGTTATTAACGACTGAGATTAAAGTTCCATTTTCTTATTGTGGCAATTTAAAAAAAAATTATTGAGGGTTCGTTATGTCTGTCTCTTCAAATAAACAAATAATAATTTTCAAAATATTAAAATTGACTTTCAAGATGAGAAATGTGACTTCATTATTGTATGTAATAATAATTCAAAAGCAAATTCAATAACGAAGTATCTCGTTATGCGCTTTAAATAGATAGAGGCATTTCCTTTCTTGATTTTACTTTTGAATTTTCTCTCGGTTGTGGTATTATTTTGCAAGTAGCGTGATGTGTTTTTTTTATTGCAATCTGTACCTATCTTGTAATATTTCAACTTGGAAGTACACCAACTCTGATGATTTATATCTTTCGGACATGAAAGTTCTATGACTCCATTAAGTTATAATATTATTTGAACCTCAAGTGACATTTTTGATATGACAAGTCATTTAAAAAAGGTTAAAAATTGATGTTTTTCAATTTTTGGCAGATATATTTTACATTTTTTGTACTATTAACCCATTAAGTACCAAGCACATTTTATTTGGATTTCAAAAATTTTTTTTTTTTAAATTGCCTGTAAAAAAATAGTCCTTCAAAAGTGATTCCCATCAGTTTTTGATTTTATGGTCCTAAGACTAAGATAAACGCCGTAGTCAAACGACGACATTGGGATAATATGACTACGTTTTATCCGTTTTTTAAATTTTTCGATAATTAATGAATATAGACCAAAATAAAACACAAGTTATTAACCTTTAATTAAGATGAATTATAGAGCATTATAAAATCTAGTACAGACCTAAATTATTAATTATAAAAAGATTTTAAAAATAATTATTACTATTACATAAGCCTAATTTAATTATTTTATATGATAGTTTTCAAAGCATTCAATTCATATTACATAAAGTTGTTTGACACTTTTTACAGAAAGTTCTTGGTGAAGCTTTGCATAAGTTTGCTTGACATCTCCTCTGTTTGTCTCTTTTGGCGATGTAGTAAGACTTTCCGTCGTACCTAACGTCTGGAGCCACACCAGAGGCCCCAGATGCTCTAGACGCCTTTGAAAACGACTTGAGATAAGTAACTGCTAAATTCCGTCGGAAGTCTAAAGAGATAGGGATGTTTTCCCATGAATCAATCGATACAAGATCCACGCATTCACAACGAACATGTCGAGCAGCCTTGTAAAAAGAGGCCAATACCATTTTTTACCCCTCAAAGATGTAGGGTATTTACCGCTGAACCAGTCGTTTTGATCGACTCCCCCCATAAACTTACAAACCATAAACCATAAACATGTAATTACTGATAACTGATAACTCTAGGCTGGTTTACAGAAACTTTTTTACCATCTTTCCGACTGTACCTCTGAGCTACAGCTAATGGAGTAATGAACTCAAAGTTTGTCCCCATTATAAAAAGTAACACTTACCAATAATAAAACAAGTACCAAGGTATAAAGCACGTATAATAAGTATATAAAAATTTATATATCATCACTTTCACTCAATAACAAAACCTACCCCAATGGGAACTAATACACAAAAATGTTAAAATATCTTTAACTAATAAATATGTAACTCTAAATTTTAATTTCTAAAATAGGTAGTAAAAACTAATATTTATTGCTTTTGGTAATAGTTAAAACACATTACCAAACTCAAATAGTTTTCTACATCTAAAATTAGATTTTAACTAACAAACAAAAAAATCTGTAAATAAACAAGAACTTCAATAATATTTCATAATATATCATAATACCCACTTTTACTATTATTCCCATATTCTCCCAATGTCGTTATTTGACGACACCCAAATTTAAACCGAAATTGTGGGTGAACTGTAAATTTTTTACGGTAATAAAAATTTGTAACATGATACTAAAATATTTAAGAAATTCCTCTTATTTTTTATGCTTCATTATAAGGCGTGATTTGGGCTGGAAAAAATAATTAAGTCCAGTCTACGATTTGACCTATTATACACAATTCAAAAGTGATTTATTTGTGTACTTTAAAATTGTTATTTTAAAGAAAATTTCATGAGAACCCAAAGAATAGGGTTTACTAATATTACTAAAAATTATTTCATTGCAGCAAAATAAGTACAGGCCCTAAAAAAAATTATCAAAAACGCCGTCGTCAAATGACGACATTGGTACGTAATGGGTTAAAGCGAATTTTGTTGAAGTTTATTCGACAATATATTTCATGATGTTTACTTTACTTACGGTTATGACTAGATTATATTTAAAATTGCAGTTGGAAATTTGGTACTTTATCTAATTTGCTAACATCGCTAAATCAAATACTGTTCGAAAGCTTGCAAGATGTTCTTTTTTATGTCTATAAATGTAACTAATATTGATAATGCAAAGTAGGGCATTGAAAATATTTTATTAGTTTAATGGATACAGCCTTATCATCCGATTGTATCGGTATGTCTTGACTACTTCCTGAAGTCACACAAAGTTGAACTTCACACATTGTATAGCATAAATTAATGCATAAATTGTGAAATTATGCAACAAAATTTATTTTAATTTAACAATCAAATAACATACCCAGAATCATAGTAATGGGTAGAGTTAGTTGTTCCAGGGCGGAGAAAGGAAGTGGCGAAAAGACGCATGTATATTAAAAAACTTTGTGACTTTCGTGTTTTTCCTTTTGGAAATTCGGAAATTCGGAAAGTCAAAGCTGCCTCCTTTTGTACCTAGCAGTAAAGGTAAACAACGAAACTAGTGTGCATCTATTGCTAGGGGCAATGAAAGAGCTTTTAACACCCTCAGGGAGCAATAAAAAGTTAGTTACATAAACGATAGATACTAAAACTCTCATTATAGTTTCGTAAGCTCATTCCCAAGATTTATTATGAGAGATTGATTTGAACTATTGTATTTATTCTTAATCTAGATGTACAACACAGTAACTTTTGGTTTTTGACTCGCTTCATATTACTCTAATAAAGGGTCTAATTAAGGCATTTTATAGTGCAGCTTTTGGTTTCGATACTTTAAACTTACAAAGCAAAACTAAAAACTTTAAAACTCTTTCCAAATAATTACTACATTTTAATTTTAATCTACGGCTCTTTGAAGTAGCAAACTTTTTTAATCGTTTCATTTTCTTCCATCATTTCAACTATTCTCTGATGTGCTCTAGTTTAACTATAGTTTTTAATTTACAAAATATAAGTGCACTTTTAAATTTTGTCATGTAACTTTATTTATTAACATTTTTAAAACAACGTCTATGTTATCGTGTCATCGCGTCATAATTAATTGTCGTTGTAATCAAGCTATCTTTGCGCAATTTAGAGTAACCCTGCAGTGATACAAGCCAGTCTAGTGTTTTATAAGGTTTTTTTTATTTCAACTAAAATAAAGCATCTTTTTTGTTAGTACGCAACCTCATTGAGATTTTATTGATAGATATCGTTTATTGGTTTTCTATACTTCAGGTGAAAATTATAGTAGCTGGAAACTGCAAAGTTGAAGACTTTTTCTACTAATAAATTTGAAAACTAATCACTAGCAATAAATTTGTTCAAAACTCATCAATTTGTAATGTCGTCTATACAGGGTGGGGAAAAAGTCTGGCATTTTGTATTTATTCGAAAGAAAATTTTAATTAATATTGGATAGGTGGAAACATTCTTTGCGTCTTTTATTGTCAGGATTTTACTGATTTTTTACCTAACACACGATATATACAGCTATTATCTCAATAGAAAAAGAATTTTTCCCATATTCGAGGACTTCTGGGCCCTAATTATCGACTTCGTAACGAAAGTGAGATAAAACGAATGGTAGTATGTATACGAGTAGTACGAACCAACATTTTAAAAATGCCATTTACTTATCAAATGTCTTGTGCGGTCGAACCACGTTCAAATTGTTTACAATCTCAAAATTATTATGTTTGTTTTTATTTTATTTTTTTTAGATCGATTGGTTCGATTATTTTTACAGAAATTAAATTAATAATAGGAAGTGTTTCTGTAAAAAGTTATATACGCATCTATTTTGTATTACTACATTTAAGGCATTATTTTTATATTTGTGGGTGTTTCATTTATTTTCTGTAATAATTTATTATAATATTTTCTATTTTTTAATACTTTCTCTATAAACTATCTTTAAGCTAATTGTCTATTTATAGCGATTTATGACATAAGTGTACAATAGGTACACCCAAGCACCCCGCTATGACAGAAATGGTTACTTCACAATAAATAAGAGAAAAGGGTTCTATGTCTATTTTTTTTACGTTTAGTTTGTCACTTGCCAAAGAGTGATCGAAAAAGAATACGAAACGAATTTGTCGAGAATATCATTTCACGTTTAGGTGTTCCTTCGTTATTGACGTCATTCACTTGGCGTTTACAAAAGGACTTGCAACGTTGTCAAAAGCTGCATTTGAGCTAAAACACTCGTTTTATCTCACTCTTTAACTCGACAGGAACTCTTCAAGACGACAGTCAACAGTAAAGAGACAAAAGGTCATTCTCTTCGAAATTGTTACTACAAATAATGCCGAAATGCAAAAAACTGTGTCAAATTGGCCTCTAGGTTACATCCCCCAGGCATCCGAGTACTGTAGGCGTCCAAGAGAGAAATCTTACAAAGATTTAAATTTTCTGAGCAGCACTTCAAGCGCTTAATCAACCCCTGCTTCATAGATTTGGGCTCTTTGATTAACGAGGTTGCATTGTGCTGTTGTCAAGCGACAAAATCTTCCTATTTTTCTTGATTAAGTTTCCATTCCTTCCAAATTTCTTCTCGAAGAGGTTAGAGAGCATCCACATTTTCTTGCTCACTGTATATTTCATAGGAAGTTTTTATATTTTGGAAACAACCGTTTCTTTTTTCTGTGCTCGTTTTCATTTGGCAAGGGTCGCTCTCTTACTACCAACACGCTTTTCGTTTTTGAACGTAAAAGTTGAGTTTAGGGCCATCTTGTGAAATAGACCAGTCTCGTTTCCATTAAATATTTGTTTATCTCGGCATTTTACTCTTGTTTGAGACTATTATTTGGTAAACCATTCGTTCTTCACTTTGTTGTCCATATTTTGCGTCACCCTGTATCTTACCAAATGTTGTGGAATGTAAATATGTGGAAGTCATTTTTACCCAATATGCTTTGTTTTTATAAAATTACACCAATTTCAATTGGACATTTTTTCACTAATTAGGCTCTTATTTTCTAGACGAACTTGTCATTGCCTTCTTCAAACCTTACCCTATCAGGAATTATAACTATTAGTGATATCAATGGGATATTAAAGTCGCCAACGGCTGGGAGCGGAATGAGTAAATATTAACTTTCCCTGCCTGTGACTTTCTGGTACTTACCTAACTACTCCTTAACTTTACTTTATACCGATACACCGATACATTGTTTGAAACCGGTTTTTCGACAGTTATAAATAAGATATCTACTGGTGAAGCGATAACTATGTTTCTAAGACACTTGACATTAAAGCTTTCGGTCCACCTCAAACTGCAATTGTGGTTAGCTACCCAGCAGTTTGTCTTTCACTTTAAAAATGGAACTACTGACCGGGAGCTTTTTTGGTGGGTAAATCATTTTGACCAATGCTTTTTCCCATATCCAAGTTGTCAGGGTTTATTCTCAGAATGCGCCTTTCCAAATTTTGTCGATCATATTTTTTTATTGGTAAAATTTTTATTTCTGTCATCAGCCCTTATTTAGCGTGAAACGCTGTGTTCTATGTAGGCGACGACTATTTTTCATATTTTAACTAAACTATGAATAATAAATCTTTTATCCTTATATTTAATAGTTGTGATCTTAATTTTAGATTTGTTCATCAGTGTACCAACTCATTAATTACCATGTGAGCTGTGTTTGTTCTTTCGACTATGTCTTTGCAGTTGGATGTTGCCTTCAGCATTAAGTCAAATTTTTCGTTGACATTTATTCCAGATGTTTCGTTTTCCAATGCTATTTTTCATAAAGTAAAACACCATTAAATAAAATCAGTGACAAGGCACATCTTTGACTTCTTATTTAAATTTAGTTCTTTTGATGTGTTACTTTTGACATCTGCAACTCTTTGATTGTAACAACGCAACGGTGGAAGATATTAAAGATAAAATTGTTACCCATTCTTACGACTAATTTAAAAGTTATAATTGAGACGTTTAATTTAATCATTGCAAAGTTAAATTAAGGTGTAAAATAATTCCATAAATTTCTATTTCTATAAGGGTAAGGATTTCGAGATAAGCGAATGGCATCTCGTAATGGTTTGGTTAAATAGAGGTTTGCTGAATTTATTGTTTTACTACAATTAGCAATTAAAAAATAATAATTAACGCTAACATAGTTTACTGATGGGATTGTTTAAACCCAGTGGTACAATTTATTAGTTTTTTCGAAAAAGAAAATTTAATTATTTTTGTGCTTAAGGATTTTATTAACTTGTAAGATATAATCAGTATTTCGCTTTAGTTAACTAAATTTGAGTACAAAAACTAGTAATTATGAATAATACAAGAAAGCAACGATGTTATCTTATAAGAAAATTTTCTCAAAAACGATTATAGCTTTGTTTGTTTTCTCCACTTGATTTACTTTTTTTTATTTAAAATTTTTTCATAGTGCAAAACTTTATTTAATTTGTTAAACGAAGCGCGAAAATAGCATAATCAGTATTTCGTTATGCTTCATCGTCTTCTCATCGGTCATAGTCAAGCAGATATGTCTTAAGTTTGTGATTGATTGTTTTTAATATACTATTTTTTTTTAAATACTGATACAGTTTATCAATTTATTCTAATTCAAAATATTTTCAAAATAAAAACGGGGACAAGGTATCGTGTATTGTCTCTAACCGTTACTGAAATAAGAAGCACAAAAAATCCATTTAGTATGGCCATTTTTATAAGATGACGGAATCTTGATTATTAATTTAGAAAGTTATTACTAAAACCTGTCCAAAACTTAATTCCATTAAAAGTCTATTTTCGTGCTAATTTACTTACCGTATTCACTTCTCTAGCAAATTACGAGTTTCAAGTTCTGTTCTCATAATTTTTTTTAAGAATTTTACTGTGGTTGGCTAATTAAAATTTTTATTAAAAGCAAAATGTAGTTTGCTGTCACTTGTGTTGATTTTTTGTCGTTTATCTTGCTTACAATTTTAGAATCACTGTTGTTCAGCAATCCTTATAATCCCTTGAGTAGATTACAAAAGAGTAAGAGCCCTGTATAAGACGTAACACAGTAGAAGCGTTTTAATTGTAAGTTAGGAAATTTGTTTAATTACTTTACCGCATTTATAACAAAAACTAAAGGTTTTAGAGTAAGTCGTCTTAATTTTTGTTTTTTGTCCTAATAATTAATATTTGGATAAGAAGTTAAGATAAATTTTAGCTAAGGTATTTAATTATTAATTTATTAGTTAGGTACTTACTACTTAGTAAATGTAGGGCAAGCTTTGTAAGTAGTCCGGTGCACTACTGAAATTTTACATAGTGCTCGTGGGACAAATTAGTATAAAGCTGAAACCTTTGATATTGTATTGTACTTATAGCCCTTATTATAGTACTAAAAGTCCCCACCCTTCTGAGGGCTGGAACACCCCCAAAATTGCGTTTGAATCTCAAAAATTACACTTTTTATCATATTTTAGCAATAATCTCGAAAACAAGGTAGTAAGCGAAAAATTATAAAGAGTCAAAAATTGAAGAGGATAAAATTATACGGCAAAAATCTCATTTGCAATTTTTCAAAATATTTAATAGTTTTTGAGAAAAATGTTATTGAAAGTTAACCTATTTTGCGCGTATTACAGTACTCATGGGTTGCGCGATCAAAGTGTTGCTGAACGCCCTATTTTACATTATTGAAAATTTCTCATTATCTATCAGATTTAGAAAAAAACAAAAAATATGTAGTTGAAGAGGACATCTTCAGCTTTAAATTACATGTAAAATATTTTGATTGTAAGTAATTTATCATGGAGAAAAAAAATAATGAATGTAAAATAACCTAATTTTTCTTAAAATTTAAAAATCTCCTAAAGTAATTGAGGAAATATAAAATCTATGTAGGATTACTATCTTCATGATGTATACTTTAATGTCCTAAGAGCAAAATTTTTTTCGAGTTCTATTTTGACAAAAAATTGGACTTTGAAATTCATAATTTTTAAAAAAAAATTTTCTTAGATATTTTTCTAACTTTAAAGGACTCTCAAATAATAAAGAAGAGATCTAAGGCCATAAATTTTAGTTTGTAGAAAGCCCGTAGTATACGTTTTAAGAAGCCATCTTAAAAATTTACATTATTTAACGTTTTCATCAAAAAATTTTCAACAATATGAAGAAAGATCGAAATACGTAGTTTTTTTCCGAAATCGGTCATTACTCGCTTAATTTTTGAGAATTCAAACTTTTTCTTAAACAAAAATAAAGGTAATACTCTAAAGGTTTTATATCTGCTAATCGCATCTTGATAGGAATTCTACTTTAGAAACGACAGCAGTTTGTACGATGAAGAAAATGAGCAAAAAAATTGTAGTTCACTGCAGTTATGAAATTTTACATATGATGAACCTGGAACAAAATTATCTAACTCTAAAACTTTTGCTATTGTTTAGTACTTATAGTCCTTATTATCATACTAAAATTCCCCACCCTTCCGATGGGGGGGGGGAAACCTTAATTGTTCAAATTTGTGTGGAAAATGTTTAGGCAATTCCTGCAGCAATATATTTCAAGAACTGGAAGAGAGCGTCGAATTATTAGAAGATTAGTTTTTATTTTATTTCGTTTGTGTTAATACAGGGTGAGTCTGAGCGATGGGTCTATTAAGTTCAAATCGAGCTGTGAAATTTTAGAAGAAAACTATCAAAACATTAGTTATGACGACATGCTCTACAATTTAAAAATAATTTGGAGTGTACAGAGTTAAGTACATCAGGAAACACCCTGTATATTCCAAAATATTTTGGATTACAGAGCATTTCGTCAATAGTAACTAAAGTCTTGATAGTTTTCTTCTAAAATTAACACAGCTCGATTTAGACTTAATAGGCCCATCCCTCAGACTCATCCGCTATTTAAATTATAAATTATTACAATATTAATTTGTGTCAAGTACCTATACGTTTTATCTGCGTATGTAAAAGAATTTATAATTTTCCTCTAAGATTGGAGGGCTGCATTAGTTACGATTTTTGAGTTCAAATAAAAATGGTGAATTTTTTATAGGCTTAAATTTTTATCTCTTTATTATTTTCCTAGTTTTCCCGATAATTTCATAAATATGCGTAAAAGTGCAATTTTGGGGGGTTTCCCCCATCGGAAGGGTGGGGAATTTTAGTATGATAATAAGGACTATAAGTACTAAACAATAGCAAAAGTTTTAGAGTTAGATAATTTTGTTCCAGGTTCACCATATGTAAAATTTCATAACTGCAGTGAACTACAATTTTTTTGCTCATTTTCTTCATCGTACAAACTGCTGTCGTTTCTAAAGTAGAATTCCTATCAAGATGCGATTAGCAGATATAAAACCTTTAGAGTATTACCTTTATTTTTGTTTAAGAAAAAGTTTGAATTCTCAAAAATTAAGCGAGTAATGACCGATTTCGGAAAAAAACTACGTATTTCGATCTTTCTTCATATTGTTGAAAATTTTTTGATGAAAACGTTAAATAATGTAAATTTTTAAGATGGCTTCTTAAAACGTATACTATAGGCTTTCTACAAACTAAAATTTATGGCCTTAGATCTCTTCTTTATTATTTGAGAGTTCTTTAAAGTTAGAAAAATATCTAAGAAAATTTTTTTTTTAAAATTATGAATTTCAAAGTCCAATTTTTTGTCAAAATAGAACTCGAAAAAAATTTTGCTCTTAGGACAGTAAAGTATACATCATGAAGATAGTAATCCTACGTAGATTTTATATTTCCTCAATTACTTTAGGAGATTTTTAAATTTTAAGAAAAATTAGGTTATTTTACATTCATTATTTTTTTTCTCCATGATAAATTACTTAAAATCAAAATATTTTGCATGTAATTTAAAGCTGAAGATGTCCTCTTCAACTACATATTTTTTGTTTTTTTCTAAATCTGATAGATAATGAGAAATTTTCAATAATGTAAAATAGGGCGTTCAGCAACACTTTGATCGCGCAACCCATGAGTACTGTAATACGCGCAAAATAGGTTAACTTTCAATAACATTTTTCTCAAAAACTATTAAATATTTTGAAAAATTGCAAATGAGATTTTTGTCGTATGATTTTATCTTCTTCAATTTTGGACTCATTATAATTTTTCGCTTACTACCTTGTCTTCGAGATAATTGCAAAAATATGATAAAAAGTGTAATTTTTGAGATTCAAACGCAATTTTGGGGGTGTTCCAGCCCTCAGAAGGGTGGGGACTTTTAGTACTATAATAAGGGCTATAAGTACAATACAATATCAAAGGTTTCAGCTTTATACTAATTTGTCCCACGGCTAATGCTAAATGCACTGTAGTAAAGGATGCGATGTTGAAAATTGGGAAAAAAATGTTACAGGAATATTTACTTACGAATATTCACAGATTATGTTAGATCCTTACTTAGAGATTATGTTAGACTCTAACGTAAAGGTTAGGTCAGACCGGAATCTAGATATTATGTTAGACGCTAACCTAACTGCTGCTCATTGCAAAAACTTCGTCGTGAGGTCGTGACCCTTAATTTAATTGTTAGAGGCGCCTCCTTCCCTGTCACTCCTCCCAGTCATCCCAATTTTAAGATGAACTCGAGCAGCTTGGCGAGTGGAGTGTCTCTGATTTTTACTATATAGGTACAGTCAGTAGCCTTCAAGTATGGATCCTCTAATTGATGCTATCGCATGACATTAGCAAAGCACGTGCTTCGCAGCTTCATCTTCCTAATTACAACCTCTGCATCTAGGGCTATCGATTAGTTCCAGAGTGTCAAGGTGTTTGTTTAGATCTACAGTCCATTCCTTTCGTCCACATATATCAATGTGAGCGTAATGTATTTTGTTTTATGAGGGGCTGTTGAGAGTGCTGACTGTTAGAGTCAGGATCGGTTCCGGTCCATGCGGGTAGGAGTCAGAGCCCTGCCTTGCTCATCTGCTCTCTCATTGTCTTCGTTATCTTGGTGCCATTTGATCCAGCAGATTTCAAGAGCATTATATGTCGAAATGTCGTTTAGTGCTGCTATGCAGTTCGAGACCAGCTTCAAAGTTTATCTCTGGCGGTTCAGAACCGCGATAGCAGCCCTACTGTCCTTTGTATTTGTCGTCCTGTTACTACACTCTCTTTTTTCATTTTGACAGTTTCTAGCAAGCCATTAAGTTCAGATTGGAAAACCAAGGTGAATCTACCTAATGGTACACTGATATTTATTTCTAGTTCAGGTAAGAAGATTCCTGTCTCTAAGTCAGATTCAATTTTTAACCCATCGGTAAACATATGATTCAATGCTTTTTTTGGCGTTAGAAATGTTGAGCCGAACATTCAATTCATAATAAGTGTTTTTTTTACGTAATCCTTCATCTCAAAAAATAAAAAGGTTAAAAGCATAGAAATCGAGAGACATGAAAGATCAAAAATGAAAATCTCTTCAGAGGTATTCTAAAGAAGTACTTGCATCGATAATAGCTGTAGCATTTTTTCCGGATTAATCAAAAAGCTTTTCTTTACCTTTGGTAAACAAAAACGCAAAAAATAAATTTAAATTAATTGTTTTCCCGTATGAGAAGTACGGAAAGCTATTTTTGTTTTCAAAAGTTTTAACTTTAATTTGGCGTAACTTTTAAGTACCCTTCAAAATTTAATAACGTTTTCTGATTTAATTTTGTTTTTTACTTTTTTTTAACAAATTAGAATTGCTCAGTGTTTTTTTTTCTGTGTAAAAAATTTGTGAGAAAATTAAAAAATATTTTTGTTAATTAAATTTCAAACATTCTCGTTTTGTAATTTTTCAACGTAAAATAATTTTATAATGAACCTTTGTTATTACCAGAAGAACGTAGAAAACAATTATTATTAATGAGCGCAAAGCTCACATATTAAGAGCTGGGGTATATTAAAGTTTATTTTACCACGACCTCCAAGAAAGCGTTCTTATTCTTATTCAAAAGAGCCGTAACTTGACAATTGTTGTGGGCGCTCGGTGCTCAGGTGTATAATAATTGAAAATTTTCAGTTAACTTTCAACGTTTCCTCGAAATTATTACAACATCAAAATGGATTCTAATTTAACCAAATCTGTAACTGTGATCGTTCCGAAGATCACCCTGTATGAAATATAAAACCGTACTAATTCATCTTTTTAATTTATTAATGCAATTTTTCTTCCTGAAAATTTACTATCACAAACCGAACACGCCAGATTCGACTTCAGTTGTAAATATCAACAACTAAAAAAGGATTTTCTCTGGATAGTAGCTCACAATAATATCCTACTAAAAGAGACAATCACTTCTTAAATAAATTCCTCCTTAGTTACAGATCTTTCCAATGAGAGCGAAATCAGATGAATCACTTTATTTAAGTGACAATACCACTTGGATAAATACGTAAGGTTTCCTAACCTTATTAATGTACTAATCTCCTCATTTGTCAAATAGAAACCTCTTGAGGCAATCTTTAGTATTAATAGACCATTCTTGAAATTAATTAAATTAATAGTTACTGGCATTTTCTGTCCTTTCAATATTACTTCTTACTCCGCAATCGATTAAACATTTTTTGTTTTCGTAAACATCAAAAAGAGACGGTAATTTGTTTTTTAACGACTTTATTCAATAACAGATGTGTTCAATTGCAAGTTTTGTGCTTTTTTTTAATTGTATATTAATTTGCAGTCTTTTTAAAGTAGGATGGGTGCTACCAATGATATCATAATATTAACTAGATACACCCTACCCTATGCTGAGTTGAAAGCGGATTGACCAGCATCACTAGAGGGAGATGTAGCCAACGCGCATATTCGCGTATGAGAAAGAAGCAGCATTTTGTACCACGTGGGTGTGGGACGTTTTTAAGATTTGCCTGTTTGAGAATACGTATTAAAGCCGTTAATTCTAAAATAACAATTGTTTTTGAGACTTACAAGACATTTTAAACTAATTATTTTGTTAGAAAACACTGCTGAAAACAGCATTGTCACTTTAAAAATTTTTTAAAATTTAATTTAAATTATTTATTAATTATAATTAATTAATTAATTATATTAATTATAATCATTTAAATTGAAGATTTGAATAAAACTAATAATAAAATAAACAAGGGCACGAAACACTTCCGTTTAAAACGCGCCTAAACAATGCAAGTCGAATGCACATCGTCCCTACACCACGTGATACTTATCATGCTGTCTCTTTTGCGTGGTCCTGGCGATTGCTCTCGCTCGACAGCTTATCTAGTTTAGTATAGGATTACTTTTCTAAGATTGCGATTTTGAAGTTTCATAATGACAGCGCAAGGTTGCCACATACCAACAAATCAAGCTAAAAAACATTGAATTTCTAACAAATTAAATTGTAATGTGACAACTCTGTACAGGGATGCCAAATTAAAATAGTCCCTAACTGCATTGTATTTTCACATTTCTAACTAACTTTAGGTTTGCTCCGGTAAGTGCCAAAATCGCAATCTTAGAAAAATAATCCTATATTATTATATCATTGGGTGCTACAAATAAATTTTGAAGCTAGATAATAAGGCTCGTAGGTTAATTTCAAAATCCTTCTAAAATCAGAAACTTCCGTAAATATTTATCCTTATTGTCATAAATATTGAATGCAGGTGTAATCTTCCTGGATTCCCGTAGTGAATAGAAATTAATTCAAAAATAAATTTCAATTCACTGTTATTTGGCTTCCTAGTTACATTATTATTGAATCTCTTTACCTGTTTTAAACAAATCTTAAATAAGACTTTAGAGCTGTGGATTGCATAAAAAAAATTTTAAGAATTTCTTTATTAAGAAAGTATTAACTTTAAGCAAGCATTAAATTTTATTTCAGTTGCATAAAACAATATTCACATTCATTCATTGCTTGCTTTATTAAGTACGAGATACAAAGCGGCATCGCCGCATTCGCGTCATATTTAATGTCGATCTTAGCGTTAGCCAATCAGAAAATTCGTAGCTTTTGACAGTTCGTGTTGGTGCCGTGTGAACAACTGCGATTACTCCGAAAATAATTAGCTTGTTATATTATTATCTATTATTTAATAATATTTATAAATATTTTTGAATAAGATGTCAACGACGGTTAGAAAAAGGGCAGCTAATTATAGCGAGGCCGAGA
This sequence comes from Malthinus seriepunctatus, assembly GCA_963924605.1. NCBI lineage: Eukaryota > Metazoa > Arthropoda > Insecta > Coleoptera > Cantharidae > Malthinus > Malthinus seriepunctatus. Next base: position 72,867,032 of record OZ004600.1, read on the forward strand.
AAGAAAATTTGTTTGCTATAATAAACAGGTAAAATTTATTTGATACAATAATCGATCTTGTTCTATAAAAAAATTCCCACGTACTACTTAAATATTCCTGATCTCCTTCATTCCGAGTCAATTCCTACCCTTGTTTTAGATTCAGTCACATCATTGATTCAAAGAAGACTGATATGGGTTGTAACAAACAAAAAGAAGGAGTGTGGATAACGATTACCAATGAGTACAATGCTTCAGCGACGTCAGGAACGAGGGACTGGCGTCAGCTGAAGCATTTGTATGTCAATTACAAGCAGAAGATCCGAAAAGAAGTTGCCGCCGAAAATGTATGTATATCGACCCACAAGGGTTCCATTAAAAAGCGTTTGTTATGGTATATTTAAATTATAGCGAACAACATCCGTTCGTTTATTCGCGTTTCATATATTTGAACAGCGAACCAACTCATTTGCATTCGGTAATGTTCCAACGAGTGTCGGTATATCGACGAAACAGTGTACCTAGCGAAAGTGCAAACGTATATTCTATACAAGTCATTTGTAGATAACTTTAAACAAATGCAAAAGTGTTTGTTCTAATTTGTATGTCCACTCGAAACAACAACCGTGCTGTTGTTCGCTATAATTTAAACGCACCATTAGATTTCTTAAAATGTTTAGAGAATTTTATTTTACTCAAAACCCAAAATGTGTCAAGTGTATTAAAATTGTTATAATTTGTAGAAGAATCGTTACATCCAAATATTAGAGCAAGCTGGTGTTTCAAGTGGAGAGGCAGCTGAGGCCAAGAAATTGTTGGCCGATGAGAAAGTAAGTGTATTTAGTTAATTTTGAGTAGCACTAATTTTGTTGTTTTAGAGAGAACTTAAGAAAACAGGCGGAGGGGTATTTGAAAGCAGAATCGATGGGAAGTGCAGTCAAATTCTAGCCATCGTCGAAGACCAAGGTCGGCCTTTGGAAAATCCGTTCGACGATGCTGGTCTATATTTTGGTAAGATTTATGTAAATTAGCATCATAACTAAAATTGACTCCTTTGCAATCCATAATATATCCTACTTATGTTTTATATTTTATTTTATGAAAATTGCATCTCTTACAAGTTACAAGCAGATTAATACTACAACTGTAGCTTTATAAAAAATAATACATATCACAATTTTCATAGGCGATGAAATTATGAACTTCGATCGTGACGAAGCACTTCCCATCGATGTGTTTGTTGACGTTGAACCTGCTTTTGAATATCCTGAACCGCCCGTTCCTTTACCATCTACATCCCAAGCTGCCTCTCCACCAACATCATCCCGAGCTGCACCTCCACCAATTAGGCCACGAAAACAGGCAAAAAGAGTTAAAACTAAACGATTAAGTTCAGAGGAACTTAAAAAGATCTATTTTCGAAAGAAGATCAGAAATGCAGATCTTGAAAGGAAGATTATGTTGCAAAAGTTCAATATGGAGCGGAAACTTTTGAGTGCACAACTTAAAAAAGTTTCCGATTCGTAATGTTCTTTTGCAACATAATTCTTTCTAGTTTGGAATTAATTTTTTTGTCTGTTTCTCGTGGTCAGTTGTCCAGATTTCCTACCTTTGTTAATTTTAGTTATGTATTAACGTTATTTTCAGGGTTAATTTAGATGTACTATGTAGTATTATAAGAACTTGTTTTTTGAAAATAAATATTTTAAAATTTTCCTTCGGGACTTAAAAACTTGTTTTACTTTTTTGTACCTTTAAAAAAAGATTGCAGTGAGAACGCTTTTCAATAATAGTTGTGGTTCTGAAAAGAACCGTTCTATTGTAAAATGGTAGGTACTTTTACACAAAATAGTGGGTTTTATTTTTATAATTATCTTGGTGAAATGAAAAAGCATCCATCAAAATCGGTTAAAGCGTAAGTAATCTTATATAACTTACTAATTTCCAAAGACGGTATTAACAACTGCATTTCTAACCGCAGTATTTTCTCTGTTGTTATTTCCAGGTGCAGGGAAGGGAATGTCTTCGTCTGCAATGACGGCGTCATCAAACTCGTCGTCTACATCCAAATCGTCCCTGATATTGATTGCCAAGTTATGAAGAACTGCACACGCTACGATCACTTCCAGTACCGTTGGCAACTTTAATGCCATTCCGGCATGCAAGCACGGAAATCTACGCTTGAGGACTCCAAATGTTCGTTCTATAGTACTCCTGGTCACTACATGAGAGCGATTGTACCTGGCTTGATTATCGTTTGCAGGATTTATGAACGGTGTTAGGAGATAACTCTTACAGGCATACCCGCTATCGCCGAGCAAATAATTATTCCCATATTGGCCATTTTCCAACTGAACTTGCAACGGCGAGTCGTTTAAAATACGAGAATCGTGAGCCGAACCATGCCATCTCGCAATAATGTGCCTAATTTTGAGTTTAGCGTCACAAATGCACTGCACGTTTATTGAAAAATATCCTTTACGATTTCGAAAAAGTTCAGCGCGATCACCTCCAGGAGAAACTATTCGGATATGTGTGCAATCGATAGCGCCAAAAACTCGTGGAAATCCTGCAATGTCATAAAATTCCCTGTTGACCTCACGTAGCTCATCAACATTGTTGGGCATTTGAATATACTCTGCCTTTAACGAGGCAATTTGTCTCGTTACACGTTTGACAATTCTGCACACAGTCGACTTGTGGATGCCGAATGTATCGCCGATTACTTGTTGGAAACTTCCAGTCGCGTAAAAACGTAAAGCTACCAGTATTTGTGTTAATGCACTGATCGACTTGTTACGTTGACTAATCGGCCTGATGTTGTTACCTATACGATCTTTCAACTGCCTCACAGAATCTTTCGAAAAACGGTACCGTTCTTTAAACTCGCGTTCACTAAAACTGTTCATTAAGTTGGTTCGTTTTCTAAAAACTCGGCGACGTCTTCTTGGGGGATCTCCAAGTGATGAAAGTGAAGTATCAGACATGATAGAATTACAAAACACAACACGAAAGTAAATAAATAAATTGTGAAAATTGTACTGTAATTTATCCAGTACAATAAATAATTATATTAACTAAAGGTAACTACAGTCGAATTAACTAAAGTCGAATTGACTAAAACACACCGAAAACACACAAAAACCACAATTCTAAGGTCAAATAACTATTTTAACTATTTTTGTGTCTTAAAAAGTTATGGTCAAAAATTTTAAGACAGGAATGTAGCTACATTAAATTTAAAACTTAAGTTAGATCATTTAAGAAAGTCTTAGGTGAAAAAAATGTTTTATGCAACCCATTTTTGAAGTTATCCTATCTTAAAACCTATGTTAAATAGCTTTAAGCAAGTAATAGTTAATGCTTGCTTAAAGTGACAGATGTCATATTTAAATAGTTTTATGCAACCGAAATTTGATATAAGAAAGTCTTAACTGGCTTAATGCTTGCTTAAATTTTAAGATAGTTTTTATGCAACCGAATCTGATCTTTCAGTCACATCTATAATTTCCGATTGTTTGTAATAGATTGAGATGTGCATATCCTCTCATTTTGGTTTTTGAACTATTTGAACTATAATGGGAAATTAGAATTAGAATTTCCCATTACAAGCACTCTATACTTACTAGAACTATTCTAGAACTAAAAAGGGAACTCTTTAAAACACCTTTAGAGCATTCAAACCGTTTTCAATTGTTTGTAATGCACTAAAACCTTCAAGAACTGCCTAAAAGTTCAAAATATTTTTAGAATGGTTTTAAATCTTTAAGAACTTTCTAAAACGGTTTTAGAACATTTTATGACCTTCAATAACTTTCTAAAACGGTTTTGAACTGTTTGTAATGCCATAAAACCTGCAAGAACTTTATAAAAATTCCAAAATCTCTTTGAACATTAACATCTTAAAAAGGTTTTCAAGCTTTAAAGTCTTAGAACTTTGTAAAAGTTCCAGAAACTTTTTATAACGTTTTAAGATTTTCTAGAACTATATAAAACCGTTTCCAAACGTTTGTAATCGACTAAAATTATCTAGAATTTTCTAAAATGGTTTCCCACCTTTTTTAATTAACTAAAGCCTTCAAGAACTTTCTAAAACCGTTTCCAAACGTTTGTAATACACTAAAATCTTCTAGAATTTTCTAAAATGATTATCCACCGTTTTTAATGCACTAAAGACTATAACCTTCAAGAACTTTCTAAAACCGTTTCCTAACGTTTGTAATACACTATAATCTTTTAGAAGTTTCTAAAATGGTTTCCCACCTTTTTAATGCACTAAAAAATCTTTTAGAATTTTCTAAAATGGTTTTCCACCATTTTTAATGCTCTAAAACTTTCAAGAACTTTCCCAATGTTTCCAATCATTTCCCAATGTTTTTTGTAATACACTAAAATTTTCTAGAATTTTCTAAAATGGTTTCCCACTGTTTTTAATGAACCTTCAAGAATTTTTAAATTAGTAGTTTATGATATGCGTGTTAAAATGGACCGTTTATTTTGTTAGTTTGAGAAGATTACGAAACGAGTGTAACGAGTTGAGTAACTCAACGAACAAAATAAAATCACTTTTAACACAAATGTCATACAATATTTTTTATATTTCGGCCTTTAAAATTAAAAATTGTAACAAATTTAAAATTTCAAAATTGAGGTTATTTTTTGTTGGTTGGTACTTCTGTTTATAATATAATGACAGTACTGACGTTTCAAAATTTTCTAAGTATAAAATTATATTCTTTTTCGTCTAAAATGTTATTGATTGAAATAAAAATTAAATAAAAGCTTAAGTATATAAATATTAAATATTCTTTAAAATTTTAATACACAAAAATAACGTTTATTACAAAATATAAATTATTTAAATTCCTTATTGAAATTTAGCGCATGAATGTCATATTTTTGAACAATTAAAAGTTTACTATTTTCACAAATTTTTACAAGTTAAATTTCTAGATCAATTTTTTTCTATAAAAGAAATTTTAATTTAAATCTATAAAAGTACACACAGTCTAGTTTTTGGTTCCACCATTAGGTGATCTGATTACCATAAACATGGTATCTACCTGTTGTGTCAACCCTGTCAACCGTTGACGTTTTTCACTATTAATAAGACAATAATTGGAACTTAAATTCATTGAAAGTCTGTTTGGCCTAGTTGATAGAAGTGCGACTTCTGGCACAGTATACTTATTTGCTACGCATACAGTAGTGACAACCCCATGGTTACCATTGTATTTCTTGTCGCCAAAATCAGTGACCTTGAACACCGTCCGCCATTAATCGGATAGTATGAAGTATATAAGCGCGCGTAAATTCAAAATTATTTTTATAGGTTCTGTCAGCTGTCACTGTTATTTTTATATCTATTTGTAAAGGGTAGCATAAATAAGTATCTGAATGTATTGAAATCATGTTTCATTAGTACAAGGTACCTTCCGTTTCGGTTTTTGATGCAAATAAAAAATATTTAATTTATAAAAAATATAATAATAACGTGCACATTCGATTTGTAATTCATGCTCGTTCATGCCGACATAAAATTTATAAAAAATAGTTGCCTGGTTTCTTTTATCATAGGTGACTATATTGAATGTGCACTGTATTCAACAATAACCCGCCATTAATCGGATAGTACAAATTCACGCATGCGCAAAACAATATTAGCGACACAATTTTTGCACGTCGGCACTACTGTATGCGTAGCATATTATTATACTGTGCTTCTGGTTCCAAAGGTCGAGGGTTCGATCCCCGAAAAATTAAAAAAAATATTTAATAAAAAATACATCCATACCAACTTCGAAAAAATAAATTTGACTACACTTTTCAGACACGCCTTCAGATATTACGAAACTACTTTCGGTATCGTAATAGCTCCATTACAGAACCGAAATATAAAAAATGTTTTTTGTACTCACTGCTTCGAAAGTGACGTTTGACGCACTCTGTGGTCGACTGGGAAACAGTGTTTCCCGGTCTACTACACCGGGAAGCAAACTGTCAAAACAACACTAATAAATGGTAATAAAATAAAGTAATGTGTATTTATTAATGTAAGGAAACATATTTTAGAACATTTAAATTCGCAAACTAAACTATTACGTTACATCTAATAACAATTTTTAACAACTTTTAGAACAATTAACTGTCAAACGTAAGAATTTGTTTGACGTAAGAATGAAGTTTGACTATGAAGTCATAGGTTGCTTTGCACCTAAATTGTCAAAACTAATAAAATAAAACTTTTATTTAAGAATTATGATAACGGTTTTGTTCGTTACAAAAAATATTGTACAATCCTCATGCGTGAACAATTTTCCCGCGTTCACGCAATGATAAAAGCACTCGCTCCTACGTCGCTCGTGTTTTCAAACAGCGTTCACGCGGGAAAATCGTGTTCCCGCACATGGTTCGTAAATAACTATTAAGGGCTATTAGAACATCTTAAAATTTTGAAAATTCATTTTTGTTGACAATCGTTAATAAACAAACATTGCTTGTGGATAAAGTGTTTCTTTCCATGACTTTTTTGAACAAACACAGTAAAAGTCCCAGTTTTCAATGTATAGAAATAACACTACTAATGTAAGAATAAAGAAAAAATGAAAATTTTTTTACACGGTATTATAGAATATAGATAATCAAAGAAAACTTTTTAAGTTGGCTTCTCTAGCTCTCCTGCACGTAGGAAACGTGGCAGGCCTCTTAAAACGTGATAACATGACATACTACATAGAAATGATGGAAAGCTTTCGCTAGTCTAGTTTTAAAAATAGTTTTTTTTTATAAAATAACGAAGCCGTTGATTATTTTGTACAGCGACTGGTAATATCAAAAGAACTCAAAATACATTATTAGCATCTAAATTCCAAATCAATAAGTAAATAAAATAAATTTGGCGTGCTTTTTTCTTTGTTCTTCCGCTTTTTTCATTGCTCTGTTCCTATGTTTTAAGGTGAAGATACACACTGGCTACTCTGACTTGCCTTGACCCGGTCTGAACAGGCCTCCACATAAGGACATAAGTATGGCCTGTGCGCTGTGCGTGTATCGCAGTGTCTCCGTCTTTAGTCACTATCTGACCACTGTTTGACCCTCCATTGCTAAATACTTTTATACTGCCAACTGCCTGGTTCTTCGCATATGAAATATTCAGCAAAGTTTTTTTTCTTTTTTCGAGCTTCTAGTAGATATAGTTTTTGCAATTCTGCAAAGCAAACATTGCTTTGACCATTTTTACTACTGTATCTGGGGCAAGCAAAAAATGTTTGGTTCTTCCTCCTTAACTCTTTAATTAAGGTTCCGAAGCCTTTAGCATCGTGCTTGTGCTTCTAAAAATTCATGGTCTCTACCAAATTCATTTTTCTTTTAACTTTGGTTAATTTGCTAGGAACAGCAGCCAGCAGCCATCGTTCAAGATACCTGCTCACTTTCATGTCGAAACTAATCGTATTAAAATCAGTCTAATAATCGAATGATCATGAAAAACCTCTCATGGTATGAACGAGGCTTTAGTTTATAAACTAGCCAAGTTTACACTTGAATCGTAACACAAGATGTTATACAAGCTCAAATCTTCATATACGATATTAGAATATCGCATAATATTAAAATCGACGAAGTGTTAAGAAACATCAAATATGTTCAAATCTCTATAAAACGTGAAACATGGAAAGATTTATTTATTTTTTGGTTTGAGTGAGCTGCAAAATGTTGCTGCGTAATAAGAACCAATGAGTGCGGCCTAATTATATCATTTTTCAATTAGTTGGTAGGTAAGACTATCAATGCTTAATTAAAATTTTTAATTGCGAATTTTTACTCCTAGTAGCCACTTACGTATTTTTATAGTAATTTTTTAAATAAAATAAAAAAGTTGGGAATATAATAAAATGAGTGAAACACTAGAGCTGGATATTAAAGCGTCAGGTGCTACTTATTTACCTTTTTTAAACACAAGGCTAAGGCTAAAAAGACGCAATATAAAATTCTCTAAAAATATATCTATAGTTGAGGTTTATTAACGTGATATACTTCACTTTATATTACAATTTTGGAAAAAACAATAAAGAGATGTTACAATCAATTTTAGTTAGACAAGTTATATAATTTAATAAAGTTTAAAGGTTGTGTTATGAAAATTCCCTAGACATTATTATTAAGGTACAATATTCTAGTTTTGGTTTCTCAAACTTTCAAATTGAATAAGTTTCCCTTTTACACCCAATTTCTTTGATCATACACGCTTTTGCTATTGTGGCTTTCAGTTTCTACGTAATTCGCTAGAATAATTTTAATTCAAAATGTTCTTCGAATTATAGTTTTGCTTTGCCTCATTATAATAATAGGTATTACGACTAGACATTATACCGTACTATTTTAGTAAATTATTATTTATTTAATAATTAAAATAATCATTGTTGAAAGCTTTCAACTCTCAATAGTCCTCTCAGAGTGCAGTCAAGTGTTATACAGGCCCCTTTTTAGAGGCCTCTAGCCTCTTGAAAATTGAAATTGAAGAAAACAATAAAACACGAATAACATATTTTTAAGTAAAGATACACATAGGTACTCCCGAAGTTTGTTCAAACATTTTGGTAACATCCTGTATTTTTAAGGAACGTTTTAGAGTTTTCTGATCAGGTTAAAAGTTAACAAGGAGACCTATCTTTCTATTAGGAAAAATTTTGAGGGGTGAGACTGCCTATATTTAAAAAATCTTTTGCTATACAAATAAGACCACTTTAATCTCCATATTCCGTATATTTGAAAACAACCTGTATAACAATTTTATTTTATACAATAACAATTAATTTTATAAAAATTAATTACGGAATTCTAAAGCTAAAATGAACAACACTGGTAATTTATATGTAAACAATCAAATTATTGATTAAAATCAAGTTACCAAACTGGCGAGCTTTTATTTTCCATTATTAAAATTCATAATTACTTTATGAAAATCAAAGTCCAATAAGCAGGGGATTTTTTTACACAATGCAATTTTTAATGAAGATAACAAATCCTTTTTTATTTAATTATAATTAATTTAAAATTTAGGGGATAAGACAGCTTTGAAATATAAATTTTTACATTGGAGATCAAAACGTCAGCTTGTCGCAGTTATCAATTGGAAAAACTTTTCATCAAAGAAATTTAATAACGAAGTTATATCTTTATACTTGGAAAATTTTTGTCAAAAAAGAAGTATTACCTTACATTCATTCAAATAAATTAAATATTTTTATATGATCGTGAGGAGTAAGTACAAATATCAGGAAGTTCAAAGTTAATGGAGCGAAAAGTTTACGAGTTATTGGAAATTTTTTACAAAAATCAATAATTGTTAACAAACAAATATCATTTTGCATGTTACGTAAACAAATTATGTCTGTCTGCCTGGCCGTCTCCTTTCGTTTATTTGGTCGTTTCAGTCTTTTTTAGTTTGAGTTTGGCATTTAATAGTATATTAGAGCACTAGTTTCATAAGGCATCTTGTTAACGAATACGAGTCCAAGTTTAGAAAAAGAGCCGCTTGCGGCGAGTTTTCTAAAGGACGAGTACGTTAACAAGCCTTATGAAACGTGTTATCTATACTATTTTTTCTATTTCGGTATTTTATTAAAAATTAAATTTTTTTTTAAAGATTTGTCATGTGATAGGAATTTTATTTGTTAATGGTGGGAAGACTGAATAACATCTGTCACGTCAACCTTGCTTCTATTATTCATAGATGTCGCTGTATTAATTATTATATAATCTATTTTTGATATAATTTAAATAAATTATCTTGACTAATTATGTAAAAAATAAAAACGATACTCAAAAATGTTGTAAAAGCATAATTTGAAGTAATTAGCAAACCAAAAACACATTTTAAGATTGATATATTTGACATTTGTTAAACGTCAGTTTAACTTGACGCGAACTTAGCAGCAAAAAATTCCCAAGAAACAGTACGTTAAGAGAGCTTCTTAACGCACTGTTTTGAGACCAAAACAGTGCGTTAAGGAGTGCATTTAAGTACCGAAATAGAAAATAGTATATTAGAGCACTAGTTTCATAAGGCATCTTGTTAACGTATACGAGTCCAAGTTTAGAAAAAGAGCCGCTTGCGGCGAGTTTTCTAAAAGACGAGTACGTTAACAAGCCTTATGAAACGTGTTATCTATACTATTTTTTCTATTTCGGTATTTTATTAAAAATTAAATTTTTTTTAAAGATTTGGCAGGTGATAGGAATTTTATTTGTTCATGGTGGGAACACTGAATGACAACTGTCACGTCAAACTTGCTTCTATTATTCATAGATGTCGCTGTATTAATTATTATATAATCTATTTTTGATATAATTTAAATAAATTATCTTGTCTAATTATGTAAAAAATAAAAACAATACTCAAAAATGTTGTAAAAGCATAATTTGCAGTAATTAACAAACCAAAAACACATTTTAAGATTGATATATTTGACATTTCTTAAACGTCAGTTTAACTTGACGCGAACTTAGCAGCAAAAAATTCCCAAGAAACAGTACGTTAAGAGAGCCTCTTAACGCACTGTTTTGAGACCAAAACAGTGCGTTAAGGAGTGCATTTAAGTACCGAAATAGAAAAAATTATTATTTTGACACATATGATGCAAATCAATTATGATGAATGAAATAATGAAATTTTTACGTAAATTTATTACTTTATTAGTATTACAATTAAAACTATTAAAATCAAACAAAATCTCTTGGTAAAATCTTAAAAACTTAAATAAACATCATTGAATAAATAGCCGCTACTCTAACAGGAAAGAGCCATTTAGCTAATAATATGGATCGCAGTGGTTTTCTTAATATACGATTTCCGGTCAATTTCTCCATTAGAAATGGTTGCTTATACTCCCACTTATAAGGAAAGATCATGACAGCCAATGATAATGTAAACTCGACGAAATGAATGAGTCATCCATAGATTTCCAGAATATCGTTTCCGTCAAATTTACTCTTATATGCAACGGTTGCTAACCCTCTTTTCGGATCTATTTATTTATAAACGTCATTGATTAAATAACCCCGGCTACTCTACCATGAAAGAGCCATTTAGCTAATAATATGGATCGCATCATCATTATCATCATCACACATATCATCACAGCCAATGATAATGTAAACTCTACGAAATGAATGACTCATCCATAGCTTTCCAAAATGTCGTTTCTGTCGCATTTTCTCTTATATGCAATGATGGCTAACTTTCCTTCCGGATCTTTATATTCTAAGGATACCTAAACGTCAACTGTCAATAGAGCCAACTTAAAAATTTAACTAACAAAATTCTCTAACACGATTTTTTAAGAAATAATATTTAAAAGAAATCATGACAAAATAAAAGAATAGTATAAAACACTTGTGACACAAGATAGCATTTTGACGCACTCAGACATTTGCTTTCGTGCATCGAAATGCTATCTTGTAACACATGTATTTTAATATACTATTAATTTTTTTTCTCTACTCGTCCTTTAGGAAACTCGCCTCAAACGGCTCCTTTTCTAAACTTGGACTCGCATGTTAACAAAATGATGATTAGTATTTAACCTAAAAAGCTAAATTGGAGTATAAGCTTAAGAAACTGAAAAGTGTGATTGTAATTGATTGCAATAATAAATTACTGAAAAATAGTCAAGTCACATAAACATTTCTATTGGGTCTCGATAAAATCTTATTTTGATGACCCAGAACGACGGTCCTTAAAATAATTCCGGGGCCTCCTATTTCAATTAACTGCGATCGCTCGGTATTTTACTTTCTGCTACGATTTAGCTAAAAAAATAAAATCAATTTGTAGGGTGTGTTGTAAAAAAGCGCTTATAAAAATTTTAGAACTATAAAAATCGGTTGCTAACTTAAGTTTGAACAAAAACGTAAAAGCATTTTAGTGTTTTGTAGAAACACCTCGATGTATTTCAATATTATTAAGTTTGTTGTACATTATTTTTTTATTATTTTCAATAGGATAATATTTGAGATCGGTGTAAAACTAGATTATCGTGTATATAAATATTCAATTTGCGTATCTGGAGATTGGTTCAACGATGTGATTTATCTATGCGGCACCCTAGCGCCATTCTAAGTTTATACCAACCCTTAAAGATAGCCTTATTAGGTTTGACGTTTAATTACATTTTCCTCACTTTTCATTTTTTTAATATAAAATTTGATTTTACTAAGCGTAAAACCAATTTATTTTCATAAACAACCAACTTGTATTTACCGTTAATTTTCTTTCTTATATTATTCATGAAAAAGAAAATCTTATAGATCGACTTTTAAATTAAACATTAAATGAGATCTCTTCTTTTTTTGGGGGGTTAAATAATTAATGTTTTTTATAAGTTTCGTACTTTAATACTAGTTACAAAAATGCAAAATCGCAAAATACCGGTATTTAATGAATAATTTATCGACGATAAAACGTTTGCTTTGAATTTTTTAGTAGCTAAAATAGAGAAAAAGATGGAAAGTTGGAAAATATTTTGATGGAAAACGAAGTTAAATGAGCTTTTAACGATATGTTAATTTTTGTATAAATTCAATCATTTAAATTCTTTACTTTATACAGAATGGGGATTTCAGTTATCATAGCAGATAGAGCATAGATTTAGACCTACTTCTAACGTATCGAGACCGAAGGCCGAGCTGCGATATACTAAAGGCCGATGCTAAAGGCAGTTTGTTTGTGAATTAATTACGACATCTTAAAATTTAAATTAATTGGTGTTTAATTATACAACTTTTGAAAATTGTTTAATCCTCTTGAAGTCGTACAAATTTCGGCTACCCCGTATTTAACGAATTACATACCATAAGAAACCAAAATTAACTTCTTTTATTATGATTAAGCTTTTATTTGTAAATAGGTATTTATGTAAATTTCGTTAAATAACTGTAACAAAAAATTAGTAAAAAGTTTCCCAGAAAGTTTACCAACAGTTTCTTAATTAACTCTTAACAAACAAGAGGACTTAAAAAAGCAATAGCAGTAAGCACACAATAAAGGAAAACTTATCCGAGTTACCTTTTCTATAGGTACGTACGGACATTTTTAATTTTTAATACAAACCTTTTATAATATTTACTTGAATAAACAATTTCAGCTTTACATTTTATACAAAACGTCATGTCGTTGAACTAAAATTATATTTTCGAGTGTTTATAATTTTCTTCATTCTTTTTTATTTTAGTTTGTAACTCGGTTTTATTTGCTCGGCCTACTTAAATGTATAAATTTTGGGCTGCTTTGATGTGATACGACTTCTTGAAATTCTCTTTATACCAATTTGTTAAACTTTGTAACTTTTAACTTCTTGTAGTAATTACTAAAACTTGTACAAGATAGTACAGAGAAGGAAAATTTTAACATAATCTTAATTAAGTGTGTGTAATGTACGCGAACTTACAAGAGTATTTGAAGCTTTTGAGAACTGGCCATTTGAAATAGTTGAAAACGGACAATTGAGTCACCTTTTTACATTCTGGGGTAGATTTTTCATGGGATGTTTTGTTTAATTGAATACCTGGTACTTTTCTAAAGATTTGGAAAAAAGATAACTTTTCATTAAAATACCTTAAGAATGCAAGGCAGTGGTGTAGCTATCAATTAACGAATGTGCGAGAAGCACCTGACCCAGAATCTAAAGCCAGGTCCACATCAATAAAAATTTGCGTTGTACGTTATGTAGGGTGATTTTTTTAAGTGGTACTAACATTGGGATCTCGGAAACCGTAAGAGTTAGAAGGTTGGTTAAATTAGCAAAAAATTACATATTTTTATGGCTTTTAATGCCCGTTTTCACCGACGGTTCCTAAGCAATTGCCTAAGTAAGAACTGCCTAACGGTAAAATAATTTCTAACCCGATGCATAAAAATTATTCACCATTTCGATATTGATATACAGATACCTTTGTTTATCTTATTTAGGAACCCTGGTGCGCGTGGTGAAACGTGGTGAAGTGCAATTTTGACTTAAAAAATGCTAATGTCAAATTAAGCAATGCCTAACTTTACGAATCGTCGGGGAAAACGGGCATAAGAATCCGTTTAGAAAATTTCAAAATCCACAGTGGTTTCCCAGATAACGCAGAAAAACTGAAAATTGGCAATTTCTTTTTTTCACTGTAGTTTCAAAATAGCTTACTTTAGAAAAAAAATTCTTGAGAAATTTTTTAGGAGATTAAAAAAGCTGTCAAACGATACTAAACTCGACTTTTTATCACATCGACGCTAGGCGTCGCGACGTTTAACTTTTCAATTTATTATGGGGGGACCTATTATTTTATCAAAAAAATTACTCAATAGGCTTGTCTAAATTTGGATACAACACTAGAACTTTCTATCTTGTACTTTTATTAATTTTCACATTTTTTCAGGTTGTTAAGTTACGTTATTTTAATATGTTACTTTATGATATGTTTTATGATAAAAAATAGCGATTAAACTTAGCTTTTAAAGTTTTAAAAAAGTAAGTTGATCAGGAAATAAAAATAAATCAAATTATTATTTTTTTTAATGTGTACTTGATTACCAGTCCACCAGATTTTAATTTGCAAAGAAAACCCGTCCTTCTTAGGTTGGCTCTTGGGTATCGGAACTGACTTCTTGCAAGACGGCTCCAACACGTGGATTTAAGAAGCGATTGGGCGGCAAGACCGGACCACTAATGAGAACCTTCATACAACATCATACAACATAAACTTTTATTGATGTGGACCTGACTTAAGGGAGATTTCCATCGTCCCAAGCTCGGCCCATAATCAGTCCTGTTACTTATCTTCAAAAACAAGACTTAGGTAATCTGAAATAGTTCTATTGAAAGTCAATTCACATACTATTAATAGGTGCTGAAAGATTTCAGCGACACAGTAATTGTTTATGAGATTACAGAAAAAGAATCTTTGGGGACCTTTTACTGATCATTTATGTAGGGGCCTATTAGCCAAGAGTTCGCGCTCCGAGCCTCGAGCCTATTACAATTTCCCTAAAATCTTGCTACAAGGTCGTTTATTGGAGTCTCAATATTCCCATTACCTCAAAACTTGATGGTAAAAGTCATTTCAGCTTCACTGGTGCGAAAAAATAAAAATTTATCTTAGTAATTTTTTATTTTCAGAATTTAAGTCATTCTAATATGAATCCAAAGGAAAATGATTTGTTATAACATATTTTTTGATGATCACGAGTTTGCCGGCAATTTGTCGTGATAAATTGTCTACGAATCCATTTACTATCGACTAGCGCATTTCTACATACGGTTAAGTAATAAATATTTGCTTGACGTTATGAAAAATGTACTTCTTGGTCGAGGATATTCTTTGAATTTGAATTGCTGTTTTGTAAATTCATCACTCATAAGAAATTCATATGCCTGTACTACATACTTGGCGACCGATGCGTTATTACTTATTAAGAATACCTACACAAAAATTTAAACATATTGGGACAAAAATTTAAATTTAATTTAAAATTCCCGAGATAGGAAAAAGTAAAAAGCAATTAAAGAATTAGGTCAAATTAGTGGTGTAAGCATACGCCTTGTTAGTCTTATTACGTTTGTAGGTACATTCAAGACTCTTGAGCATCTGGATACGCTTGTAAAACCTTATTTGTGTTTAATTTAAATTCATAGGGTAGTCTCTTATCTCCATATCTCAGCTAGAAATACTCGGTCTTCTTAAATACTTTTGCAGCTTTTGGATATAAGAAAATTCGCTGTAAAAATAAAATACGTGTTAGTTGCTGTCCAGATCACAAATAAATTGTTTATTATTTAAAATGTAGTTGCAAAATATTGCTATCGGTGCTTCTCCGACAAAAAAGCTACTTCTAAAGTGTACTGTTTTATTGTTTGTTTTTGACCTTCTGTAGAAGATAAAAAGTATAACTTTAATCAAATTTATCAAGAATATCCATTTTTAAAGTCATCTTTTCCATAATCACATAAAAAGGCTGGTAATTTTGTGATGAGAATTTTAACCTTCGTATAATACACTGCATGTAAAAAAGTTGAATCTCACACCAACAGGGGTCAAAAAAGGGCACAGCTATTTTGTGCTTTGACCTATGTATTATTATTCAACAATATTGCTATTATGGCCGATTCTTGTTTTCTAGAGCGCTTTACGAAGAATCTAAGCCCATCCATATACATTTTTGTAGATTAGTTTAAAACCGCTGTAATAAAGTTCGAACTAATTTTAACCGAAATGAAGATTTATCTCCTGGAGGGGCTGTTTTTAATAAAATTTTATTAAATCGTTATTAAATTTTATAGTAAATCGATTCGGTGTTAGCTACAATATCCAATTAATATTACCCCATCGGTATTTAGATTTTAAGAAAAAGCGAAAAATACATGGAAGAATCGTGATTACCTTCCTTTAATTTCATTTTTAGGGATGAAGTCTCACGTTATCGCAAACAATAAACAAAATCGTTCTTAATTAATATCTATAGTACCTATAGACACTTTACAGTGGATCAACAGCATGGGGAGACCAATAGGTCCAGGAGTTCTCTAAGGATCAATATTTAGCTAGTTCCAGCATATAATTTGTACGTTAGAAACTTAGTAGAACAGTTTTCTTCTACATGGTAAAACGTACTGAAATATCGATTTATTTAAGGTCGTTGGTAACATATGGCTGTGCAGTGTGCAATGTGCATGCCGGGCCTTTAAAACTAAAACCCAAATAATAAAAGTAAAATCTTGTCGAAACAATGGGCTAATTCAAGGAAGATCTGTGGCTGAGGTACTGAATGATATTAACCAATCCAATTAACAGCCACGGACGTTCCCTGAATTGGTTCATTGCCTTATTTTCATCGAAGTACATTAGTTAACTATACAACACTTGAAAATCAGGTTATCAAAACACCCCGAGGCAAGAAAAACAAGCGCATTATCTCAGTTTACCAAAACAAGGGCAATGAGCATGACCAAAATCCAAGTGGACACTTAAGGATATTCTAGAAGTTTTGATTTTGATCAATTCTTAAAATGTGGAATTTTAGTGTCCTGTCTCTTTTCCGAATCTCAAGCCTCAACCTCAAGGTTAACTCAACATAAGGTTAGATTGTGATTTTTTAAGTATTATAAACGATAAATTCTTTTTCTCCTACCTGGGGGGACCTGATACAGGCCCTAACACTTAGACCAAGCGACCTCTTGTGTACCCAGATAGGTTATGGACCATTCCTGAGTCCCGTTTCTATAAAGAAGGTTACTAGCCTACAGGGATGGATTCTTTGTACGTCTGCTGGTTTCGGCTAGACGGCTTTCAGTGTTCTGAGCCACAAAAGAAGGGAACTGGCTTAAAATATGTTGGGCGGATTTATATATCTCCCCACAGCCTCTCTTTAGAGGACAGTGACCAGTAGTAGAGCTGTCACCGTCCTCAGTTAAAGCCTTCTTAGTTTAGCAGTATGTTTGTCTTCCTAAGGGGAAGAACCTTTGAGGTTCCTCTAGGAACCTTCCTAGAGGTTTCTAAAAAACAGCTTCGTATGCCTGAGATTTTGGTTTTTACATTGCCTTTTGTGTTCCCTGGAGACCCATTTGCCACTCTAAATTTCACTATACTATATGTCAAAATAAAATGACAGTCTAATCTTTGGTTGAGTCTGAGTCAACTTTCGTTCAACTAGACATTATAATACTGGGCCTTAGACCACCAATTAATTCTTATGATTTAATTCAGTGAAAATTCGCGAATTAATTCGAATGAATTTTTCAAAGAAGTTCTGAATTAAATCACACAATTTCAATTCCTATAATGCCAAAATCAAAATTTAATTTACTTGACCTCAATGTTAACGTGATTAGAAAATCTCGAGAAGAGGGTTTATCAGCTCTTCTGAATAAAAAAGTCTGAATTAATTCAAAAAGTTAGACTTTTATTTTTTTTCACGACTTATTCCAATCCTGCCTAAGATAGACAAGCAGGCAGACATTTAAGACTAGCATAAAAGTAGACATACAGAAAGATAGGCCTATAGATATGTAAACCATGTACCTGTAGGTATGTACAGAGACAACAATGTCTGTCTGTATATACACAGACAGACATACAAAGAAAGTGAAAACTTACGCATTAAAAGTTAAATTTTCAACATCCTTACAACGTAAATCTATTAATTTATAAAAAGAAGTTGAGAGAATTGTAAAAAATTGAAAAATTGTAACAAAGAAACAATAACTTAATATTTCACATTTAATCATCTTCAAAAAGTAGCAGCGTAAACTTTTTCAGTTTTTTTTTTGTTTTATAAAAATATTAAAAATATTATTTTTCAGTGATTACTACGACGGTTTAATTTTATGGTTGTGCATCATCAAATTAATTTTTTTTTCTTAAAGAAAAAAAAGTTTATTGTGAACAAATTGCCAGCAGTAACCACAAATTTCCGAAACACGAAATAAGAAAACGTGGAAAGCATGCGACTGTCTTTAAAGAGAAAACATGAAAGATTTACGCTTTTCCCAAAATAACGTTGATAAGGAAAAAATTGTAAAATTCAAATTATTACATAATATTGTTGCAAAAGCAAAATGATTAATTATATTTTAATAATAATAATTTATATAAGAAAAGTTTTGATATAAATTTTAATTTTTATGTGTTTGAGAATAACGTCATATTTTATAAGAGCTTAACTTTTCCTAAATTACAATTCCGTCCACAGTGTTCTTTTAGTTTTATACCAGTCTTTTATGATGACACTCGGAAATAATGTAAGCAGTGTAATTCATACAAGAACAATTTACTGGTTTTGTTTCTATTATAATATTAACTCGAGTTTGAGTTACGTCTAGGTTTTGTTATTTTACAACCTGACTTCTTCTCCGACTCCTTCAAAATTTGTTATGAGGAAAGCGCCTCTTCTCCCTAATATAAAATGTCTTACAAGTAACGACGCTTTTGCCGTATTAACTTTTCACCAATCTAACTAGAAAATGGAGAAAGAAATTCCCTCGTGCAATTTATATTATTTGGCGCTTTTTAGCTACATTTTGTTCATTTCTGAATGGCTTCACAATAGAAAAAAAATTATCTTTGATTTCTTTCCCAAAGTGTCCGATTGCTTTCAACTCGACTATATTCCACTCGTTGGAAACGTTCAACTAATAAATTACAATTTTTTACCTTACATCGAAATCATTAAGAATTTAAGATAAAATATTGCTCGTAACAGTTATTATTCACAAATAATGACCCATTAGAGATAGAATGCTAATATCAACTTACTAATAGCGAATAATGCAGTGGATTAGCTACTGTTTCTAGAGGTCGTTCAATGCCTCTCAACTTGGCCCAACTTTTCCTCAAATTTGTAAGCAAATCTACTGTTTCGTTGGTTACGGTTCAAAATAGTTTCTAGTTTATTTCAAATTTTGCCTTTGTGCTCTAATATCCAACTCATAAAAAGTTGCTCGTGAATAGCTTATTATTATAGCTGAAACTTTCAACATTGTAAAATTAATAACTCCAAGTGCAAAAATATTATTACATTAATTTTTGTTACTTTTCCGTTTCATTTTCAGATTTGAAACTACAACTCCGCTGATTTATAGATTGATAATAGGCCAGTAAATGTAATCAACGGTACGTTACACCTCACAGAGTTTTTCGCTTTGGACATTAAATAGTTATTTTCTGGATCAGTTCATTCAATTTGTCATTTTAGCATTCGCCTAAAAATTAACAATTGAATTTAGAAATGCTTTTGGCAGAATGTAAATATTACTTACTTATCAATGTGGGAATAGGGAGTGGTACTGAAAGAGCAGTAGGTAGATCAGTAGCAACTTCTATATTGTTACATATACAGAGTGTTAGAATATAGGTGTTGTAAATGACATCACGAAATCATCACGAACATCTTTCACGAAAGATGATGGAAATGATGGAAAGTCTTAAAATTAGATTTTTTTTTAATTTCGGGTTTCTCAATTTTATGTAAATTAAATTCAAATAACACAAACATATTTTGTGAAAACAATGTCAATATATAAACACTTCTTCCTACCCTTAACATGATTTCTATGAAACTTCACTGAAGGAAAAATGAAACTGAACAACATTATTTTCAGTGCCTATAGAGCAGCTTGCCCATATGTTTTCTTCACATTTGGAGATTTTTCGATACACTGACTGTTGTAACTCATTTAAGCTACTATACAGGGTTATTCAAATTCGAGAACCGCCATGGGGATCTCTGAAAGTGTAAGAGATATAAAGTTGGTTAAATAGGGCAAAGTTGCGTAATAGGTACTTGCACAAAATTATAATTGCATTATAATAATAAACACAACATAACTAACAACAATAGCTTAATAATTTAAAAAAAAATTAAAGTCCTTCTATTTATGATGCTTCAATTTAAAATTAATAAAACTCCCGCAAAAAACACTTTAAGTGCCATGGCCGCTTGTACCAAACAAATACGTCACGATCGTGAGCAATTTTGAACTCGAAGGTACAGTCCTACCAACTTTATTAGCGTGCTGAGGGGCGTGACTAGCGCTGTCATAGATTTTGAAGTACACTATGAGTGAAAAGTATTTCAATCGTTAAATTTGAATCGTTAATATTAAGACAGTGAATTTGAAAAGCGCAACTTACTGTCATTTTGAAACGTTTTATCATAACCTAAAGTAGTTGTAGATACACGCGACTTTTAACTATGCCTGTACTTAATCCGAATTCTTTTCATTATGATTGGACGAATTTTTTCCTTCAAAATAATTTAAATAAAATTATTTTAGTTGACATATTTTCCGTAACGCAAAATTGAAGGTGTCAAATGCATACGTCCTGTACTTTATTTACATTGTATAACATTCTGAAATTTGTTTTAGTAAGCTTAAAGCTACAACTATTTACTACTTCTACTACGTATTTACTTTAAAAGTAAATACCTTAATTCTCTCTAAAGTTCAAATAAATATAAATACACAAAACCCAAGAACCTGACTCTTTGACAAGTTATAACCTTATTTTTTTTATTGTTAAAATGACAAATTGACAAAAGCATGGTAAGATACTCACTGCGCAGGACAAAACTTATTAAACTATGACGTCACATCCTGTTTCAAGGACGGCTTGAAACATTTATATGAATTTAAGTGACTAAATGACCAAAATTTTTAATAATGATTGAAAATTTTGAAATAATATGTATTTTACTATTAGGTACTAAAATCACATTTAATTTTAAATTGGCGTATACCTATAGTGCAAGAATTTTTGAGTTGATGATGGTGATTCAAAATCGAAACGTTGTTTTAAAAATCTAAAGTTGCCATGTTGTAGAGACAAGAAAGGCGCAATTAAATGTCAGTTTATTGATATCTTTTAAAATAACTTCAGATAAAAATAAATAAAATTTTCAGAAATTTAGATTTTGTTTAGAAATCTCGGGACATTATGGAAATTTTTAAATTTTATTTTTGGATTTCACTATCCAACTACGCAACTTTATCCCCATTTAACCAACTTTTTATCTCTTACAGTTTCCGAGATCCTCATATGGTGGTCCGCGAATTTGAATAACCCTGTATGTTGTATAATTAGGTGTAAAACTTGTCGATTGTTTTTTTAAATTAAAATAGTAGGCTTCGTACATTGAGAATATTAAAAACAAACGCCATTCGAATGTTTATGTTCAGAAATATTAAAAATTAAAGCATATAATTTACGCAAAAACCTATTAAATTTAATCCGAATTTTACGGCCTACTATTTTAAGTGAATTTTTAAATTTTAATTTCTGAACAGTTGAAATATAAATTTGCCACGTTTTCTGAATATTTAATTTGCTCCATTTTAAATATTTTATAATATGAAACTACGGCATTATCCGTATTGACTTAGGATAGTCAGTTGTGGGTTACCACTTAAAAGAACATGACATGAAAATACAATCAGCTAAAATGAAACTTTTAAGAAGGAACGTCTAGATCCCTATAGATAGACATCGAATTGACAACTCTCAGAAAAAAATATATGAAGTTGTGATTGCTATATTCTTCAAGAACATAAGGAATTATTGTATTGTACTCGTCACAATTTTACACAACTACAAGAGGATATCGATACATCGGTTTTGAACGATGAGAAGGTGTGAAACACACTTTATCCAGCGGAACTGGACTTAATTTTTTTTACTGTTTCGGCATTGGCCAATTTTATGACTAAAGTTTGGTGTTTGTTACATTACTAATTACAAACTTCTAAAAAAACGCACTTATGTCGCCGTGACATGGCATGGCCGTCATGCTTATCAAATAACAACGTATAATCTCATGGCTCACATTTTCACTCCAATCCAAATTTCTTTGGTTCAGGAAGATTCAATTTGAGAATGGAAAAATTTATGGTTTTAATTAATGTTGCAGAGTTGGAAGGATCTAATAGTTTTAGCTACGATAAAAAGAGCTTCTGCGTTTTCCTAAATTTCTTTCCGATCGGAAGAACTGGTGCTTGCAAAACTGACAGTTCGTCTACTGGCAATCGAAGATATAGTAGGCGCTGATATTGACAATTGGAAGGTCGACGCCGTCTGTTGCTGTCGATTTCAGTGATTTCAGTCTATTTTTATTTTGTTGCACGTATCAGTGTTGTAACCCTGGTAGTATATTTCATATTTATTGGATATGAATTTAGATTTTAAGAGCGACCCAACTTAGGCAAAAAGAAAATATATTTATTCAGAAGTAGGTGACTTGAAGCTAAAAGTGAAAATTTCAGCAGCTAATAACCATAGAATAAGTAATGTAATATACGGAGATTTTATAAAACTATAAATCAGAGGAATCAGAGGAAGAGAAATGGAGGTGAATGGGAAGATTAGAGTTTAGAGAACTATAGACGTTTAGAGTCTATAAAAAATTAAACGAATATTCTCAAATGAGAAGAAATAGAGTCCATCCATTTAAAATACGTTTTCTCGCTTAATCAAAATTTTATTACATTTGGAATAGGGATAATAGTTCTGAAGACAAGCTAAACAGTTTCCGAGATTTAATGTTTTAATTTTAGCTACAAAATGCGATATAAATTGAAATTTAAAAAGAGCATCAGGAGTTTCCAAATGGATAAAAAAAATTAATAAAGTTAGTAGCTCCTAACCAATAACTCGCTCTTAAACATACGGCAATTTTGAAAATAATAGAGTTAAGTTTGTAAACAATATAAATTTGTTGCCATAAATTTTTCGAGCACAGGAGGGATGATACACTAAAAAATATGTTAATGATACTAGTAAATTACGTGCATTTATCTTGTAGTAAGCTAATTAATTTAATTTGTAACTAAAGGTAAACTCGAAATCGACCCCTGATCAAACAAAATTTGTTAGTCTCAAGATTAGTAGATAATAATTTAAGTTTATTTATAGCTTATGTCTTACGGAAGCTGTTTGTAATTTATTTACTTGTTAAGAAAGACTTAGTAAATTGATTTTGTTTCCTTAGGCATAACTCTTATTTTTTTGAGATCATCTTTAATCTTACTTTATTAATGATCGAAAAATTTCGCTCCAACTTAACTCGATGCCGCTACTGTAACGTTCGTTAAATCCACCCTCTATGTTATATTTAAATTAAACCCTTACCATTTACAATTTGTAATCGAAGCATTAATGACGAATAATTTGCACATGAGAGGATTATTCACTGAAAATTATAGAACTGGGCGGAATAGATACATAACATAAATATAAACGCAAATAATAATACGTACCTAATTATTAAATAGTGGTGCTAGAAACGTTAATTTATATTAAAAGTTTTACCAACATATTCATTCCATTATTAATAAAGGAATATACAGTAAGCGGCCAAAGTGTAGAACGAATGGAATGAAAAATTGAAACTTTTTTTTGATGTCCTGGCACACGTCGATTTTATTTGATAGAAAAACGTATTTTTATACATATATACTGGGTGTCATCTTTTAAAGAGGAACATAGGAAATTAACATTAGAAATCGCTTATTTATGTATAGTATTTATGCTGTGATATCTATCGAAAGAGAATTATTTTCTGATGCGTCTGTTTATATTAAATACTTTTGAATTATGAAAAAGTAATTTGAATTGATTCTTCGCTTATCTCTTGGTGGAACATTATTAAATAATTGATAAACTTCAAAAATATTTAAAAAAATTTAAAAATAGTATTTAAAAATAATAATTTTAGTTTTGTGAAACAAAACTAAATGCTTTTTAATTTCTTAAATTTTTTAAATTTTTTTAAATATTTTTGAAGTTTATCAATTATATGAAAAAGTAATTGAAGTATTTTCACAATTTGAAAAATATGAACAGTCATGTCAAATTCCAATAACTTTATTTACTGTACTCAAGAGTCAAAAATATTACCCTAGCAAACATGAATAAATGACAATTATTATACTATACCTAGAGTAGTCCCAAGTTAAGATGAGTACACCACGTGATAACCGTTAAAGTACGCTATAAGTAATTATTTTGAATTTTTACAACTTTTAAAAATAATTTTTTTGACAGAAGAAATAACTAGCTCCGCCACTGGACTCTGAAGCCACGCCTCGCTCAGGTTTGGTCACGTGCTGTACTCATCTTACGTTGGGACTACTCTACTTACATGCATAAGAACTATTTATTTGTTATCAGCAGACTCTTCATTATCATAAGTCTCCTCGATTGATATCACTGCCGTACTTACAGATATATCTGAAGAGTAACAAACTGAAAATAAGTGATTTCACTATGTTCCGCTTTGAAAGTCTGCATCCAATATTTTTCTTTAATTTAATATTTTCACATTTCTGAAATCTGGGAAAAATTTTATTTTTTAGAGATACATAATTTTGAATCATGGCAAACGCATAAAAAGATCACGTTGAGGCAGCGTCTGAATGTTTCACTTTCTGACCCAACAATATTTTGAAACATTTGCAACTTCTTCTCACTTTCGAACAACCGAAACCGAACTTCGATTGTAAGATACTTTGTAATCGCCCAGAACTTTTCCCTCCTAATTTCGATATGTTCTTATCCTTGCGTTTTATTACATCCAGGCACCAGGCACCGACACAGGGTGTCTTTCGACCGGTTGCAGCGCTTGTAGTACAATTGTTTCTATTTCGGTCTTTTTAAAAATATTTCCTTGAACTACTCTAATCCAACTTCTGAAGAATTTTTTTTGTTTTTAAATAACTGAAATAGGTGGCTTCAAACTCCAAAGTACCATGTGGAAAAAACTGCAACAGCATAATTATAATTTCCACTACCTACCATGATCATGGATTCGAACCATGGACCTTAGTAATGGTAATATGACAGCTTCCTATATTTTAATGACACCCTAATGACAGATTATTTTACAAATTCTTACAGCTATGAAGGAAATTCTACTGTTGGTTCATATCAATATTCGTTTACTCTTAGTTTTCTAAGTCACTGTTTACACTATGCAGTCTGCTTATTTATGTAACCTGGATAGAAAACATATTTGCCAACAATATGCTAATATTAAATTTAAGTTTTGGTAAGCGCACATTGAAGGTTGAACATTGTGTGTTTCTAAATTAATCTGGTAGACGTGCAGTCTGCATCCATGTACCTTCCACCCAATTAATGTATTATGTAGTAGAAGTGTTTAACTGAGCAATTAAAAAACAACATATGACACATTTGTTGTCTATTTTATTGTCTTTAATCATTTTAGTAGTAAAGGAGTTACTGAATTTTGATTTCAGAGTTAAGCGTTAATAAAAACTTTGACCTGCTGGAGCACCTACTTATTAAATCAACAGGTACTAATAATGTAATAACATTCTTGTATTGTTAACATTTGTCTTCTATAGCATACTATGTCTTCTACAATTATTTCAATCTCTTTTCGATAATATACGCACCCTTAAATTTAATAAAATTTATAGTTTGATTTCAATTTTATTGTTCCTTTTCAAACTATTTCCACTTTTATGTTTATTTCTCACAGCTTATTGTTATCTTATCAGGTCCATTTGGAGACAATTTTCCGGGTTTGTAAGCAATTTCATATCTACATCCACAAGTGAGGGCAGGGTGATAGTTTAGAATTGAGACAGTTCCTTTAGCTTTCATTTCAAATACTCTAAATAGAAATTGAAATAAGTTGTTTGCCCGACAGACCAAAATTTGAAATAAAAATCAGAAGTTTTTCCAATGTTCGCATTTAAAGAGAGGGAAACATAATTTTTAAGTATAAAAAATTTTTCTGCCTAAAGCTTAATTCTCAGCTATCCGAAACCGTCGTATACGACGATACGAAAGTTTTCCTATTGGTGGAATTTCGAAATTCCACCAATGATTTTTAATGTTACATTTTAATTTATTTTTTTTCGAAATGTAGTATAGTAAGAGATTTCGTTTTCGCCTTAATGTTGGTGTCTTTCTAGAGCACTTTCCACGACTTCTGCCAAAATATCTAGGGTTAGTGCTAATTTTTCAGATTCTTTTCGATCTTCTCTTTTAAGATAATCAGGAGCTATTAAATCTGATAATCTAAATCTGATTAAATCTCCATGGTGGCTTTGTTAGATGGCCTTGTTAGAAGTCTTCTCTGAATTGTCAGCTAGAATTGAAAATTAAAAAATTTGAGTCGTTTTGCTATCGCTGTCTTCAAAAAAAGGTTCCAATAAGAACGTTTATCGTATCGATATATCATCGGCGAGAACCATTCGGGCGAAACCAGGACCGTTTTGCTTATCGAAACCTGCTAATCCTGGCTTTGTTCGTACTGTCTTTGTTCGTATGTTTAATGCGTTTATTGGCTTGTAATAACTAAAGCTTCACGCGAGAGCCTCGCATCGTATTAGAAATCTTACTCTCGCCTCGCCTCGCTTCGTAAAAAGTTGCGTTGCAAAGGCGAGCATGCGAGACTCTCGCGTGAAGTCCTAGTAATAACCTTAAATCCCTGATTATTAGTGTATTGCTACACTACGCTAAACTCCCTACCCGTTTCCTACAAACTTTTAGAAATTGATTGGAGAAGGTTAAAGGGCAGGTAGCTTAGCGTAGCGTAGTAATACGCTAATAATTACAGGATCTCAGCGAAGATAATAAAGGAATAACATTTCATATTTGCGACGGACAAGAGTAGCGAACTGAGCCTCGTATTAAAATGTAAAATGCAACCGCGTTTATTAAATGACTACAATGTCAGCTCTATGTTTTTGGTTGCTTGACTAAACGTGTAAGCTTCCGTTCCATAATAAAGCTCTCAGCTGTACTGTGCAAGTTTATAAAGCAATCGCCAGTTCGTCCGTCCATTAAGTTGCTTGTTCATCTGTCTGACCGTCCGACGTCCGTTCCTGTGTCCGTCTGTTTGAATACAGATTGGGGAAAATTTTTCGAGACATACGAAAATACCATGCACTTATTTATAAATGTATTAAATATTAATATTGCACATAAATATTTCCTTAGAGTACACAAACCACCTTACCTATAATTTTTAACCCTAGAATGCACGACTCTCAGGATCTACACATTTACATGGGTGAAACATACTCGACATTTTTACGTGGATTTTCTCGGAATTTTCGCAGATTTTCCGTACACAGAAATTTCTCAGTTGAATAAACAAATTATAATTTGCTATAATTAAAAATTTTACTAAGTCACAAATAATAGTATAACGGTACTAACGGCAAAACAATGAAATCACAACATTCATATATCCATGCTATAACTTTCGTATTATGTAAATAGCGCTAAAAGTTGAAAAACGTTCGTGTATAAAGAAAAATAAATATTTTTTTATATTTCTGTTCTGTAATGGAGCTATTACGATACCGAAAGTAGTTTCGTAATAGCTGAAGGCGTGTCTGAAAAGTGTAGTCAAATTTATTTTTTCGAAGTTGGTATGTATTTTTTTTAAATATTTTTTTTAATTTTTCGGGGATCGAACCCTCGACCTTGATAACCAGAAGTCGCACTTCTATCAATCAGGCCAAACGGACTTTCAATAAATTTAAGTTCCAATTGTCTTATTAATAGTGAAAAACGTCAACGGTTGACACGACAGGTAAATACCATGTTTATGGTAATCACCTAATGGTGGAACCAAAAACTGGACTGTGTGTACTTTTATAGATTTAAATTAAAACTTCTTTTATAGAAAAAAATTGATCTAGAAATTTAACTTGTAAAAATTAGTGAAAATAGTAAACTTTTAATTGTTCAAAAATATGACATTAGCATGCGATAAATTTCAATAAGGAATTTAAATAATTTATATTTTGTAATAAACGTTATTTTTGTGTATTAAAATTTTAAAGAATATTTAATATTTATGTACTTAGGTCTTTATTTAATTTTTATTTCAATTCAATACAATTTAGACGAAAAAAAATATAATTTTATAGTTAGAAAATTTTGAAACGTCAGTACTGTCATTATATTATAAACAGAAGTACCAACCAACAAAAATTAACCTCAATTTTGAAATTTTAAATTTGTTACAATTTTTAATTTTAAAGGCCGAAATATAAAAAATATTGTATGACATTTGTGTTAAAAGTGATTTTATTTTGTTCGTTGAGTTACTCAACTCGTTTCACTCGTTTCGTAATCTTCTCAAACTTACAAAATAACCCGTCCCTTTTAACACGCATATCATAAACTACTATTTTATTATACTTGCATTATAATCTGCCAATTTCACACTAAAAAGCGTTCATAAAATCGTCTTTATAGCACAAGTGCTCTATAAAGTCGTCTAGGTAACAACAATAATATTAACTGTTGTGTTACTGTTGTTCTCCAATGTAAACACAAAGCATCTCTGTGGCAACAAATATATCCAAAATCGGCACGCTTAATTTTCAAATTTTAAATACAGATTTTTTCTCTTTTATAGAGGTTTTAGTTGCAATTATAATAAAAAATAGCGTATAATACTCGTGTATAAGTAGACTTTATCGTATACGCGCCGTTACAAGCACTCGCAAGCTCGCGCTTGTAATTTTCGTCGCTAATGCGATAAAGTCTTTCTTATACACATGTATTATAATATACTATTAATTATCACTGACTCATTATAATAACTTAAACAATACTTCAAAGAAGGCACTTCTAAGAGCATATTAATAAATTTTGAAAAATGAGACTGTAACTTGAAGTTGAATGTTCTTGTGGGTGAAAAATACCCATGTTATGCATCCTAGGGTTAAACAAAATAATTTAATTTAAAAATAATTCTATTTACTGGGTTTTTAATGTAGTTATTTAAAATTTAAATTAGTTATTCATTTCAAATATTAAAAAACTAATTAAAAATGCCCATCACGTACGAAATTCTTGAAAAACTTCAAATTATTAAGTGGTTTTGTGTTGGCCATTTAGTTCGTAAAATAGTAAATAAATACTCCCCCTTTCCCACCTTTTATTGCAGAATCCCACTTTTAATAACAAAATTTACACAGCAATTGTGATTCTTATTATACGTTTAAATAAATGTATAGAACTTTCCTATGTCTCGAAAAATTTTCCCCAATCTGTATATTCCTTACGTTATACATGAGTACTTCCGTCTCTTTGTATGATTTTGTATGTATGTTATATGTGTGTCTGTCTGCCTGTCCGGCTTCTTCGGGGGATAAAAATAAATAATTAGAATAAGACATTCTACGATAGAGTAGAGCTCATTGAAGCAAATAGTATAGCTGAGTAGGTTGTCATTAAAATTTAAAAGAAGTAAACTTTTATACTAAAAGCAGTGCTGAAATAAGTTCATTATAGCACCACAGTAGCCAAACTGATTGATAGAATATTTCAATGTTTCATTGCAGTTGGGGAAGCACTGATAATAATATATTGCGACCCAATTTATCATTGTAAATTGTGTCAAAACTTTATAGGAAACTAAGATGTTAAATGTTTGTGAGGAAACTACAAACATGTAAACGTTAATTATTTATCATTTTAGGCAAATTTTGTTTAACTAATGTAGGAAAACCTTCATAAATTTAGTTGTGAATAGAGAGGAAGTCAAGTATATAACTTTTACAATTTCAAAGAGAGTTTGAGTCGAAACAATTATCTTAATAATACGTGAAGTTCGTTTTTCTATTCTTTTTATAAATTGTGAATATTACAGAGGAAATTACTCAACGAAAAAGCTACTCTGAATAGGAAATTACGTAGAGTGTAGAGACAAATTAATTAATATGTGAGTAGAAGTTAAAGGAAAAGGTGATGATTTTATTTTTTCTTCTTTATTAAATAAAAAATTTATACGATTGTAATTTTATACTCTTAAGATAAGTGACATTCAAAAACGACTTTATTTTGCCTTTTAGCTTTAAAAGCGTGGTAAATATTTTATGTGGTAAAAGCCAAAAAAATGGATTTTTTGTGCAGCGACGCTTTATCTTTACATTTAAATATCTCTGAATTGAAAATGCTTTTTATTAATACTTATCTTTGATTTTTTCAGAACCATGTAGATACGTAAAAGGATCATGGTCGGAATGTGATTCGAAAACAAATATGCGTTCTCGTACATTAACTCTCAAGAAAGGCGACCAAACAACTTGCGAGGCTTCGAAAACAATTCAAAAGAAATGCAAAAAAGGTAATAATTTACACATATTCCATATAAGGATAAATAAATTCAAATCGTGTGCATTTTTACAATAAATTTATTTTTTTATTTTTTTAAATTTACAATACGTCAACAAGTTTGTTTTCTTATGTTGTAAGACAAAACTTTTCAATTATTCAAAAGGTGAGATTACCTACCAACTTGAAATTGTCGACTATCATTAATTATACCTTCCAGAAACTACGCTTGTATATAAATCTCGTAAGAAGGATTTGAGATATTGCATGGGGTTGATAACCAGCTCCATTGCATTTAGAAATGTTGGAAAATAATATTAAATACTAATTTAAACCTCTTGAAGCACTACCCAAATTATCATTAATTTTCTTAATTAACTGCATGTCGCGTTTTCTTAATTAAGTTTAAACTAAACTTTAAAATGAGATACTGCTTTTTAAGGAAATTCATTTTTTAAAAGGGCGTTTCATTATTTTTTATGTTAAATGTTTGGTCGAATCCGGAAATCCTTTTTGCGGTTGCAACTCGGGGACTTTTTTTATTTTATCTCTTTTATTATAGTTTTAACTTTTATTTTATTTTTTATGTGCGAGAAAGACTCTCCCCTTACTCGAATTAGAACTTAATGACTTTTTAATATTAATTGCTTACCGTATACAGACGAATTCGGGGAAGCTTTCTAACGCCGATGTCGACGAAACGTTGAAAGAGAAAATTTTGTCGAGATTTTTCTCTATATTCGCTTATTTTGGGAGGAAACATCATCATTTTCAAGCCGACCTACCAGTTCCGATATATTTCTGTACGTCTGTTCTTTAATCTGTATATCTTTCCTCTTGTTCGCCTCCCTATCTTCACTGATGTACCTAAAATTACCGTAATTTAAAATTTTGGTAAATAACTCGCCTAAATTACGATTTTCTATTACCTCTTTTAAGTCTCAGGTATTTTATTTTGAAATCTTGCATTATACCTAAGACAATTATTTTCAAAAAGGATTTCTTAGAAAATTTCACAATTTTCATTTTTAATGCGAGAGAAATATTATTTACAAGCAAGCTTTCCTGTATATCTATGTCTGTCTGCTTAACCGTCTATCTATCTACCTACATGTTTGTCTGTTTATCTGTTTATCTATTACTTCAAAACTTCAATCAGTTGCAATTTTTTTATTTCTACATCTACACATAGATATTTCCTTCAATTAAATTTCCCAGAAAATTTGATTGATAGAAAATTGGCAATGGGTATCAAATTTTCGTTTCCGATGTGTATCAAACTAACTAAGGGATCATGGCTTATAATAGACAACACGTATGTTAGTGTGTGTGCCTATCTATATGTGTGTTCGCTCGTCCGTTTGCTTATCTGTCTGTCTAAGAGTTATTGTTTTATAATAAAATGCAATTTTTTTAAGGGGTTGAAATAAATAAAAAACAGTCGATACATTTTTTAAAAGTAGCAGTAAAATCGGGGAAGCACCGATAACATATCCTTCCACAATTATACTGCTATCTCTAAAAGAGCTGACGAAATATCTATTTACTACAATAAATATTTCATTCTAAAAATGTATATGCACGAAAGATCAATTAGCATACGATGTAATATGTAATTAATTAAAGTTTGATTTGATTTGAAAATTTAATTAAAGACTTGGCAATTTGTTTTTTAATTCATACTCAAATTAATTTTGAAAGGCCCTCAAATATTTGTTGTTGAGTTCAAATGTTTATATTCAGTCGTAGATAGTATAATAAAATGAAGTTCGGGCGTATCATTCACGTGGGAGACAGTTTTCACGTATTTGATTAAATTTAAAAACATGAAGGAATATTTTATTTGGTTATTCTTTGTTTTCTTGAGGTTATGAAATGCTTTACAAGTTCTAACAGTTAAATGGCGTCTTCATAGAAAGAAATCATGAGGGTTTACAACTTTGTTTAGGAACTTTTACCATAGAGTGATTAGGGTAGCGAATATAATATAGTGGTATAATCAGTGGTGTGTTGTAAGCAACCGGTTATTTATAACGTCAGCGTTGAGTCGTTGAACGAAGCTGGATATATGTCTGTTGCATTCTGTTAAATAAGGAAAAAAGACTCAACGTTCGGGTTATAGTATAACTGGTTGCTTACAACACACCACTGAATATTAAGGGTTCATATAATAATGCAAAAAATTATACCACCCCCAGTACTGTGTCCCTGTGTCCCAGAAGCCGTACCAAATTTAGAAATTTTTTTCTCTTTTCTTTAAAAATATTCATAAGAGCGTAGCGTCCCTGAGGAAGTTTTCCAAACATGTAGAATAGAAAAATGTAAGAATTTTTATCTTTTTCGGAAAATGAAAATCTCAAAATAACATTTAAATTTCATGTTATTTTGAGGTTATGCTGGTTGTACTATGCAACCGAGGTCCATAAAACATTAATATTATATTACCAGGTTACCTCTCGGTCAACAAAAGCGCGGCAGTTGCCATGACAGTGACAATGCTGTTGGTTGATCGCGTGACGTCACATCTGAGACCTTTTTTTAAATTATATAGTATAACAAACATGTAAAGTTTAATAAAAATGTTTGGTCCGTTTTTTAAGAAAATACACAAAATAACGAAATATGGCACTTTCAAAACTTAAAGATTAGTGAAAAACTAAACATCGTTGAGCCTTTCTTTAGAGTCTTTAGACTTTAGAGTCAATGACAATGCTTTCCTTTCCCACGAGTAAATGAAAAATAATGAAATGTAGAAAACTCTAAACATTAATTTGGTTAAGGGTGATTTCTAATTTGCAAAATGGGTGTGTCTTTATCAATATCTATGGCTGTTGATTGTGGAAGTAATTTGATATAATTTATAATAAATGGTAAACCCAAAGCAAAAGCACAAGCAAAATTAGTAAATCAATATTTAATTTTAATTCTGAATAATTATTTCAATACATATTAATTATAATATGAATAATTAAAAACTTTTCTAATATTAATATAATATAAATTTAATTAAAGCAAAATTGGGTTGAGTATACTTTATGCACAAGCAATTTAGTTTTTTTCTACAAAATCGTCGTAATTTTAAATTATATTGTGTTTCAAAAAGTTAGGTACAGTCAGCCTCAAAATTATTGCCCACCCTGGCTATACGCTAGTGTGCTTATTAGCCAACAACGACAAAAGGACAGAAAGGGAGGTTGTTGATTTACTACTCGTTGGCAAAATAAAGTTACCCCTCAATTGAAGTATGGGATGTTATGATGGTTACATCTACAATTCGTGTTAAACGTATAGCCAGAGTGGCCATTAATTGTGAGGCTGACTGTACAAACTCTATTTTATTAAATAAACAATTATTCTGACGAAAATCCCTAACAAATTTTTATTTAGAAATTTTTTTTGTTTTAAAATTACATAGTAGTAATTAAGCTCAAAAATTCCTAAATTGTGGGTTTCTGGCATATAGAGGGCCTCCTAATAACATTTACAGATAATACGATAAGGAAAAGAACTAATTGAAGAAATCATGTCGGAGAGAAACGAAACGAATTGAGTGCATCGTTTTGTCTACTTTCATGAAATCAGTTAAAAAATATTCCAAAATTTTAAATGTCAATCTTGTCATTTTTATGTCAAAATTTATTACCACATTTAATGCTGTAATATAGTTCATTACGACACTCTTTTTAGTTTTGTAATATGATATGAAAGTAGATAAATTCTGTTGCAAATGTAGTACGTATGCTGTTTTTGAAACAGAGTGTACACTCTACATGCAATATGTAACGTACGTAAATTGACTTTTACTAAGTTTTGCATTTAACAGAAAGTTAACATGCGAAAATGAGGCTGTCTATTTTAAACAATTTACAAAGTCAATTTTCATCACTTCTTATGTCATCGTTCTTTGTCAATTTACATAATTATGTACTTTACGATATTAAAGTGTTAGATGTTTTGTTAATATCTTCCTAAAGTATATGCATGAAAAGTTTCGCTTTTGAAGTTTTACATTAAACAATGCAACCTTTGATTGTTATTTAAAAGCACTTTTCAGTCAGAAAATTAATGAAATTATTTTTTCTTTGTTAAGAACAAATCGTAAGAGAACATTTGTTTCTGTCTCAAGAGATTTTATTACCGTTTTTAGATGCGTCGGTAAACGGGTTTTAGTTAAATCTTTTTAACCTAAAACGGTTTAACGCAAACGTCGATTTCGCGTTTATATTCCTAACTATGGCAACGTATTGGTAACATTTTTAAATTGATATAAGTAGTTAAAACTCTTTTGGAGCGTTTATATGTCATTTTAAATCGTTTTATGCTAAAGCGATTTAGCTCAAACCGCTTTACTGAATGCATGTAAACTTAGTAAATACTCCTAATTGCTTCTTGTAACCCTGGAGCGTCTATTAATACAGCTCTAGAAAGTGGTGCTTTTTATTAGCCCGTCATCATTTCATACTAAATGTAAAGTTTCAGCACTTGGAGTTCTTGCTAATTTATCCACCACGACAATCTTGTCTAGGAACAACTGTGCATTATTCCATCTGTTAGCACTTCTCCTAATCGTTTTTGATCTGCCGTAGAATATGGGACATTTAGATAGATGTGTGAACAACAATCTTTAGCTTTGTGTTTCCAGGTCTCATGCCTTTATCATTCTTCTTTCAAGTGTAGTGCTGAATTTTTCAGATACTGACAATCACTGAGCCCAACACTATTTTCATTTACTACATAGCAATTGTTGCATAAATTACATGAGGAAGGATGAACGAACTTATGAGTCTTGTACCCCATGAGTGTTTTGAGGAGTTTCCATCGTTATAAACCAATTTTCCTGTTCCACGTTACTTTCATTGTTTAAAGCTACAAAGATAGCCTGTTTGGTGATGTAGATTCGACGACCATATGTGTCACCAAAGCAAACTACTTCCACTTAAAATTCCATTGATCTTGCTGCTTTGGCTATAAATTTTTATTCTTAGTAAGCAGGTCTGAAAATTTGTAAATTTTATTTGGGACTCTAAGATTTGTGCTGTTTGATTTTTATCTTCACCCAACATACTGTAATATACGTCTATTTTATATTTCAAGAGATGTAATGAATTATTTACACCATGTAATAATTATTTTACAGCAAAGCTAAGTAGCTGACCTAATTAGGCACCTTTTCATAAGTGAATAGACAGCTGTAACTAACTCTAGACAGTTACCTTTGTTGTAAAAGGTTTACAATATAGTGTAAACATCCTATTAAGAGATTTTATGTTGCAAAATTAATGTAAAACTAAAGCGTAATGTTAATTTATAATTGAATCAGAGTTGTAAGTAATACCTTTTGAATTTTTTAATGAATCTGAAGGCTTTACATTTTTTATAAAATTACTAGTACTATTAGTACTTTTTACAATGTATTCCTATTTTACTACAAGGTCATTAAAACAAAAGTCTGAATCTCTGAATATAGTATTTTTTAAAATATGAATCAATAACAAGTAACTTTTTTTTACACTTGAAAGAAGATCTTCATTTTTATACAACTCTTCACTAAAAAAACAGTCCAACTTCCAAAGCGTCAATTTAATTGAGAAAAAAACGATAAAATATTGTACTTTGTATGACGATTTTTAACAACAAAGTTCAAAATCACAATAATTCATTATTGTGTTGATCATATCATTTTAATTCAATTATAACCACTGAAAATTATAAACCAACTAAGGGTACTTGTCTCAAGTTTTGTTTCGAGACTACATAGAAAAGTTTTAATTAGCAATTCAAACTTTTGACATATAATGAATAAAATAATAAAAAATATTATACCCTTGTCAGACGTTATTATATTATATTCATTTCCGAAAGTACTTATAAAATTAGCTAGTCTTTCCTAATAACTACAATCTTATTTTTATATCTATACGTATCTTTAATCTAGATTACCAGCTTTTTCTTACAACGACGTATAATCTTTTTATCCTTTAGATTTGCTAAAAAATTTCTTAACATTGCAATTATAGATATATCGAAAATATCGAACGAATAAGCGATCAGACTCTAACTTCTTTAGAAATCCCATTTCTATGTAACTTAATTAAAGAGTAAAATTATTACAGTTTCTCTGTTTCTACTTGATTAAAGTGATACTCCTTAAGGAGCGATCTGATCGCAATTTTACCTTTAATAAAAAATATAGAACATAAAATTATCTATCAGAACCAATAAATATATCAGTCCAGTTGTCATAACTAATCTACGAAATTAATTTAATAAGAAAAAAATAGGTATGATTGTCTTATGACAGTTTTCACAACATGCTCTCTCGTTGTCTTGCTCGTTGTCTCTCCCGAGTCTTGCTCTTTAAGGAGTGAAATGAGGGTAGTTTTACTTTTAATAAAAATTACACAGAGCATGAAATTAGCTATCAGAATCAATAAATATATCAGTCTAGATGTCATAATTAATCTACGAAAATAATTGAATAAGAAAAAATATGTCTTATGACGGTTTTCACAATATGCAGTTCCTCTCCAGAGTCTAGCTCTTTAAGAAGCTAAGTTAGGGTAGTTTTACTTCCAATCAAAATTACAGAGCATAAAATTGGCTATCAGAACCAATCAGAGCATCTGCTTTTATTGTTATAATTAATCTATCAACATAAATAAAAAAGAAAAGTCCGTTTTCTTAGCACGCGGTTTCTCTCCCGACTTTAGCTTCTTAAAGAGCCATTTTATGGTAATTTTATGTCTAATAGAAATTATAGAGCATAAAATTATCTATCTGAGTCAACAAAACTATCTGTATTAATTGTCATAATTAGTGTATCACAATGAATGAATAAGAAAAAATTCACAACAAGCGGTCTCTTTCCCGGCTCTAGCTCCTTAAGAAGTGATCTGATCATAATGTTACCTCGAATAAAAATTATAGAACATAAATTATCTATCGGAATCAATAAAACTATCTGTATTAATTGTCATAATTAGGTATTGTATCACAATAAATGAATGAGAAAAAATATGTCTTACGACAGTTTTGGCTCTCGCGAATCTGTGAAATTTTTAAAGTTCACAAGCTCTTCTTCGAAGTCTTCACTTTTTATTGAAACGTAATAGGTAAAAGTTATCCCATACTATCTCCTCTTTTAAGAGGTTGTATACAGAGAAGCCTTGATAGCAATACTTTTTAGCTGTGGGTGTACAAAATTAACATTTTTTAGAATATTGAGTATGGCAATACTTTAGTTAATTCTTTATAGAAAAATTAATTAATACATTTTTTCAAATAAATCGCATTTCCATTTATTGTATCAATGCCTCTGTACTCAACTCCAACGAACGCATTTTCCGCATCCGTCAATAAAATACACGCGATGACATTGCTTGATTTTTGATTTATGAAAATATATTTTATATAAAATCTATTGTACTTAAAATAATTTTTTGCAATTTATAAAATATGTAGTTCATAATAATAACCAATATAAATAATTAATGTTTGTTTAGATGTAAAATGAAATGAAATTCATTCAATTAAAAGTAATTTAACTGCATTTTCATTTTTATGAAAATAGTTAAGCATAAAAATATTTCCAAAATGGTGTAAAACACTCGTAAATTTTTCAGGATTACAAAAATGTAAAATGATGCTTGGTGTTCTATTTTAAATTTAAAGTTTGATATGTTGATATGGCATATGTTAGTAGGTGTCGTTCGTCCATACCGATAAAACCTTCAAGCTTCAACTTTTAAAATCCATATAGAATCGGAAATTCCACAATCACCACAATAGCCTTATTTACTTTTTCATTCAGAACACAATGCAATAGAACCGGAACTCAAAACACCTCCAGAGGATTGGTGTTTGCACCCCATAAATGTGCAGAATCAAGCTAAATGGATACTTCTGACTAAAGAGGGTGATATTGTTTAATAACCTCATAAGGAAAAGTTTTAAATAATAGAAAAACTAATTTAATATTTGAGCTTTGATGTCTATGGGATTTCAAAAAGTCTTTACTACTCTCTGTGACCTATTCTATTACTGAATAGTAGTAATAAATTTGTCACCCATTTCTTTAATAAACATCGTCTTTCTGAAATCCTAGTTTTGTACTTTGTAAAATCTCCACTGCAGAAAACTACAGCACAATATGTGCTCATTAGTTTGCAAACTTTGTATTGGTTTCGAGAGTCCACTTTTAAAATTTATTGGAAATTTTTGCCAAGAGAATACATTTTGTTCTTATCTAGAGCTGTCGTACATTTTATAAAAAAACATTATTCATTCGCTCTTTCCATTGCGATTGTTTTTACTTTTCTATTTCGAATAGGTATAACAAAATCAGATTTCATGTAATGAATTACACGAATTACTTCTTCCTCAAACATGATATGCCTTTATTCTATGGCGTTGCTCGTAGGCTATAAATCTCAATAATGACAAACTTAACTGTTGCTGTGCGTTAATTTATGTACCGACGTGATATTTATTGATTGTGTTGGTAATTGCTAATTAACCGATTTAACATCCATCTTGATGGAAAACTTTTGTGCGTTGCTGTTCATATTAAAATTGAGTTACTTTGATGTTGATGTTTCTCAACATTCGTTCAGACCTTTCTAAACTATTATTGTGACTTCGTTTTGAAACATTTGTACACAGAAAGGCAGTGGCGGCACTAATATACATGAGTACCGTAGAGCTTTCCAGTGCGCCCCCTGTCTCTTGACCTTTCGATCCTTGCAGCATACGAAAATGTAAAATTTTGTTTCATATTCTCAGTTAAAGACTACTAGCTTGTGTAACCTAGAAAGAAATTTTAGGCGGAGCCTACCACCTCTAATTAGCCAACGTTCAATGAATGCTCGATTTAAAGTCACTAGATCATAAAAGCGCGCTACGCGCGTTACTTTCTTTTTGTCCATCTCTGTTTATGCCTCTTCTGTCTATGAATATTATCTGTCAATCTCATCTATCAGTCTCATATTATGTCATATTTCTAGATAGATAACTCCATCTGACATATGAAATGACAGATGAAATTGACATATTATGGTGACAGATGACATTGACATATGTGGGGGACAGATAAACTCCCTATAACATTGACATATGGTGTCAGATGACAACAATGACATATAGTAACTATGGTGACAGACCACTCTTGATTTCTCTAAACCAATCCCTATCCTACTTCCCCCACTCCCCATTTCTCTATCTCTTTGTTTATATCTCTTTCGGACCTTACTGCGCATTTCCGATGATCCATGTATTTTTTATTGTGTGGATATAATGCGTTTTTTACCAATAAAGCTACGAACTGCTACAACTATTTGAATGATTTAAATTACACAAGCTCTAATAGTGCTTTTTCGTAGTTTTGAATATACACAAAAGTTTCTAAATTTTGGTGATGATAAATTAATATTGCTAGAGTGGTAGTTGCACCACAGCATGAAACTTTTCCTAACGACAAATGAAAATTAAACTTTGAAACTTTATCTCTAATATGTTTTTAATAGTTTGCAATAAGGTAAATTCTTAACAATTTTCTTTATAAATTTTATCATGGCCATGTAAAGTCGTTGTAATGGTATACACTTTATATTTCAATGTAATATGAAAATGTAATGCCCTATCAAATAAAATAAAACTACAAATAAAAAGCAATAAATTTACTTTTATAGCAAGCAATTTATAAAATACATAAACATTTTAGTTCTAAAATATTGCTATGTGTTATTGGTTGAAGAAAAAAAGAAGAAAATTGGAAAAACTCAATTTTCACAATAGGTTACTTACACAACTTGAACTGACAATCGTATCGAATTAAATCGTTCTAGAAAAATCTTACACGATTCAAAAACATACATTCTTCTTATGTTGAGTATTAGATATAAAACTTACCAAGATATTTGGAATTTAAAGAAAAATATATTTCAACATTTTTACCTGTTGATGTTTAAACAGTTCTTTGAGATTCCTCATGGAGCAACATTTTTATTTGCTTCGACTTCTATAAAACACTCTTGCAGTGGCGTAGCTAGTGAGACATATCGCTCATCTCTGCAATTTCTTTTATTGTATAGGTACGAAAATCAAACTGTGCTTCTTGATAACGATAACTCAGGCTCAGAACCGTGGATTTTGTGGAGCTTATAAATAGCGCTCTTGTCTTAGCCAGCTCGAGGAATAATACTTTATTAAAAATCCTAGTTCAGGTGACCACGACTAAAAGTACCCAACGAGAGCCCCTACCTAGGATTAGAGATTACAGTGGCTCTAGTGGAAGAAGATTAAACTGAAATCTCAACAATGCTTTTCACCGGTTCTTTTTGTGAATTGCGCGCCGCCTCGGTAGCGATAGTTACGCCACTGCTTGTAAGAGACATTTTACTTGACTCTTATTATGTTTCATTCAAATTTTATCTCTTTATATGCTAACGTAAACCTTGCCTAAATAAAAGTTTCAAATATGGCGTTTCAAATTAACATTTTACAAGGCAATATTATAAAATTTGTACTGTGAGATCTTTAAAATATGCGAAAATAACTCGAAAATTATCATATCTTAACGTTGCAAAGTTTAAAAATTTGAAAACGTTAAAAGTTTAACGTGCAAATCTTTATAAAAGTTAAACTGTGGAAGTACAGTGTCATCAAATTAATATTCACTTTCCATTTTCTCTCCATGTTATGCGCTGTACGTCTTTCACAAGTAAAGCGTAGTTCAGATAATCCATTTTCTCTTATCTACGAATGTGTATTTAACACGTGTTGTGTGAAAGAAGGGTATGACCATGTCTCCAAAATCCCACAATACTGGCCAGACACGTATTGACAACAGGACAGGGCAGGGCAGGATCAAAAAATTTCAAGGCAGCTAAAGGCTGAAATTTTTCAAAATGAAAAATACACCAAGAGCTACTTTTGTTGATTTTGTTCGTACTTATACATAAAACGGTATGCAAGAAGGACCAAATTAGACTCACAAGTCGCTGTGCCACAGCCAAAACCTCTGGCAGTTGACAATAATGATAGTATGTTTCGGCGAATGCATCAGTACATTGAGTACATTGCTAAAATGATATCGAAGACAGTCTAATCAGGGTTCTCTCTCTTCTGGGTTTATATAAATCTGTTGACCACTGTACTTTCTTTGACTAGTTTGACTTTCTTTTAATGCTTTTTCTTCTGCACTGGAAACTGCAATTAGGAGCTTATCGTTTTATTATTATTATTACAAAATCCGTAGCAAACTCTAGCTAGGACAGGCTCAGAATTTTTCTGGGCAAGCTCCGCCTGCCCTGGCGTACCCCTGGCTGCTGCTTTGATTGACAAGGTAATCAGTTCTTAGAAAGAGTCCCTACTTATACGCGGGTGAGGATTTTTTCTTCTGAAAGAAACAACAGACGGTCCGGGATATTAAACTAGCACCCGTGCTTAAGTGGAGTCCTTGAAATTAACGACTACACCCAGTCCCAATTTACATAGATGAGCAATTAGTTAATAAAAAGAACTTTTACACTGACGCGAGCGCGAGTTTAGCCACTTGGAAGAATGGTCAGACAATTCGGGAAAAACTGGTATAGTTCTTTAAATGGGGTGGGGGGATTTAATTAACGACTCCCATTTAAGTTATGGGTTACTAGTTACAATGAAACTTCGCAGAAGTAAATTTGTTATGTTTGAATGGAACGTTACACAGTGCTCTGACCGGACCCGCCTCCACCCTGACATGAGAGCTAAGTTCTCGTTCTCTTATAAATTTTCAGTCGTTAGTTAATAAAAAGACACTCTACACAACACGGGGCACGGGTTTCGTCAGGAAAGCCCGTTCAAACTAACCAATACATTCTCTGCCGTTAGGTAAAACGGGGGAGAATGGAGACTCCACTAGCTGAAGATCGGTTAACTGGCACTCTCTGAAAAATGTGCTGTCTTATTCACGTTTATTCTGAAATGGGACTCTTTTAAATTATTATCAACTGAACTTATCTCTCTTTTAATTTAAGTATCAGTCATTAGTTAAATGAGTAATATCTGAAGATAGGCGAGAGTCCAAATGAGCTAAATGACATCACAATGACCGTACTCCAAATCCACGAAATGTGGAAGAATGATAAAGTGATTAAACAACTAATTTGAACCTGACTCTTTTAAAGATTTTTAACGATTACAAAGTAGTCGTTGACAAGCAAGACTGATGATTTTCCACATTTTCTCTAAGTCAATGTTCATAGTCCAAGAACACTCGTGAGCACACAAATTACATTTTCGTCTATGAATTAACACGAATCTTAATTTAATGGCACTGTTTTTGTTAAGTGTAAGTGCTAAAAGCATTGTATCTCTCTAGTATCGATCTATGCTCTCAACAAGTTAATATAAGGGTGTCAGTTGGTAAATCCAAGTTGAAACTAATCAAGTCAATGGTTTAAGTCTTTAGAATTTATGTAGCTACTTGAGAGGAGAAAATTGCCGCTACATCAATTTTGTATATTTTGTACTAAAACGTTTTAACGCTTTTGTTTATTACTCTTCAAGTATTTTTATTATTATTTTACAAATACGTTTTATCATAGATACATTTCGCTCAAAATTTATACATTAATCAAGTGTGTAACAATAGTAGTGGGCAAACAGAAGAGTTCATTTGTCAAAATTAGACAGGATGCTCTAAAAGTTACCGTAGTATTTCACGTTAATTTGATGGAATTTTAGTTAATAATGGCTCTTGTTTAATTTCCCAGAGACTAAGTAAGGATCTAAAGTTTTCCCCACCCTTTAATTAAAGTAGGTAAATATTGCAGAATTCGTGTTTCAAATATATTTTTCTATTGCTGGAAGGTTCAGAATTGATATTAAAACGAAATCCATACTCAATTATTGATTGGGTTGGTGGGCTCTCCAGCAAACTTGGATGTGACCATATAAGGGCCTTAAGCCATTGAATTAAAAAATACTCTACCAGGAAAGAGCCATTTAGCTAATGATATAGTTTGCAATGGACGAGTAAATATAGCGATTTCCGGTCAATTTCTTCAATTGAAATTGTTGCTTATACTCCCACTTATAAAACAAGATCATGACAGCCAATCATAATGTAAACGCGACGGAATGAATGAATCATCCACGGATTTCTAAAACATCATTTCCATTTCATTTTCTCTTATAGGCAACGGTTGCTAACCCTCATTCCGGATGTTTTATGTTGTATGCCTTAAGTCAGTGCCCAGTGTAGTAGCCAACCACTTTTCGTGTTCGGTGGCAATTAAATACCTAGGGTGGGCCTGGATAAGATAACCCCGATTTTTTTGTTATAGGCCGATTGTCTTAAGGAACATTG
Source organism: Malthinus seriepunctatus (assembly GCA_963924605.1). Lineage (NCBI taxonomy): Eukaryota > Metazoa > Arthropoda > Insecta > Coleoptera > Cantharidae > Malthinus > Malthinus seriepunctatus. Next base: position 72,910,998 of record OZ004600.1, read on the forward strand.
AATCGATCTTTCATCCACGCAGTTTGGATGTTTTATGCTCTAAGGCCGTAAGTCAGTGCCCAGTGTAGTAGCCAACCACTTTTCGTGTTCGGTGACAATTAAATACCTGGGATGGGCCTGGATAAGATCACCCCGTTTTTTTGTTATAGGCCCACGGTCTATAAGGAGCATTGAATCAATCTTTTATCCACGCAGTAAACACTCACTTTGTATAGTGTGTACTATATGGATTAAGTATGTATGAGGAACATCTAAATGTCTTTTCTGTAGCACAACTATTTAATCAATTAAACGACACATGAGAAAAGTTCAACAAATGATTAAATATAAATCAAAATTGGTTAAAATAAATACCCAACCTACATTTTCTTTTATTTGATGGAAGTTGAAAGGTTCATCTAAGACCGGTTTCAAGCTTCACTAGTCATGTATATTTCACTTAAACATTTATTGAGTTATTTCAAAGGATTTGTGGAGCTCGAGGCTGCAAATATTCCGTTTGAAAGTAGAAAATTATAGTTTGAAAAGTTTTCATAAATGTGTAACTTGTAATTACTTTCCTTACACTACCTACATGAAACTTTCCAGATTTATACAGGGTGTTTTGTAAATATTAAGACAAGACTTTTCTTTTGAACGTCCGTCTCTTCTAAAGCTTGCCGAATAAATTTTAAAATAGTTATTGCATTGACCAATTGACCAAATACACCAAACTTTAGCTCAGTCCATTTTAGGGCCTTTGAAAGTTACTGTGTTACAGGGCCGTAGCCAGACTGTGTTATCAGGGCAGGCTAAAAAGTTTTAAAGGGAGGCTGAAAGTTAAAATTGGGGTTTTCGCTTTTCTGTGTTTATATAAATTTGTTGACCACTGTAATCTCTTCTGAGGGTGGAAGTTTTTTGCCCCAAGTTTGCAAAAATTTAACTTCCTCTAAATCAACGTTCTCTTCTTCGCCACAAATTAGGAACTTATCATTTTATTATTATTGTGAAATCCTTAGCAAGCTCTGGCAAGAGCAGGCTTAAAATTTTTCAAGGCAGGCTCAGCCTGCCCAGGCGTACTCCTGGCTACGGCCTGTTGTGTTAGCCAACAAAGCTAACCAACGCTTTCTTCACAACTTTCTCACACTTTTTAAATTGAATAAGCGTGTTATTAGCACTTATTCTGGCAGTATTGTCTTCATCTTTCGTCATCCTAGTGTAATTTAGCCTTTATGTGAGCCAAAAACACTGTTTTTTACAATTATAGTATGTAGTTTTGAAATCTTGGGTAAATCGAGTAATAGAGCGTGTCACTTGTCATGAAGTTCAATTTTATTCCACGAGGTTCGCACAATCGACGGTCCCAAACGTCAAATTACAGTATTACCAAATTACTTTTATTGTATATAATTATTGGAATTTTTTCAAATTTGTTTGAATTAAGTAATTTGGTAATACTGTAATTTGACGTTTGGGACCGTCGATTGTGCGAACCTCGTGGAATAAAACTGAACTTCATGACAAGTGACACACTCTATTGTTTTTGAATAAATTGACATTATTTAACAGTTGTAAATAAAATCATTTAAATTTTTGTTTTTAGCCAACCTAAAAAGTCATGTCGAGTATGCAACCCAACATACACGGACCAAACATTAATGAACCCACGGTAGCACAGTCGAACACTAAATTATTTATAATAGTGATTTTTTTCTTCTTTCTTTTCTTTTCATTTATATAAATACGCAACTTAAAAATTATAAAATGTCACGAATTAATGAAATTATTTAAAAGCACTTTGAAACGCGACTGTATACTTCGTATTTCTCAAGTCGAAGTCACTGGAATCAAAAAGTCTTTGAACGGAAGTTTGTTCATTTCTTTTCCTTTGTACATTTTGTCAGCTAATTTTTAAATTAAAATTGTACTTTTCACATTACTACTATTTTATTTGTATAACATCTCGTCGTGCTTAAGCCATTACACTTCAACTATTGTAATGTATTATCTATGGACTATGCGAGAACTGCGAGCAGAAAAATTATCCATACATCATGTAATTATGTTTTGAGATTTCCGAGGCATTGAACAAGGACAATAATTAATTATGGGCCTTTAAAGTCCAAGCAATTAAAAGTTTTGCCCAGAGTAGGAAAGTTTGTATCGTTTGTTGTAAATCATATTCAAGCAGGAACTTGGATACTCTGTCTGAGTTTAAACAATCGTCGGAATGGATCACGAGAAAACTTTGATACGCTTTTCAAAAGTTATGCACCATTTCGAGTATCGTTAAGAGTCCACTTATAAAAGAATTTTATCGTATAAAATTATTTTTATTATGTCGTAGATTATAAATTATTGTACAAACAATGAAATTATGCACCCTATTTGTGTCTTGTGGCCTCCTTGCGGAATATTGCGTTGTTGAATTTTTATATACTTGATCTTTGAGCTGCATGTGTCGTATAAGTGTTTCTGAATCCTTCTTATCCCCATTTTACGTCTTAAATCGCATAAAAATGTCAATACCATGCCGTAAGATTTGATTTGAATTTATCAGAAAATAATAATGCGCGCTAATAGCCAATACCGATGACGTTAATAGATTTCTTTTTTACTTATAATTGATAACTGTTATCTTTTAAATTTTTATTACTGAAAAAGGTTAGAATTGGCCATTAAACTCGGTGTTTAAGCTTTAACGGGCTCTACAGATACTTTGATTCTTTTTAATTCTAAAATTTATCGACGTAGGTACCTATACAAAACATTAGTCGAGTTTAAGTACAAAAGAAGATTATTTTCAAAAATTTAATACCTTCCAAGTATCTGTTTATAGCATGATAACTTCTGTAACAATTTATGTTGCTCTAGTATGTATAAACGTCAGTTTACGATGCTTTATAGAAAATTAAATACCATATAATTTTGATGTAGGTTCTGCTTTCAAAAATAAAATTTCATCTGTGAATTAGATTAACGAGCGTTTTTGCGTTATAATCAAAAATTAACTTCTTTCTTTTCTCTTCGGATTTATGGTGGTCCACATCTTTAAAAATCTTAAAAATCATTTAACAGGACATGTGTTAATTTATTGATTCATTAAAGATTGTAATTTTCTTGTCTGAAGGACATAGAGTGATTTGCTCGGCTTGAATTACTTTAGTCTCATTCAGGAGCTTTTTGGAATTATAATGCTTCTCCGTGGTTTATTTACGTAGTCGTTTTTCTACCTCCCTTCTACGATGGGTTTCAGAGGGAGTTAGACTATCTTCCAAACCCAAAATTATAGATAGTGACTCATTTCATTATTTCTATTATGAGTTCACAAGCTTTAGCTACCTATAGAGAGGCTTCTATTGAGATAGATGCAGAAAACGCGTGCCGCTTTAATAGCATAACGTACTTTACTATAATTTGAACGAATCCTGGTAGTAGAAGTGGATACGAATTCGAACGATTGTTCATAAATGCTGTACCGAAAAATCTCGATCTCATCTACTCTTCATTTGATCACTGACACAACTTTCTAGATTTTTGGTATGTCTAACCATGTCTACTGATTCCGAAACGTAACCTAACCTATTTTTTAGAAGTTTCCCATTCCTTGTTTTCTTATTTCCTTGGCGTCTACTTTGATTTCACTGAGATTTACCTGTCTGTCTTATTATTTTGATCAGGCCTGCGTAGCATTTATCCATTATCTTGATGATGATGCTTCTTGCCTGTGTTTTGTTCTTTTTGTGGCTATGTTTCTTTATGTTAGTTTTGTATTATTTTTATTGTTCTTGTATTGCGGTTTTCTTCCTACTAGTTGTTAACCGTCTCTTCCTTGCTCATTCGTCCTTCAATACGTAGTTATCTCTATACTTGTGTTTGCGAAAGTAAATTCTATAATATTAGGCATCATTATGGCCCTTAATACGCATCCCATTCTTGAAACGTCAGGTTGTGGTTTAGTGACATAACTGTATTGTTACATTCGAGATCTAGGTCTTGCTATAAGTTTGAGTGTCAAAGTGGTACCCATTATTATTTTTCGTGATTAAGCCAAAGTATGCGTTAGTAGATATCTATCGTTCTAGAAACTCGACCTTATTGTTCTTTTGTAGCCGCTCTTTGATCGCTCCTTTCACCACAATTTTTGTAATTCCAAACCATGGTTTTGGTCTAGAAATAGAGATCCCTGCTTTACCAGTTTATCTGCTCGTTTGTTTCCTGATGCACAAGCCTAATTATATCAGTCTAGGGTCAGTATTATAAACGAAGGTTGAAACTCAACCTAAGGTTAGCTGTCATTTTAGTTTGGCATAATTGGACAAAATAGTGAAATTGACGTTTATTTATAATTTCGACCTATGGTTGAGTCTACCGTCGGCTAACTAGACTAGACTTTGACCCCTAAGGCCAGTATTGTACTAAGGCCTGACACTAAGGGCTAGTATTTTACTAAGGCCTGACCCTTAGTGTCCCCTAAGGCCCTATGTGTCAAGCCTTAGTACAATACTGGCCCTTAGTGTCAGACCTTACTACAATACTGGCCCTAGGACCAGTACTATAAAGGCTAGTTAAATGAAGATTGATTCAATCGTAATTAAAAATTATAAATAAACGTCAATTGGACTATTTTGTCCGATTATGTCAAAATAGTGAAATTGATGTTTATTTATAATTTCAACCTACGCTTAAGTCACCCTTCGGTTAACTAGGCTTTATAGTACTGGCCCTAAGGTCAGTATTGTACTGAGGCCTGGCACTAAGGGCCAGTTTTATAAAGCCTAGTTAACCGAAGGTTGACTCAACCGTCAACTCAACTCAAATTATAAATAAACGCCAAATTCACTAAAATGACAGCTAACCTTAGGTTAGGTTTCAACTTTAGTTTATAATATTGGCCCTTAGAGAGTTCTACATAGCTATAGAGCTTTTCCTACATATACCTAGACTAAACTGACTATCTGTAGAGTTGGAAATATGGCTTGGAATTGTCAGATTGATAGGTATAGCTTGCATGTTAAATACAAATTATTGACATTAATAAGAAGAGACGTTCTTCTCGTGTCACTATACATTAGTCAAAGTTTGGGTAACTGAATTAATTTTTGTAATATATTGTAACATAATTCTTAAAAAACATTGCTCTAATCTAAAAGGTCTGAAAAATAGTACAAAATAATGACTGAACGACAGTCGCTTTTTGGCTTTTAACATATTTTATGAACATTTTTATATCCGCGACTGGTCTGTTAATCGATTATAAAATCTAAAATGCAGTTTCATTTGACGCTTAACTCATAATGTACCCTTGGAGATATATTAACATACATATTATAATGTATAAAGTTTCAATTTCAGACATATGTCCCCAGTTGAAAGTTCCAGACTATATTAAGTTTCAACATGACAACTTCTTTTAGAAAATGCACGGTTAAAATTAATACTTGTCAAATAAAATTATAATTCAACCCTAGCTAATGGGTGGTCAAAAACCCAACCATTTAAAGTTTATCGTACATAAACCTAGGTGATGATATGTCATCAATCACCACCACATAATTTGCGTACAGGATGTGGTGACTACGATTCTCAGTCATAGAGATTTAGCATGTCAAATCATATTTTGGTAATTTTCTATTTACCTGATTATTTTATGCAAAAAAGCTTCAAATTAAAGTTATAGCATCAAATTCTGCATTTAAATCAATAAACAAAATTAATTTTGCATACTTCGTAACAGTAGAAATTAAATATTAAAAGTGTCAAAAATTTATTCAAATTAGCCATGAGCTTTGTTTCTTTCAATCCACACAATAAAAAAACACATGGATCATCGAAAATGCGCAGTAAGGATAAGTGAGGGAAGTAGGATAGAAATTAGTTTAGATAAATGGGGCGTGAAATATAGGGTTACCATAGTTACCATTATTTCATGTCATACTGTCCATTATTACCATTAGCATACCATTACCATATGTCAATGTCAGGGGGTCATCTGTCATATCAATGTCAGAAGGGTCATCTGTCACTAAACATATGTCAATGTAAAGGTCAGCTGTCACCATATGTCAATTTCATCTGTCATTCCATATGTCCGGTAGAGTTATCTATAATTTTTCATCCCGTATGTCATTTCAGATATTGATTTAGAGAGATGGGTCGTCTTCTTTTATCAAACCTGTCATCAAATCTGTCATTTCATATGTCATCTCATCTCAGAGATGAATTTGACAGATAGGATGAGTGACAGATAGGATGAGATGACAGATGATATTGAGAAATGAGAATGACAGATGAGATTGACAGATAAGACTAACACACACATTGATATGACAGATGAGACGATATGACATAATATTATACGGACAGATGAGATTGACATGATTTTTTTTGAATAAGTATTTGTAATTTTTTTGTAAAATTAAAGGCTATTATTATATATTATTATATTCATAGATAAAAGAGACATAAACAGACAGAGAGAAGGTAGCGCGGATAGCGCGCGTTCTTGATCTACTTTTCCTGAATGCTATCAATAAAAATATAAGTTATCTGCTTATCAACTAGAGTGCAACTATTTATCATTTGTTAAGGCGGGCGTTATACATTGTAAACATGAGTGGACCTAGAGTGTTACCTTGAGGGACATAAATTGTCGTGTTATTACACTTTATTTCATTTTTTTCTTGATTTTCACGTACGTAGCCTTACATTACGAAACACTCTGTATATCTATTTTTAGCTTCCCGATATTTTTTCTCTATCGATAAACGGTAAATTAAAACTACATGTCTTTAATTTAAAGTTTTGTTCGGCAAGTTTGGAAATAATTTTGGAAAGCATTGCAAGTATTTCAGGTGGGTAAAACCAAATCAACTTTGCTTCAGTGCCCACTCGAAGCGTAAAGTAAATGATTAAAACTTTAGTTGAATGCTACTTGTATGCAAAATCTATTCCTAAGTTTACTCGACACTCGAATCAAGTGATTCAATAGTTTTCACGCAACGAAAATTCTTTTTATTTATTTAGTCGTCGTTTGACTAACTAAATTTAAATATCGTTAGCGTTAAAGTAAAATGTTCTAGATAATTAAGTTCTCTTAGAATTACATAAAAGATAACTATGTGTAACTATTATCTACTTGGAGTTACGGCACCACCATAATCTGATAATTTGTCTTGTGACATGACACAATTCACTAATTTTAACATAATCAAAGAGGAGTTTGTTTGTTATGGTTTGGTTTAGCGTTACTTTACGTTGAATAGTTTCATCTGGAAAAGCTTTTGACAAAAGCTTTAACAATATTAGATAACTTATTATGGTAATATTGAACGCTGAAATAACTCACGTGTATATTTACATTTAATTAATTGGTAAGAACGCCCTTTGTTGTCATATTTATAAGACGCATGAATTGGAATTTCTCAACTTTGCGTGAAAAACTCATTTTTTTCTCTCTAGAAATACTGAAGGTTTGGATTATAAATTTTTAATATTTGAGGTTTAGAGAACCTTCTTCAACGTTCGGCGTGGGACCGAAAGTAATAACGATTGAAAAGCACCAAACGTGATTTTTCTTTCAGTATTTAATTGAATTCCCTTATAATGGAATCAATTTTTTTTGTAATGATTTTTTTAAAAGTGATCGCTGTTCTATTCTATTATTCAACAATGCTTTTTATGTAGAATATTTTTCATGGCTTCTTTATATTGATTATTGTCCTATCTTGACATCTTAGAAACCATTCTCTTCTGGCTTTCTAGTTTATTTGTTAACTCGAAATAAAACCTTTGTGAATGAATAGTGGCAATTTTAAGAGAAAATTTAAATGCGCATTTTTCAAAGTAACTATCGCTACTTTATTTTATAAATACGGTAGCGACTTTAAGAAATGGACATTTCGTTCTTAAAAATGCTTAAAACTTTATATGAATAGTCTGTATACCACGAAATCATGTGTGTATGCGTGTATGGGAATCTCGTTAATTATAAGTGATCCAACTTTTGCTAAATTAAACGAAATGTACCTGATGACGTGATCACTTATCATAACATAAGAAAAACCCATTCTTTCAAATCGTTTTTTAGGCTCCGCAGTTAAAAACCAAAATTTTGAATTTTGTTTTCGAAATATCGATCTATCGATAGCACAGCCAGGTGTCATTATAGTTCTATAGATAATTAAATCGATAGCTAAGTTTAAAATTCACCACTTACAACGAATTAGAATTTGAGCTTCACTCAAAAAATTTGCGGTGAAACCAATGAAAATAGCTTCTCAATTTCTAACTGGTGTACAATTTTTCCTTAAATCTTTGATTTTCAAGATTCTTTCGGTTTAGATCTTGTGGATGAGTACAATAAACTACTATCCAAAAAAATCTCATCAACTTTTAACTTTGTCCAAGAAAAAGTAGCTAAAATCGAGAAAAAAATTAAAAAATCTTTTTTATTTTTTATTTGAGTCCCCCTGATACCAAAAATGTAAAACAAATTTTTGATTTTTTTAACCAAATGTCTGTATGTACGAGGGGAGATTATTAAGTTCGCGGAATGGGGCAGAAAGAGACATAAATATTTTTTTTTTATAATTTTATTTTTGAATATAATCTTCTCGAACATCAATACATATATTAGGTACTTCTGTGAAATAATTTTTGTAAACCTCCAAAAAAAGAATTGTTAAATTTGTTGTAAAATTCGATTCATCGTTATCTAAATGCCTTCCAAAAAGTTTTTTTTTCAAATTTGGAAATAGGTAATGATAACTTAGTGTCAAATCTGTACTGTAGGGTGAATGAACAATTTCTTCGAAACCGCATGTCGTCATGGCACTCATCGCACACTTGCTCACAATCGCAATTTTTACAGGTGCATTATCTCACAGTAAAAATACGCCTTTTGTCAATTTACTTCTTCTTTTTGATTTGATTTCTTCTTTTAATTTATGTAAAATACAAGCCTGGTATACGCCTGTTATGGTGGTACCTTTATTTTCATAATCAGTTTAAAGAATATCCTTCGAGTCCCAAAAGATTGTTGCGGATTGTTGCCATCACTTTTCCACCAGAAGACACAAGTTAAAATTTTTTTGGTGTTGGACAACACTGTATATGCAACTACATAGACCCCTGCTTAGATTCAAATTAAAAAATCGAACCAAAGTTTCATATCTTGTGACAATTCGGTTGACAAAAAAAACAATTCAAAAAAAGTTGCTAAAAAATTGAAAAATTCTTACACTTTCACTTATCATTTTGTTGATTGCGACTAAACTACTTAATATAATTGCATACAATTTTTAGTGTATGCTTGTAAATAAAAAAGGGCATTAATTACAAAAAAGAAATAAAAATGGCCGCCTCCTTCTGTCTCATTCCGCGAACATAATAATCTCCCCTCGTATGTCCCTCCCCTGGAGCAAAAACTACTGAAGCGATTAAAAAATAAAAATAAGGTAGTTATTTCGGGTGCATATTTGCAAATTAATTAAATTTTAATTAATAGAATATTTTATACAAAATTAGAATATTTGATGGGCTGGAAATAGTTCCTCGTATGGCCACATCCGTTGTTTTCATTTAAAGTATACTTGACGTTTCTTCCATTATGGGGAAAGACTTTATCCTATTTATATTGAAGAGTGAGAGTCTATACTCTATGGTATCAAGCTAGTTTTAAGAAATACTGTACATCCAGAAATTGACCAACGATTTTCATTGGTTTCACCGACTGAAGCTTTAATTCACGTAAGCGTTAATTATCGATTTATGTCTTTCATTGATCAGATAACTATGACATGTAATATATCGTTGTAAAGAAAATTTCCCAGTTTCAGAATATGTAATAATAGTGGGTATCTTCCATAAATATTTTGAGTGTAGCTGTAGGTATTTTCAATATCTCAAATATTTTTCTGATTTTGAGAAAATATATGAAATAACGGTTCCAACAGCTTTCATGTATAACATTTATTTGAAACTATAGCCCATAACGTATCATATGATTTTAGTTTATTTACCTTCTATTACACCGACTAACTCTGTATGAAAAACAGAGAATAACGGTGAAAGTAAGCTCTGATTTCTTATGTTTAAGATTTGTAAAACAGATAAAAATGTAAAACTTAATGATATTTTTAGCTTTTTAATAGAATATTGTATGTTGTGTTGAACAATCAGTTCTAAGTTCCTTTCATGAAGGCAGAAGAGGTGGTAAGTTTCCCAGAACCTTTCTGCTGGCGAATAGTAAAAATTTTTTCGCTTTTTCCAACATCCCTCGTAGTAGACACTGTCAATGTAACAGCAATTTTTAAATTATTATAGAAAAGTGACGCAGTTTTCTAATAGCTTTTGATGTTTTGACAGTCATTCTTAAGTGCTTTCAAGTGCTCATTGTGTTCAATCACCGAGTTCAATACATTAACAATTTGCGAGAGCGTTCGTTCTCTCTGCTAATTTGTTCAGATTGCTACGTCTAATTTTAATTAATATTAATTAACGCACATTTTTTAAAAAGTAACTAAAATATAAGAAAGAAGAAAAAAAATAGTTGATGAGGTTTAATAAATCAGCGTCACCACCTTTTATGAAACTCTGTAAGGGTAATATCTATTACTATATTTTTTCTCTGACATTTTTGGATCATTATATTATGGAATTTGTTGAAAGAAAGTTTGAGAAAAAATAAAGGAGTAAAGAGCAAGTCGACTTAATTGAATAAGCTCGTCTGCATGTACCGAATTAACTATTAAAAGTTAAATAACCTTTTAAATAGTTTAAATGATAATTGCTAGAATAAATTTAGTGTTAGTTTAATAAAATTTAAATTTTGTGGTTTTAAGTTATAAAGTAACATAAATTAAGATTATCTATGTAAAATAACACACAGCTTGCACAATTTATGTATTCCTGTGCACTTTGCAATAATTTGTTCCTCATTGTCCTAGCATGTCGATACGAAAAGGGAACATGGGGAGAATGTAATGTTCAAAGCCAGATGACGCGAAACGACAAGTTGAAGGCCAACAGCGACCCTTCGTGTGAACAAAACAGACAGATTACGAAAAAATGTAAACCCAAGGGCACTAAACCTACGAAAGGTAAATACAGATTGATTGATTTTTGCTTTCGTTCAGATTTTATTCTAAGCGATACTTAAAAGTGTACTCAAAATTTATTGAAAACGTGAGATTTGTGTTTTCTTTTGACTACACAAAAATTTATTTTGTGATCGAAAATGTACGATAAGAATGATACAAATAATAATTTTAATGCATGACATTTTTTGTTCATTTTTAAATATTTATTTTTCATGAATTTTAAATAGTGGAGGTAGGTAAATAAGAAGTATATATATCGAGGAAATAAATAAAAGTCGAAGATCACTTTAATGCTTTTACTTAACTTCCAATAAAACTAGAAGCAAAAGAAAATTACTATCTAAAGTCCAACGTGACTTATTTGTAAGCTCGTAGAAGGGAAAAATAAACTTGAAAAAATCGATAGGAAATTCAAGCACAGGTAGTGAGTGGAAGGGACGGATTTAGAAGTATTATAGGGGGTGTAATTTTACTAATGGGAAAATAAGAATTGAACAAGATTTATCTTCACAAATTTTTTTTTATTAAAACCCAAAAAGGAAATCTTACGAAAACTTATTTTTCATTTAATTCTAAAACAGTAGTAGGCTATTTAAAAAACATAATAAATAAATCGTGCTTTTGAAACGTTTCGTTTTAAATTTAAATAACTCAACTAAATGTAAGTTGAAATCGTTTAACGGGGTTTAATTTTTTGCCAAATTAAATGTTAATTAAGTACTCACAGGCTCAGAGCTTGTTTTTTCTATTGTAATTTGGGATTCAAATTAAAATTCCTTTAATAAATTAGCGTCAGTAACCTTTGGCGTATGATAATTTAGATATTGTAAATAAACGCCTTAACAAGTCATCAAAACTAAAACGATCGAGAAGGTTATATTCATAATGTGATTCCGTCCATACTTGATGTTTTCTTAAAATTGAGGTAATTCAGAAGATTTTTGAGAGCCTATAACTGATACCATATGGAAGATTAATGTCAGAAAATGTCATAAAAGTTGAAACTAAACCCTAAACTAAACTGAGTAGTTGGCCCATCATGGTCCATCTTTAGGAGTCGTACAGATACGTGAGTTTCATTTTCCTGTGGTCGCAGGGATTCGCTCCAGCTTATTTTATATGGTCCATAAACACATAGACTGCCATGGTAAGGAAATAAGAGCTATGGGTCCATAACAGAAAAACCTAGATGATAGTGGTATTTAGGATCTTCAGCCCTAAAGGTAGCACCTGATGTCGCCAATAGGATTTTCTTTTCTTTGGCACTAAAATAACTTACTTCCAACCCAACCCCAAGAGCTGAACCCGAAGACTATAACTTCGATTTTTCTGTTATGGACCCATAGTCTATAGTACAAAAAATGTTTAGTCGATTTGGTCGCATTCTGCTAGATGTTTATTGCTTACTGTTATTGTCATCATCATCGACCAAGGAAGCGCAAGTTAAATGTTAGAGCTACTAAACTACGAATCCAAAGAATTCCTAACCGACAAAGTGTAAGTCATTGGATTTGAGCAGGTTGGTCAAAGGCTGGTCTCTTCATCATTTTCGAAGTTTGCCAATACTTGTTTTGGAATGCCTTCTATCCTTTGCATGTAGTCCTTCTATTATCTTCTGTACTCTATTAAACTACGGTTTTCTAAAACGTCTCCATTCCGGTCAATAATTTCTTAGTAAGCTGCAGTTCGTTGAGAAAACGATTTTTTTTCATTTTTGTTGTTGGTTTGATTCGGTCGAAATTAAATTCCAGCGGAACGGTCAGTTAGCAGACGGACAACAGCTATAATAGCTATAATGTGTAGTTTTTTTCGTTTAACAACATGAGCATTCACAGTTTCTCTTTCATATATCATCCATTTTCTAAGATTTTACGTAACCACTTCCCCGACCGAACAAATCGCATCGAGTTCTGTTTTTGCTTCGCTTTGTGTTAGGCTCCGTTCAACGGACACTCCTAACGTAAGAAATCGTAGCTCTACGGTGTCTCGTTTGAATTAGATACAATAGTTCTCTACGTATGCCTGCGTTCGTTTTGCGGTCTCCGAATGTATCACCTACATTCATCACTTTAAACCGTACCTAAAATCCATTAGTTAGTAAGTTTCATAAATTAATGAGTAATGAACTACAGTGAGGAACACGAATATTGGCCAATTAATCGACTATTTACAGTGGTTCTCCCACTTGCTGTGTTGTTGTCCCATTTACTGTGCATAAACATTTTTTTAACTATGGTTCCAAAATAACAAAAACTCATAAAGAATTTTGCAATAGTTTGAGTTTCTATTAATATTATTCTTGTGTCTATTCTGTTTAAATGCCTACGACCAGGATGACGATTTTAGCTTTTGTCGACTGCTGCTCGAAACAATTCGGTTGCGCTGATTTTGAACCCTGTTTAATACTTTTTCAGCCAAAAACTTCTGCTTCTTTTACTAGGCCATTATTTTCCGATTATTGTAGCCTGTAGAATGAGGTGCGCGGCCTTTAGTATCACTTTCCATTGCTTATAATCTGCTCTGGACACCCCATTTTTTTCTTTTTGGTGAATTTTTAACATAATCAACTCTGGAAAAACCTGTGAATTGTCATAAAGATTTCTGTTAATGTCAGCGATTTTGCACCTTTAAAAGAAAACAACAATGACACAGGATTTTTTCTCGGAAAATACCTTATAGACTATGGGCATGTAACAGAAAAATCGGGGTGATCATATTCAGGCCCATCTTTTGATAATAAGCTCTTTGAGTGCCAGCGAACACGAAAATTTGGTTGACTGCCCAAAGCACCAGGCTACTGGTACTAAAAATTTGGCTACTCTCTAGAATGGCTCTGAGAGCACGGCAGCAGGACTGAAATGAACTTCTTTATAGTAAGATTTTACTTTGGCATCTCTCATCTCTCTTAGGTGGGTTTCCTGCCCTCCTCACCAATTAGAAGTTTATTATTAACAGTCCTGAAGCCTTAAGCCAGTGCTTTGAGCAGCCAACCAGATTTTCGTGTTCGGTGGCATTCAAATAGCGTATTCTCAAAAGATGGGCCTGAATACGATCACCCCGATTTTTCTGTTATCGGTACCAGGACTATTAATTATACTTATACGTTTTGTTTGTATTCTGTGATTGTGTATCGCTACTTCCTGAACCTTCTTGATACAGTTTAGTTTTGATTGTTGTGTCCACAAAAATGATTATAACGTCAAGTATTGGGAATAAGAAGAATATTTTTCAATGTCTTGAGGGTGGCTCAAATTGGCGCTATTCCAAAGAAGTCCAATGAGATTTAGATTGTGCCCATTTACTTTTTTGTAGTTATGTAGATGCTATGCAGTGACAATAAATTTGAGTCTCCCTTATAAAAATGAAAAATTATTCCCAACCTTGGTACTGGTAGCAACTTTCAAAAATATGCTAACTTTTCAGGCTTTTAGTATGTTAGACTGCGTTGCTGAGTTAAAATAGAAAAAAAAATGTTACTACACTAGTTATAGACCTCCCGATTGAAAAGATCTCAATCCCTAAAGATATTTTCAATTTCACACTCAAAAGAGAGGAAATGAAACCATTGAAACTGTATTCAGTATTTTGTACTATTTTGAAACTTATTTTTTTGTTAATCTAATTTAGTTTTTCATTTTTTGTCTAAAAATCTATATGCCGGTTATCGTTTAGAATCATTTTCTCTCCCTGTGAGAACATAAAGGCATAACCTGTAAAAAAATCTACTTAAAACTTTTGAGACCTTTTCAATCAGACAACAAAGCTTATATTCAATTACTTTTATTTTGTGGCACAGCTTGAGCTTTTATATTTTATAAAAATGTTTGTATCATGTGTGATGAAATTCTCGTTACTTTTATTACTTAACCTAATTTCATTTCTAATACTAACCCTAATAAAAAATTTTGTTGTACACATAATAAATTAAACAATCTGTTTACTTACCTAATTATTAACTCTTCTCTTCATGTTTGGAATTGGAACGTCTTCTATAGTACTAATTTATTAACAATTTTAAAATTTGTGCGTACCTACCCATAGATGGACCAGTCAGTAATAACATGTTCATTGTGCCCTTGTACTGTTCTAGATTTGATCGCCATCTTGGAATTATGGCGTCCAAAGGCTACATTTTTACAAAAGCTGAGTTGGGTGCCATTCGTCCAAGATAGTGACTAAATCAGAAGTAGTAGATGAGTGCAAAATTACCATATTGTTCAGGGCACTTCTAAAACGACAATAAATTTTGTCTATAATTTTTTCCTTATTGAACCCTTCACTGATTGACCTAATAAATGTTTTGGATTTATTTCGCTTCTTATATCTATTAACCAACCCCTAACGAATGACAGCCATCATAATCACAGTATGCCTTCCATTATCATGACGATGTTTTTGATACATACCTCATGGGATGAAATAAATCCAAACGATTTATTTTAAAATTTATGGTGCATTTTATAGACTCCATGCATAATTTTTCAGTTTCATAACAACTAACTGCGTGTTTCTTCCCTGCATGTCTAATAAAATTTTAATCAATTAAAAGAAGACGAAATCTTTAAAATATTTGGTTTACTCACGAAAAGTCACTTCACCCTAATTAATTTCACTTCTTGATATTGATTAATATATGCAAACGGTTTTAAAATGGAACTTTATATTACTTTTACTAATTAAATAAATTGTCAAGTTGTAATTTTCTAGTTTCCACTATCAACCTCTAACTAAACAATTATCATCAAATTCATAATCTTTTTAATATTAATAACCTCTATTATTGTTGTTGGAAACGCTTTCTAACTCATCCTTTTGCATTTTAAATGCACCGCTTGTGAATCCAATTGTAACATTAATTAGGGATGGAATAAATAGTTAAATAAACATTCAACTTTTGATACAGGGTGACCACGGATTGGACGAAACAGTTGAACATTTTACCCGAAGTGACGTCGAAAGAGAATTTTTAAATAATTAAACTCTGTACACAATGTGTCTCACGGAGATAGAAAATTGGTTAAATAGACAAGCAGTGTAGTTTTAGTTTTTGGTGTTATTAAATGTTAATGTACCTGTATCGCCAAGAAAGCCATTGAATGTCGTGTGTTTCAGAAGTTATTTCAGAAAAATCGAAATATGACAATTTTGATCATTTCAAATATCTTTTATTTCTGGTGTTATCAAAACGTGTTTCGACATTTCGAGGAGCTATTTGAAGTCCTTGGAGATGCTGCCATTCTTAAGTTTTTAATGTAACCAGTTTCTGAGAAAACGGAACCGACTTTCGGTTCCATTTTCATATACATATCCATATTTTCGTTGACTTTTTAATCTTTTTCTAATTAATTTGATATTGCGTGTGGGAATTCCACGTTAGCTCTTGACGAAATTTGGTGTGTCGATGTCGGTTGGAAACGTTCAAACTTAGTGGGTTTTGCGAACAAAAATGATTTTTCACCCATATTCGCATAAGTAGGTAGCCAGGGTAGGACGAGCCTCCCTGGATAATTTTAAGTCTGTTCTAGCCAAAACTTCCTAAGGATTTCGCAATAATAGCCTAAGAAGAACTCAGAAGAGATTTCAGTGATCAACAGAGTTATAAAAACTCAGAAGAGAAACAAAACTGATTTTAACTTATCATCTTCCCTTGAAATTTCTTGAGCCTGTCCTGATAACACAGTCTCACTACGGCCCTGCGCATAAGTTTTTGATTTGAACACTTTTTGGTCAAACTGTTTCAGTGTTCACGTTCAAGTTCAAAGTGTAGAAGTGTCGCAATCTTCTAGGATTGCAATTTTTTTATATGTTAAGCGCCTATGACAAATCTCAGCGCGTGCTCTTGTTCTTGTTCCAATGAACTACTGTTCACATTACAGTCCTTTCTTGGAACTCTAGGCCCTACATCCATCATTTTATTCACTTACCATGACGTAAAATAAATAGTGTGTTCCTTTAGCTTTAAAATGGTCCATTTTCCACGTCTGTACTTCTTTTAGACCGCGAGTTATAAATTATTGGAATATTCATGTTTCCAAAAGTGCGCAAAAATTCACTTGCCCAAAAATCGACCAAAAATCGTTTTTTCGCAAAACCGCTTTGCACAAGCACAAGTATAGGTTTGAACATATTTCCAATCGACGCACCAAATTTCGGCAAAATCCGAAAACCTAATGGTCAAACGTGGCAGAATTGCCATGTGCCATACCTATGTAGATGATGATTCATGAAATGTCAACTGAGTGTTCTCCTGTGGTCTCGTATTAATTTGTTACAAAAAGCATAAAAAATTTAAAATGGCAGCATATTAAAGCCATTGAAATAGTGTTTTTAATTGTCCAAGCAAGTTTCAATAGAATAGAAATCATAATAATACAGGTATAGTATCGAAAGCAGCGATTTTTAATTTTTTGTAAATATCTTCCGGAAAACTCGATATTAATTTGTTTTTTGCCATCTATTAAAAAAAATAATGAGCACAAAAAACTACTATTTTGCCCATTCTAATCAACTTCGCAATTTTATTAATCATGACAGCCCACGTTTCTTGGGATACATTTTACCTGCGTTTCCAACAGTGTATGCAGATGAGAGTGTGCCTCTGCTATAGGAAAATTAAATCCGTGGTTAGAGTTGTCCTAGAGCTGCAAATATTTTTTCATAAGTAGGTATAGGTTTCCCATTATAAGCTGACAAAAAGTTAAACCTCGCGCACAAGTTAGTTATATCTCTCTCGTTCTCGTCAGTATGCCAGAGGAATTTTGTGTCAGCTTATAATGGCAAACCTCTACATACATAACATAATATTGCTCATTTTATACCACAAAATGTTAATTTTGTTTGTTTATTATGACGTAATGGATTGACACTTTTTACTGCAGTTTATGCTAGAAAAGAATCTAATATAGTCTTCTTTCCTTATCATCTTTCAAAGCTAACAAAATCTTCATAATCATGCCAGATGGGTCCAACGGTAGGTCAGGGCAGGTTGAGCTTGTCCTGGAAACTTTTAAGCCTGTTCTAAATAGAGCTTGCTAAGGATTTCGCAATAATAATAAAACGATAAGTTCCTAATTGGTACCGAAGAAGAAAAAATTAATATGCAAACTTTGGTCAAAAAACTTCCATCCTCGGAAGAAATTACAGTGGTCAACAGATTTATACAAACCCAGAAGAGAGAAAGCCCTGATTTTAACTTTTCATGCTCCTTTGAAATTTTCTCCTCTGCTAACACAGTCCAGCTACGGCCCTGGATGAGTCTCTAACGCAAAATGTAATTTTTCTACATCCCACACCCTGGAGGTATCACATTACATAAGAAGATAGCCTTTTTCATACGCTTTTCAAAGATATAAACATATTTCGCTCTATGCACTTTTTTAGAAATTACGATGGTAAGGTCAGTGGATCTCGTTGGCTAGCTTAGGTTCTCCGCGATGAATCCAGTAACTAGCAACCAATCTTGAAACTCGACAACTCGGTAAAAGTGTGGAGCTGAAACCACATGTTGCGCCACATCTTGCATTCTTGTAGCAGTTTAGGTAATTCCGTTACCAAGAATTCGTAATATACCTTCAACAAGAAAAATTTTCAAACATAGATAAATCCAAAAAAGTTGAGATCATTACAAAGTTATGAAAAGGGCGAACTTGTTATGTAATTAAATACAGGGTGTGATATTTAAAAAATGAAAATATATTAAGTTTTGTGTTATACTCATTCACCATAATCACAATGTTTCTGACAGCTTTGAAGAAGAGGACAAAAAAATTTTTCTAACCTAAACTTCTGCCAAAAATGTCTATTCGTTACATCGCAGCAAATTGTAAGCAAATGGGACCTGTTTTTGGTCTTAATATGGGCAATAATATTTTGATCTACATCGTGTGAGAGCGACTGCATTGCTCCCGTATACTTCATTTTGATCGTCATCAAAAAGAGAATCCAAAAGGACTCAAAGGACGTGATTTAGTAGGCATACTCTGTCTCAGTCGCACTTGCATTGCTTAGATGGACAACACTGGCTAATTTTGCGTTGTCAATTTCTCAAAAACCAAAAGTTAAAATGAAATGTTGATTTGTTTGTGAAATAGTTGCCATTAAAGTCTCGGGGATGAGAAATTTTGAATGATTCTTGTTGAGAAATAAGAATGCAATTAATACAAATAACTTTTAATTTTTGTACTGCATTTTACAGTTATTTGTTTTTATATAAATACTTCACATTTGAGGCTGATAATTTCTCATCCCTGAGACTTTAACGGCAACTATTTGATAAACAAATCAGCATTTCATTTTAACTTTTGGTTTTTGAGAAATTGACAACGCAAAATTAGGAAGTGTTGTCCATCTAAGCAATGAGTGCGACTGCGATAGCATATGCCAACTAAAT
Source organism: Malthinus seriepunctatus (assembly GCA_963924605.1). Lineage (NCBI taxonomy): Eukaryota > Metazoa > Arthropoda > Insecta > Coleoptera > Cantharidae > Malthinus > Malthinus seriepunctatus. The sequence continues at coordinate 72,930,468 of OZ004600.1, forward strand.
CACGCCCTTATTATGCAAATTTTTAAGAGGTGCAGCAGCCCTAAGACAACTATAACCAAGGAGCAGAAATCTACGTACACACATTATACAAACACCCTGTGTAAAGGGTGTTTAAAAAAGAATATGATTCGTTACTGAGTTTGTTCACAATAAACCATATATCTTGGCGGAAAATCCTCCTAACACACATAAAGGGGAAGAATAAAAACACTCTGTACATATATTCAAATGCTTGCTGTACTCAAAATGAATCTATGAATAATTAAAAAGGGACTCTATCCATATAATTTAAGAAAGTTTTGAAGATTTTTTAATAATTACTTTTCAAGTTGTACGCGTTCCTAAAGCAGGCATTTTAGGAGGGTAGATTTGAATAATTTGTTGTTGAATTTCCATAAAAGTATTTTTTATTGACACAACTGGTGGCGAATCTAAAAATGCTAATCGTTAACTTTACACAACGTTTCGTACTAAAAATTAACCATTTTTGTTACTAATTTATGTAAATTTGAATTATAAACTTTTTTAGTAAATTTTTATTAATGGAACATTTCTTTTTCAGCTGTTCGCCGTAATCGTCAGTAGGACAATACAGCAAATTTCAAATTAACTGTTTGATAGTCATTTTGACAAACCTAACCATCTTCCACTTTTATCATTTGTCACATACAAATCCTTTTTTATGTAAGTCCCACTGCCAAGTGCAATGCATCCAATCATCGTAACTTACATAATAAAATATTACTTCATAATTAAGAATACAATGAAAATTTTACTGTAGGTTAATTAAGACGAACCTGTGGTGCAAAGTCGTTCATAGATGTTTGTTGTAGAATTGTATGATAGGATTAATAGTCGATTAATGAATTATTGGTGTGAAACAAAATACGTTAATACTTACTATAATATTTTTGTTGTTTTTGATATTTTTCATATTTTTTACTTTTTAAACTTATCGTGTATGTGGAGTTATTACTCGTACGTACTGTATCACCACTGTATTTAATAACGTATATAAGAACTTTCAATAAAAAGTTTAACATTAATTAGTTGGTGTTTTTTCTTATTAAATACTCATGTTTATAATAAAAGCTCATTTGCTGTGAATGATCCAGTACAAGCAATTGAGCGTTAATTAACTTTCCTACTTGTTAATATTTACTTTACCAATTGCATTTATGTTTATCTACTTATTTCCTATTAAGCGAGGAATATCAGTTTACAATTTATACCGGAGGCAACAAGATTATAGAACATGAAATTGAAAAACACATGTTTTAAGATTTTTGCTCTTGTTAACGTAGTGATGATAATCATCTTGATATAGTACAACTTTATACAATTACTGGACACACTGTATTATAAAGTTAATTATGTAACGTATTGTTCTTAATTAAGGTATTATATTATGTGCCCTATTTTGGTGTTAAAGTTGTTAGGCTTTACAATTAAATTAAATTAATTCAATGTGAGGTTTGTAAATTTCATCAACTGCAGACATTGCTGTTCAGCTACAAATTAAGTATTAAAAAAAACTTGAAAAGAGTGCAAAATGTGCATTTTTATTTACTGTTTTGATTTACAAGAAGTTTAAAAAACACGTATTTTATAAATATCATAAAAACTTTAAACATATCGAGTGCTTTCTAAGAAAGAAAAACGAATTAATAAGTAATAACTAGCACAATTAAACATTTTGGTCCATATTTAAATAACAAATTACAATTAAAATAATAAATACTTAAAACATTAATATTATTGATTAGGTACATCACTGTGAATTGAGTCACTTCTAACGTTACATTAGGTACTTAACAGTTAATTGTGGGGTAAAAGCTTAGAAAATATAATTCACAAGCTAATTAACATTGTTTCCTTAATTTTAACGACAATTATACAAAAATCGGATATCTATACAATGAACACTTTTAAAAAATGAACATGGCAAGTATTTATTGTATTATTGCCGAAAATACTTTAGGTAAGTACTAGGGTATACATATTTTGGGTACCCAAGAAATGTCTTTAAATTGCTTTTTTTAGGAAAGTAGATATATCATAATTGTTTATTACTAACTTATTTTTTATATGAAATAGCACTTATTGCCTTAAAATAGTATTTAGTTTATACTTGTGCGACTTGTTTGTTTCCCATACTACTAAACATACAGGGTCAATAAAAAGTAGCAAAACAGCAAAATACCTTCAATGATTGATCACTGAGCAAACACTACACACAATTCTCCAATTTGGTTTGGCAATACTGGCGCTGTAACCCCTTAATCTCCTCCTACAGACAAATCGATGAGTTAAAAGTTATAGTCAAAATCAAACTAGCTTTTCGTGCAAGTTACGCTAAAAAACGTCAGGTATTGATAATTATATTTGAATTTTATAGCCGACGTTTGTTTGAGCACGATATCTTCTTTCAAATCAAAGTTCAAATCTGACTACTTCAATTTTCCATTTATAACAAAATTCCCACCCGAAAGCTAATATGATTACGAGTATACTGCTGTTTCCACACTTTTTATTGACTTCGTATATTAATCAAATGTTCACATTCACCAAAGATTAATTCTATTAGTGGTCCTTAATTCAGTAGAACACACTTTTGTGATAAAATATTAAGTGTTAGAAAATAAATGTATTTTAAATGTTGCAAATGAAATGAAACACACAACTTAAAAATTTGTACTTTGGTATACTCTCGTGACTGTCTTAAACTTAAAATTACGTTGTGAAAGCATGTGTATCTTAATATCAAATCAATTTTTGTATTAAATCCAACTGAACATAATCAGTGGTTTACAAAAGGCCAATTTAGTTTACAACTACTACATACTAAGCAGGAATTATTATAGACCTTGAAAAGTGGCAGTGTGCAATATAAATAATAATTTATATAACCGCTCGACTATATTAACACTACTAGGAAATGAGTTGGGCAAGACAGCATTTATAAAATTGCTAATATCTGAGTACCCGACTAGATATTTAAAAAAATTAACCCCACAAAGTATCTACCTAAATTATTTTCCATTTTCATTATTGACTAATTTGATCACTTAACATTTAAATATTACCAATTTCAATGGCTTTGTTTAAATCCACAACAATTTTCCCGAGCACATCTCTATACTCGGAATTTTCACAAAATAAAGCGTCCAAAAAATGTTCATTAGCAAAAAAATCAAACACGCTGTCGATTCGTGCAAGTGATTTATCTGTCAAGTGCTTAGAAGCAATAAATTGAAGGCACGCTTGTGATTCTGTAAGGACAGATAATATATAATTACGATCGTAACTATAATCTACTTCATAAAATGATATTATTGCCATCGCAGCAACTCGAAATTTGTTTTTGAACTTTTCCGCTTGTTTCAATTCTTCGCTCGAAATTAAACCATTACGATGTAGTACTCCAAGTTTTATAACAATTTTTATTATGTTTTTTATAAGCTTCTCTGCTTCTTTTTTGTTATTTAACTGTAAACGAATGTTGAATTAATTTAAATTAATATAAACAACCCGATAAAAATTTAATTTGTGAACGTTTTATAAAATTAAACGAAACTTTCTTCTACTTACATATTGCTTAGCCAAACGATAAAGATTGTCCAAAAGTAAAGCTGTTAGATCGTCAATAAAAGCACGGGCTATGTTTTTTCCAGCCATTCTTGACAAGATTTTCTTTTGAGCACGAAGCCCAATATCTCGAGCTCGAAATACACTTTCGCTCATGACTGGAATTTCAAGTTTAAAATACAAGGGTGTTAAATGTGATTTCTTAGTATTTTTTGAAAAAATAATCTAACATAAACATAAATAACTTTTAAGCCCTCAAAAGGTCTTGGAACAATTAATAGTGCCCACATCGGCACTTTCTTTAGGGAGATTTTTTGAACACTGGTTCAAGAACAGTCAAAATTTTGTAATGTAGTAACAGTACAGTAAAAGAAGATGAAATAAAGGGCTATAACCTCGGAATGAAAGTCAGAGAGCTAAATATTTGCATAAACCTATATTTTGAGGTCCTAAAGACTTGCTCAAAAGTCTCATACAATCTCGTGTCCGCGTGTCAAGATATTAAAAGTCAAAGGTCAAAACATCGTTTTTTCTAAAAAAACAGTTGAAAATGGATTCAGAAATTTGTGTAGAATCCATAAATATAAAAAAAATATAGTATTCTATTTAAAACAAAAAAGTTAGTGTTAGCGCATTTCCCACTCTCCGCGCTATGTTTCGAGAACGGTTGATCGCAAAAAAATTGAATTAGATCAAATTTGTAGATAATTTTATGATCTACAAGTTTTATAATAACTTCTAATGAGGTAGGATGCATAGCAAGCGAGATATTTGCGAAAAAACTATTTTTGTGACCTTTGACATTGAATATCTTGACACACGGACACGGAATTTTATGAGACTTTTGAGCAAGTCTTTAGAACGTCAAAACATAGGTTTACGCAAATGTTTAGCTTTCTGACTTTCATTCCGAGGTTAAACCCTTTTTTTACTGGACTAGAAGAAAATATTCTGTATCTCAATCCTAATTTCAGTTCAGAACAATTTAAAAACTTTCAAAAGTATTTTCTTCATTACACTATAAAATTTTAGATATTAAGCAGAGTTATAACTCCGTGTTTGTTATAAATCTTTGAATAGGAGCTGCAAATTCTAGCAATAATAGTTTTATGTTCATTGGTAACTACAACACTAATTTACTACAAAATAGAGTGGAGCTATATTGAGTACTTTATCAGCTCAACAATTAATAGATTACACTTATAAATTTGTTTTACTAATTCTCACACTAATTGAGATAATAGTATTACCAGTCAATTGAGATTATCGGATAAATATAAATAAATAAAAGTAAACAAAATAAATCATACCTGGATCCAACACAAAACGAGCACTGGCATAAATCAGTTAGGATAAAATAAAACTAAAACAAATAAAATAATAAATTACAAAGTTTAACTCAATTATAAAAAGATGAATGACTCTACTACGCCTACATAAGCGTAAAGATTGATAACTTTTAACAACATAAGTGGAAATAAAATCAACATAACAAAAGATAAGGTATTTAAGTGATATAATCCTTAAAAGGAAATTGACAAAATTGATTAAATACTTACACAAGCAATCACTACATTCCGATACAATACATTGATAAATTAACCAGCTTTCAAACTCGACCACCGTTGCGGACATCTTTGTATCATAAGATTCGGTTGCTTGATTTTGATATGAAGAATGAATATATGTATACGATCTACAACAAAAACTGTTTTTAATTTACTAAAATCTAATTTAGTTTACTATCTAAACCATTCTGAGATAAAACGAGTGTTTTTAATCGTTTATCACCGTTCTACCTTCTGTGCATGTATGTTATTGAGTTCTTAATTAAAAACTAATATTTTAGACACTCTTAAGAGAATTGCTTATAGTAGGTCTAGGTAATTACCATTAAATTAATAGATGTGATTGTTTGAAAACCTCATCATAATCAACACTATTGTGATCATTATTCCACATTTATGCACATAATTTACACACTTATGAATTGGACTAACACATGCCACTTTCCACACCTTAAAAAATAGTATTTCATAGAATAATATACTGTACCGAGTTTAAAACTAAGTGTGTGTGTTTATCATCATTCTCACAATTAAAGTAGCGCACTCACTAATCTAAATTTCCAGAACCTTTTACAAGCATTACTAATTCATAAAATTAATACAAATTTTTCTATTTATAAACAAAACCACTTATTACTTACTATAAATGAATTATAAACACATTTTCCAACGTCTTGACATACAAGCAGCACACATAATTTATTTCAATGTTAAGATATCGATTTAATAATTTTATTTGTACTAAAAATAGAAAATCGAATCAATCTTTAGGTCTTCTCTAGTAGCATACCTGTTTACTGTTGAGGAAATAAATACATACAATTAATTATGTTAACGGTTATACGCAAGGCGCAAAAACATTACTTCTAACCACCATCTGACAGTTGGGACAGCTGCGCTTTTAACCCATGCTGCAAATACAGCTGTCTTCAGCTAACAATAAAAAACGTTTTCAAAAAACCAATCGACAAAAACAATGGATAAAATTATACAGAAATTTTACAAAATACTTCTATTTATACGTTTTCAAAAGAAAAATTGTCTTGAATCGAAATTTGTAGCTTTAGCGAAAGGTTTTTGAAAAAATATAATGGAATGGTCCAATTTAAAATTGCCCGCAAAAAAGTAGTCTTCGTAGATGTCGCTTTGCGCAATTTTATTTTAATTCGAAGTGAGGTTATGTACCGCGAACAGAAATGTCAAAGTGACAGTAACCAGGTAAAAGTTCCATGCTGCTAAAAGACAAATTAGACACATGTAACAATTTTTCACTCAGTTAAAATGAACGGAAATGGAAGCAACAACAAAAAAGGTAATAATGCGTGGCATAAAAAACCAAACGTACAACCAAAAAAGCCCAATCATGATCAAAGTAAGTCAAAAACTGAAAGTAAATTTCAACAAGTTCACAATAAGTTACAAGAAGCCGTTAAAAAATATGCCATGGATTATGACTCTTCTTCTTCAGAAGAGGAATTGGAGGCAGAAACTATTATAGGTAAGATTAATTATTATTTATGAAGCAGTTCTAATTCGTTGTTTTCAGACTCGATTCTAAAAATTTACAATCAAACTGGAAGACAAACTAATGGGTCCAATAAAACTCAAGAAGTCTTAAGCGAAACTTTTACTTCAACCGCAACATGTTTAATTTGCATATCTTCCATAAAAAGATCCGATTCAGTAGGTATATTTTATCACAATGAAATCAAGTCCTAGCAATAAAACGTTTCAGATATGGAATTGCTCGGTATGTTATTGTCTTTTTCATCTGCCATGCATTCAACGGTGGTCGAAAGATACTGTAGTTCAACAAAAACTAGCTTTAGAAGCTCCTATTGTAGTAACTCACAAGAATAAAATTGCATGGGGATGTCCAAAATGTAGACAGGAATACAGTGCATCAGATATTCCAACTTCATACACGTGCTTTTGTAAGAAAGTTGTTAATCCACAATATCAACCATTTTTAGCACCTCATTCTTGTGGCGAGACTTGTAGAAAAAATTTAAAACCCGATTGTGGTCATACTTGTGTTTTATTATGTCACCCAGGTAATTAGAAATACGGATAAAATAAACTTTTTCTATCGGGATAATTTTAGGTCCTTGTCCGCCGTGTCCTCAAACTGTAACTGTAACATGTTACTGTGGTACTCAAAAACCAACTGTTCAGAGATGTAGTAACAAAGAATGGTCATGTGGTTTACCATGTAAGAAACTACTAGCATGTAATAAACATAAATGCACTCAAAATTGTCATGATGGCGATTGTCCTCCTTGCTCTAAAAAGAGCATCCAAAAATGTGTTTGTGGACTTAATAGTAAACTGAGAGATTGTACAACACCAATTTGGCAATGTGATAATGTATGTATTATCCTAGCTTTTCTAACTATCTGAACTGTGTACTAATATCATTTTCAGGTGTGTAATAAATCGTTGGAATGTGGCCAACATAAGTGTTTGGAAGTTTGTCATGTAGGAAATTGTGATTCTTGTTTACTTTCCAAACCGCGTACTTGTCCTTGTGGTAAATCGACTCATTATTTACCTTGTACCGAAGATACACCTACATGTGGAGATACATGTGGAAAATTGCTTGAATGTGGACTTCATATTTGCAACCAACGTTGTCATAAAGATAGCTGTGGAACGGTAAATATTAAATCATCGCTACTAGCTTAAAATAATTATTGTATTTAGTGTTTAGAAACAACTAGCAAAGTGTGTCGTTGTGGATTACATAAAAAAGAAGTTCAGTGTAAGAAAGTATATCTATGCGATACTAAGTGTAAAGAAATTAGGGACTGTGGAAAGCATCCCTGTAATCGAAAAGTAAAAATTGTAAGCATATAAGTAACTTTTGTACATTTCGATTTTTTGTAGTGTTGTGATAAAGATTGTCAACCTTGTGAAAAACCATGTAGTAGAACTTTAACTTGTGGTAACCATAAGTGCACTTCCATTTGTCATCGAGGACCATGTTATCCTTGTAATTTAACTGAAACTGTGCTCTGTAACTGTGGTAAAAGCTCAATAACTGTAGCTTGTGGTAGAAAGCAAAAAGTTAAACCACCTAAATGTAATAAGTTGTGTATGTAAGTTTTTCCTAAAACAACGATTTGCTCTTTTCTAGTTTTATCTTTTACTTAGGATTCCTCCAAATTGTCATCATAAAAAACAGGTCGATCATCACTGCCATTTTGGTGATTGTCCTTCGTGCAAGCAAGTTTGTGACAAAGATAGATCAAGTTGTACTCATAAATGTCCAGCTCCGTGTCATTCTGCTGTTCTAGTTAAATTAGAAAGTGAGAAACCATCGATGCCTTGGGAACAAGTACAACCACAACTTGAATTGAAAGCATTACCATGTCCCGAATGTATAGTTCCTGTTCCAGTAGTTTGCTTGGGTAAGTTATAATGGTTGTAAAAATTTAACATAATTGACATCTTATTTAGGAAAGCATGAAACTTCTAACTGGCCTTGTCATGCAGCAAGAGCTTCCAGTTGTGGTAGACAATGTGGAAAACTTCTTGAATGTGGAAACCACAGCTGTAGCTTAGAATGTCATGCAGTGGAAAATGCGATTGATGATGTCAGGGTATTTAAATTTTGTAATTTTTGCTATATATGAATTTATTTACTAATGAATTTTTTAAAGGCTGGTACTAATTGTGAAAAATGCCAAAGTGGTTGTACAAAATCCAGACCAGAGGGATGCCAACATGCTTGTTTAAAACCATGCCATCCAGGACCATGTTTACCGTGTAAACAAATGATTCGTTTAAAATGCCATTGTGGTCTTAATCAACCATACGTGTTGTGCAGTACGTGGACTTCTTCTAATAATAAAGATGATTTGAAAAGCTGCGGCGATCAATGCCCAAAAAATGTAAGTGTTTTCACGTTATTTAAAAACGGAAATAATGTTTTGTTATTAGTATGTGTGTGGCCATCGATGTCGCTCCAATTGTCATTTAGGAGAATGCATCAGTGCAGAAGCTTGTAAGAAAAAAGTTAAAGTTACATGCAATTGTAAACGAATTAAAAAGGAATTTACATGCGATGTCGTCAGAACAAGTCTTGTATCAGTTGAATGTGATGAAGTATGTTTCCAAAAGCAAGAGGAAGAGAAGAAATTAAAAGATTTGGAAATGGAAAGTAAGAGGAAAGAGGAAGAGATGAAAAATAAAATTGAATTTGAACGGTATGAAAAGAAACTTCAAGGAAAGAAACGTAACAGAGAGAAGAGAACTATAAATCAATCTAACGAGCAATCGTTTATTAAAAAATACTGGATAGTAATTTTGTCGATTCTGATTGCTTTAATTTCATTGGTTATTTTTTTTGTTGTTTAATTAAGTTGTGAGAAATTTTCATTTTTTGAAGATTATAAATATTCCAAATATGTACTTTTAACTTTGTAGAAAAATATAATTTTAGAAACCAAAAGACAAAATAAGAAAATTACAGCGTTACATTCTTAATATTATTTTTAATGTTAGTTGTTATTATTGTTCCAAAGAAATCAAAACTTCAGTGAGCTAAAGAATCACTTTTATTTTATTGTTGCTCTAATATTGAGTTATTTCTTCTCAGGTATTTTCCACCTGTCTCAAACTCTGCAGTTTTGATTACTCAAGTGATTGTCTAAATAAAATATACTAATCCTATCAGTGTTCAAATATGTAACTGTAAGACTTGATAATTTTGTAGACTGTTGAAGGTAGTTCTTGTAAAAGCAGCTATCCCTTAATGAGTGATTGATGAAATGTGAAATATTATTAAAAATGAGCTGTAAAACAAGGCTTGTGTAGCTACATGTTATGACCAATTTTTAGTTAGTTATTTACTTGGTTTAAATAAAAAACGAGTGTAAGTGCACAAAACATGTAACTGTATTTGTTATAGATTAGTTTGCCTTATTTTTAGTTAGTTGGAACTGAGTGTACGGTACTCGAGACTTCCTAATTACCTACATAAAAGGGCTTAACACATTACTGTAATATTCAAACCTTGAACCCGATTGGGTTTAAGATGACACGAACTACAATTTTGTTAGTTTTTATAATTATAGGAGTTGGATGACTGTAGGGTTCTATGGATGGTCACGAACTTAAATTTTTAAGATGTTTATTATAATTTGTAATTCTAGTGTTGTTTAAAAAACAAATCTGGTAATTTTGTATTAAATTTATTTTGATGTTAATATAAATTACACGAATTAAAAATAAATTTTTTTAATAATTGCTTCTGTCAGGGATTGAACCTGAGACTTCTGTGTGTAAACAGAATTTTTAGGTATTGTTTCAAAAATTTCATTTTTTTTAAGTTTGGCATAAATTGAAGTTCAAAATATACATTATTTTACATCTACAGAAAGCTAATTTTACGAGCTTTGAAAATATTGAAAAATATACAAGGTGTTCTATTTAAATTAAGAAAGTTGATGCCATTTTCAGCTAAACCGGAAGTCAAAATATAAAATGTTTGGTATCATGTAATAGCTAATTTTACGAGCTTTCAAAATATTTGAAAATATACAGGGTGTTCCTAAAAATTTTGATATTTTTGCAATTTCCGGTTTAACCGGAAGCGTTTTGTTAACCGAAAATAGTGTAAAATAATAGATGTTCATTAGATTGATATAAATATCCATTTTAAACTTTTCATTTGTATTACAAAAGAAATTAGAGATTTTTGAAGTTTTGATATTTAAAAAATCATTACTCCAAACGGCTCAAGAGATTTTTATAAAAATTTATATTTCGATAGAGAATTATGTTTTCTCTAACACATCCAAAAAAGAAAAAATATGGCAGAGGGAATTTTGAGAAATACCATTTCAAAATTTTTACCAACTTTGGGCCCTTAAAGGTACTCAATTTTGAAAATCGACTTATTTAGGACTAAAGCCCTATATTTTGGCTGTACAATGCCGTTTATAAATTTTTATAATGATAATTACCTACCAAGTTATAGAAAAACTACTAAATGGGACAATCGTTCTCTTGGCCGTCATTTTGAATTAAAAAATTTGAAATTTATCTTTTCAATTAGGGCTTAGATGTACTATCTTATAGCCAAGTAAAATTGAATTTGGCCCAAATTTGTAAATATGCGCCAAAAATAACCATCTTATTTTTGGACACCCTGTATAGATTTCTTATAAAAGCTTAGTTTGCTGATGAAATAATTTTAAAGTGAGTAAAATCAAATTTCATTAAAATCGGTTGAGTAGTTTTTGCTCCACAGCTGTAAAAGGCAGACATTTGGTTCAAAAAATAGAAAAAAATTTTTCTCGATTTTTGGACTCAAAACGTCGGGAACTTAAATTAAAAAAAATAATTTTTATTTTTTTTTTGTCGATTAACAACTTTTTCTTGGATTGGAAAAAGTTAAAAGGTTTATTTTTTGTCTTCAATCAATTAATTAGAATAACTACTATGCAATTTCAAACAGCTACTCTCAATGTCATTTAGTATTTAATCAGTCTGGTCGTATTATCAAGATTTTTTTCAATTTTATCGGGATACAAAGGAAATATTACACCATTTATTTGTTCAACATGTACCTACTTTGCATTTAAGACTATTTGTTTTGACCAAGATAAGTTAATTTCAAAACAATTCATGAAGTATACATGAGGGACTAGATTTTATAAAATTGTCAGTCTGCACGTAAATACAGAAAAGGTTAATAATTAAAATAAAAGGGTAATCGTAAAATAAAAGTAAGTAAACCGTTTGTTTATCGATCATCCACTCAACAGTACGGGTATGACTTAGCATGTTTTAAATGAGTGGAAGGAAGTAAGAATTTTTTTTAAATGAATACGAGAGATAATTAAATAAATTTAATATCTGTCAGTTATCTAAAATTGCAAGCGTTCAAACAAATTTTAATTGAATTTAAAATGCATTGATTCACGTTTACCTATCTTTCACTCATTTAAAAATAATTCTTCCTTATTACATACCCTATTATGCTAAGTCAAAATATTCTAATAACTAAATATAATAATAAGTCGAAATATAAGCAATTTCAATCCTTTTCCTAACAATTTAAAGGTAAACAGATATGACAAATGCTTAAATGTAGGAGGTTGTTATGTAAAGCAATAGATTCAAGTCTTGTAATTAAAAAAATATGTATTGGATAACTCTAAAAGTGAAGATTTAATCAAATAATAAATTAATTCTTAATTTGTTGAATACTTGGAACAAAACTGTCTTTTATTTTAAAAAAGCCTTACATTGTGTTTTACAAATTTGGATAATTGTTAGTAATAAATATAAATTGAACTGTTTAAGAATCATAGAAAAATACTTATTATAAGTCTAATATCTTAAGAATAAAATTCCACATAACGTTCTTTTCATTTAAAACTTAACTTCCATTCTTGCTTTAAATTATACAAAATAATACGAACACTATTGTTGAAAAGTTTTTGTGGTATTAACTATTTTACGCAAATTTAATAAATCCAGACAAGAAAACAAAAGTCTTTACTACACAAAATTGTATTTTAGACAAAAGAGCATATTAAACATTAAAATTAAAGGACTACGCTAATATTACTTAATTTACAGTAAAGAATACAATTTTAGTTACTTTTTTAATTTACAAACATTAAAAAAATTACTAAAAGTAGTAGACTTCTAATTTTAGTGGAACTATTTAACACAAAACTCCTCCCGTTTGTTGCTGATAAACTTCAATAGTATCCCCTTCTTCCATATCCAAAGATGTAGGAGTGTCATTTTCATTTATAGGATTACCATCGAAACGAAAACGTACTACTTGCATACTTAAACCCTAAAGAAGAAATAAAATATGATTAAGTTGATCAGTCAGATCACCTTATCGACGCTGTCAATGCAATACCGCGTGTCGACAAAATGAGCAAAAACGAGTTTATTGCAGTTTGATGTTACATGATGACACATGTATCCATAAGAATGCATACTACGCTCCAATAGGCCAACCACGTCAAGTAATTAACAAAATGCAATACCTCGTGTCTGTGAGTCAACATGAAAGATGGTGCTTGTTTTAAATGTGCTTCCTGAGAAATGTCAGTTTGTACTTACTAGGTATTTCATTGACAGCATTGTTATACTTTTCTGGTTTCACACACACCAACACAGCCAATAAATTCGAGCGATATCGTGCTTGTAGGATGACTTTGTTGATATTGGGTGACAATTTTATCGGCGTGTGTGAATCCACGATAAGTAGATCGATAAGTTAGTTTGTATCGACACATAAAGTTTCAGACGTTACTATTGTACATGTAGATTTATTAATACAGTCAACATATTAAGAAGTTTAATAGTAATAGCAGTTTATTGTACTAAAGTCGAGATGTTACATGTTAAATTTTACTGTACATATTCGATTTGTCTTTAATATTTTGAAATCGCTACTTTGGGAAATAAAAAAAAATGAAAATTTTTATTGAATGAAACTAGTAGGACAAACTAAAGAGTAATTAAAATAGATACTTACAGCACGATCACAGTACGCACTCATCAACTTCCTTAAAGGTGTGTGCTTTTTGATCTTAAATTGAACAACGGCATTATCTTGACCGAGAACTTTAAGATTGATGTGTTCGGATTCAGTATTCTATAACAAACAATAAAATATACGTTAAAAATCGACGCCAACACCTAATGGTAAAGAAGTATTCAACAAACATTACAAGACATCTTAACTTACCTTCTTTTCATCACCCATTGTAGATTGTTTTAATTTGGTAGATTATTACAATAAAATTGTTATATAAGAACAATTACTGCACTTTTATTTGCAAAAATTGAGGCAAAAAGCTGCACCAAACACAACTAATAGCAAGCACGCTGTCCAAATGGCCGGCTTCTACGTGTACTACGAACAAAAGACAGATAGCTAACAAATGGCTACGCTTTAGCGGGAAATATGTAGGAGGGGAGATAAGTTTCAAATATTATTGCTACGAATTTAAGTAATATAAATCAAGTTTAAGACATCATATAAAAGATTTAACGAGTAAATTTACATTTACGTCCATCCCATTTAGAGTACATGCAATACTTCTTAGTTTTTAAGGAAAAATTGCTTTTAAAACATTAACCGCTTTTTTAACGATGTCATTTGTCAAATGTCAAAAATGAAAGAATTTCGTTTCTAAAATTACTCAAGAAACCATTCTTCGGCTACAGTAAAGTAATATTTGGAATATTATTTAAATATTCTGTATAAAATGTACTAACGATAGTCGAGAGTTCATAGTCAAATGATTGCATTTGCATGAGCTTTTTAAAAATTTTACGGAAGCTACCATAGGCGTCGATATAAACTTTTAGATTAGGGATCGTAATCAAAGATAATTATTACATCGTTTTCAACGTTTGTTCTATTGATTTTATCTTCTCGTAATAAATGCTTGATCATTCATAAAAATACTGACAGATAATTTATCTGGCGGAAAAGTACTAAAAATATATTTTATTTTCCACATAAACTAAAATCGGTGCAAAAGACCATTAGTAGCAGGTACAACCTTTGTAGAAAATGTATGTCAGTTATTTGATTTATCCTACAGTTAGATGGAGGTGTAAGGTTTATGACAACTTATCCACCAGATAAACTATCTGTCAGTTTATCCATTGTTTATCTGTAAGGAAAGGAGTGCAAACGAACATTAGCCTATCTGAGCGTCAAAGTAAATAATACATTTTAATATACAGGGTGGGCCATTTAACTTGTAACCCCTAACGATTTTTTACTGTAACCAAAATTTTTTTGAAATTTTTAAAAAATAAAAATTATTCTGGGTTAAGATATTTACTTTGTCTAGACAGAGAAAATTACTTTGTCTCACAAATTTTCCTGCCGAGGCGGGAAAGTTAAACTTTACCCTTACATACTGAGTGACTCAAAGTCGACTTTTTTTGACGTTTGGAGAAAATAATAGTTTGTTTTATTAGGAGTAAAAATGTAACTTTTTTTAGGCAAAAAACTGACAATCCAAGAAAAGTATATTTACTCCGTATGAAACATTTAATTTTTTCTTCAAACGTAAAACTTAGAAAAATCATAAATAATATTTTGTTTAACAAGCGCAATCTCTTGTCAATTACTTGTACTTCAATTGTCAAATAAATTATAACAGAAAATTTTTAAAAACTTTATCTTTTTACATTACAAATGCTTAGAAATATCATTTTACGTTACAATTTGATGTAAATATTTAGGGTTAGAATTTACTTTTACTTCCTAGGAGGTAAAAGTTTACCTCCTAGGATGTAAAAGTAGAACTTTAACCTTACTTGTTCAGTAACAAAATGTCAACTTTTTTTGACATTTGAAGAAAAATTATATGACCTATAACACTGACACTGACTGACCTGACCTACTTTTTGATTTATAAAATATAATTGTCTAAACTGATCTAGACTCGAATGATATTTGTAATTTGGGTTGCATTAAAAAATCTTTAGGGGTTACAAGTTAAATGACCCACCCTGTATATAATAAATAAGTGTGTCTTGAGAAGGTTAAAATTACACTGTTTTAAACTCTATTTTGCTAAAAATATAGTGTAAAGTATGATAATGTAATGCCGGGTAATGCTGAATCACTCGGTATTATTTCTGATTAGGGAATTTCTTGTTTCAGTTTATCAAATGTTGACTTGACGTTAACGAATGTAACCAAAATCTCAGACAAATAAAAACGTTCAAACTAAATTTAAATGAAAATAGTACTTTCTTAAATAATTGCACATTGTGGTGTAATTTAAGTTACACTTTTTATTCTGTTCTTAAAATTAAACAATAGGTAAGAAAAGTAAAACTAGCAAACTTTATTATTTTAGTTAATAACCCTACTTTTGCAGTTACGATGATTATTCCTATTCGTTGTTTTACTTGCGGAAAAGTTATTGGAAATAAATGGGAAGCATATCTTGGATTACTTCAAGCCGAATATACAGAAGGAGATGCTTTGGATGCTTTGGGTTTGAAACGTTATTGTTGTCGCAGAATGTTACTCGGACATGTGGATCTAATTGAAAAACTTCTCAATTATGCCCCATTAGAAAAATAAATTATTTTATGTGTTTTTTAAGATTAATGTGAAGATCAAGCTTAAAAAAGGAAGTATTCAAGTTATGTAAATAAAGGACTGATTTCTAACTTTGAAGTTTCAATTGTCGTAATCTAGCTCCTTAAAATAAGAAGTGTTTTGAAAAAGCTTATAATAACCTTACCGCTCTTTATATAAGAATAGTACAAGATACATTTGAGCACGTTGAAAAGTATTAGTAAATATGCAATTTGAATAGTATTTTAGTAGTATTTCGACAAACATTTTTCGCATGATCAAAAGATTTTAAGGAGTAGAATATAATGATTTGTCTTTATTTTGAGTTTACTATATTTACAAAATTGAACTAAAATTTACTTATATTTAAATGTGATATAACTTAGCCTACGCTTAAAAATTATTAAGTTGGTGCATATTATTGATTTTATTTTTACTTTACAGACATATGTATAAGTTTCTTACGCCCCTATAATTTTTTTAACTGTATATCCAGGTACTGAATAAAAGAATAACAAAATAACTATCGCTAGTGCTAATATAATTAAAATTTTTAAAATCTTCCATTTATAGTTGTGCCATAAGATATACCGCATAGATTTGAGCGGATTCAAAAACCACATAAATGAAGAATCTGGCCGACTAAAAAAACAAACATAAGTATTAAACTTTTTATTTTACATTTGAATTCTTACTTTGGTTTGTCTAATGCTTCAGGTTCATTTCTTCCTAAACCAACAGGATTCTTTTCTGCTTCTTCTTTTGTTAATAAATGAATTTCAGCTTCAACTTTTCCAGTTAATTCGATGTCTTCATTATCTTTTTTTACATAAAATGGCCACCACCCTTTGACCCGCTTTTGTTTAAAAATATTCACAACCGGTACCGATCCATCAGTTTTTAACATTCCTAAAGTACATAGCTTTGATGATTTTGCTCCACGTGGAAATCTATTTAAATCTAATGTGATTGCACCTAAAAATTACGATTTTTATTATTAGTGTAACAGTGACGGAGTGTTACTTACCTAAAAAGTCATCTGCCGAAAAATGATCTGCATCCCAAACTTGAAGTTCGAGTCTTGCTGGAATTTTACATTCTGTTTCATCCCACGAAAATAAAGACTCTTTTCTTGATATTACAATTTTTTGTTCTGCTATCATGTAGTCGAATGGATAAACAAATCTCCAATTAAAATTACCTTCTCCTGTAAGGGAACGATAGTGTATGTCTGTACATTGACAATCTTCCGGTCCTTTCAACCACCTAAAATTTTTAATTAAATAACAGCTTTGTCTTGAACGACCTAACTAACCCTTTAACGTAAATATCTGACATTTTTTCTCCAGTGAAAAATGCGTCGTCTTCTAAAACAACATCATCGGTGTTCCAAATTATTATTCTTAACTCGTAACTTTTTGGTTTTCTCGGTGATATATCTAGTGGTAATCCAGGAAGTGGCATATCCATTGGAAACATATCTACCCACATTTCTAACTTTCCTTGCTCAATACCAGGCTTACTGGGACTATAAAGCGGTCTACTTTCTACATGTTCGCATACCAAATGACATCCAATTCTAGGGAACTCGTGCCATCGATGTAAAACAGCTAAAGCCATATGTTCTTCCGCACTTTTAGTATTAAAAAAGTCAATATCTTCGATATGTAAGGAGAAAGTGTGTGGGCCGATTTTAACTTGTCCTTCTGAATAAATAGGCGCATCAATTTTGCCATCTTTACATAATTTTGCTAAAATTTGTGTTGGTTTGATAGCATCACGCCAACGATTGTATCCTTGCCTAAAATAAATAAATAAAAAAATTGCTTCCGTCAAGGATTGAACCTGGGACTTCTGCGTGTAAGCAGAATTTTTAGGTATAAACTGTTTCAAAAACTGTATTTTTTTATAATTTTGGCATAAATTGAAGTTCAAAATATACATTATTTTATATTTTCAGAAAGCTAATTTTACGAGCTTTGAAAATATTGAAAAATATACCGGGTGTCCTATTTAAATTAAGACATTTGATACCATTTCCGGTTAAAGCGGAAGTCAAAATATAAAGTGTTTGGTATCGTGTAATAGCTAATTTTACGAGCTTTCAATATATTCAAAGATATACAGGGTGTTCCTAAAATTTTTTATATTTTTGCAATTTCCGGTTTAACCGGAAGCGTTTTGTTAACCGAAAATAGTGTCAAATAATAGATGTTCATTAGATTGATATAAATATCTATTTTCAACTTTTCATTTCTATTACAAAAGAAATTAGAGATTTTTGCAGTTTTGACATTCAAAAAATCATTACTCCAAAACGGCTCACGAGATTATTATAAAAATTTATATTTCGATAGAGAATTACGTTTTCTCTAACATATCCGAAAAAGAAAAAATATGGCAGAGGAAATTTTGAGAAAATCCATTTCAAAATTTTGACCTATTTTGGCCCCTTAAAGGTAAGCAATTTTAAAACAATTTTGAAAATCGATTTTTTAGGACGAAAGCCCTATATTTTGGCTGTAGAAAGTCATTTCGAAATTTTTATAATAATAATTAACAGCCAAGTTATAATGGAAAAACCACAAAATGGGACAATCGTTCTATAGGTCGCAATTTTAAATTAAAACATTTGAAATTTTTTTTTCCAATTAGGGTTCGCATGTATTATCTTATAGCCAAGTAGAAATGAATTTGACCCAAATTTGCAAATATGCGCCTAAAATAACCACCTTATTTTTAGACACCATGTATATTAAAGCTTATTAAAGCTATTTTTGCCAATAAAATTTTTTTAAAGTGGTTAAAATCAAATTTCATCAAAATCGGTTCAGTTTAGCTCTGAGGGGGGGGGCACACATCCAGACATTTTTGGTTCAAAAAATCGGAATTTTGTTTCCTTTTTTTGGACTCAAAACGTCGAGAAATGTAAAAAAAATTTTATTATTTTTTCTGTCGACGAACTTTTTCTTGATTTTAACAACTTTTTCTTGGATTGTAAAAAGTTAAAAATTGGGAATAATTTTATAATTTAATTCTTACTCTTCATATTTTTCAGGTAGACCACAAGTAGCTCTGTGACGACTATAAAATCGATTTTCTAAATCAATTTTCGTTTCACCTATCATGTCATCTGATCCTACCAAATCCCAATCGTAAATTTGTACTGTTAAGAGTGAGTCTTGAGGAAAAGTAGCTTCGAATTCGAAACACCTAGCGGGTAGATAATGATTATTGCAAACGGTTTTTCAAATTGAAAAAATCTTACTTTCCAAATATTGGATTGAGTTGTTTCGATACGTAATTATCTTTATCGCTAATTCTTTTAGAGCCTAACTGAAGAACTATGTATGGATCTGCTTTACCATTTAAATCCATCGGATGTAAATCGTTACCTTTTACTATATACACTCGAACTAAAACGTGAATTGGATCGTTTGAAGGAACACCTTGGAAGAATCCATATTGAGGATCAAATCCCATTACGGTGTGATCTTCTACATCTTTCGGAAAAGGCCACTTGTAGACTTTTATAGCTCCCTAAAGTAGTTGCATTATGAACTTTCAACAGATGAAATTTGAATGAACTGGAACTAACCTTATAAGCACCTACAATACGATTTTCATCTTCCGAATCATCCCCTGTCTTTTTACCTCTGTATAATTCGAACGTGTGGAGCCATTCTTTGAAACCATCATATTCTGAAATAGCTTCAAGTTCGCTGGGATAAATCTAAACAATTTTCAGTTGTAAAAATAACTTTTAAGTCTTTTAGTACTTACTTTACATAACGCCGGTTTACGTTTACATCTTTTTTTAACAGTTTTTGGACTCAATCGAGTTACAAATCTCGAAGCAGTGGCTGCAGTTCTAAATGCAATTTTACGTTTGTGCTCACTTGGACTTTTATCCAAACTGGTAGTAGTTAAACTTTTAACTTGTAAGCCATTTGTACCTTCTTCTAAGTGTAACGTTTTATCCTGATTTAGATTTTTTCTAGCTTCTTTACCTTCGTTGATCATTTCTTCAATCGATGCAAAATATTTCGTCCACCAATCTCTATTTCCTTCTTCATCTTCGATGTCGTCGTCTATACTTTGTTTGCGTTTTTTATTAGTTTCTGTTTTCATTTTTTTGGTACATTCTCTACTTCCGTAACCTACTAGGAATAGTGAATCTTTTGGAAGTAGAGGACTTTTTTCTTTTATGTGTTCGTTGTAATCGTGCGCGTTTGCTACTATTTGATTTCCCAAACTAGCATCTACGTTTTGCAATAACGTTAACGATCTTCTACGTTCTTCTGCTTCACGATCTTTTTTCGTTATGGGCGTATACATATATTTTTGGATAGAATTTATTGTATGAGTACCAACTAAAGTGTAACGACCAAAACTTCTGCAATCCACAGCTCTAATCGTTAATGGGGGTCTGTACAATTCCTGTTCTGGTAGCTCCAAATCTAAAAATTTAATTGGAGTGCTAAAGTTGGGATTTTTCTTTGCGTTTTGTATAATGGAAGAGTACAAAATATGCCCTGAACATTCTATATCAACACGTGGCTTATCAACTGTTAGCAAGTGGACACGCTTCAAATCTCTCAACCCCCAAAAAAGTACTTCAATTCTATACTTTGCAAGCGTAGGCCTTATTCCTCTAGGTACGGGTAGAATAGGTCCAATATCTTTGACATCCGTGTCTTTATAAATTGGAATTTCTTTTGCATGAGGTACTGGTGGTAAAGAGCAACCGTCGAGTTCGCTAGGTAATTCCAGTAACTCGAAAGCTGCTAATAATTCGCCCGCATGATCCGAACCTCTTCTAATATCAAACCACTCTAAAGAAGGAGGAAATCTAGGCTTATTATAACTTTCGTCTCTCAATTTAACGTGAGGTTTAGCTATAGCTCTTCCTATAAATTCCGATTTACCAACTTTATCTTGATCGAATATTTCTATAACGATGGGTATGGGATCTTGTTGAATTTCTTCGCTTGTTCCATAAATTAATATTTCTTCAAATATTATAAGTTCGTCCCAAGTCGGACTTAAAGTTTCATCTATTACTTGCGTTGTTTTGCTAAATTCGCCGGCTATAACTCTCGCAAAAGGATCGGAAAGGCCCGAAGCATCGGATCCTATTAACGATCTAGCTTGGTATATGTGTGCTCGTAATTGAAAAACCTAAAATGGGAAATTTTTTTTAACTACTTTGTGATCTGATTAGAGTTGAATTATTTACATGTTTGTCGATGTAATGGATGGCTGATGGCGGTAAAGCACGAGGTCGTTCTGCGTTACGAATTTCGTGAGTTATTTCGTATCCTTGTGGTATTCCATTTAGAAAGTTCTTTTTATGTTTTAATAATCCCAACCACATACAGATTTGTAATTTTGCTTGGATGGTCCAACCTGTTGGACCTGCTGACTTTTTCCCAGGTAGCTACAAATATTTGTAGTAAACAAGAGATTTTTTAACCTTTGCATGGGCATGTAATTTTTTTTCTATTAGTGGGCAAGAGTTACAAATATAAAGATTTTTGAGTAACTTCGCCGTCTCTACACCGATTTTGAAATGCTTTCGAGACAGTGATCAAATTTTTGAGATATTTTTGAAAATGCAAAAAAATTGAAAAAAAATATTTTGATTCTTTTTTTTCTTTGCAAAGAAAGAAAGAAAGAAAATATCTAAAAAATTTGATAACTGACTCAAAAGCAATACAAAATCGCTTCAAAACGTCGGAGTTATTCAAAAATTAAAATTGAAATCTTTACATTTGCAACTCATCCTCCCCATGAGAAGGTTAATTATGCAACAACTCACTTTTAAAAACATAGTTTGTGGTTTTCCACAAAATTTTCCACTCTCTTCGTCTACAATAGAATAAATTATATCACGAGCTGAAATTCTTTGATATGCTTGTCTTCTTCCACCACTTATGAGCCAAATAAATATATCTGGAAGTGCGTGTTGAGGCTAAAAAATTGTTTATTTAAAACCCTTTGCTTCTGTAACATTCAATTAAAATATAATTGATTGAGGATCCGGAGCTTGTTATAAACCCTGATGACTTTCAATTAATAATAAAGAGTGACAGGCACTAAAGAGAAAGAGAAAATTAAATGGAATTTTTAATCATAAAAAGATTAATGAAAACGAATAATTTTAAAAGGTTGAACAGAAATGATATAAAAGAGAGGACAATTGGATCGGTATTTGTTTAATTTTTTATTCATTCGTTGTGACTAGTTTAGTCTAATTTATAATTTACATAAGTTATTATTTATTAAAAGGGCCACGATCGATAAGGGACAAACTACAAGGGTAACTTACATCTTCTACTAAGAATTTTAGCTTTGTCAGATACGATTGTGATGTTTTAAAACGTTCTTTGAGCGAGCTTTTAGTTACAACCGCTTTTAAATTACGTGCTGTATTGCCAATGTTTTCCTAAAAAGAGATTCGATAATTACGCCAAACATGGAGCGGTTACACTTACAATATCTCTCAAACAAAACTTCATTCTTTCTTTGTCGAGTTTAGTTTTTCCAGTTCCTGGACCCGTGAGTGAGCTTTTTGCGATAGAAACATATTTAGTACATCCTATTGATAGCTCTTCTAAAACTTGCTTGAGCCTTAATTCAGAATCCGGACTTTCCATTTCCATGAGGTTATGTACATCTGTTAGTCCGTCCTCCTAAAGATTAAGTTTTAAAATTTCTTTTTAATAAAAAAACTGAAATTAGTACTAATTTCTCGGTTATTCTTGATATGATATTGGAATTATACATTCTCCTGCGATAATCGGGCCAAACAGAACGGATGTGCATGCACGGTTTGTTATCCCAATAAGGCAAAAAGTAATATATCTTATTGTGTGTCATTGGTTTAGTTGGAGTCGTTGTACTTTGCCAAGATCCACTATCAGAAACGACAGATTCTAAAAACAGTCAATAAAATTTCCATTTTCTTTGGAAAACAACGTACCAAGTTCATCACTATCGGAGTCGATGGGTTCTTTTGTAGATTCGTTGTGACCGTCCATTGCGTTTCCAGCATTACCAATACTAATTTCAAAGTAAACAGGTTTATCTCCTAATTTTTTATCGATCATTGAAGCGTCCAAAATTGTTGAAAACAAGAAGAATTCTTCATTTTTGGCATAAGACGTTTCTGACACTGGAAGAGTCGACTCCAGTTCTACTTCTGATGGAATCATATCCACGTTATCGGTTATTTCGGTTCTTATTGCAACAAGTAAACGAGCTCGATAAGAAACACCTTCTCCTAATCCCGTATTTAAACTGGAATGTTCGTCGATTAAACTATAATCTCTAGTGGATCCATAAAGATGTATGAATGAAGGGCCGTACGTTGGTAGGAATCCTATAAGCAACAAAATTGAGGAGCACATCACTTGTCAGGACATTTTTCAAGGTACCTGAGATTCCTCACCCTTCTCTCCATCATTCGATATAGTTTTCAAGTCGATAAAGTGTGTTCCAATTATTTTCGGATTGACGGGATCGTTGTCTCGCAGTTGAACTTTAATTCTTTGGCACAAAGGTGGAAACATTTCCGTGAAAACTAATTGCTCGTTCCAAACTGGGGCGTAACTATGTTTTCTAACGCTCGTTTTACCCTAAAAGAATTACTTTTGATTGTTGTATTTGATTATGTTTATTTAATACCATTAATCCGGCAAATGAAACTTGTATAAATGGATCCACCAAATCGGTTACTTCTCCGGTGAAGGCTTTTTTAACGTTTGCCATTAACGAGGAGTTCATTTTTGGTAAGCCATCGGCTCGGTATATTTTAACTATGAAACGTGCTCTTTGACGGTCTATTGGGACTCCATCGGGTAGTAAAAGATTCCTACATAAATCGAATTAAAAATTTCAAAAACAAGTTTTAATACGTACGCTTCAATGTCGTCTTCATCTTTTTCGCTTTTGGGTGGAACTTTGACACTGTCTCCCTTGCCAATTACGCTGACGTCGCATTTCAAATATCCTTTAGGTCCTCCGGTGATATCATCTGGATCGGTTAAAAGTGCCCATTTGTGATAAAATTGATGATCTAGATGAGGCAAATAAAAGCGAATTAGAAATATTTATGTAAATAATAAGCGGTGTTTGTTTTACATAAAGCAAAATTGCGGTAAAATTCAGCACATTAATTACATTTAAAAGATTAATGAAAGAAACAGGCGTGATATGTGGCATACCATTAAGGATGTACTCGAGCAAAAAATTACATGCATCGTGCAAGATTAGAATTAATAGTATTTTAGGGGATTTGAAAGGAAATTAAATTAATTATACTTGGGAGCTAAAGTTGCAAATAGTTTTACCACACATTAGGTTCAATTTAAACAAATAATTGAGTTTCCAACCAACAATCTCTATTTAAGTCTTATATCTATAATTTTAATCTTGGATTAGGAGAAAGTTGTGTACTATTAATTCGGTTTTCAATTTTTAATTGATTTTACTCTTGTAAATTAGTGTGATTATGAATTAATTATTTATGTTTTGAGTTTTGAATATAAACTTAATCAAATCTACGGCTCTAGGTGTGAATTTAGATATTATTCAATGAGAACGACCCAAAAATAATTGAATTTATTGGGCGACTCATCTGCAGAGGAGTATTAATGCCGAATAGTTCAATAATAGAGGCATCGCCCCTTGTGAATTCACCAGTGCCTATCTCAGACGCCAATACGATTTTGAAAGTGAAACTTTATTAGCAAAAAAAAATGCTCAGAAGTCAACACCAATGTTAGAATAGGTAAAAACTTCTACTAAAATCTCATAATAAAAGAATAGCGCCGTTTCCAGAATTCTCTTTTCATTTTCTATTCCTTACATCATGGCCACTAAAATGTCTTCTAAAGGCTGCGCCACACATACAGGCTTACCTTCCGGTTTGGCTTGAGGAGGCCAAACGTGCGCAGGCAAGCCGGAACTATTACTTTGCGTCCACACGTACAGGCTTTTACTCCGGCCAGGCCTGTGCAGGCGAATTTTAAAGCAACCCTTGAAGTTGGCCGGCCTGTACAGACTAAGTCAAAGTCCGCGAAGGCCCCCTGAACGATGTCCAGACGCCCCGGTGTGCAGGCGGCCTGCACATGGACATGCCAAACGGGATGTCAAGTCTGAGTGTGTGGCACATCAGGCTTAAGTTTGATCATTACTTATTCATATTTACCGACTTGACCTAACCATAAGCTTATACCTTGACCAGGTACTTTATATCAAAAAACTCAATTTTGCTACCATTAGCCGGCCACAGACGG
The DNA here is from genome assembly GCA_963924605.1 of Malthinus seriepunctatus. NCBI lineage: Eukaryota > Metazoa > Arthropoda > Insecta > Coleoptera > Cantharidae > Malthinus > Malthinus seriepunctatus. Next base: position 72,956,018 of record OZ004600.1, read on the forward strand.
AAACTTCCATGTCTAAAGGCAGCACCATACACTTACACACACAGGCTTACCTTCCGGTTTGGACTGTGCAAGTGTGCAGGTCGGCCTGAACGATGTCTATACGCTCCGGTTTGGCCTGTGCACGTGCAGGCCGCCTGAACGATGTCCCTACAAGATTACCTTCCGGTTTAGACTGTGCAGGTCGGCCTGAACGATTTCTATACGCTCCGGTTTGACCTGTGCAAGCCGCTTGAACGATGTCCCTACACAGGCCAAACCGGAAGGCAAGCCTGTGTGTATGGCCCAGGCTTACGAGCCTTTAAGACTGGGCAAGTTTGCCTTCTGGTTTGCCCTGTGCAGGCGGCCTGTACCGTAGCGTGTGGATAACGTTCAGGGGGCCTGTGCAGGCCGTCTGAAGGCAAGCCTTTGTGTGTGAGAGCTTGGTACGTTTCGGAGCAAAGACCCGCAAGCACAGGTGTTTAACCGCCAGATAAAGCACCATGCCAAAACGCAAACCAACACGTTGCTTGAAATTTTGGAACGTCGCACATCAATCCTGCGCTCCAAAGTTTACGTCTGTGGTCGGCAATTATTAAAGATTTACACCATCTTTGAACTCTCTTTCAGCTTTCAGCTGCTGCCATCAATTTAATTTCAGCAATTCTCCTTAGCCCATCTTATATTTCTATTCTGTCATTCGTCAGCCAGTATTTCGTTTTCTTGATCTTAGTTATAGCTTCAGAACCTCATATAATTTTGAACTTCCATTTAAATTAATTGTGCAACTGGTTTTCTTTATTATCCAGTCTATTCCAGTTTTTTACTAATTATTAGTAAAGTAAAGTAAATTAAAGTAATTATTAGCCCTAATTATAGGTTAGCCTGGCCCAATGGATTAAAATGTTCTCATAAACATAGTCCACTGCGTAGTAAAAATTCTTTGGATGAAGAATGATGATTCATGGTCAGTAAACAGAATCTGCATTTTAAGAAGGATAGCGCAATTACTTTTTTATATTTATGTGCATTATTTATGATCCCATTTTTTAGAAAACTATACAGTGGAACAACATCTAAAAGAAACAAACTCTACATTTTGAGAAATAAGATTTCGTTTACGAAAATTTGCCCAAATCTAAATATGTAGATGAGAAGGAAGAAATTTTTAACTAAGCCAACATAGAACGAATGAAATACTTGCAGAACTTTTAGACTTCTTTAAGAAATAGTGTAGTACTTTTCTAAAGAAAAAAAATCAAAACCCCTAAACTTAAAGAATAAGAGCGATGCTTATGGGATACTGGCAATTAAACAAACTTCGAGAATACTTGACAACCCTATAGCTATTGTGACTGCAGCTTGCAAGACAAAACCCCTGAACATGTGCTCTCTTAATGTCAAATTCTAACGTCCGTAAGATGATCCGTGGACTTCTGCCTAACATGGCCGGCATGAACAGCAAGAATTCTAGAACTCGGAGTACTAATTGGACATGGAAGAGTGCTTGGATGTTGTACAACAGGTCCAAAGATCCGAAGAATTCAACCCCTTTCTTAAGTTACAAGTTACAATCCATAATTTATTCAGAAACTCCATTTTCTTACTAACAAATTTGATGAGCACGACTACAATTTTTTTTCTTTTGTATCTTTAGATTATAAATAAATGGTTTTACGTTTTACCAAGGATGGATAACAATTTAAGTAAAGATAAATGTTTTACAAATTGATTTATTGTAATTGGACTAAATACGAATAGAAGTTAGAAAATTGGTTGTCAAGTTGAAAACTAAAGTAAGGCACATTGCTGTTGAATATGCAAATTAAAACAATTGTGAACTCCACCGATGCTGTCGTTTTTAATGTTAATTTTAAGATGAAATTGAACTTTTTAAATTAACTTCGTTTTCTATTACCAATCCAAGAATTGTGCTTTTACAAAATGGATTCCAATTTTCTTAAATGTTAAATTTTACATTCTTTAATGGGTACTGCAATACCCATGAGTTTCGCGTGAAAGTGAGCGCTTAATTTTGAGTTAATTGGAAATTACTCATTATCGTTACCTATCAGATCTAGAGAAGAACAAAAAATACGTGGTTGAAGAGGAAATTTTCATCTCTGCTCTAATCAAACGTCGCCTGAAAGCTGTCCAGACGCTCAGGTTTGGCCTGTGAAGGCGGCCTGAACGGTGTCCACAAGCTCCGGTTTGGCCTGTGTACTGTGTAGACTGCCTTGCTTTGGGATAAGATAAAAATTTAAGAATTTTAATGTTCCTCCATAGGGATTCTCGCTCCTCTGCTGACTTGCTGATATTTATTCTCCTGTTATCTAATAGCCAAATAGCTTTAGCTCGTTCCCGTTTACTAACTATCCCTTATATTATCGAACTGCTGAATACCTTTAACTCTTGCAAATCATTAACCGAGCTTGACCTGCATCTTCTGCTCTTTTCAGCATTTGCTAGTTGTTTTTAAACTTCTTGATCCAGAATGAAGATAAGAGTGAATGGTTCTCAATTGTTTTGATACTTAATCACAATTCAGCTTCTTTTCTCTTTCATAAATTGATTTAATTAATTTCCCCAATTTTTCTGATTAAAACACCATATCGATTCCTCTTTGACAGGAAAAGCTCCATTGTGAGATAATTTCGTACATTCCATTAGACAGGTGTTTTCATTTATTTATCTTATTCTTGTCATTTTGACAAGATATAACACTAATTGGAACAAAATGGAACTGCTTCAGTGTAAATAATATTACGAAACGGATTTAGAAGACGTTGAGTTTTAATAAATTGTACCTTCATTTTTTATTCTCTTTAACATTTTTATTAAAAGAAACAGCTGCAGCGTCTAACGACTCTAATTGAAGAAAGCTTTCGTACTTACTCATTTACATTAAAAGGAAAAAAAAACTTAACGGCTAACTAAGTATAAGTAAATTACCATAATTTATGAACTTAAGTTAAGAGGGTGTTATCTCTTTGTAAATAATTTAGGGTTATAAATGTAAGGCTGTAGAATATTATTTTACAAAAGAAGATTTTGTGGAAAAACTGTTGGATGATTGATACGTGTTATGTTATGAGATTAGTGTATAATATTTTACAGTAAGAGAGTGACGTGTAGTTGTCCCATGAGAAAGAAGTAAATACAAGATAAGCTTCAACCATCGATTTTCCCTAAACGTAAAAATATAATAAAAATTTTAAAAATTGAATTATAGTTATTTGATATTTGAAATCGAGTTTGCTCATAATTTATGCGATTTTTTCCACTGCGACGCTGTTTTTGAAATTTTTGAATATCGGAAAATTGTTTGTACGTACATAAATATTCAAATGCACCTAATCATCACAGTTGGAACGCGACCAGATTTAATCCAAAACTTTAAATTGTGTATAGTTTGGAAGCAAAGCACAAATTTATTGCATTTGTGTGAATAAAGCATAAATGTTAGAACAATTGAATATTTCAAAACGAATATTTGTGTATTTGGCAGTTGCTTTTATTGAACATTGAAAAAAATGACTCGATGTGGCTGTTAATTTTCCGATGATTTCGTAATTTAATAAAAGTGGTGTATTAAAAAAGAAAAAGCTTTAAAGTTTTCCATTATGCAGTGTGCAATACACTAATAAAATAAAGTTAACTTAAAAACGGCACGTTCTGACACCTAGGTATAAAATTATTTTTTAATTGCACTTCTTTTGATGGTATTAATTTATTTTGAAGCAATTTTGGGTCCTAATAATTGTTTTACTGGAGACATGAGCCAGATAGATATCCAAAACTTCTCCAACATGTTTTAGTTTTTAGAAAACATAAACTATGTATTGTCCAAAATTTCACTTAAAGTCCGAGCGTTTTCATTAAGAGGTTATTTTGGAATCGACTATTGGAAAACTAGACCCAATTAAAAGAAAATATTAGGAAACATTTTTACTTGAGGAATTCTCAAAAAGCTTTTCAAGTACCAAGTACATTAATGTAACTCAATCAAACGTGGCTGGAATTAGTTATAAAAAATTTCTCTTAGAAAAGATATTTTAAAAACTCGATTGAATGAAATTAAATAAATTTAATTTAAATTATATTAGAAGAGTTAGCAAAGTTGAAAAATTTATATAATTAAACTTCAGAGAAATCGAACATGAACAAATCACGCTTCACATCAAGCTAAAAACAGCTAAAGAGATTGAAAACACTGCATAGTAAATCTTATAGAAACAATACAAGCTGACAAAGTTGACATCTTTTCCGGATATCTCTCGCAAGTATACAATCTATTGCCACCTACCCTCCAGATGCAGAATTTGAAAAAGGAAATGCAATAATAAAATATCTTTTAGTGTACAACCTCTGCAAATATAAGTGCCTAACCTACTCATTAAAGCCACGTCACCAGCTGATTAGATTATAGATGTTTCGAAAAATCCGAAGGGTCAACCATTGTTCTGAATTTGTACACTGACTGCAAGTTGACTGCCTATGAGACTGCATAATTATGCCATGGCGCCATTGACTGCAGAGAACTACCGTTGACAGCTCAATTTTTGTACATCGACTGCAGAGAGTGGATAACCCCTCGGAAAAACCTAAATCCAAATAAAGCATCAGATTGATTATAACGTGATAACTGGACATTGAACGTGAGTTGAAAGAAGTGTTGCTGAAAGGGATTATACTAATTACCGTCGTTTTCAATGCCATAGTCAGAATTGGTTACTTTTCCGCTGCATGAAAAACAGCACTCCTCATCCAAAGCCAGGCAAACTTCCAAATGAAGTTAGGGATTATAAGCCCATCAGCTTGCTGCAAATACTCTTAAAACTCTTTTAATATTTATGATTGATACGATTTAAACCATATTCTTAAATGAAAAGTTCATACTCATCAACCCATGAATTTGGTGGTCGAGTTCAACACTGGACTGTTGAAACAGATCGAAAAAATTGTAAACGTCACCCCCATCAAACATTTGAAAAGAAAGAGTAGCGTTTGATGCTATTTGCAGATGTAAGTCAGAAATTTAAAAAAATATGGACTCTTATTTAAGCTGCAGAAAAATCTGTCACATACCTTCTACAACTCACTGAAAACGTATCTGGAAGATCTTTTTTAGGACTCACTAACAGATCTTCGTAATATCAAATCAGCAGGACACCGTTCTCGGTCCAACACATGAGTACATGGTCAACATAGTTTTGTTGGTTGATTTGCCAACAAATAATGTAACAACTGTAGTGACATTACATACACACAGGTAAGATTACCATCTAAGTCAGGCTCTTAAAACATTGAAGAGGACTCAGCAGAGGACCTATCCCACGCACTGGCAGTGGCCTGTAAAACGTTCAGAATAAATGGGCGCAACGAAACACGTTATCGAAAATGAGCTAAGAAATAAAAGGAAAGTTAAACAGAAAAAAGAGCAAGCGGTGGCAGTATGCGCTGCTATAATTGTGGAAGTCTGGGAGGAAGGCTACAAGACTCTTATCAAGAAAATTAGAAAACTTAACGCTTTTTGAGCCGTCCAGGAGGATCTTCTTAACGAAATAATAAACACTTTGTTTCCGAAACATGCAGAAGTGAAATAGATAGACTTACTGGGGTCACTCTCCGAGGCATTCCCCTCTGAAGAACTCATCATCGCTAGTTCTAGACTAAGACGAGAGAAATCATTACGGCATAATGGAGTCCCAGCTGACATTCTCAAGATAGGAGTAGAAATGGACCCAAAAATACTGTTAAAGGTCTACGATAACATCTTAAACTACGGAGAATTTTCTCAATGGGTGCATTCACCGGACGTAACAGTTGTGGAGCAGCTACCAAATCGTTCGGTAACTTACCCCTGTTTTAGGAACGTGTGCGGAGCGATCACCATTTTTTCGAGCGCATTTCATTTGCGTTATGTTGAATTATCTCGATACCTGCTCATTTAACAAAATTACCCCACGATAGTAGCGTTAGTGATGTAGCGGTTGGTAGCTGCTCCACAACTGTTACGTCCGGTGAATGCACCCAATGTTGCAAACCTGGAAGATTAATACTATCTGAAGTATTCTGAAGCTGCCAAAGAGGTAGCAAAAGTGCATAGAGCTAGGGAGAAGATAGGTAAGTTAATAAATAACTTCTTGTTTAATTTCAACCCTCCTCGTATATTTTTATTATTCATTTTATTAAGCTTAAGCGTGTCAACTGTGGTGTCAACACATTGTTTATTGTTGTTATTTAAAACAGATTTACAATGTAGCTGGCTTGGTTATAAAAAAATATTTGTATAAAAGGAAAAAGCTCATTATAAAGAAATGTGGTGTGTACAAAGCACAAACATCAAGAAATCATGTGATGGAGCTCCTCCACGAATAACCCTAATCCCCTTAAGAGTAACACCGAGATAATCGTTTTGTGTAAAATATTTCTTATCTTGTAGACTTTTCTTCTTACAACATTTTCCTTTTCGAAATTTTCTTTCGCAACTTTCTGAATTTTTAGTTGAAATATATAATATTGTTTAACATATTTTCCTTACCCTAACGATCATTGCATGTTTAATTAACACACAAAAGTTAATTACTTTTACTATAATATGTATAGACTTATACCCGAATTAAGTGTTTGAGAGCTCGTCTAAAGCTTTCAACTTCAAAGGCTCCATTTTAATACCTTAACCGCATTTACCACACCTTACCATAAAGGTACAAAAATAATTAATACAGCGTGTGTTTAATTTAATTTTTATAGTGTTACGTGAGGTCGTTGTCAGCATATATTAAGCCCCTTTTTAAGGGTTTTGTCCTTTTTAAGGACACGAAAATCAACAATTGATTGTTTAAAAAGAAATTGAAATATATACTCAAAGAAATTTTAATTTTGATACTGAATAACAGAGTCGGTTCAAACAAACATAGCCCCTCTGTCTTGTAGGTACATGGCACCGTCACCTCTTAGTGAAGGCAATGGCCAACGATCGAGAGAAAAAAATTGCGTCCCCATTAGGAAAGTATTTAAAACTAAACTAAACACCACTGTACGGTAAACAACATTTGAGTTACTTGAGACAAAGAAAAATTTTATTGTACATGCACATACAATAAAGATAAGTATAAAAATAATTAATTTAAAGCACATTAAACATGCGAATAACAAATTAATAATTGTAGGTATAATAAAAGGTGTGCAACAAAGAATTGCTTTAAACATGGAAAAACAGTCAAAAACTCAGTCATTTTAAATTTGTTTTAATTTATCGTTGAGCATTACCATAAAATCCATAGCTTTAATAATAATAAAAAATTTCTTTCTTTTAGTATCTTATTTAATTTCGTAATTAGAGTTAAATAACATTGAAAACAAACGTATATGCTAATAACAAGGATCAAACATTCTGTACACGTGAAGTTTGAATAAAAGCTATTTTTCATACCTGGTTGAGACCAGACTGTAGCCACGTCTAATTTAAAGCCTCCCAATAATTTATTAGTTCTGAGAAAATTCCGAGACTGCAACACCTGTCAGCCAAAGAAACAAGAAAACGTAGCAAAAATATTTAAGAAGAAAAACACAATCAAGCTTTTGAGGTTATACCACGATGCATGGAGTGTTTATATAAAATTTATGTGCAGTGAAAGTGATTACAAAATTTTCAAATTTCCAAAGCTTTCCTATTTCAATGACTAAATGCATGTTCTACAACTAGATTACTAAAGTAAACTTAATCAAAACTTTATATTACGCTTAAATACTTAAAAATCGATAAGAAAGGATAGGAAAATCCGCTTTGGAGTTGTGAAGTAGGAAATTACCAAATTTAAGTTTGTGAAAGTTAGAACGTGAATTTCACAAAAAAAATTTCTCGTCCTTTCTCAAGGTGTCTAACAAAAGGTAAGTATAGGAGTTTATTGTTCACAACCACCATTGCTTTTAAGAATCTCAATAAATCACTTTTTTAACTCTCTGCATTGACCAAGAAATTGCGGCCTCTGTTCTGAAACGATATCGACTGCACGCCACAAGAGTAAACAATCAAAGCTGTTTGTGGTCAAAATTGATTCCTCTTATCTGGTTTATATACCGTTCCTTTTTCTAATCTATTTGTATCATGTCTAAGTAGGCCGAAATCAGTCTCTTAAGGAAGTGTAAAAATTGTCACTTTTAACAGAAATTAACGAAGTAGTTATATTTTTGACGCATTTTAGTCCAATAAATTATTTTTTAATTTAATCGATATTGTGATTTGATCGTAAGTGCCAAATGCCGACTGTTGATAAACTCGGAGCAGTATAAAGAAACAACGAAACGTAGTGACAGAAAACAAATACATAGATCCGACAAAAGCTCAAATCGCGGATAGAGTAGTCAAAATTGCACAGCTTAAATGGAGGTGGATTGGACACACTAGAAGACTAACAGAACCAATGCATCTAGATCTACTGAATACATAAACTTGGAACAACTAAATGGGAAGCGGAAGACCGAAGACAGCTGAAAAGATGGAATGACAACATAGTCATAGTATAAGTATACATAGTAGGGGAAAGTAGGGTAATGCCGACTTTCCGGGTAATACCGACCTAGGCATATTACAGTTCCTAGAAATATATTTGGCGAAAGTACGCCATAGATATCTAGGATATGTATTTAAAACTAGATAAGACCATTTAGATTATTAGTTTAGATAGGTAATTGCTTTCTTACAAAATCGCGCGAACCATTATTTCACGTTTGTTTGTACTATTTATTGTTAAATAAATAGGTAATTACACTTGCACAAGTAAAAGCATAAATTTCTCAAACGGGTCATTGGAAAGGTCTTTTTGTCTAGTTCGTTTTTGTGTAATTATTTATTTCAATATAATACAATTAAGGCTCTTTTTTATTTTTTGTGTTTATTAACATCTTGTCGGCAATTCCCAACCACCATGGTCGGTATTTTCCTTATGAGTTAAGCTATGGGTATAAGAGAGTCAAAAATGAGTTTAATTGTAGAATTTTTTTTAGTTCCTTTAATTTATATGCGTATGTCTTTTATAATATTAGTGTTGTATAATATTAGTAAATGTCCTACAGAGCATTTTAAATGTGGTCGTAATTAAGGAATGCGTGGTTGGCACTACCCTCTTATTGTCGGTATTACCCGGTTTGGGAATTTTCCAAATTTATGCATATTGCCAAAATATGAGAATTATATTTGACTATTTAGTAGAAATATTAAAAATAGAATATGCTAAGGACTGTGATGGACAATTTTTTTCTATAATTTTAATTAATTTAAAAGAGATATAGTCATTTGTAAAATTGTGGTCGGAATTACCCAACTTTCCCCTATGTCATTAGTGACGTCAGGAGGGGTCAACATGACGCGATGAGCGCGACTTCTACCGTACTTGCACGTACTTACACCTAAAACTCCAATCAACGCGACTTGTTCGTACGTGCATAAATCCGTGCTGACCCCTAATGACGTCATGCGCGGCCTAGTTCGATTTTCGTACACCGGAACGGCATACTATGTATACTTATATTATGAACATAGTCAGGTTCAAGGGAACGATACGGATGACGCTTGTGGAAGATCGGGTGGTATGGAAGGAAAATGGGGAAGCTTACGTTCAGTATTGGACAAGACGAGAGGCTAAAATCAAGAAAAATGAAAAGTGGAAACAATGCGTTTATTGTTGCAACACCACGAAGATTTTGAAAGCAATCCATACAACAGACAACAGCATGATTTTACTGCTCAAAATCTATTCGATTAGTTAGTGGTTTTAAGCAAAAAGGCTTTAAATAAACGTTGTAGTGCATAAAATTCTGCATATAAATCGATAAAAAAAATTGATTTTGCATGTTTCGTAAAAGCATAAATTCGATTTCAAAAAATATGAAAATACTTCAAAATAGCGATATCCATTAATTTTGATCAACAATTTCTAATGTTTCGTTAGTTCATCGACAGCAGTTATTTGTCAAAGCTAAAATTAAAAGAAAAACTCATGGCTATCGCTATTTTAAAGCGAAAGACCAATAGACCAAAATTAAATTTGTAGTACCCTAAATTCTAAGAACAAATTTTTAAAAGGGGTGTAAACCAAAAAAACTTTTTTTCGTAGAAATATGCTAAAAAAATATCTTAAAACAACGGTGAAAACAGTACATCTTTAGCCCAAATATTAACCGAGATATAAAGCATTTATGTTTCAAGCGTGTGACGTCAGACAGACAAATACATACAACCAGCAAGCGCATAGCTGACATTGAACTGACGTTGACAATTTTGTTTAAATATGAAATTAGTCTACGAGGCTAGCATGCTGCTATGCGACCGATGCATCGATAGCGAATTTGTCCGTGTGACGTAGCGCATTTTTGCTTAAAAACCTTTTATCTTTTGAACGGCTCATCACAGCGATGTGCGGTTTAAAAATTTGTTCTTAGAATCCCCTGTACTACAACTTTAATTTTTGGTTTACACCTCCTTTAAACCACACATCGCTGTGATGAGCTGTACAAAAGATAGATCGGTTACATAGCAGCTAGCCTAGCAGAGTAGTTTCGTAGGTACAAAATTGAGTGTGCTGCGCGCGACGGCTCACGTTGCATTTGTCCAATGTTAGCTACGCGTTTGCCGAGTGCTTGCATACGGTTATGTGACGTCATAAGCATCAAACATAAAAGCTTATATCTCGGTCAATATTTGTGCTAAAGATGTACGTTTTTTGGCGTTGTTCAAGGGTGGAAGGTACCCGCAATAATTGTATAGTGCTGAACTTTTATAAACGATATGGCAATGACGACTAGGGCTGGGAAATATATCGATATATCAATATTTTTATGGATATATCGATATATCGATAAATCGAAATATCGATATATATCGATATTTTTTTAAAAACATATCGACTAGTCGATATATCGATAAAAATATCGATATATCGATATTTTTCCCAGCCCTAGTCGTCATTGCCCTATCGTTTATAAAAGTTCAGCACTATAGACCTTAATCAATTTTTTACTGGCTTATAAAAATTTATTTTAATAAATTGATGATTTGAGGAATGTTAACTAGGGCTGTACTTAATATATGTAAAATATAAAAGTCATAATTGTTATAGTTTAAAAGATATTTTATTAAAGTTATTTAGATATATATACGGCCTTAATATCGGTTCAATTAAATCGGCGTTTAAGCCATGTTATAGACAATCCTTCATTCTAGGGTATGACATATTTTATAATTTTATTTATTATTTGGAAACTTATATAATGCAATTTTATACGCCTCAATAATACAAAAGTAGTCATAATAAAGCTAATAAAATGGCGATATACAAGTTTCCAAATAATTAATAAAATTATAAATTATGTCATACCCTAGGATAAAGGATCCTCTATAACATGGTTTAAATACAGATTTAATTGAACTGATATTAAAGCCGTGAATATCTAAATAACTTTAATAAAATATCTATTAAACTATAACAATTATGAGTTTTATATTTTAAAAATATTAAGTACAGCCCTAGTTAAAATTCCTCACATCATCAATTTATTAAAATAAATTTTTATAAGCTAGAAAAAAATTGATTAAGGTCTAGAATTATTGCGGGTACCTTTCACCTGATATTTTTTAGCATTTTTCTATAGAAAAAAGTTTTTGCTTTACACCTTTTAGGTAATTTTCGACATTTGTACATCAAATTTCTGCCGTTATAAAGCATTCAAATTAATTTTGTGCATTGATTTAGATGCAGAATTTCATGCCCTACAACTTTTATTGGAAGCTTTTCTGCCCAAAACGATCAGGGAATCAGATAATTACGAAAATATGATTTTAAATGTTCTGCACGTTAATAATTCAAATGGTGGTTGTGCTTCTATACATGTTCTTTTCGGAATTTAAAAACACAATTTTCGTATCCTTTACACCCCTTTTTAATAGATAATTATAAAAGACTATATAAACTAAGATGATTATTTAAAAATATTCAACATAAAAGCTCAAAACAGCACGCTACATTTGCATAGTAATAGGAAAGCTAGTAATATTAAATGACAGTTGAATGTCGTAACTACCCGCTGCATCATATACGGTTTTGACGTCTATTTTGAAGGAACCCACCACCGTCCCTGAGCGTAAAAGCTTTCTAGAATGCAATACCTAGAACATAGTTTTAGAAGACACTTTTCTTTATATTTAAACAAAGTCTTAATTTACATGCTAGAAATTATAATTAGTGCAAAATACTTATAATTAAATTTTAATCTAATGCAACGCAAAATTTAATTGTAGGTAGGTTACCTTAAAGTTTCAAAAATTGAGATAAATTTACATAAATCTGATTTTATTTTCGAAGTTTTATAACAGGTAAGTTTGAAGTTACTGGGAGGATTAGAGATAAATCTTACATCCTATCAAATTTAATTGAAGAGTAAATTGCTTAATAAATTTGTAAACAACTAATTTTCTAATTTAAATAATTTAAATTAGAAAATTAGTCATCTAAACAGTATAAATACTGCGAGACAGATTTATGTTGGCGAACAGTGGGAATGCGCAAATATCTAAATTGGTATTTATCCCCACCAACGCAGTAGTCAACGCATTTAAATTATTAAAGGGGCGTGGCCAAATCTACGCGACCTATCCCTACCGCTCGCCATAAGGGATCTGTGTAGCAGTAACTCATAATAGATGGGAGAAACTGAAATGTAACGTAGACAGTATATTGAAAATCAACTCGGAATTTCATATTTTCTTATGGAAAATGCTTGCTTTGTTTAACTTATTTTCAAATACATACAGTGAGTTTTTATTAGTGGTATCAAGAAGATCGGTTATATTAGCAAAAAGTTGCTTATTTTGGTAAGCTTTAAGAATCCGTTTAGAAAATCAGAAAGTTCAAAATGGTTACCGATATAACGCAAAAGAACTGAAAATTGTAAAGTAAAATAAAATCTTCTGGAAAAATTAACAGAACGTCAAAAGAGCTATCAAAAGAAGAACTTTTTATAATGTAATTTTCTTAATTTACACACTTTTCTGGGGTATGTTATATTACGTTATGTTAATAATGTTACTTTACGTAGGTATATTATTTTTTAAGCAAAGTTTATTTTTTAAATTTCTTTGGCCAGGCTATTATGAACCACCCCATCTATGTAAAACACAAGACGTTATCGTTCTAAAAGTAGCCAGCGACTCCCATTGGAGCGATTTTCTAGATTTTTTTTTAAATCAAAGTTGCTGAATTTTTCATTATAGTAGGTGGTCGGAAAACTGCACTACGAAGTAAACAGGAAGAGAGGAACTTAAAACTTTTCGTTTTATCTAGACTCGTTCGCGGTTACTGTGTTAATAAAGAGTTGTTTTGTTGTTAAGATTTTTCTTTATTTTGAAATTTGTTTTATTACGCTATTAAGAATTGTTTTGTTTTGTTATTTTACTATGCTGAATAATTTCGAGAGATTGATGTTGCAGCCCTCTATTGGGACACATTTTCAAATCTACATTACGTCGAATCTCAACGGGTTATAAGTTGAGCCATTCGTTACATACATTATTAAGAGTAGAGTATTTTATAATGTTTCTGATATATTTGTTAGATAATTTTAAAAATGGAAACAAACATTATATACGGATGAAATGTAAAAGAAAGACTGTCTCGAATTATAAAAATATCGACGGAATTGAAATAATATTATATTATAGGTAGCTATAAACAATAAGCTTATGTATTATTTTCTCTATTTCACATTTCTAGTAACATAATATCTAGAAGAAAATAATTGGATGTAAACGCCTGCGCCCTTAAAACCCAATTTATAGTGTCTGCATCGTTTTCTTCTATAATCAGAATCCATAAGGATATGGATTTCGTGTAAGGAAAGCTGAAAATATACAGAATATGCTACTTTAGGTAACTAGTAACTAAATTTTATAGTCATTAAAATTAATGATTTTAGTAAGAGAATTTTAAATACTACTATTATGTAAGCTAGATATTAAGTAGCATTAATTTACTGCAACATTATAATAATGCCCAAGGCAGGTGGTCTAACATGGCTATAGTTCAGTCAACGATAGCTTTTGGGTGGGGATGCGCTATGAAACGTTTGGCATACGTTATTGGCAATTATATTTGAATTTTACAGCCGACGTTTGCTAGAGCTTGGTATCTTCTTTCATATGCCACTATTATGGTTAGCGCACATTAGAGCCGAACCGCATCGCAACGCAAAAATCCGCCTGATCACTTAACTTAAACCGAAGCGCATCACGCACAATTCCGCCTAAAAGACATTGAAATGATCCAGGCGGATTTTTGCGTTTCGATGCGGCCCGATTCTAATGTGCGCTAACCTTTAAAGTGAAATAAAAATGTACGACTACTAAAAAAAATTCCAACCCAAAAGCAATCGCCGACTGAACTATACCTATCTTTGTTATTAGAACTAATTAGCTAGCGTCTTATTCTCAAAAACAGGTGCGTTTTGATTTTGGTCGAATCCCCACCAAGTGGCAATACAGAGGTCTTTGTTTTCAATTTTAAAATTAACTATTGTGTGGGGCTACCCTGTTTGCTTTAAGTTAACGTCAAAATCTTAAAACCCAAATAAATCTTGGTCAACTATACATTTACAAGTTTGAGGTGGAGTAGTCCAGCATAAGGAAAAATAAGTATTGCCCCACGGTATAACTTTTATAATAGGTACCATTTTATTACAATGATTCTCAACTTGTGGGTTGCTTTCCTTGGCGGTGCTAAATAATATTTGAGGAAAACTTTTGGAAATGGAAAAATTGTCCAAAAAGCTCTTAGAAGTAAACGCATTTACCGACTAAACGCTAAACAGTTAGCTGAAATACAACGGAAAACTCAGCCGACAAAACTGTTGGACGACAAAAAATTCATAGAGCATATCTGGCAGACAATAAAATTACAAGCACCATGGAAACATAGTATAGGAAATTATTATCGACTTAAAGTGAAAAAGTTAACATTCATTTGTAGTTGCGTATTTTGAGGACCGACAGTATGTTGGAAAGCTATCACTTTTCCACCGATTTGAAAGAAAAGCAATTTTTCAACGTCTCAAATTAATATGGTCAATAGGTCAGTAGATAATGTGCAGTTTCAGTTTGAAAAATGCTTTTGTAACAGAACGAAAGTGTATGTTGCAGAATAAGATTCTTATTTTTTACGATTTTTTCTTTTTATTGAATGCTGAATTACCTAAGTGATATTTTTAACCATTAATCAACTTTTCATTTCATAAAGAACGTTCAAAAATACATATTTTAGAGTAATCTTTTTAGTTTTATTTTTAATAGGGCAAGTTATAAATTTTAAACGCCAACTTTTATTAAAATTCAATGCATGATGGAGTAAAAACTACGTTACATATTAAATTTTGCATCTGCACCTCGGTAACTGAATTTTTCACACAAAACGACTTCAGTAATATTCTCTTAAATTTATCTTGGGATTTGAGCTAACCAAAGTAAACTTCCTTTTTTTATAAAATGTTATAAAGTATGGAGGGTGTGTTTGTCAAGAATTACCACTAGCTTTCATGTTCATACATCAGAACTTGAACTATTTTACTATTTTTACATTCAATTCCCATTGATCTAAAAAGTTAAGAACTTACATGCATATAATAGAATCCAATTTATTTCAAGTAAGCTCTTATTAAATCTACAGGGTGTCTCAAAGGGATTAGTCTTTTAAATGTAATTTTGTTATTTGAAAAGATATAAAGGTTAGATGCACTGTGTTTGGCAGTTTCTTATTTTAATTAGTTTCTGATTCGTGCCTATTTTGGAAACTACGTTTCTGATTGAAAAGAAATTAATATTTTTGGAAGCATCTCGTAGCACGATGTGGTGCGACGGTCTAACATAGTTTTAAATAGTTTTAAAGCATTTTACAAAAATCTCATAAACACTGAAATTTCAATTCGTTTCTAAACATTGTTCGTAAACTATTTCGAAAATTAGTAAATAAATTAATGTGGGTACTGGGTATAGTGGGACCGAGTCT
The DNA here is from genome assembly GCA_963924605.1 of Malthinus seriepunctatus. Lineage (NCBI taxonomy): Eukaryota > Metazoa > Arthropoda > Insecta > Coleoptera > Cantharidae > Malthinus > Malthinus seriepunctatus. The sequence continues at coordinate 72,972,049 of OZ004600.1, forward strand.
ACGAAGCAAAATGTATCATAATTTTGGGAAAAGTTGTGTAACAGCTTTTAAAGTCGAAGGAAAAGTGACTTCCAGTCAAAATTAGGTTGGGACTTTATTTTATAGGTACACACAGTGATTACAGGCCTTTTAGTTTGTTTCTAGTAACAAATCTAATTAAAATTAAATATTAACTTTTACATTTCCATCTTATAAAATATTAATAAACGTTTAAAACTTCCATTGTTGGGAGTTATAATAAAAATAGTAGAATAAAAATAGTGACAGCATAATGATAGTCTTTATACAGGGTTCTGTAAATATTCTAAAAATGTCCATTTACTAATAGAACAGTTTTGAATATTTTAGCTCTTTATTAGACCAAATTGGCTCATTTTTTGTAACGAGTGGGTTATTAATTGGCAGGACGAGCAAAGCGAATTACCGTAAAATCACATGACCACACCCTATTTAACCATCGTTTTCTAACTGCTGCCATTTGAATAACTTTTACATGAATAAACCAAACCAAAGGTGGTAAGTGCTTAGCATGAGATCGGGGCTGTAGGGCGGTTGGTCAAACTTTCTTAGGGAAATTGTTACAACAATTGAACAATTCTACGCTCTCTAGGAGATATGGATATAGAAGATATAGTAAAAATATTTACGTCGATACTCAACGTTATAATTAATTTATGAAATCATAAAATATTTAAGACATTTAAGCCCTTGAGCCAAATCATTGCTTTTTTAACATTTTCCCCTACCTTCATAGCCTGCAGATGTATTGTAGTTTACATACAATATTAAACTTTTATGTACATACACAGTATATAATAATACAGCTATTTTATATTAAATAGCTTTTCATATACGTTTAGCATTGAATTTTGATGAAGTGTGTACTCTTTATTGAATTATTCGCCCGTTTAAAGTTTGTACAAACTTTCCTTAAACAAAATAAAATAGTTAAGAACTTGAGTAAATTAAAACAATAATATAAGTTAAGAACTTAATTTAGTTACATTTTAAATTAAATTTTGTTAGTCGTGTGATATTTATTATACTTTTCAAATCCTACTTTGTAGCTAAATGTAACAAAACTTGAACGTTCTTTGTTGTTTTAAAAGTAACCTCGTATACTAAATGGTAATTTAAAGTTAAAAATAATAGTAATAATGTTATGATAAAGGAAAGAAAAATAACAGTAGCTGGTAAAGGTGGGTATACACACAGGCACTTGATCAGAAGCGCTTTGCGCGCTTATACCAGGCAGACCTAAGCGTAGTCTATTAAATAAAAGGTGGTATGAACCTATAACCCTTTAGTGGCCATGATTATAAAGGACAAATAACGTTTATCTCCATAGTAAAATTTATATTTTGTAAACTTGACAACATAGCAACGTTATTAAAGTCAAAGTTTGAAGTTTTAATATAAAAACACCAATTTTTGCTTATGCTATGTTGTCATGTTAAAAAATATAAATTTTACTATAGAGATAAAAGTTATTTGTCCTTTATAATCATGAGCATTAGAGAGTTTAGATTGTGAAAGAAAAGCGTACATCTTACTAAAATACGTTCACACAAAAGCGGTTGTCGCTAGCGACACTATCCCTTCCACTTCCACAGATGTGTTATGACAGCATTGAATAAAAATACTACGTTACTATCATGAATGTGCATTAGGGCCCTTTTTCATGGACTAAATGTCGTACTAAATTGTTAGTACTGAATCAGCTCAACGAGCAAAAGCACGGGAATCTAAGTTTTAACGTCGTGCACGGTCGTGCGTCGAAATTTCTATGCACGACATTAAAGCTTAGATTCCAGTGCTTTTGCTCCTTGAATTGATTCAGTACTAACAAATTAGCACTACATTTAGTCCATGTAAAACAAAACGGCTCTTACAGACAATAATATATAAACGCGATAGAGGAAAAATGGCTATTTTGGTTCCATATTCCCCTATATGCAACAGTTGCTAACACTCCTTCCTGATAAAAAACGGTATTTTTATTCAAGGACATAACGCAGCAAGCATGTAGAATATAATATTTTCAACTTCAACAATTCAACTTTATATTGATAGTTGTAGCGTAGCGTATTCGAAACAGATCGTGGAATACGGCGACGCAATGTCGCCATTTTGTTCTATACGATTGTTGAATTTAGACGGAGTAGGTAGCTCATCTGTGAACGCAGCTTAAATATAGGTATGAACAAACCAATCGATTCTTAAGGACAGTTTTTTGGCGATTCGTAAAGGGTTGATTCTAATAAATTGGTTTCATACAAAATCGCATATAGCAAGTCAGTAAAAATTTTAAGGACTTACGAATTGCTTACAGCTGCAAGTACTAAACATCAGTAAAGTTTATATTTCAGAAAAGAGAAAATAAAATAAAAACTGAGAATTTATTATTATTTTATTGAAAAATTTTTTTCTAAGTCGATCCTTTCAAATATTTTCTGTTTACGTCAAGTGTCTTTATCGCAGAGACGTAAAGATTTATAAGACAATATTAAAAATTCAACAAAAAATTTTTTTTCCTTTTAGATTAGACGCAACCGTAGGGAAGTTATTTGATGTTTTATGTTATGGATTTGGGACGATGTTAAGAGATTCTAAAAAGAAGTTCTATGATCGAATAAAATATAAGTAATTTGATTGTATGTGAGTGAGTCAGATAATACAATAACATCCTTCAAAAAAGATTCCTCTATATTCACAAAACAACTAAAAAAACTCCGATATGGCCATAACAGGACTTTTAAATTACGTAGTAACTAGTAAAACTAATTTTTTGAACAAAGTGTTTCTTAAAAGCTCTTATAATTTCTCCAATTTCCAGTTTCACTGAAAAGATGAAATATGTGCCAACTTTCAAAATTTGAAACAATCGTCATATTTACCGCCATTTTGAATTAAAAAACTAAAAGTTCAATTATATCTAAGACGTATTAAGTAGGTCAAGTATCAAACTCGCTGAAAAACATCCAATTTTCTTTTAGAAATTTATCCCCAAAGTTATATTTATATGGCAGTCATTTTTGAAATACCTTGTATTATTTTTCTAAACACATAAGAATGAAACTTTTGTACATTAGTGATGATTAAAGTAAGTACGAGTACCATTTTCTTGGATTTTCTCTGTTGAATAGTCACCACATAAAAGTTGCCTGCTTTGAAATAGTTTTATTGCATCTCGTAGCAATTCCAACTTTTGCTATTTTTAAAAATAAATTTTGCAGAATTTTCTAAATTAAATTGCATATTAAATGATTATATCAAGAGCATTATTTTATATTAAAAGTTTCTACGGATGTAGAAAAATGAGTTAAAAAGTTTTTATTCCTATATGAGATTTAATATTTCTTTGACTGAATTCTAAGCTTGCACCTAATATAGAAATTATGGAGTCTGGTGGATTATAGCAGTGTTTCTCAACATTTTTTGTGCCATGCCCCACCTAAGCCTTTCTAAAATTCTTATTCCCCCTATCTAACATTAATTTATAGGTATACAATTGTCTCAGATCAATAAACAAGATAAACATCGTTATTTACGTTTTTATTTGTCACCTACACCTTTTGTTATGATAATCATTGTTAAGATCAGCTTGGAAACGAAAGTAATTCGAACCATCACGTTCGTACTATTACAACTGCATCCGAAGATCGGATATTTTGTGTTTATAGTTATTGTTTATTTACGTATTGTAAATAAGATTTCCAAACAAACTACGTTTTTAGTGTTTTTCCAAAATTTATAGAAAGTATACTAAAAGATATTTTATAAAAAAGGTGCTCCACTGTGTATGTAAGAGATTAGATAAAAAAGAGGAAGAAATATCTTTCCATCGGAAAAAGTGAGGTTACATCTTTTTTTGTTGAAAGTAGTGCCGTTTCGTTTAAACGTTTTAAAACCTAACTAATATTTCAGATTTTCAAACAATAATATACCGCACGCTTATGCTGAAAACAGAATACTCTCTTCTGCTCATTTGTTTATGTTGGTGAGGGTGACAGTTTTATACCACAATATTCATATGTGTGCGATGTCCATCTTGATTATTGGTCTGAGATAATTTTTAATATTCAAAAATTGAATTGTTCACTGAAGAAACTCAAGTGCCGATTGAGAGTCGCCTTACGCTGAACTCCCCCCCCCTTAACAATCAATTTACCCCCCCCCCACACCTGTGGGACCTGGGCCCCACGTTGAGAAACACTGAATTATAGTCTGAAAGTTATTATTTTTAATTTAGATGTATTTGTATCGCAAAGTCGAGAAAGCTACGAAAAGTGTTTTTTAACGGAAATAACAGTTTCTGGACTGCACAGTTTGAAAACAACAGCCGGTACTATAAAGTTCTAGGTCTAGATTAATTAATGTCCAAATTATATTTAAAGTTCACGCCACACACACAGACTTGCCTTCTCATTTTCGACAAATCGGAAGACAAGCCTGTGTGTGTGTGGCGCAGGTTTAACACAGAAGTTTTGTTTTAATTAGTCCTTTGACAAAAGGTCAAATTAAAATAATCAATTATAATGGTCAAAGATTACAAACTGTGGGTAAAGGCAGCGCCACATACACAGGCCTTGCCTTCCAGTTTGGCATGCGCAGGCGGCTTGAACGCTGTCCAGACGCTCCGGTTTGGTCGGAGGGCAAACCTGTGTGTGTGACGCAGCCTTTAGTCATCTTAATGGAAATCTCTGTGATATTAATTATTTTTACAATTTTTTTTTTATAAATGTCACATCGACGGTTTTTGATAAAAAATCATATAAAATAATTGAAACAAAATAATTCCATAATTTATTAACAACATCAAGATAACTAATTTTCTTTATGAGATCAACGAACATTTCGAGATTTTCCAATGCTAACTTTTATTTTTTTTCCAAATTAAAATTTTCTTTTTTTAGTACAACATTAAACTTTAATTCTAACATCAAAGAAGTCATAATTACATATTATTTATAAAAATTTACTTGACGGGAATGCTTAAGTTAATTCAAGAGAAGAAAAGACGAAAAGTGCTTTTAAGTTAAATTATATCCATACGCTTTTTCTTTTATAAAGAAAAGTATTAATATTCTTTAAAATCCAACGCGAAAATTGAATATCAAAAATTCTTTTGTGTTGCATTGATTAACTTAATATTTAAAACTTACCGATAATGTTATGATTTTATCGAAAAGCATAATCGCAGGCATGTGGAAATCGAATACAAAGTACTGAAAAAAGAAAAACGTTATCATTATTAATAATCATATTTCGAAAAAACATTGATAATTAAATAATATAATTATTCAAAAGAAGGTACGTAAATGAAACATAATTTTTTTTACCTCATTGTAATAAGGACAATTGGTGCTTTCCTTTACACTGGTGTATTTTCTTTGATCTCCTATTTGAATGCAAACTACTGGATCCATATTAAGTCCTGCTAATTGCCTCGCTTCTATAATTGTTATGCAAACTTGAAAATCTTGAGCTTTTAAAATCGACTGAACAGTTGACGCCAATTCCGATTTGATCCTTTAATTAAAATTAACAAATTTATGTTTTGAAACAATAATAAAGTAAAGTGCAAGCTTTAATTAGAATTTAAGTGAACAGGGAGCTTATAATTAGTACCTATATTGTGCAATCGAGTTTAGTACATGCAATGTTATCTAGATTAGTTTCATACGCTTCAAGTAGAAGTAATTATTCTGGTGCAGTTAAGTTATTAAATTCAGATTGTGTTAATAAATGGAAATCCGTCATTAAAAAACCTTTTTTTTTTAACTTCTTGACTTTTTGTACCAAACATGTAAAAGGGACCTTAGGAAAAGTTTTGAATGTTTTAAGAGCTCTTAATTGGTTCTTTAGCCATATTTTAACAATTGAACATCACTTCTAAAATTTGAATAGAAACTTGAGTTTGGCCTTTAAAACTGCATTATTTTCCCAATTTAAACGACTTTCTAACTCCAATAATAAGCAGAACTTTTGTCATTATTAATTTTTATACGTATTTCATACTATTTTTAGTTAGGTAAACTTTAATTTTTTCATTTTTACCGACACGTGACCACCTTATTTGTATAAATTAAGTTGAAAAAGACGTATTTATTGAGTTTAATTAGTTAATTACTTAATACATTTTTATTGTTTATTATTACTAATAGCGTATTCGATTTGGACCGCACCGACACGGAGCCAGTGCGGTTCTGCACCAGTGGAGTGCAATCACGTGATTGATTTACACAGTTATAGGTGGGTGCACTGTTGCGAGGCAACACCAATAAAACACATAAAACTGGGGTAGTGCAAATAAAACTGCACTGGCACCGCGCTGGTGCAACCAATCGAATACGCCATAAATTAATTATTTATTGAACTTCCTAAAAGTCAGGTGTCGGTAAAGATAAAAAAAATAAGTTTACTTAAATGTGAAATATTAAAAAACAAATTAATTCCATTAAGTACGAAAAGTCCTGTTAATGGCCATTCCCGTATTTTGAGTTAGTGCCTGGACTAATAATAGAATATGTTTGAATAGAATCGACTCTATTGTAGGTATGAAAATACATCTCAACATTCAAAGGAAGTTGGTAATCGTTCTCGTTAGTCGTCATAGAAAATTATTGCAAGGTAGTACCTTTGAATCAAATTTGTGTAATTTACATTTACAGGTGATATTACTCAAACTCAGCAATTAGCAACCTAGTTTAAAACTTTTATTGAACTACTGCTTTAAACCAGTGCTTGCTAAACTGTAAGATATTGCATACTATTTAGCTGCAATGTACAGTCAAAATCGGTTATAACGACTTTGAGGTGACAGCAAAATTCGGTCGTTATAACCGATAGTCGTACTAAGCAATTATGTTTTTAAGCAAAAAAAGCGACTTCTACATTTCCTCGATATATCCGATATGTCGTACAAAGCGGTGTCGCTATAACCGGTTTTGACTGTACAATGAAACATGGATTTTTGGACGTAAATACCCCGCTCGTATAGGTGACGGTAAAGCAGTGTTTTATCTTTGAACTCAAGTTCTCGAGTTCTAATTCCAAGTTGAGCAGAAATTTTTAAGGAGATTTCCTTGTTTAGTTCAGGATGTTCGTCCATCATGTACTTTAACAGTGCTGTTCCTAAAGTGGCGTAATGAAACAGTAACAAAGCCTACACAGAACACGTAGGCTAATAATCATAGTAGTTGTGAACCAGTGTTGTACGGTTGAAGGTCTTATCATTTAGTCGTGGCATGTCGCGTGTGAAGCATTGCACGCAATACTAACAACACATAAGAAATGACCAAGATGGTGGATAACACATTTACACAAAAAGCCATCAGGCCATCAATTTGTTTTTAGATTGAATTTAGATTTTTAGATTTTCGCGTCCACACCGCAACTCAGGGTTCCTTTGTGTTAGCGACAAATACAGACAACCGACGAATTGCCATGCAGCTCATAAATCATATTCACTTCAGTTGTATGTATGTTGCACTTGCAGTTACACAAAACTAACGCTATAAAAGAAGAAGCGAGGACTTAGAAGGTCTTACATGGAGGTATTTGATAATAGGTCTCAGTCAAATTTTTTTATTGCAGGATTGCTCCGCATAGCTTCAATCTGGGTCTGCTGGTGAAAACAAAAAAAAATTAAGTTTTCTTTGATTCTGATGATATAATCACACTTCTACTTCAGTTCTGCTATGCAGGATTTCTTTTAAGAAATCCTAGAGACAGAGATTTGCCGATCAAGCAGCTGGAGCTGGTACTGCCATCTATATCATACATCAATGTAGCTAACATTCTATGTATATGTAGGTATGCCGACAAAATTCCTTTAATGTAAATTGTGCAAATGTACCAAGTCTTCTGAAAAGGTGAAGCTCTTGGAGTGTTATTATTTATTATAACCGTATAACTCTTTTTTGAAGTACTTATGGTTTTAATTTGTATTTGCAAAACAGGAGAAGTTTCTATTTAAAGAGTTCATTAGATAAAAAAAAATCAGACGAGGTCGTGGTGGTTCAGTGGTACCAATACTAAAGAATATACTATAGGTATGTATGGTATTTGATGGTACGGAGCTGGACCATAAAAGAGCAGCTAAATCTGGAGTCAAAAGACTGGCGAGAAATTTTCTTTCAAGGGAAGAGAAACTATCTAAAAATAATTTAGCTTTGCTTTGATAACTAACCTTCAAATTAACTTTCGATGGTAATTAATAAATCCAGTTGAATTTAAAGCAAAATTGCATAACGACTAGGCGTCTCGATAACTTCTAAACATTATGTTTTATTGCTCTATTGTTGTTATTATTGGTAATATGCAGATATGTATGTATGTGTATACGAGTATGTGGATAAAAGGAATAGTAGTGTTGTATATCTGATGTAGCTATATCTAGATTTGAAATTGTAAAATTAAACTACAAACCCTGTTCATAGTGTCCATTCTGATAATCTTTTAAGCACATTTATTATGATTTATATTCACAGATATAAAATATGAGTTACGACGTTATCTATTTATATTTATTTGGATCGTTATTGTTTATATTCGAATGTCAAACTTTCTCTTTCTACTTTCATAATACAAAAATTCAATATTACTACAATAATGGCAACTTTAAAGTAATTAATAAAAATTAATAAAGGGCTGTAAAATATTCAGGGGTGCCAATGAATCACGGAAGTAAAAGAAAATAACACTAACTATATCCTATCACTAACTATAACACTTTTAATAATTTCATAATAATCAGTTTTAAAAATAAATTAAAATAATAACTAAATAATAAATAATAAATTTAACTATTCAATAACTTTTGAAACCTATAATTAATTAAAAAGTTTAGATAAAGAAATACCTGAGTGATAAGGGTGAAATAATTTTTCTAAGGTTAAAAATGATTTAAGAGGTAAACTAAAAATTATACGGAAGCTGTAGCTTTTCTGGTTGTCGAGGTACAGAGAAATCAGTTGTTATCGTTGATAATGCTGATAATTTTTTTTTCATATACAAAGCCAATCATATTTTACAATGTTCAGTCACATGTTCATTTTTACCCAATCACATAAAACTTTAACTGACAATCACCCTAGGGTAATTTTCAATTGTCACTTTTGACGTTAAATTTAAATTAAAAAAAAATTATCTCGTTGAATATCCCTCGGGCATTGATGAATCCTCATAATTTTGTGTTTTGAAAAAACACCCCTCCGCTTCGCGTCGCGTCGGGGTGTTTTTAAAAATGTACTTTCAAGATATGACAAAATTATTTCGGTTGTTATCAATGCCCTAGGGTTATTACAGTTGATAATAAAATAGGGAAAATTAAAATTAAGTAATTCTGGTCCAATCTTGATGAGATTGGACTCAAATGAAAGTGTTTGAAGAGCTGAACACGGGCATCTAAAATTTATCTCCATTTTGATCTCAGCGGCGGCGCTAGCAATAGGATTACAAAAAATGGCAAGTAGCTGGTTTAAACGATACAAAATTTCCAGCATGCTGTAATACTGAACCAGTATTTGGATGATTTGGATCTAGCATCAAGATAGAATTTTGCATCGTTACACTATTCAAATATGCGCTTTTTTTGGGCAAAACTTAACTGCATCTTGTCCCTGTACAAGAAATAATAGCTATGGCTAAAAGCTAAACAATAATTTAATTTGTTATTCTTATTTCATAGGCTCATAGGCGTCTTAATTAAAAAGCACTAACACCTGGTGTAATATGGTAAAAAAATTAAAATGTTTTCTATAACTTTAAGAAATTGTATACTACATTATGTATTTTTTGTTAAACTTTAGAATAGGTTGAAAGTTTGTTAAAAATTTCCCTTTTAAAAGAATTTAAAAAATTTAACTTTTATTTAGAAAGGGCCTTAAACCGTTTAAAAGTTTAATTTTAAATTTTAGTATAAATTCAACTCTTGCTATTTAAAATATAAATAAAGTGACATACCTTGAAGATTTCCTAATTTTCTCATGCATAGAAAGCGATTCTTGGCTATCGGCGTTTGAAGTAAGGGAGCTTTGACTTTCGGCTCTTGAAATAGGCGCAGATTCCGAATCCGAATGATGTCTTGATGTTTTTCCAGATTCCATGCCTTGCATTAAAGCTGTAGTTTCATCTTCGCTACCTACTTCTTTAGGAGGCCTTTGCTTGCCAAGTTTCATTAAATTCTTCACGCTTTTAAAAGTCGAACTTCTTTTACGTTCGAATTTTTCGGCAGTGGAAGGTGAGGTATTCGATGAAGTATTTAGTGATATGGCTCGTTGTAATAACGATCTACGCGTCGTTTTTTCAGGACTTTGCCAATTTTCTTGCCGCCCCGTCGAAAAACTTTTTTCTAAATTAGCTATATTTTGTTCTATGTCTATTAACATTTGTTGATCATCATCTAAAATATCGTAAGCTTGGCTTCCGGCAAACGATGCAGTCGATTCATCGGGTGTGGAATAAATTACTTCGAAATCGACCGTTGCCTAAACAAAAAAGAGTGCAATTAGTTTTATAACTATTTGTTTTCTCGGATGAATAATTTATGTTCAAATTGAAAATCAATTTTATTAGAAAGGTTTGATAAGTATCACTACTAGGGGTAGTAAAAAAGTTAATTACTTATGAATTTTAAATTAGTCTTCTGTTTACCAAAATCGAATTCAGGTTTGTAACTTTTACAACTTTTCCTTAATTTAAAGTAAAATTAAAAAATTTAGTTTAATTTAACGTAATTTGGAAATTAACTTTTTTTAAACTTTCATATAAATTGTTTATTTTAGGGGACTAATTAATGCGCTTGAACAAATCCCTTCATAGGTACGTACGTATTTAAATTATTAAAATTCTTTTCGAGTGTTTAGTTCGATGCTGGTTTTAAATAACTTTTTGAAAATTATAAACTCTTGCTCTAAGGTGTTCTAACGATGTGTGCAACCACGAAAATATGAAATAAGACTTGCATAATTTCTCTAAAATGTGACTCCTGAATATTATCAAATATTTGGATGCTCCTGTTGACGATGATCAAAACTATACTTAGACCAAGATATTAACCCTTTTATGCCAAAAACGTGTCTCAATTCATTCTCATGACTAAGGAACAAATAATCCGAACTTTCCTTTTAGATATTTACGTTTCTCAAAAATTGAAGTGGTAAGCCAATGTTAATAATGCTTATTTTGCTTTTTTCAAAAATTTTGCTTAAAGACATTATTTTCCTTATTTTTTGAGCTTTTCTTTCGAAGATAATTCGTTTTTTTTCAGTTTAAATTAAATTTCTAGCCCCCCCCCCCCAAATTTACATAAGAAATTCACCAAAGCCATTTCAAGCGAATAACTAGTAAATAGGTAAATACCACGGTTATAATCCTAGTTATCGCATAGTTATCGAAGACACGCCCCTTTCTCATAACCAGTGGTAGTTCGCTTAAACAGAGTTTATTACTACTATTAGTTTTGACACGGTAAAATTTGAAAATACTTCAATTTGACTTTAAGTATGCAAAATTTTTAAGGTTAGCAAAAATAATTGAGATCGTAGTGGTTTATATTTTGTGTTTATATTTTTATAACTAAACAAAGCGAGAATAGTATATTGTTTTGTTAGGATTAAAAGTGGAACTTTGTTTGGTAAGCAATTTTTGCATTTGCAAGGCAAAGCGAAGCGTAGCCGAGCGGATGCAAAAATTAGACACTTGATGATGAAGGTGTGTTGTAGTTTTAAAATCGAATATTTGAGGATAATAACTAAACTTTGACGTTTGTAAGTTGTACTAATTTTGGGTGTTGCTGGAGCTTGTCGCTGCGACGAGTTAGTACATTTAACGATTCACGATATTGAAGATCTTAAAAAATCAGTTTTACTGATTAAAATTCCTAACACTAAAACTAATAAGGCTAGATCATTTACTTTGATAGGAGATAACTATTTAAATTTATACAGAAAATATGTGTCCTTTCGCCCGACAAACTTTGCAGAACCACGTTATTTTGTAAAATACCAAAATGGTATATGTCATCGAGTAGTAGTAGTAGGACTTCATAAGATTAGCAGTGTTCCACAAGAGGTCGCTAAATTTCTAAATCTAGATAATGCGAAAGAATTTACTGGCCACTGCTTAAGACGAACTTCTGCCACGTTTCTAGTAGATGCCGGCGGTGACCTCACATGTCTGAAAAGACATGGGGGTTGGAAATCAAGCACTGTGGCTGAAGGATACATCGAGGATTCTTTAAAAAACAAGAACGATATTGCACAAAAAATATTGGGACTGGGTCAACCTTGCACCAGTACAATCATCACTGACAATAATAGCATAATTAATTGCGATGACATGGAAGAAGTTACTGAAACACTTCCTGGAACAGAAATTACAGAAAAAAAGTCTTAGAAAAGATATGATTATTTACGAAGCAGTAAAAACTATAACTGTAGATGCTCAGAGTGATCTTAATGATTCTAAAAACCTCAAGATTGTTGACAGAGCGGGTTTATTAAATTTTCAAGCATCCACAAATTGCACGTTTAATATTAATATTACAAATTAGTTTATTATTTCGATTTTTGTTTTATTTAATTCGCAGTCTGTTTGACTCTTCATTTATCTTTGTACTATTTTCTTAAATAAAATTTATTCACACAACAAACCTTTAAAAATGTTAAAAGTAAAAAATTCTTAGGATTAAAAGTGCTTTTAATTCTAGGAACTAAAAGTGTTACCGAGGCAACACACACTTTTTCTATTAGTGACAAAAACGTCAACTTCAATTGCAGTTTTTGGTATTAAAAGTCACTACATTTAATACGGTTGCAGAAAAAGTAGTTATCTAACAGTGGATATTAATAAACCATACATTTAAAAAAAATTTTTTGAACTCGTGGTTCAAAACCCGCAACTGAACAACCTTAAATGTAAATGGAAAATTTTAAATTTTAAACTAAAAATTAAATTGTCAAAAAATTATTAAATTAGCTTTTAATACAAAATTTAATTGTGTTAAATTTCAAAACTGAACTTTTTTTAAAATATTCAAATTTACCACCAAATATAAAGAATAACTATTGTATAAAACAGCTCTCGACGTGGGTTACTACTGGTTATAGAAATATCGAATTGATGACGTTTCAACGGCCATATTGCGATATTCATGACGTCATACGCTATGACCATTTCTATAACCAAACCGCTTGAATGCGATTGGTAAATATACCATTCGTAACCAATCATTACTAGTTGTATTCACTTGAAATTGGCTTATGTTCGTGATAAAACTATAAATGACTAAAATATAACTTTAGGAATGCATGAAAGGGTAGGGAAAATACCACGTGATACGTTTTAGAGAGTTTTAGTTTTAGGTTTTTTTGATTCTATTTCATTAAAAAAAAATTTTCTGTATACAGGAGGTTCAACAATTAAATAGTACTATTTGGTAGTAGAAGTTGAAGATTTTAACCTTAATGTAGGTACAAATACACCTATAAAGTATAAACGTAACCAGAGCTCCGATATCATCGGTTACATACATGGATGTCGTTACGTTTTACGATTTACGATTGTTTTGCTCCCAGGGCAAAAACCTCTGCTTTCAGATGAAGAAAAAAGGTACTCAAAATTTTTAAGCTCTATCTCTACTTTTTCTAGGATCTTAGTTAATTGCCTTGCGATCGATTTTGCGCATGCGCAAAGCCTCAAAGTCTCAATACAAGGAACAGATACCTAAACATGATTTTTTTATATGGGTCACCCTGTATATTATTGCATATTTGGATTCTTCTATAGATAACGATCAAAATTATATATGGGTTAATGGGTCTGAGATGGGTCTGAACCAAGATAGATGCAAAAATGTAGGTATTGTTTTGATTTCTGTTTGGCATAAATGGGCAGCATCTTGGTCTAGACCCATATCAGACCCATTAACCTATACAGGGTGGGTAATTTAACTTGTAACCCCTAACGATTTTTGGATGCAACCCAAATTACAAATATCAATACAGTCTAGATACATCTACTTTTAAAAAATAAACAACAGATCAGGGTAGGTAAATATCAAACTAAAATGCTAATTTTAATAACTGACATTTGTCACAAAATTATTTTAATAACGAAATTTTATTTTCCGTCGATCGATTGTTAATGCATGTCATTAAGCAATAAGAAATTGATCATTAATAACCCCTATTAATGATCAATTTTCTATTAATGATCAATTATGGTATAGGCAACCAAATCACACCAATATTGCATTAGGTCTGTTCGTTTGTCTTGCACTGACTTACTCTAACTTGCTCTAACTCGCTACAATTTACTCCTGCTCTTGACTAGGAGTAAGAAATGTAGAAACGAACATGGTTCCGAGCAACCAGTGCAAGACAAATGAACATACTTTGTATTTTCTACTCTTTGTCAAGAGCAGGAATAAGTTGGAGCAAGTTGGAGTAAGTTAGTGCAAGACAAACGAACAGACCTATTGAAATTGCGACATTTGTTGTCATTTTTGTTTTCAATGGTACCTTTGATTGTAGAATATTATTGAAAACTTGACTTTTTGTCGTAAAGTAAAATTAGATTTTCTTAAATTTAATGAGAGGCGATCGACGGAAAAATTTAGTAATCAAATCGTGTGTTAATTACCGATTAATAATCTCAACAATTAAAGCGCTCGCTACTCTCGCGCTTTAAAATGTCTCGATTATTAATCGGCCTTATTAACACACTAGTTGATGAAATAACTATTAAATACTTGTAATAAAAAATACATAATTTTTATTATTTTTTTGTTCCTATTCTAGTGTATTTTTTATTACAAGTATTTAAATAAAATTTCGTTATTAAAATAATTTTGTGACAAATGTCAATTATTAAAATTAGGATTTTAGTTTGATATTTACCTACCCTGATCTGTTGTTTATTTTTTAAAAGTAGATGTATCTAGACTGTAGCGCGATTCACTAACTATTTTCGGTAGCGAGCGACGTCGGTCACCATAAAATTCGTTACGTACCGATAGTTGCTATTCACTAACTCAAACTTTGCGATTTTTGTCGATAAATCTGTCGGTACCCCCACCGAATATTCGCTAAGTCCAAGGAGAGTTATTGCAAATAGCGCCATTTACTAACTATTTTCGATAGCGAGCGACGTCGGAACCATAAAATTCGTTAGGTATCGATAGTTGCTATTCACTAACTCAAACTTTGCGATTTTTGTCGATAAATCTGTTAGACTAGGCGCAAAACCATAATTATTTTATACAAGCGGCATTTCATATAACATTTTGGTAACCGACGTTTTTCTAATATTTCAAACCTGCTGAATACGAAAAGTGCGGTTATCAAAGCGAAATTGTAACCGGAAGCGAGATATTGAAGATGGCAACTTTTTCGGAAGAACTAGAATTCCCTAACCCTAGCTCATAGAAATACCACGAAAATAACAAATTATATATTTTTCGGAATGATGAACATGAAAAAATAGACAAATATTTCATTTTAGCCATGCACTTCTTCAGAAATTACGGTATTCTGATTTTTATGTTAAGAACAGTTTGTATAGCTTACGAGATACCATGAACAAGTTTTTAGTTATTATAATCATAGATATTTAAAAAGGACACTTTCATGTACAATTTCTACGAATTTTAAATGTCTCTTGTTAGTACGAGAGCGCTTAACGCACTTAACATAATTTTATTCTTTTGAAGAAATATTTTTTTTTAACTTTTTTAGTTTAAGTTGCCTTAGTGCAATGTTTATAGAGAGTAGAGATTATTTCAATTACAAATATTTATAGAGGATACCTTCTTCCCCTTCCTCTTCTTCTTCCGTTATTGAGAGACATTTAAAAACTAGGCGAAGTAAACCCAAGAGGGACCTTTATAAATATTTATGTAATTGAAATAATTTGAGCTACGCCATTCATTTCACCCCCATTTCAGCATTCACCGTTCAAATATAAAAAAAAGAAAAAATTGTAAGTACATCAATAAGGTTCAACATTGTTATACAAGTCCAATAAGAGTTCCCAGCTACTGAGAGACATTTCAATTTAAGTGAAATAAACCCAAGTATGTCCTCTATAAATATCTGTAATTAAAGTAATTTGAGGCTCCCCTACCCCTTTCTCTATAGGCGTTCAAATATGAAAAAGTGTAAAAATTGTAAGCATTTCAAAAAAGTTCAACATTGTCCTAAGTGCAGTCAGAGTTCCTTGCTACTGAGAGATATTTAAAATTCAGGTAAAATAAACCTAAAGGTGTCCTCTATAAATATTTGTAATAAAAATAATCGGAGACCCCTTATCTTCTTCATTATAGGCCTTCGAAACGGAAAAAGTGTAAAAATTGTGAGTGTTTCCAAAAAGTTAAAAAATGTTGTAAGTGCTGTAAGAGTTCTCCTGCTACTGAGAGACATTTAAAATTTAGGTGAAATAAACCTACAGGTGTCCTCTATAAGTATCTGTAAATAAAATAATCTTAGTCCTCCTACCCTCTTTACTATAGACATTTAAAACTAAAAAAATGTTTAAATTGAAAGTGTTTCAAAAAAGTTCAACAATTCTTATAAGTGCAGTAAGAGTTCACGTGCTAGTGAGAGACATTTGACATGTAGGTAAAATAAACGTATAAGCAAAGTTTCCTCTATAAATATTTGTAATTAAAATAATTTTAGTCCCCTTGCCCCCCTCACTAAAGGCGTTAAAAGCTAAAAAAATGTAAAAATTGAAAGTGTTTCCAAAAAATTACACAATTCTTTTAAGTGCAGTAAGAGTTCTGCTACTGAGAAACATCTATATTAACGTAGGTGAAATAAACCTGAAGGTATCCTCTATAAATATTTGTAATTGAAATAATCTCTACTCTCTATAACCATTTCACTAAGGCAACTTAAACTAAAAAAGTTAAAAACAATATTTCTTCAAAAGAATAAAATTATGTGAAGTGCGTTAAGCGCTCTCGTACTAACAAGAGACATTCAAAATTCGTAGAAATTGTACATGAAAGTGTCCTTTTTAAATATCTATGATTATAATAACTAAAAACTTGTTCATGGTATCTCGTAAGCTATACAAACTGTTCTTAACATAAAAATCAGAATACCGTAATTTCTGAAGAAGTGCATGGCTAAAATGAAATATTTGTCTATTTTTTCATGTTCATCATTCCGAAAAATATATAATTTGTTATTTTCGTGGTATTTCTATGAGCTAGGGTTAGGGAATTCTAGTTCTTCCGAAAAAGTTACCATCTTCAATATCTCGCTTCCGGTTATAATTTCGCTTTGATAACCGCACTTTTCGTATTCAGCAGGTTTGAAATATTAGAAAAACGTCGGTTACCAAAATGTTATATGAAATGCCGCTTGTATGGTTAAGGAGACGTTATTTCCCATTACAGTCCTAGTCTATGTCGTTACGTACCGACAATTCGTTAAGTTCTTAGCGAGAGTTAGAATTCGTGTGTTAAAGACTTATCGATAATTTTTGACAAATTGAAACATTATTTTTAAGGCCTTTATTGTTCAAATCAAGAAAATAGTAAAAATTAGTTGGTTTTAATGATAATAATAAAAATTATTAAAAGATCTATTGAATTTCAGAAACTTTAAAACATTTAAAAATTAAGATTTTTTTAGGTTATGTTAAGTTTGAATTAATTCTTTATATGTATTTTTACATTCTATAATTAATCTCATTACTCTTCTTAATAAATATTGCTTACTGCTATGTAGGTACTTCATTTTTTAATTATTGCTTTGAACCCAAAAATTTTAAAATAGCGGAAAGTGAGGTGAATTTTAAAATTCTATTAAATAGAAACTTTTAAAAACATTTTTAAATTTCAAGGAAGGGGAATTGTTGAAACACTGTGTGTTTGACTATTTCTCTTCGCCTTTTCTTTTATTATTGATATCCTTATGAGAAATTGGGAAGTTAAAAATTGTAGGAACGGACTTTTTGAGTAGAAATTCTATCTATTTTTGCACTTCAAGAAATTAATAAACGAATACAGAAGTTTTATGTCCCATAAAAGCGTACCTTAAACGTGCCTTAAACTGTCCTAGCTTAAAGTCTTTTCACAGAGTCCTTTGTTCCTTGGTAAATAAACCTTTCCTTTAAATAAACCAACTATTAAAATTTTTAATTAGTTTCCGGTAAAATTTTTGAATTTTGCTGTATTAAACAAAAAATATACTAAGGATTAATTTGTTTATGTGACTACAATATAAAATTGTATTTTTATAAATAAAAATATCTGTTGTGTCAACACAAGACTTTCCGATTGAGTTGATTATTCTAAGATCAAAACAGTTAGAAAACAAAAGAATACTGAACATTTTTATAATCACTGAATAAAAATAAATAAACGTCAAAATTTTTTGACAAATGTCAAATTTTTTGACAACTGTCAAATTTTTTGACAATTGTCAGAAACGTCAGCTGCCAAATATTATTAGATATTTGATTGCGTAAAAACTCCTTGTAAAACAAAATAATGTTAAAAAATTTTATATCATTGTATAGAGAAAAAAATTCTCTATCGGATGATTTAAAAAAAATTATATAGTGCCATTTAAAAAAAACAAAATTTCCTTAATTGCACGCCCCCTAGCGGACCGATTTTGAACAAACTCCTTTCTGCACTCCGTTGTTATCTGATAAGACCTTACGCCAAATTTCAAGTCAATCGGTTCGGTCGTTTCAGAGATTTCGTGGGGAACTACATCCACACACACACACATACACATACATATGTACAGTCAGCCTCACAATTAATGGCCTCCTTGCTATACGTTTAGTACGAATTTTGGATGAAACCATCATAACACCCCCTACTTAAATTGAGGGGTAGTTTTATTTTGCCAACAAGTAATCAATCACAACTTCCCCTTGTGTCTTTTTGTCGTTGTTGGCCAGTGTTAAATTCGAACCTTATCTTAAAGGGGGGGGGGTAATAAAAAAACTTCTGTAGAGTACCTAATTTTTTATTACTTTAAGAGATACACCATAATTTATTTAAGTAATCGAATTCTTCGTTGCTTCCATCTTAAGATTAAAGATGACTAATTCTGATAAAAATTTGCCCCTAAAGCCGTATTGACGCATAAACTGAGATCATATTATACAGTTGTGAAATAATTGCGCAAACCTCCCCGCCGGTCGCAGTGACACTTAGTAATACATGATGGAAGTGAGATCAGACAACGTTTCGAAAAATTGCACAATTATACGTGTGGCGAGATTTAAAGCACGAGATTCTCCAACAGTTTCGTCGCTCTACCCACCAAAGAAAGTTGACGCAACAATTATTTTGAGTTTTCTGTGTGCAGTAAAGTTCAAAAATATTAAAGGTAAGGGACAATTTTTTTTTAAATCAATTAAGGGTGGCATTTTTTTGATTCAAAAATATATGGTGTGCGGCTCTATTGCCAAAATTCAAAGAATACGTTAAAAGGCAAAAGTTGAACTCTGACACCTACTTACTGATGATTTTGGAGTTTAAAAATTTTTTGTGGACGTATTTTGCAATCCTTTAATGTACGAATTTTGGCAGTACAGTTGCTGGTTTTAAAGATCGCCGGAAATAAAAAAAGTTATTCAAATTAAAACAATTTCTCAGGTTCGCGCGAGATGGAAAAAAATACCGTAAACGACGACTGCGGACAAGAGAGCGAAATAAGCGCACATTTCGGCATTTCAGTAAAAAATTTGGACCACAAGAGGGTTTACGACAAGCGCCACGCTTGTTACTTTTGTAACAAGCATTTTTTAAAAATAGCAAGGCACCTGGAGTTAAAACATAAACAAGAATTGCAAGTCGCAAAAATATTGGCCAAGCCAAAAAACAGTAAACAGCGCCGAGACGAGTTCATGCTTTTGGCAAAGGTAGGAGATTATTATCACAATATGGAAGTACTTGCGACCGGTGTTGGTGAATTACTTTTGGCCAGACGACCGAACGAGTCGATGGAAACAAAATATGAAATATCTTCGTTCGGCCCCTGTCCGTACTGCTTAGGATTTATGTTAAAAAAGCACCTGTGGTTACATGCAAAAAAATGCAGTGCCATCCAACAAAAAAATGACGAAAACCTACGTAGGACCAATATTAAAATGCTAAGTGATGCGTTGGTTAATAGCGTTACATGCAATGGAATCGATTCGGTCTACAGAGAGAATATCGTTGACACGATGAAAAACGACGTGATTAGTACCAACTGCAAGAATGATATTTTAATACTGCAATTTGGAAAAATGGCCTACGAAAAGCACGGCAATAGTCAACGAGATCTCATAAGACAAGGAATGAGACAATTAGGCCGCCTTAGGATGGAACTACTCTGCAAGCAGAAGGAATTTACTTGTTTGAAGGATTTCATCGTGCCCCAACAATTTGATAACATAGTCGAAGCGGTTAGGACCTTGTGCAAAGCAACTTTTGAAAGAGAGAGACAAAAATTAGAATATGGGGTTCCTTCGCTAGCTCTGAAACTTGGCTACAGCCTAAAAAAGTGCGTGGGCATCTTAAGAGGATTGGCTTTGAGAAAGGGCGACATTTCGTATGAAACTAAACTCAAAAGTTTTTTGGACATCATGGACCTCGAGTGGAGTGTTAGAATCTCTTCCAATGCGATAGCGACGATGCACAGAAAAAAAATGAATACAGCAAAGTTGGTACCTCTCACTACAGATTTGATTAAACTAAACGATTTTATTTATAAAGAAATTGACGCCAATATGGTACTTTTGACTAAAAATAGAAACGACAAAGATGCTTGGTACAAATTAGCCCAACTAACTCTGGCTAGAATCATATTATTTAATAAACGTAGAAGTGGTGAGGCGAGTCGAATGTTAGTGTCCCAATATAAAAGTAAACCCAATTGGGACAAGGAATCTAGCTTAGAATTACAAAATTCTTTAACACAATTTGAAAAAAAATTGGCAAACGATTTGAAATTAGTCCAAATCGAGGGTAAACGTTCCAGAACAGTTTTGTTAACAAAAAATATGTGCACCGCAATCGACCTGTTATTAGAAACGAGAGCAGATGTCGGAATAACGAAAAGCAACCCGTACGTATTTTCTAGATTATATAAAGAGTCGAGTGGTCATCTTCGAGGCCCCGACAGTTTAAGAACAATCGTAAACAAAACAGGCATAGAACTTCCAGAAACAATAACCGGTACAAAATTAAGAAAATACGTAGCCACAGTTTGTCAGGTTTTTGATCTAAAAGAATACGAGATTGAGTGGCTTTCGAGGCACCTTGGCCACGACATTAAGATACATAGAGATTTTTATCGGCTACAAGAATCGGCCATCGAACTTACTAAAATAAGTCGTTTGCTTATGACGATAGACGAAGGAAAAGCTTCTAATTTTTATGGAAAGAGCTTAGAGAACATAAATTTAAACGGTATAACACTTCCGTCATTATTATGAAAAAAAGTTACACGATCAATTTTTAGATTTACCCGAGGTCGTCGCTGAAGCTTCAGATGATGAAGAACAAGATGTCGTGTTCAAAAATGTTCAAAATCTAAACGAAGAAAAGAAAAAGAAAATATCAACCACTGTCGTTCCTTCGTCCAAAAATGACAAAACAGTTAAAGCGCCAGCTTCTTCAGGAGATCGCATAAACAGCTCTATCGACAGCGAAGAAGGTAAAGTTAATAATTGACGATGTCCTATATTTTCCATTTACGTAACTCTCGATTTGATTTTGTAGAATATACAGAACCTAAACCTAAGAGACGCAAATTTATAAGAAAGCCTTGGAATTCCGACGAAGCCGCGGCAGTTATTCGTTTTTTTAGAATGGAGATAAAGCGACAAATCGTACCGGGGAAATTTCGCTGCGTACAACTCTTAGAAAAATGTTCAGAAACTTTACGAACAAGAAATTGGCGCGACATCAAGTACTACGTTAAAAATCACATTACGAAATGCAAACGTCGTCCTTAATAGTTGTTAGCAAGTTAATTATATATTATATAAATTAGTAGTTAATAAATGTTTTGAGTTTTGTAATTGTCATGCGACTTATTGTCTTGGCCGATAACCTAAATGAACTTGGAAAACCTTCTTTAAATCACATATTACGTTTAAGTAATTAAAACGAGTCTTCTACAATACAAGAGAGATAGGTTATCGCATGCATTCAAAAAGGATATAATTTCATTTTCCTATCTTTCGAAATTAGCTTTGGGAAAAGCCAAAAGCATCGGGCGATGCTTTTGGATAAAAAAAGTAATACTGTCCGTTCTTAAAACGAGTACTTGACTTCATTTCATAAATCTTTTGCCGGTTTAAAACTTAAAAGCTTCAACATTTTAAAGCATCGTACTTGATTTCATTTGATAAGTTTATTCTTGTCGTATTAAAACTTTAATTGAATAATTTTTGACGTCCAAATAAAGTGAGGTTATGTTCGTAGCCTGTAACTTTTAACTTTTTCCAATCCAAGAAAAAGTTGTTATATCTTTTTGTTCCTGTAATGAATTTATAATGTAATAAATAAAAATCTTAATTTTATCGTTACCGTATTTAATTAATAAATTCAATTAAATTAACATTAAACAATCACGAAGTACA
Source organism: Malthinus seriepunctatus (assembly GCA_963924605.1). Lineage (NCBI taxonomy): Eukaryota > Metazoa > Arthropoda > Insecta > Coleoptera > Cantharidae > Malthinus > Malthinus seriepunctatus. Next base: position 72,994,660 of record OZ004600.1, read on the forward strand.
TTGACATTCAAAACGACAAAAATGCGCTGTGACAGCAAATTCCGTTGTTGTATAACATTTTTAACATAGGCGTGCCTTGGGAACTTTACTTTACATTCATTCCAGTGGCGTAACCCAAGAAAATGTCTCTTGAAGAATTAGCATTCTATTTTATTGTCTTAGTTTGTTTGAACCTCCGTTTATTTTATATTTGCTCTACTAAACCTCGAGGTACTACAACCTATTATTTATGTTAAAGAAGGATTAATTTGATGGCTCAGTCCTTCCGCTTTAAAATTAACTAAAACTAAAAACTAACGAATTTCGGGCACTGAATGCCCATAAAAATAACTATAAATATTAAAAATAATTTCTTTCATTATCTAAAAAAAATCAAGACCAACACACATACACACACACAGACTTTTTTCTAAAAATGGTCTAGATCGTTTCGGGGGACCTCAAAACAGATATATCCGGTGTTATCTCAAAATATTTTTTTTACCCCATTACAATACTTTCCTTTAATACCTTAAGGTATCGGAAAGTAATAAGATAGGAGAAGTGACATAACACAAACAATAAAATTTAAAATAGCAGAAGTACCACAGATAACTGAGATATATTTACAATAGATGCGGGAGCTAGGGTGAGACGTAGGTTACCATCATCGGTAGGGGGGTAGGTAGTTCTTACCGTTATCACGGTATGGCGCTGGCAGCATCGAGCTCCGCGTATTTAATACATAGGGATCAAGTAGGAATGTGATATAATGTAAAAATTGAAGTTTATTTTAAAATAATTTGTCAGTTGTGTGAATGTTTGAGTAGTCACCCCCAAAGCAGAAACCATGTATTGATTATGGCATCTAAATTGAAAAGAACAGTTTAAAGTTTGAATAAAAAACGGTGTTCAAATCATGAAGTTAATAAGAGCGAATTTTAGTACATGATAAATGATGTGTTCGACGAGGAGTGTAAAAGAAGAGTTACTATTTTCAAAACGGTTTAACTTGGTTAATACATTGGCATCGTAGAGAAATCGGATGAAAACCTAATTGAAGGCAAGTTTAAGTTGATACTTAGTTGATTGTGGAAACACCCAATTTAAAACAAAGTTGAGCAATGACCAATTTGTAGAAATGTAGTAAATAATGTTAAACCAAGTTGTTACGTTAATTTTTGTAGCAACTAGTTAATATAGTAATTTAAGTATAAAAAACGGTAAGGGCAGTTTACTGGTCAAAGACAAAATGTTTGGGGACTAAGCGAAGCGCAGTCCCCAATTTTGTCTGAGACCAGTAAACCCTTAACGTTTGTGATGCTTACAACGTTTTTTGCACGATAGAAACTTTTCCTTAATCATAAAAATGAAAATGTCAAAAATTATGTTTTAATTTTTGTGCAACATAATTTTTTAGATGGCTTTATAAAAATATTTGAAGGTGTTACCATAGTGTTATTTACTAACAAATTGTCTCCGCTTTTTGAAGTAAAAAATTCTAATATTTTGCTGCATAAAAACGAAAAAAAATGAGTGATTTAAAAAGTGTGGACAGTGAAATAGAAGAAGCTTGGAATATTGGTTGCTCCTCTATTGTTCCTGAAAAGTCGAGAATTCGTTATGAGAATGTATACAAAATCTTTAAAAGCTGGTGTGAGGATAAAAATCTACAAATTAACGAAAAAATTTTGCTGGCTTATTTTGTACGACGAAATGAAAAGTTGAAGTCACCTGGAAGTCTTTGGGCTGAATATTCGATGCTCAAAAGTACAATTTTTCTAAATGATGGAATTGATATATCCAAGTTCACAACCTTGATAGCATTCCTTAAAAGGAAAAATGTTGGACACAAGCCAAAAAAATCGGACATTTTCACTAAGGAAGGTATGACGAACTTTTTGAAAGAAGCTCCGGATGATGAATTTTTAACTGGAGACCTTATTGAGTTTGATAAGGTGCTGGTTCTATCTAGGCCCAGTTCCTCTGGGGTCATTAGCATCTTACCATGGCCAATATGGAAGAATTGGCAAATCTTAATTGGGTAACATGCTGGCAAACGGGGAATAGTCACCACGTCTGGCCCCACTGGTGTCAAAGCGTCTCTTACAGTAGTGTCGATATCGTATTTGCTTTTAAGCATTGTCATAAGGTCCACTATTTCTGGCGTGGTTTTCTTGGTTACTTTATCCCAAGACGATCCTCTAACCGAGAACATGTAGATTAAGAAGGCCACATCTGACATGACCCCGGAATGATTCGAATATTCTAAAGTTTTAACAGCTCCTGACACTGTTAGATTTATTTTGTAGGTCTCTTGGGTGTTGGTATCACGGAATTCAGTATTTTTCTGGTACATGATCTTCATTAGCCGCCGTATGTCAAAACCCTGGTAGACAAAGGCCGCTCTAAAGAGGTCCAGTTGGCTAGTGTCTTCTGTCACCAAGGCAGTGAGGTTGTCTGCGTCGACATAGGTAGCCAGATCATTGTCCTCTTTAAGGAAATCTAGCACCGGTAACCAGAACTCGGGTATATTAGACTGGGCCATGCTGCTTGTCTCTGACGATGAGTCGTCTGGGTCTGGCGGACCGCTACCACCACCTGTGCTACTATGAGTCTCTGAACTAGTATCCTTCTTTTTCCCTCCTCGCCTCTTTCCCATGGAGTTCGCAATACCACTGTAATAGACTAAATAGCCTACTGAGTAAAAATAACCACACACTACCGCTGCAAAAGCTAGATTTGGTAATCTTGTTGCGTTATCAGTTTCTTCCGGTTTAACTGGAGATTGGAGATCGTCCACCGTAGCAGAGAGTTACGTTGAAGATTCGCTTGAAAACAAAATTGACTTTGCTAAAAAAATTTTAAATACAGAACAAGGTAGCGCCGAGGTGAGACAAACGTTGAATTCAGTAGCAGTTTCTCTAAATCCAAGTGCCGCACAAAGTAGCGTTATTACTTTTAGTAGTTGTAGTAATTGTACGTTCAATTTCAATGTGAAATAGTAGCCGGGACTAGTCTGTTATGTTATCCCATAACAGAAAAATCAGGATTATCGTATTCAGGCCCATCTTTTGGGAATTAGTTATTTGAGAGCCAGTGCTTTGAGCAGCCAATCAGATTTTCGTGTTCGCTAGCACTCAAATAACTTACTCCCAAAAGATGGGCCTGAATATGATCACCCTGATTTTTCTGTTTTTGGTTCGAAGTCTTATTTATTATTATTTAATGTTTTTTGAATTATATCGTTTTTAAATGACTATTTTTTATTTTTTTTACTTACCGTTCTAGAACGGTAAGTAAATTACTTACTGTTTTGTTTATATGAGTTACCAGTAAAACATACTTACCGATCTGCCAACAAACGCGGTAACTAAGTGATATCGTTCTATCGTGCAAAAAATATATTACAATAAAATGAACAGTTATTTTATTTTAATTTTCACAGGAAGTTCAAAAAATGAAGAGGTGGTCATAACACGATCACTTACGAAAAATAACGAGTTAAATTTAGCAAAAATTATTATTATTATTACAAGCACCCCAAGCACCAAATTTGTTGTCAGCGCCAACAACGATGATGGTAAGAACTAAAACATGGTTACCATTTAGAGTGGGGACTCAGCCATCTATTTCTAAATATATAAATCTATAATCTGTGAGAAGTACCATCCCATCATTTATGGTGATAAATCATAAAATTACTAGATTTCATTTGTAAATTACCAACATTTCGTGGTGTGTTTCTTGGATGAGCGATATTTTTCGTTCCGAGTTTTGCATCGATACTTATCGTTAAGCTCAAGATAGTGAATAGCACAAATCGTTAAGCAATCGACAAAAATCGAAGGCGTGTGTTGAGTGTGGTATGCAATGATCGATATGTAGAGTTTACGTTTACGAAAAATTTTGACTTGGAACGTTTTATAGTTTAATAGATAAGTAGTATTATTCCACAACATTTTAAAATTTTCGTAGAATATTTTGAAAGTTTAAAATTACAAACACGGACTTTTTGAGTAAAATTTTTTTCCGTTCTTGCATTTAAAAGACTTATAAAAGGAAGCAGAACTTTGTTAAGTTATCTAAAGTGTCCAATTGCTAAAATATATAGTTTCTTAGATATTTTTTAATAAAAACCAAATTACAAAATTCTTTAAATCGATTTTGGACAAATTATGGGATTTGCTAAATTAAGTAAAAATTAACTTTTTTTATATTTATTTATGTGGATTTACAATTTAAATTCATAATATTAAATATTGCATTTTATATTTATAAATAAAATAATATAACAAATAAATGTGTCAATAAAATTCAAATATTTAAAATAGCATAAGTACCATCCCATCATTTATGGTGATAAATCATAAAATTACTAGATTTCATTGGTAAATTACCAACATTTCGCGGTGTGTTTCTTGGGTGAGCGATATTTTTCGTTCCGAAAAGCATCGGTGAGACAAGCGAAAAAAATCGCTCGTTAACGATTTCGGTCGCTATCGAAAATAGTTAGTGAATCGCACTATGTATTGATATTTGTAATTTGGGTTGCATCCAAAAATCGTTAGGGGTTACAAGTTAAATTACCCACCCTGTATATAATTTTGATTGTTACCTATAGAAGAATCAAAATATGCAATAATATACAGGGTGACCTATTAAAAAAAACATGTTTTAGGTACAGGCCGACAAACGAGAACTTTCAGTTGAAATGCGTACAACGGGAAGAGAGACAACAATTAGGAGTAATAGAAATGTCCATTGGTTAAAATGTAAAACTTAGGTAGTTTACGTAGTGATAACACACTTTTACTACTGCGCATCTCAAGTTCAACTAAAAGTTCTCAGTTGCTGGCCTGTATCTGTTCTTTCTATTGAGGCTTTGAGCATGCGCAAAATTGATCGCAATGCAATCAACAAAGATCTCATCAAAAGTAGACTCGATTCTCGAGCAATTCCCGAGAAACTTAAATTTTTCCGATTTTTTCTGGATGTGAAAAGAAATTAACAATATCATTTTATAAAATTAGGTACTATATTATTTGTATTTAAAACTTTGATTGAATTTCGGCACGGGTTAATTTTGAGATAGAGCTTAAAAATTTTGAGTACCTTTTATTTTCATCTGAAAGCAGAGGTTTGTGCCCTGGAGCAAAAAAAAGTTTACGTAACGGACACCCTTATAGAAGTTTTTCGGTTTACAAATACGGTTACGACAGGTTACAATCTTTTTCAATGAATAGGTAATTTAAAAAATAGTACCTAATTAATTATTTTTTAAAATGAAAATCAAATTTTGAATTTTGATGCTTATTTTTTTTTATTTTTAAGTGCATTTTTAGAGCTTATTTTGACTTTTTGAAAGCTTTTGTTTCTACTTTTTTAAAGCTTTTTTAAGCGCTTATTTTGAAATAATAAATGCTTATAAATCCGGGCTCTACTCATGAGTCAAGACTAGCCATCAAAGTATATTATATTTGACCATATTGACCTAAGTAATAACTAGATATCTCGTATAAGCCAGCTCGGCCAGTTTGGGCATTAATCGGTGTCGTCGAGGCGCTTTCCCACTTTTGACTGTTATCAAATAAAAACGGTTATCTTAACGACTTCATTTGGTCCCAATTTAGCAAATTTATGGAAAATAGATCTAAAAGATTGAGTTTGCCACTTTATAAATCGGTTACAAGTAAATATAAGCAAGACCTTTTGGCTACGAGAATACGAAATGTGCAGGCAAAACGAGTATAATAAGAAGATTAATCTTTTGAAGATGCGTTGTAATGTAAATGATGTAAAATTACTTACACTTACAAGAAATCTATATATTATTTTAAATTTCTAAACGAATTAAATTTAAATGGAGCACAGAAAATTTTTCAAGACAAACTTTTATCTAATAACAAATCACCTTTTAAGAAACCCCTATACGTAAGCACATTAAGTAAAATGTCGATGAAACGAAAAGATTAGAAAAACAAATAGAATTTTGTGACTTTTCGAGAATGTCTCATGTCGACTTGTCTCATTTTTTACTTTATACTTTGTTCAATTCATATTAAATTGTGAAAATGAAATGAATGTAGAATAAATTGTTAAGATTTTCCTCAAATTATCATAAAAAATTCAAATAATTACTAATCAAAACTAATGTACTGATTTTATCTCACTTGTTAATTTACTTATTCAAAATAGGCAATTTTGAATCATGGAGCTATGAGAAAAAAAAAGTTCTTATGGAATAAATTTAATTCCACGATTTTCTTTCTTCATTCGCAAATTCATATTTTGATAACCTTAATATTTTTCAAGTTTTCTTTTTGTGGCGAAGTTGATTAGTAAAAATGTTGGTAACAAATTTGAATACGTCAAGCACGTTACTCGAATTAATGGTTAAAATTTGCAATTTTGTATAGGTGCAAAAATTGCTGATTTAAATATCCGAACATGAACATAACTTTTAATGAAACGTATAATTTTTAGTCATAAAAATAAGGAATGGACTAATTTTCTTTTATTAAAACAGTGTACCCACCACAACAAATGACTTCAATTTATACAAAAAGTTATAGGTACAAAAAAAAATATAAGAAGGATAAGTTACGAATGGGTCCAGAGAAATATATGAAAGTAATATAATTTGCGAACGTCATCCAATTAAATCGTGGTGATGTGAGGATTGATGGAAATTGAATAATCCAAAAGGAAAAAGGGAGTTTTTAAACACTTCAGTACGAACCTCGTAAAATCAGCCATGATAATATGCAACTGAAGTGGAAGTTTCTTTTTCATTAACACATCAGTAGATCGCATAAAAAAGAGGCTATAGAATAGGTGTAAACAAGGCTTTGAAATGGGGTGCACGTTTTCACGCTCTTGAAATTAAATTAAAGAGTTATTTTGTGTAATTTAATTGCAGTGTTTTGTCGGTGGTTGCAGCAGAGTGTTAAAACGAATTTTTTATTAGTCATATACACATTAAGTGATAACGCAGCAGTTTCAATCGTTTAAAATAATTAATAAAATACATTTTATCTAAAAAACGTTATTTTTTTTCCTCTGCATCATCAAAAGAAATGACAAATTGTTGAATAGGGGTGGAAACCGATATTAAAAGAATCAATGACAGACATTTTGCTTCAAGGTCTGAGTTCCGCTGCTTAAGTCAGGATGCAGAATATTTTCATCATTATTTATAATCTTATTCTTCATCCTTATTGTTGCTTCATCTAAATTCTCAATATTCATAGTTGGGTTACTATATTTTTGATAACTCGGTAATTCCTAAATTCCCGTAGTATCTCGTGTCTCAGATTCGTTTCTTTCTGGCCTTATTTTCACTTTCTGTATATTCAAAATCACATCAATTATTATTATAGAAATTCTTTATATGTATGTTTAAGAAATTCATCTTCGAAAGGGATTGTTCGCCGAGATTAAATTATAGCTAGCTAATTGGATGTATTTAACACGTTAAGGTCGGGTATAAGAAGCAAAATTGTGGGTCTGTGGGACGGGGAACAGAGTATTTCAAAATATATAAATTTGCGATTCAATGCTCGATATAATAAATCAAAAAATTTCTGATTCAATATCATAAGTTTATGTATTTAGCATTACAACGTGACTTCCTATGACGACAGGGCATTTAAATATATCAACATACTGTGACATACCGTTGAGTCTCACCGTGCAGTCAGCCTCACAATTAATGGCCACCTTGGCTATACGCCTAGCACGAATTGTAGACGCAATCATCATAACACCCCCTACTTAAATTGAGGGGTAACTTTATTTTGCCAACAAGTAGTAAATCAACGTATTGCCTGGCGTACAGTCAGGGTGGCCAATAATTGTGAAGTTGGCTGTACATCAGTCCCTGAAAAGTGAGACACCGCCGTTGATGTCACTCGGAGCTTAACTAGTAAAAGCACTGCTGTCACGTTAGCTGTCTTACATTAGCGTTCAGCTCGAAAGATGTACATTTTGTAAAATAAATAATTGTAGTGTAATAACAGTATTGCATAGAAAATCAATAATAGTTTCCATCTAGTACATTTAATTGAAAATGACTAAGTATTCATTATCGCTTTTAAAAACATACAAATGACAACGAATGTTAGCTACTATTACCTTTGAGTGTACAGTCAGCCTCACAATTATTGGCCACCCTGGCTATACGTTTAGCACTAATTGTGGATGTAACCATCATAACACCCCATACTTAACTTGAGGGGAACTTTGTTTTGTCAACAAGTAGCAAATCAATAACCTCCCCTTCTGTCCTTTTGCTGTTGTTGGCTAATAATCACCCTGACGTATAGCCAAGGTGGCCAATAATTGTGAGGTTGACTGTATTACCTACATCTACGTAATTTAATTCTCCAAACTGTCGCTAAATTCTGCTGATACTAATGGACTACAAACTTTTTACAGTTCTATTCCATCCATTATCTTTATTTATATCTACTAAAAAGAAAAGTGTTGTTTACCTTGCAATAAAAAAAATTGTATGTGTGAAATAATTTTTTTCGACGTAAATATAAGTGCTATTTTTCAAACGATATATTGCTGTTCATTTCTGCACACCTTAGTGGTACTAACTATGATAAAATTAATGTCTTTTGAAATAGAGCACGATATGGTCGGCGTAAAAGTATAGTGTATCTATTAGAGAATATAATTAGAGGAAAGCTGCATTTTTTAGGGGTCAATTCTTAGGTCATATGCACTTAGAATCTGCCGAGTCCCCCCGACTCCACTGTTTGTGTTTGTGTCAAATGTTTTGCACTTTATCGGTCAAAATAATTTTGTATTTTATACTACTGCAAGACAGATTTATGTTGGCGAGCTGTGAGAATGCGCAGATACCTAATTTGGTATTTATCCCCATCAATACAGTTGTAATAAACATATTTAAATTATTAAAGAGGCGTTCCCAAATCTGCGGGAACTTATCCCTACCGCTCGCCATCAGGGATCTGTGTTGCAGTATTTTATAGAATTTATTTAGTAATAATAAATCCCCAAAAATTACTTTATTTTTAGTTTTAGTTTAATTTAAATTGGGTACCCTTAAAAATTGTTGTAACAGATGAAATGTTAAAGGGTTAAACATTTGATAATTTTTATTTGAAGTATTGAACTTTGTTAATATCCTAAGAAATTCTTTTGTTTTCGCTACTAAAACTATTCATTTGAATTTTTTGTACCTTTAATGTCTTAAGAACATCAGCTATAATATAGCTATATGTAGATTTGTTAAAAACTTATAAGCACCACTCTAAAATTTAAAGAAAAGTAGGTGTTCAGTTTAGTTTAAAAAAACACGGGTGACGTCATCGCTTTAAGACTAGCTTATTAGAAAATAATTTTAAATATTTTTTAGCTCAGGTTGGTTACTTTGGGGGTAAAAATATAAAGTGATGAGGAACTGAATGAGACGAAACGTCGGCAAAAAAATAATGCTTAAAGCTCAGATATTAGTAAAGAGGTAAACATGATGACCTAGTAATTAAACATGCTTACCTACAAATAAAAAAATAAATAAGGAACATGGTTATTAAAAAGCGAAAAAAATAATAAAAAATAAAAACTGTGAAGCAAAAAACGTTTTATGTTTAAATAAATTTTTATAAGAACCATCTCAACATAATGTATGTCTAAAGATGAAATTTACATTCAAAATTAATTTAAAATATCGCAAAGATTTTCTTAACTTTCGTTTTAAGAAAATTGAAAGTTGTAATAATTGCTTATATTTTAGAATTTATGTGTAGACCCAACTTTGATGTAAGTACTTTAAAAAGTTTCAAAGCGACATTTATTTATTTTTGATACATGAAGTCAAGGCATTTCTCATTTATGTACTTATAAAGATGAAATTTTACGTCACTTAAGATTGATATAAATTTTAGTTTTTTGCACCCTTCCATTACTTTAGGTTTCGGGGTAAATAAATTTCTTTTTGGATTTTTAATAGAAACATCCTGTATGTTTTGTAATTTTTTACTTTTTCGTAGATTTCATTTCAATAACAATTTGTTTTTCTGCAACGTCAAAAAAAGTCGACTTTGTCACTCAATGTAAGAGTGAAGTTTAACTTTCCGCCTCGGCAGGAAAAGTTGTCAGATAAAGTACTTTTCTCTGTCTAAGCAGACAAAATAAATCTTAACTCAACATAATTTTTATTTTTATAACTTAAAAATTTTTTCTAAGCCTTTGTAATGTAAAAAAATTTAATGTTTTTTAAATTCTCTTTTATAATTTGTTCGTTGCGTTTAATAATTAGCTTTTTTTACAAGTTAAAGTTAATTTAAAAAAATATTTTGACAATTACAACACAAGTAATTGACATTTGAAGAAAAAATAAAATGTTTCATACGGAGTAAAAGTACTTTTTTTGGCTCGTGAGTAGTTGTCAGACGAAACAAAGTTGAGTACGACAAGCTCTACTGCCTCGCCTTAAAAAAAGTGACACTTTTACTCCTAATAAAACAATATACTATTTCAGTATAATTTATAATTTATATATATAATATAATAAATATATATAATTTATAATAAATTTCCATTACAAAAATGGTTTAAATAGTCAAGATGCTTTAAGAACCACTTTAGTACAGTAAAATTAGATCTGAATAAGGGAAAGTGTATAATAACAGTATTAGGAATGTTTGTTTTTCAGCTTTGGGTTTCAAGTTGAGAGGGCTGAGTTTCAGATTAAATTTTTGAAGAAGAAGTGTCACATAGATTAAGAGAGATTCCTCTTTTAAGAACCTTATTTTTAGAAAAAAACGCGTAGTGTGTTAACGTTAATAATAATTACAAAGCTAAAGTGAAACATTATTCAGTCCTCAAAGACCCAATTTATAAAACAATTCATAATTTTTGTGTAGTTCCATTTCCATTGTTATTGAATACAATGTAATGGAGAAAACAAGAAAATTACTTACCGCCAGCGGTTTATTATTTGAATCGGTCAAGTTATCGAATACGGCTACTCGTCCATCTTTTACAACCTTTTGTAAAACCAATCCATAAACTCCGATTAATTTATCAGGAAATAAACGATTACGGGATATGAGTTCAATTTGTAGTATTTCATTTTCTTCCAAAGACCTCGCAACCGGCCAATCAAATCTCTGAAACAATAAAACAATACTTTAATTTATTATTTCCAAAGTTATTTTTACTTTTATTTTTTTACCTAAAGCTAAAAATGAAATACATTTTATAGGAAGCTGTTGTTTTTTTATTTGAGGTTTTAAAATGTCCATTAATTACTAATTGCTTTAAAATACACAACATTTTCATTTGTTTTGGCTTACATTCCTTTAGCAAGTAAATAAATTGTTTGAACATTTAGTTTATAATTCATATAGTTTTAGGAATTCAGATAGCTATTCGGATTTTTCTACATGTTATTTATAGGCCAAACTTGTATACAGGGTGGCACAAGGGTTTGGAACACTCTTATAACTCAACATATTATTATCAATATATCAAATGAAATTTGATACCTATGGTTTATATTCACATAAATTGCAATTGTTTTAACTACTTGTGAAAATTCTGTCACTTCCGATTACGCCGGAAATGAAGTAAACTTTTGATTTTTAAATGGAACACCATATATATTTTAACTTTTTTGAAACCTACATTAAATTTGGAATACAGTAGCATCAAGAAAATTAATTTTATAAGCAAAAAAAATTTCTTTTTCAAAAATTACGCAATTTCTAGAGTGCTGTGATGTGGTATAAAATTATCGTTGAGAAATACTTGTACTATGGAAATTACGTTTACACCACAAAAGCTGAAGGATAATGTTGTGAAGCTTTCAGAAGGTAATTTGGTCACATTTTCTTCAATAACTTCATTTTTTCAAATGGCAACATATCGGAACAATACTACCTCAGGATAGAATTGTTCCGATATGATGCCATTTGAAAAAATGAAGTTATTGAGGGAAATGTGACTAAATTACTTTCTGAAAGTTCTACAACACCAATCTTTAACTTTTGTGGTGCAAACATAATTTCCATAGTACTGGCTCTTACTGATGATTTTATACCACATCACAGCACTCTAGAGTCTAGATCTAGACAACTGATTATTTATCGAAAAATAATTTTTTTTTTGCTTATAAAATTAATTTTTTTGATGCTACTGTATCCAAAATTTATTGTAGATTTCAAAAAAATAAAAATATTTATGGTGTTCTATTTAAAAATCAAAAGTTTACTTCATTGCCGGCGTAATCAGAAGTGACAAAATTTTCACAAGTAGTTAAAACAATTGCAATTTATGTGAATATAATTCACACCAAATTTCATATCGATATGTTGATAAATAACGGAGTTATAAGAGTGTTCCAAACCTCTGTGTCACCCGGTATATTATTTTATTTATTAATATTTAGAGCCGTTTTTGTTTCGTTTATAAAAAAATTTACTTCAACTGCAAGCAATGTAAGAACCTTCTAACATTCGAAAATCATTATTATAGTCTGTAGTTGACGGACTCGCCAAGCTCGTTAGTCAACCTTTAAACTCATCACATAGAGAGTGAAACTATCACTCCTGGTAAAACAATATACTCCTATTGATTTGATAATGGGCCACCACATGCTTGGACTTTAATTGTTTTTTTTTAATTAGTAAGTTTTTGGGGTTCTGACCTGCACAAAAAGCTTTCTTTAATCGTTTAAGCATCCGTTTTTGTTTTCAAATATTTCAACGCTAGTTCTTCTGACCTCCTGATCTATACATGAAGTTTCTCCAATAATTCATTCCTTAGCAACGTTCTTACATCTCTCACAGATAATGTTGTGTTTAGACTATATGATTTTTCATATGACAAAATTTTTTCTACAATCTTATGCAAATAGGAACCGCTCTATACTGAAATTCGTCTATTATTTTGCTATTATAGGCTTATTATGAATTGTTTTTGAGGCTTATGACCAGACTTATAAGAAAAATCTTATAGTGTAATTAAAAAAATATTGTCTATGACTAAATCACATGAAAAGTATGTAGTCTAAACACAACTTAAGATGTTTTGGCAATCCTTTCCTCAGCAATCATTTTCATCTTTTCAGCTTTTTCAGCATTTTCAGCTTGAGCGATTATAACTATTCCAGCATCTATGTTATCTGGAACATTTGTAGGCCATGTCCTGTACAAGAATCTTTCTTTTAACATAACAATACGTTTTCTAGCGATGTTCTGACATCTCTTGATTTTCAGAGTCCCATCTCAAATTTTTTAGCCACATTTTACAATTTTGAAGATAATATCAACTGAAAGCGCAATTGGGGACATATTTAAATTATTATTTAAGTCTTATCGCCCGACAACAGAAAATAGTTCAACCCTTTTGCATTTAATTTATTCTTCGCGTATTGAAAGAACATAAAGAAAAGTAAAAATCTGCATATGAAAAGGGTAATAAAATTTGAATTCTTTCATTAGACAATTTTTACTTTTTTCCACATTTCTGTAGGACACGATGGTGATGAAAAATAAATTAAAAGTTCATTATTGCAATTTAATGAAATTTCCCTACTACACGGGTACGATGATTATAAACTAAATTAGAAGATAAAAAATTTGAAAACGTGGGTATTAGTTCAATGTATTGACAGCTCTACTTAATATTCAATTGAAGCCTCATCCACTGTAGCGGAAAAACGTGTTTAAAATGTTAGTTCATTAAATGTAAAATTTACATTGTTCCAACATTTTATACCAAGTGATGCATGAGAAAATTAGAGACTTTTATGTACTGTAACTTTTATATTTATCAACTTAATAAAGGCACTTTATTTGGCAAAATCTTTCTTTATAGTGCCATGAGTGGTTGCTGTGTTCGTTTTTGGGATTAGGGCGGTTCCGTTCTTATATTCGTGTTAGATGTGTAACAATTGTGTAATTAGTGTTTTTTCTCCATTTGGGACACACACTGCACAATTTATTCTCGAAGGTTTGCTATTGCTTTCCGAGAGAAGAATGACTGGTATCGAATTCTGGTTCTTCCGAGTTACAGTCGATGCACTTTAGACACTGTCTAAAAGAAAATTGCAAACTGAAAATTTGAAAATAACAAAGTCATCCACGATTTCGTTATGGTCGGATATTGTGGAGGTGAGCTCAATTAAATTTTCTTTTGAGCAGGCCTGACAACTGGACCCATGGATAGATAGCAGCTGGTCCACAGCGTAAAAGATCGGTTATTTGGCTGCTCAGTCCGAGCATCATGATTTTACCTAGGTACATAATAATAATATTAAGTTTCATATTTAAAAGTTGATAAATAAAAAAGTTATAGAAGTTTTATGATTTCCCGCGTGACCCTGTAGAAATGTAGAGCGCAGATTGTGACTGGGGTGTGGGTGTAAAATATACTGTTGGTTTTGGGTTTAATTTAAATAATTTAATCTTAACAATTTATATATATTTTTTATAATAATTTTAGTACTAAAAATTTTAATTAACAGGTTGTAAAATGTAAATGAATTGCTCAAATTTTATTATTTTTTAATTTTAGCTGCTGTTTTAAAAAATATTGTTAAATTCAAATGTTTATTTTAATTTTAATACATATCTAGTTCGTAAGTAAATGCCATTCAAGTAAGAAAAAGTTGATGAAAAATTTAATTATTTAATAATCAAATTTACACATAATTCGTTTAATTACAACAAAGTAAACGTTGAGTCAAAGTAATTAATTTTAATATTTGATTCTTAACTTTCTAAAAGTTTCGTTATTTTCTTCTTCGTATTTTTCTTATGGTTTTCTCCACGCTTATATAAACGGTTTTATTTTTAATTACCGACAGAATAATTCTTTCCGCACAAAAGATGGGACACTGTAGACGTAATTGTTCTTGATTTATTGTTTTAACATCCATATACAGGATGTTTCAAAAATGGATGTCATCACGAATACCAGAGGTATATTTCTTGGGCAAAAATAAAAGCAAATGATATAATAAACTCATGGTATAACAGCAACCCCACAGAATCGCTTACAGAATTTTGTCATTAAAATTAGAAGTCAATTCGTGTTCTCAAATCGGTCTCAGTCACTTCTTCAAGAGTCCCGTTGCGTTTGTAGAGGGCGTCCAATTTAATTGGCTTCCAATGGGCACATTCACCGGAAGTAACAGTTGTGGAGCAGTTACCAACTGCGATAATTTTATAAATAAGAGCAGGTATCAAGATAGTTCAATATCAAATGAAATGAAATGCGCTCGATAAAATGGCGACCGCTCCGCATACGTTCCCAAAGTAGGGGTAAGTCACCGAACGATTGTTGGAAACGATTAGAGATAGCTAATTGGTGAATTGAGAGAAAATCTGTCCACTTGTCTAGCCTAATCACTCTTAGGTGAAAAATTAAAAATATCTGTTGTGTCAACACAAGACTTTCCGATTGAGTTGATTATTCTAAGACCAAAACAGTTAGAAAACAAAAGAATACTGAACATTTTTATAATCACTGAATAAAAATAAATAAACGTCAAAATTTTTTGACAAATGTCAAATTTTTTGACAACTCTCAAATTTTTTGACAACTGTCAGAAACGTCAGCTGCCAAATATTATTAGATATTTGATTGCGTAAAAACTCCTTTTAAAACAAAATAATGTTAAAAAATTTTATATCATTGAATAGAGAAAAAAATTCTCTATCGGATGATTTAAAAAAAATTATATAGTGCCATTTAAAAAAAACAAAATTTCCTTAATTGCACACCCCCTAGCGGACCGATTTTGAACAAACTCCTTTCTGCACTCCGTTGTTATCTGATAAGACCTTACGCCAAATTTCAAGTCAATCGGTTCGGTCGTTTCAGAGATTTCGTGGGGAACTACATCCACACACACACACATACACACACACAGACTTTTTTCTAAAAATGGTCTAGATCATTTCGGGGGACCTCAAAACAGATATATCCGGTGTTATCTCAAAATATTTTTTTTACCCCATTACAATACTTTCCTTTAATACCTTAAGGTATCGGAAAGTAAAAGCTAAAACGGTTCAGGAGCTATTAACAAACTTGTACTGTACACCCTGTACAAAAGCAACGAGATTCACTTGCCAGACTGTTGGATACATAATGACTGAAAGAGGGTTTAGAGCACTGAATTCACCTGAAATTTTCATGACTAAATTTTGTAGGTTTTTACATTGCTCTGTAGCCTATTATATTTTCCACAATTCCACTATTTTTTCCCGTAATTCTACTCTACAAATCATCCATTTAGAGACTTTTTTAAAAAGAAAAAGCTATTGGCCTAATTGTTTGTTTTTCTATAATGCGTTATCACATCTTTGCGACAATCACGAATTCTTACATAACTATTTTTTACATAACTATAAGTTTCTTGAGATGGAGAAAGATTAATGCTTAAGTAAGTCGTCAAACAGTGCCGGTTTTGTTAGGTTACGTAAAAATGGTAGTTATTAAAACAATTTTGTGCAGTCAGATACTGATGATAGTATTCGTTTCTGAGACACCCTGTAGATTTAAAGCTTTTACTCAGACTTTATACACCCGTATTCAGATAACCCAAAATTGAATTTTTAAATTTATCTGTTAACTGTTCAATTTTATATCTCAGTTACAAGTAAGATACCTACCCTATAGGGTACTAAAATTAATTAGACTGAAAATTAATTGAACTGCGAGGGGAAAATCGTTTCATTAATCTTAAATAAATTTCCCCCAATCCCTATTTTTTAGGAAAATAATAATTTCAACTTTAATTAATTTTTTATTCCTGAGATGTTTCATATTTCAGTTATTAAACGGCTTATAAAGTTTTGCAATTTCAAACGTTTATTGACTTCTGTTAAATTTTATTGTATCCTAAATTGATAAATTAATTTTTTTGATATTGTTGTTAATTGAAGTTCGATATTTAAATAAATTGGGTAAAGTATTAGTGGGAAAAGAATAAACGAACCAAAAATATATATATATTATTTAAGAGCCATTGCAGGCAGAATGTCAAAAACATTTATGAGATAGGAAGAATAATAAAGACTGTGGTGGTACAGGCGTTTGAAACGAATATCTAATAAAAATGTCTTACTCTTGGTAGAGTATGAGCTCCCTTCCTACAATTTCCCCTTATTCGTTGGGCGAGCGCACTGTGGTATCTTCAAGATCCCACCTATATCAAAGCTAATCTGTAATGAAAGATGGGTGAAAAAATATGAGAATATCTAATGGGTCCACTAAAAAAATGGGTGCTTTCTCCAAAATTCCAAAAAGGGAATAGGAAACTTAACCTACTTGGATGTCAAATGAAAAATATTAACATTTCTTACTAGGAGAAGCCTTATATAATTCTAGAAATGTATTATGATTTATAAATAACTTTAATTTACTTATGTATTGCGGATAATCATTATTTTACTTCGCGAAATAACTATCTAAATGTTCAAGTTGTGGTTTTTCCGTTTTCCGAATTCCAACGTGCTCAAATAATTTAAGATGTTAATTTAATGTTCACATGAAAACTAAATTCGAGCTTTACAATTCGTTGGGTTTATGTATATCTTCCAGTCGAAGTAATATTTAGTTTTATAGCAATAGTGAAATTTGGATTAGATGAACGATTTCGCGTGCATTGAGAACGAAATTTCCATTAGGAATTTCAAGCCATTAAATTTTTCATCTGTAGATAATAAAAATAGTCTCTTGTTAAACATATAGCCTTTAGAATAATAACCAGTACTGAAAGACCCAAACTTGGTGTCTTTGGAAAATTGGTATAGCTCAGAGGTATGAGGAAGCAAATTCGAATTCAAATACACACACAAATTAAATAAAAAAATATAATAGTCAAAAATTACTGTAAATAAATACATAATGCAAAAGTTCAACGAAATAAATAACTTGAGGTCTTCCCTGCAACGAAATAAATATCTTGGGGTTTTTCACTGGAACGAAATAAATAATTCTTTTGCTTTCTTCTTGAAATATCCAACTAAATCTATAAAAAAAAATGACGGGGTTAAGCGGAGACCTATGCCCCTGCCCCACAAAATACCGGGTTCACTGCCCCTTAAAGATCCTTAAGCTGGGGAAGTGCGTAGACTTACGTTCGGTGGCGACTCTAGAGTCGCCAAGGAACAACTACCACACGGGGATACCTCTGATGGTTCAGTTAGAGGCCATTCGGGCGTACGAAGAACGACCTGCTTTACTCGACGATCACCCTGCACTCGACTCCTCAATCTATCTGCAGGAACTGTATTTATTACTTTTCCACAGCGATATCAGCGTCATATCAGCGATAAGAACAAAGTCACGGAGTGGTAATTACAAGATTAAGAAAAGGGGGAAAAGAAACGGGGTCCCATTTACTTAATAAATAATTAAAGAATTATTTAAATCATTTTTATATAAATAAATATTAAGAACCTAAAAAATTTCAAAGAGGTATCAAAATTAAGGTGGGATGCCAGATGGGCTTAAAACAAGGGTAAAAATATATATTTGATTTATTGCGTGCACTGGAATTTAATGCGCTCGCCCTTGTCGCATTTACAAGGAACCAAAGACTATACAGTGTAAGACTGACATAGCTATAGAAGATGTCGCTAGTCACCGGAGCATTTTCATGTGAATAAGATGTGTAACGAAGACATGGATGAAACAAGTTTACTCTTAGAGGGATTTTAAGCGCTTTTGACCTTAAAAGCCTTTCACATTTTTTAATATAGGTTTCGGTAGTCTCTTACTGTATGGTCTTTGATGGAATGAAGGGACCGACCTCGAATAATAATTCATACGGTTTTCAAGCAAATGCAGGGATGTTAATTAAGAAAATTAAACTTAGCAAAATAATCAGGGCACCGAGGTAATAAATGTGACTACTTATGAACCACCAGAGAAGAGGGAGGAACGAAGCAGATGTTACATGTTACCAAGCTTGGAGGCAGAATATTGATGGTTCAGGACACCTCCAAGCCATAGGTAAATCCACATCGTTACAGTACGTGATTTCTGACATTTTTGTTATTGTATCATCGCCCAAGGAGCTAATTTCAAGTATAGAGATATTCAAATTAATACCTAATTAATTAATGCCCGTTTTCACCGACGATTCTTAAAGTTAGGCATTGCTTAATCTGACATTAGCATTTTTTAAGTTGAAATTGCTCTTCACCATGTTTCACCACGCGCACCAGGGTTCCTAAATAAGATAAACAAAGGTATTTATATAGCGATATCGTAATGGTTATTAATATTTTTGCCTCGGGTTAGAAGTTGTCTTAGCGTTTAGGCAGTTCTTACGTAGGCAATTGGTTAGGAACCGTCGGTGAAAACGGGCATAAGTAACTCCAGAAGAGTTACTTATTTGCAATGCTATACATTGATTCACAAGACCAGTGATTACGTGAGTTGCAAAATGTGTTAGAATAGGCATTATCTTCCACCCGATAATAAACTGCGTGAGTAGATCGATTCAAAATTTTTAGATCCTATACTTTAGAGAAACTTTACTAGATATTATACTTTACTCTCGGGAACCGAACTGTAGGATTCTATGTGAGAAGCCAGCACCTGAACCAACACTCTAGCCTAGCTCTAGCTATAATGGATAAAGAAACTAATCATGATGAGCTGAATATAAAATCAAACGTACCTAAATCTTTATCTTGGCTGAGAAATTAAAGAAATTGAATGGAGCTTACAGCAGGAAAACCATCGAACGTTCATTAACGATATGGTCGAAAGGCGAAGAAGAAGGTAAAAAGTAATAGGAAGAAAAATAAATCAAAGTTAACCAAAGCTTCCATTTGCTTTGAACATTTTTAATGACTTCAACGGTTAAACGGTTAAAAAAAATTACAAAAATATTAAAAAACATCAAACAGCGAATTTATGTTGTATTTGAATATTATTTTAAAATTAATAACCAATTACCTCCTGTAGCTAATTTGCTTCCATTTGTATTTCTAATTATGTGCAAATATAAAATATACACAGGTGCGCCATAAAATACGATACCTTTAATTAAATCTACTACAACTCACTTCAAATCGAAATTTATATTCATTTTAAAATTAATATTCTAATTGGTAATTCGTCGAAGCGGTAATTTATTTCTGTTGATTTATTTCCGCTTTACAAATTACTAAACGTTCATTGCAAACATTACTTGTAGATTTTAGATAAAAAGTTAAACGAATTTGTCTTTGAGGCTTTTCTCGACTTTAACGTTGAAGCAACTCTCAAATATATTAATCTTCTTAAAGTTTTCACACATTAAGATTTACGATAACAAACAAGAAATATTATGTGGAAAAGGAGCACTGTTGAAAATGTAGAAAATGTGATTTTATACTGTACATACATGATAATGCAATATGCACACAGGGTGGGGCATTAATAATACAATACCCAATTTGTAACTGAACTACAAGTTTTATATAAGAGTGATTAAATAAATAAATTTTATACAGGGTGTAAACTTTCAAAGCGGAACATAGGAAAATAATATTGGAAATCACTTACTTGCAGTTTGCTGCTCGCCACATAAATATAAAATAAGGGCAACTAATTTCAAAGTTTATGTAAAATACCAAAATTTTCGTTTAGATTCAAGTTCTCTCTACCACACATTCAAGTTACAAATGTGCATATCTTTTAGAAAGACATGGTTGTCGCTGTATGCAAAAGACAAAGTGACGTCACATCGGTTTAAAAATAGTATATTAAAATACATGTGTCACAAGGTAGCATTTTGACGCACGAAGGCAAATATTGCCAGACCGACTGAAAGGAGGTCTGCAAATGCCTGAGTGCGTCAAAAGCTCTTGTGACACAAGTGTTTTAGACTATTTTTTCTATTTTGCAATGATTTATTTAAAAAAAATCGTATTAGAGGATTTTATTGCTTAAATTCTTAAGGTGGTCCTACTGACAGTTGACGTTTATTTAAATTTTTAAGATTTTACCAAGAGATGGCGGTAAAGTTTGTTTGATTTTAATATTTTTAACTTTAATGTTAATCAATATACGTAAAAATTACATTATTCCTTTGGTATTTATTACTTAATAAGTATTTTTTGTAATTATTTTTTTAAATTAAGAATAATTTTTTCATAATTGATTTATATCATATATGATAAAATAATTATTTTAATTACCAATGTCAACCAATCTCAAACTAAAAAAAACTAGAAACAGTTGTACTTAAAAGTAGAACATTACAACATCGTTTTTGACGGTTTTCGATCCTGTAATGAGTATATTAAAAACGCAAAATAGAAAATAGTACATTGCAATACATGGTCGACCCTACGGGTGTCGTTTTACTAACTTTTTCTCGATTTGTTAACTGTGCACTTAACGATCCGAGTATTGCATACTATTTTTTGCACAATCGTGAAAAATAACTAATAATAAATTCATTTTTTAAACTGACACTAGTTGACAGTTGTAAATAATTTTTATAATTTTAAAGTTTATTCAAAATAGTAACCGCTGGAGAACAATGTTGTCCCAGTAACAAGAATAAAAGTAACAAATAGCTCAAACATCTGTTTCACTTACCACCCTTGTGCTTTTGGTTAAATATTTCGAAATCATTATTTTATTGTTTCTATGGACACATACAATGGTTTGGTAAAATTAACTTCCTATTAGTATAAACATTGTTGGTAAGTACAGAATAGAACACGATTGTGCAAAAAATATATTTTAGACTTAGTATTGAAGTTAGAAAATAAATAAAAAAATCAGGACAACAAAAAATACGCTATAGTTCCATAAAACACAACAAAAAAAATGTGCCTCATTCCTCATTGTCATTTATTCATGTATGCTAGATTAATATTTTTGACTGTTTGAGTGGAGTAAACAAAGTTATTAGCGTTTGCCATTATATGGCTTTTCATATTTTTCAAATTGTGGAAATATTTAAATCACGTTTTCATAATTCAAAAAGCTATTAATTAACAGCAAGCTGTTAACAAACACATAAAATAATTTTTTTTCGATAGATATCACTACTTCTCTTATAGATTTATCTGGGGAACAGTAAACTGAAAATAAGTAGTTTCCAATGTTACTTCCCCATATTTCGCTTTGAAAGTTGGCATCCGGTATAATTTTAAATTTTTTTTCACACCTCGCATTTCAATACCCAGACCCCTCTCCTCTTACTCTTGCTCTTAAAAAGCTCTATTTATTATTCCATATTTATTAATTGCTCTTATCGGAATGCAGCAAATGCTTTTAGTCAATTGTGATATTTCTAAAAAAACTCAGTATTTAAAAAGTAAAATAAATCCATATCGGGCTGTCTAAAAGTATGATCATGATCGATGATGAGGTCACCACGTGAAAACACTGACAAACATAAATTATTTAATAATGCCATCAAATAGACAAGAAATTAACAAACAAAATTTATTAAAGACATTTTTCCGAAAAACTTGTAATTGAGCTGCATCTCATGTTGGAAAACATACGTCAAACCCTGTATACAATACAGGAGCTTGCATTACCATCCCATTTGATACAACGTGTGAAATGGAAATTTATATAATCTTCTTGACACACATTCATATTTTATATCATAAATAATGAATATTTGTAGAGTTCAAGCTGAACTGTAATGTATAATAGATTTACCTCGAGTTTATTATTTCAATACAAACACATACGTATTTACAAATTTAACTTGAATTGGTTGGATTTGAATAATAAAACTTGAAAGTCCAACTTTTCACTTTCGCTTCCACTCATTCGCTTTCATAATTATCTGTCTAAATAAACACTGAATATTAAATTTTATGATAACGGTAATTTATTTTGAATAAATGTGAAGTTTTAGATCTGGGAGAGTTTTCATGAAACTGTCAAAATTGGAAGTGCGTTATTTTGCACAGCAAATACTTATTTTGTTAGGACCTACTAAAATAAGCGATTTCCTATTTCAATTATTACATATATTAAATTAATTTAGATTTTTGAAAAGCTACTAACATTTATTGTCAATTATCATCAACCATTTTAGAAATAATAAACCATTTAATAAATAGACAAAATATTCCATACTTTGCCAGAATGGTTTCTAGAAGTCGATTGGTTGATTTAAGCATTATTTTTACACAGATGCCGATGGAAGAGTAGGTATCATTAATTTATTTTTCTATTTCGGTACGTTAAGAAGCCTATAAGAACACTGTTTTGACGTCATAATAGTACGCTTATAGAGTCTATAACAGCACTGTTTCTAGGGAATTTTTTTCAATGTGCAGCACTGCTTGTTGACAGATGAATTATGTTTGACAGTTATAAAATTAATTTCATTGGACAGATTAGACTAACTTTCAAACACGAACGTCAAACTTTAGAATAAGTACTGCCAACATAAATAAATTAACGATCAAAATCCCAAAAACTATGTTTTGACGTAATTTTAATACCATTTTTATAAAATAATTCAGCGAAATAGAAAAAATAGTATAAAAAAGGTGTTAACGAAGGTTCCTAATGATACTTGCTTTTTAATATACTATTTTATTCATTGTTTATTTCTAGATTGTTTTATAAGTGAGAGCAGGGTCGGATCGGCGAACGTTGGGGCCTGAGGCGCTAATTAATTTTTTTTTTCAGGAATGTGTGTGGATTAGTTAAGAGGTAAAAAAATTAAAATACTAACGTTCGTTTGCACCGTTTTTACACCGATTTTAGTTTTTGTGGCAAATAAATTATATTTTTATAACTTAAATATGAGATAAACTATCTGTCAGTTAATCTGTAAGTGGTGCAAACGGGCATAAAAGTTTCAGGTCCTAGCTACGTGACTAAGGGAGGGAGGGGTGCAATGATCCAGTTTTGGGGGTATTCGCTTATATCTCAGAATCTGTAGATCCTACGGAAAATATTACTCCTAACAAAATGAAAGCTTATCAAATTTTCTACAAGCTTGTTTGTATTAATTTTTCTCTATTCTTTATAGCTTTTGAGATATCTGCCCGCAAAAATCGTTAATGTATGAAACAAATTTTTACCTCACGTTTTTTCTGAAACTTTTGCCTCTAGCACCTCAGCCTTTCGTTTTACAGTAAAAGTCTTCAAAAAAGATGTTGTAGAGCATTAAATTTCCTTTACTATTTTATGTGAAGCAATGTTTTTGCCATACATTAACGATTTTTGCGGACAGATATCTCGAAAACTATAAGGAATAAAGAAACAATGAATAATAACATTCTTGTAGGAAATTTAATAAGCTTTAATTTTGCTAAAAGTAATTTTTTCTCTAAACCGCTTTCAAGTTCAATCCTGTAGGATTTTTGAGTTTTTTCCTTTCCTCTGAGTCCTTCTCAATACAGGGCTCTGAAGCAGGTGCTTCATGCCCTTCATGGATAATCCATCCCTGAGTGAAAGAGGTTAAACTCAAGAAAATAAAATACCTCCTTTGCTATTTTAAAATAAGCTACTACGCCATATCTCGGAATATAAAAAGTGTATGTCAAAAAATTAAGTGTTTTCTTATCTGCTCTTATAAATTTAATTCCCTTATTTTTCACAAAACTAAACGTAACTCTTTGGCTGTTTAATGTCTAATTCAATATTGAAGTACAAAAAACTACTTACTTGATCCACAGTAATCGTTTCTCCAGTAGCATCCTCGAGGACATGCGAAATATGGGAGACACCTAGAACCAACAAATTAAATTAGTAATAATAATATACTATTGATGTAGTATTATATCCCAGTATGTCTCCAGATTGGGTTGCAAAGACGCATTTATAATTTCTCAAAAAATTAGATTGTTTATAAAAATTCCTAATAGAATTTTTAATTCCATTAAAATTCTAACCAGTATAGCACTTGCCATACTATATCTTGAAAATCATCGACAAACGGCTAAAAAAGAACGCGAACAAAACTAACTATCATACTATTTTAAACGAAACACCCTGTATTTTTAGACAGTTTAGAATTATAGTCCAGTGATTAGTGATTTTAACCTCGGAATAATAGTAGCACTGGTAAACATCGGTGAATGGTTTTTTTGAAAGCCTATTCTTTGAAAATCAAAAATGTTTAATATTTTTTATTGGCCGCTTCATTGAAAAAATTGAGGACGAAGATTTAAAAGTTCGATTTTTCGAAACATCTCGGGAACAATTGATCGTATAAAAAAAAAGTTGAATTATTCTTTAAAGAAGAGGATATTTAGAGAAGAAAAGGTCTTATGACTTTTTTTCGTAGGATGAATAGTTTTCGTAGAAAACGGAATGAAACTGTGCTCTAATTTTTTGGGAATCAACTCGTGCGAGTGAAGCTTCAATATTTAGAAATGTCATAAACGCTTCTCCGTAAAAAGTTTTAAAGCTCTCTCAAAAATGAACATACGAACAAAATTATTTTTAATTTTCATCTTAAAGAAGAAGGCGCAAGCTTTCAGATTCACTAATTCATCATTTGTAGACATTACTCCTGACTGCTGTAATATGAGTTTAAAGATGTTGTTCCGCTGTAAAAATCACATTTTTACTTAAAATGTTGCTTTATCCTTAAAAATGGATCAAAATGAATAATTCTTGTGGGATTATACTCTTAATACTATACACTATCATTAAATAATAGTGAAAACATCTTTGGTTTATTAATTTTAAAAGAAAGCACTTTGAAATTTATAGTTTTTAATAGTTTAAAGTTTCATTTCCAATAAAAAAACTTTTGATAGCTATAGATTTAGAAATTGTCGTATAATCCAAAACTGTAATTCAAAATTTCAATTAAAATAAAGTGATATAGTCCTAAAAAATTTTTTATCATTTAGATCAGTAGTCATTAGTGTCCCAGTCAGTAGTCATTATAAAGAAATTGAAATTTTCGGAAAGCTTCAAAAATGAAAAATAAACAGTTTCTGTGAAACACTCGGTATAAGGTAGATATGCATAAATCAAATGCAATTAGTTCATTTCACATTAATTTAATTGATTAATGGTTTAAATTGTTATTTTCTAATTTATGGTGGCTACAAATATTTATTGTTAATTAATTAATATTCGTTGTAGTTGTATGAGATAATTAGTTAAATCTTTCTGTTTCTAGTGGTAGATATTCCACTACAGAGAAAATTAATGACCTGTTAAATGAAACTTGAAATTCTTAAGCATTCACTACACGCCCAAAATGTTTTTTTATGATTAACGAATTTTCCAATTTTAAATATTTTTTTATATTTCGGTTCTGTAATGGAGCTATTACGATACCGAAAGTAGTTTCGTAATAGCTGAAGGCGTGTCTGAAAAGTGTAGTCAAATTTATTTTTTCGAAGTTGGTATTATGTATTTTTTTTAAATATTTTTTTTAATTTTTCGGGGATCGAACCCTCGACCTTGATAACCAGAAGTCGCACTTCTATCAACTAGACCAAACGGACTTTCAATAAATTTAAGTTCCAATTGTCTTATTAATAGTGAAAAACGTCAACGGTTGACACAAGTAGGTAGATACCATGTTTATGGTAATCACCTAATGGTGGAACCAAAAACTGGACTGTGTGTACTTTTATAGATTTAAATTAAAATTTCTTTTATAGAAAAAAATTGATCTAGAAATTTAACTTGTAAAAATTTGTAAAAATAGTAAACTTTTAATTGTTCAAAAATATGACATTAGCATGCGATAAATTTCAATAAGGAATTTAAATAATTTATATTTTGTAATAAACGTTATTTTTGTGTATTAAAATTTTAAAGAATATTTAATATTTATGTACTTAGGTCTTTATTTAATTTTTATTTCAATTCAATACATTTTAGACGAAAAAAAATATAATTTTATAGTTAGAAAATTTTGAAACGTCAGTACTGTCATTATATTATAAACAGAAGTACCAACCAACAAAAAATAACCTCAATTTTGAAATTTTAAATTTGTTACAATTTTTAATTTTAAAGGCCGAAATATAAAAAATATTGTATGACATTTGTGTTAAAAGTGATTTTATTTTGTTCGTTGAGTTACTCAACTCGTTTCACTCGTTTCGTAATCTTCTCAAACTTACAAAATAACCCGTCCCTTTTAACACGCATATCATAAACTACTATTATTCTTTCAATGTTGTGAAAAATTTCCACCTATTTGTTTTGTTTGTTTTAAAACGCACAATTAAAACAAAACGTCAATTTTAAATTGTGTAGGTAAAAGTCCAGTGAACGTCGGATATAACGACGGCGAAGGGACCGACTAAAAAGGGTCGTTATACCCGGTCGTCGTTATATCAAAAAATCCATTTTTATTATTATCAAAAATTCTTTATTAATAAAGCAGCATGAAATAGACATAACATTTCTTTTTCCAGAAAATTATTTGCAGCCGTAGATTGCAAATATCACCAGGTGAGACCGAAAACCACGTGCTAGTCTTAAAATTACCCCGTCACGTCGTTATAACCGGCCTGCCAAACCAAAAATTTTCGCTTTTTGCGGACGTTAAAAGCGACTTCGTCGCTATAGCCGGTCTACCGGCGTCGCTATAGCGTCGGATTTTTTTGCATTGAGTTGAATACAAATCAAACCAAACTTTCAAATCCCCGTACTTGTTGTTATAAGCGACGTCGTTATTCGCGACTTTCACTGTACTGAACCAAATGAATAGAAATTTGCATTCTTTTTTATTTTAATTTAACCTTTAAAATGAAGTAATTTATCTCATCGATCTTGCCTGTACTTCGGAGTGTAAGACCGATCTTAATATCGTGTCTTCATTAATTACCTTCGGGATCACTCGAGTCGAAGACGGGAGGGTTCGAAGAAATAAGTCAGCAACAACAACACTTTCTTACCCAAATAAAAATATTTATTTAAATAAAAAATAAAATTAACAATTTTTGTTAATAAAACGTAGATAAATGTTTATCTCAATAAAAAAAATAATTAAATCAACTTTATGTTTATAAAACACAATAAAACTAAAACTTCCTTCGGATGTCTGACTTTCTTTGGACACCACCACGACTTGCGAATCAAAACTCACTCCTGGAACGTAAATAGGGACGCGTGGTTAACTTTACAGCTAAACCAGCGTTCCTCCGGATCAACAGTTGGTCCAACAAGCCCAAGACTGTAATCAAGCCCACACAAGTGATCGACAGTCGGCCAAAAGGTCAAGACTGTAATCTAGTCCTTCTCAACGGGAGTGTACTGCGGTAGCCGCGATCAGCTTTACCCTACAGCTGCAGCTTATCTCAGCCGCTGGTGCAGGGACGCCAGACCATCAACTACCCACAGTACAAGGCGACCTCACTGAACACAAGAACACACGATGCACAGTGGATGCTCACGGTTGGTCACGAACTCTCCTTAAAATCCATGCACGTCGAATATTTATTAATTCTCCACCACCAAGTTCCTAGCACCAATAGAACTCGCTTGTTCGAATTAACTACGAAGTGGGAATTTACATGTGACTTCGTACGTTTGGTACTCATATCTCTACGATTATCACTCAGCTACTACATGAATGCGTTTTATGCGATTATGTAGGTGGTGATAGATGCGGGCTTAAAATATACATCGAATGGTATAAATTTCGAGTGGTTACGTTAAATATAAATAATCTTAAAAAGCATTTAAAATAATTAAATATTTTAAATGATTTTAAAATTAGAAAAAAATGAATGATAATATTCAGGACGTTGACAAGTAAAATTAAAAGGACGAAAAAATATATTTGGGATGCCTGAAGGGCCAAAATAAATTAAAATTAAGTAAATAATTTTAAAATTAAATAAATAATTCCAATTTATCGGGGACATTGAAATTAACCGGCGACCTCGAGTACATTTGCAGTACGTTGAAGTGCAAACGCCGGATAAAAATTTATACCATTATCGCAGATGGTACAAAAACGAACTCAGATGGTTGCTGATGGATTACGTACGAGTCATTTTCTTAATAAAAAACGCTCGGGTGCGCAAACGATGTTAATTTTTCACGTATCAGAAGCAGAATCTTACGGATTCGTGACACTCTGACAGGTGTAGAAAAATGCATCGTTACAGGAGGGCACGTCAAGTCATAGACCCTGTGGCTACAATTCAATTGCAGCAAAAGCGTTGTTGGTTAGTCTATAAAAGCAAATAAATCAACACACTTTGACACGGAATAATTTTACAAAAAAGTAATAAAAATTACAGAAAATGTGAATTCCTCCTATCTATTTGAGTTTTGTGCGGTTTGTGTTTCATAATTGGAATTCACTTTCTTTACGTTATGTTAAATGGGTGGACGGGATGGATACTGAATACAAAGGCAATCAAGTACATGAACTACCTACCTTATTTAAACGTCTTTAAATTCGACGTAGATCCTTTTGTTTACAGTTTAATTTAGTTTAAATTAAATTAACAGTGAAAGCTATAACAAAGCTAAAGGATTGCACAAGTTAGGTTACCTTTTGTAAAAGAAATTTTCATTTTAGTCCTAATTTACTTAATTTGGTTTAAAATGTTCGAATATTTAATTAATTCATTTAATTCCCAAATGTTTCATTTAACAGAAGAAAAGTACACAGTAACTATAGGTAGGGGTAAGCTTAAAAGTCGTAGCAATATTTTTATTGCTAATTGTCAATTAGTGAAAATGAGCCTTAATGCTAAAAATCAAGCTTTCCAGATGTACGAGACGAGAGAGCAGAATGAATTTTACGGATATTCGAGGTATTTTAAAATTTAATTTTGAACAAATCGATGCTTTATGTTCTAAGCTCTAACTCTTTAGAGCTTAGAGCTACATCATATTAAAAGTCCCACAAATTCTTTGTGACCACACTAATCTTACATTGCCTTTACAAGCACTTTCTCAACGCTAACTCCCGGAACGGGGACTTGAGTCTTCGATAAAAACACAAAGCAAAAATTATAAATAATTTAAGAAGTTATTATGAAACGACGCTTGATCAACATCACGAGATATTGGGGATATGGAGGCATTTGATCATGGATAGATTTAAAGGAGAGCTAGGGAACTGTAATTCCGTACCTAAACGATTATAAGGGCCCACTGAAGGCTCAATAGTGCAACACCGAAAACCAATTTTGGTTAAAGATTTAAATTCTACATTTGTCCACTCATTTGATAAGTACTCGAGTACGCCACTGCTTTTAATCGCTTATATTCACTTTACAAGCAGTAGTAAATTTTTTAATAGGTACTAATAAAACTATGAAAGTGTTAGTTTCAACAACATAATAAAATCAAGTTAAAGATCTCGCCTTGTCGGAAGAAACTAAATTAAATTTATTTACCCAATAATTAAGTACCGGAAGTTATTAGGTTATTACGACCCTGAAACAAGTGTTTTCAGAACCATCTGGATATTTTTCATGTTGCATAAAATAAACTTTTCTTACAGAATTTAATGTAAGTACCTACCCTAGTTATTGTTTTAGTATTTTATTTTTCTTTTATTATTTTCTATAAATTTTACTTAAAAGCTTTAAAATTACTAAAAGCCTCTAACTATTATCTTTTGTTTATATAAACTTCAAACTACTAAGTTTTACTACTTATTATTTAATAATTCACTGAGCTACTGTAGAAAGATTGACATTTCTGAAATATACCCAACTTTTTGCTTTTCTAAGTTACATTTACGAAGGACATGAAGGCTTAAGTTTGAAACATTAATTTTGATGTAAGTTACCCGGATAATGCCCTACTACTTATCGTAGCTTTTGTATAGCCCATTGTCACCATTGTCTATTTCAATTATCGTTCCACGAAAATTATGTAAATTAGCCCTCTTTTGGCACGTTCTAGGATTTAAAGTCAAAGTCTCAAGTTGTGAATTTGCCGCATAATTCTCTAAATATCATTAACATTAGGTCAATAATATCATAGAAGAGGTAGTTCAATCCATGTATCATCAAATCCTCAATATGACTGTTTTTGGTATGCTCATCAACTGAAAACATAATCCGAAGATAGATAACGTTTTTTCTTGTAACTTTTGGGATCGCGGGTTTTGTAGGTTCGGCTGTCCTAAAATTGGAAAATTTTTTTCCACGGCTTGTTTCATTACCGAGTTATCCGTAAGGTGAGTAGCGATAGTAGTAGTAGTACTATAGATAGAGTAGCTGTTTCATCCGGATAGTGGATTTTGGGCGGTTTTCTTTATGTTACGACTAAAAATAATATTTCTTTAACGTTTTATAATAAATTATGGTATATTTTAGTACATAACACAGATTTAGTTAAACTTTGATTAAATCACAGTGCATATACCGGGTGATTAGCACCAAACCTGGCCATAGGGCAATTTAACATTATGAATATTTCCAAAAATATATGAATTGTCATGGTAAGGTGCCATGGTTACCAAACTTGGCAATAGCGATTTCATTTATCATAGGAAATAGTTAAAAAATTTTTAACTGTCAGTGTGTGATTTAAAAAAATATATTTCATGGCAATTCATATATTTTTGGAAATATGCGTAATGTTAAGTCGCCCTATGGCCAGGTTTGGTGCTAATCACCCGGTATATTAAAAAAGGTGAAGCAACAAGCCATCGTCGGTTGATGCATACAGCTATCACTGTCATACATGAGCGGAATTACCGCTCTCCAAGCTTGTAAATTGTTTTTATTTGAAATACATACACTCACTTTATTTTTGTTACTCGCGTAACCTAGTGGCAGGGGCAAAACATTTACTAGCCATTGTCCAAAATTAATACTAAATAAATAAATTGAAATGTAAAAGAGTTAAATGTATGCAATGTTAATGTGTAATTGTTTAATTTTAAAGTTTTTTTTCCAAGTTTACCTAATTCTGATAATGACGGTGCAAACGGAGTCGAAACGTAGTCGTAAATAAAAAGAAAATAGCGACAAAGTAAAATGTAAAAATTGTTTTTTTAAAACATGATCGATCTTAGTTCCTGAAAGTAAATACTATAAAAAAATAAATTAATTAAAAGATCAAAATAAGAAAAATAATTTGAATACCTACTAAATAAAAGGTAAATCACTTATAATAAAACTTAAAACGCTTGATCTCCATAAGATTCAATGCTAATATACCTACCAAGCAATACGGGTAGCGTAGTCTATATCACTCTCGACCTCGCAGTTGCACTTGTTGTTGCGGACAAACTGTAACCGTTTCGCGCTGCTTACTTACGAGCATATCTGGTTGGGCCACCTTTCTATATCTTACACCGTGGATTAAACAAACTAGAGTACTTGAATTCGATTTAAAAAGTGAAATTCTGTTCCATTAATTAAAAAATTTGATTAATTTAAATCTTAATTTCAGTGTTCTGTAAACATAGAGAATTAACGCAGTATTTAATTGTGGTTGACGTTAATACTAAAACCAACTACAATTATAAATACTGTTAACCACAATACCACTATCTACGCTCTCAATGAAAATCCAATTAGTTTAGAAAAGCTTAGAGAAAAGTAAAAGATTTTTCTTCTATTCAGACAAAATGCAATAATTCACGAACTTTTTTAAATGTTTAATTTTAGTCTTAAGGACTTAAGGTAGCCACAGACGTGTTCAATTTTCTATCGCTCACAGACCTGCCGGAAAATATTTCAGCTTATTCTGCCATGGCGTAATACGAGTACATACAGGTAAATTCTCAGGACTTGGTCCCGTCTGGCTACAGACTACAGACTGTCAGATAAAACGGTACATGTCGCTTGTATACGCTGGAACACTTGTATAACTTTTTCGGATCGTGTGAATAATAAACCTGCACATTTTTTTGTCTACACCAGCGACCTGTGCAGGTAAGTAGTAAAAAAGCATAGTTAGTAGGTCTATCAGTAAAATTTTGTTTGCAAAAAAAGGCAAGAAGCGGCTGTAACTATGCAGAATTTCATCCGAATACTGGACCAAAATACTGGTATAGTATTACAGCATTCTGGAAATTTTGTACAGTTTAAAGCAGCTACTTTTCATTTTTTCGTTAGTTTCCCCGTAGCGCCGCTCCTGAGATTAAAATACAGATAATTTTTACTTGCTCGCATACAGCTCTTCAAGCTCTTCAATTGAGCCCAATCTCAAGAGCGTTAGACCAAAATGACCCTATTTTTATTTTTCTATTTTTGTTATCAGCGTTATCACGATTTCTCTGTAACTCGGCAACCATAAGAGCTAGAGCTTCCGTTTTATTTTTAGTATGACTCTAGTGTCATTTTTATTCCTTTATAAATTAGTTCAACCTTATAAATTTATGAATTGGTTATCTAATTATAGGTTTGTAAAATTATTGAATGTTTAAATTCAATGTAATACCATGTGGAGGTCTGGTGGTCTAGCGACAAGAATCACCCTTTCGGCCGTTGGTGTCCTTTTAGGTCTGGTGGTCTCGCTCAGAGGTCTGTCCTGGGTCTTAGAGCGAGGTCTGGTGGTGTGGAAAGAAGCAAAGTCCGTATTCCTTTAAGGTCTGGTGGTCTCACTCAGAGGTCTGTCCTGGGTCTTAGAGCGAGGTCTGGTGGTGTGGAAAGAAGCAAAGTCCGTGTTCCTTTAAGGTCTGTTGGTCTCACTCAGAGGTCTGTCTTGGGTCTTAGAGCGAGGTCTGGTGGTCTGAAAAGAAGCAAAGTCCGTGTTCCTTTTAGGTCTGGTGGTCTCACTCAGAGGTCCTTTTTGAGTCTTAAATAGAGGTCTGGTGGTCTGAAAGAAAGCCAAGTCAGTGTTTGTCTCAGGTCTGGTGGTCTCACTTAGAGGTCCTTGTTGGGTCTTAGAGCGATGTCTGGTGGTCTGGTAGAACAGTGGTCGAGTCATATAGTTATCTCAGCGGAGATTTGTATTTAGTTGGTTTCGCTTTATTGTATGTTTATTTATCCTTAAGAAAGGTTTTTTATTTTTATACGTGCCATTTCGGCCCATGTTTTATTTTTTGCTACAAATCCCTTGTCCCCAACTGAGCGACGCTTAAGGGAGATTTAATGCAACACCCGGTTTCCTGTGTTACAAGGTGTTCTTTCTTGCACGGATAAAAAACGTGGTAATTCCAACTGGAGCTCTGCATACAGTGACATAAGTCTTTTGAGAAAGTTAAAAATAAACGAACTAGACGTTATCTAAGAATTGATATTGGTACATACATTTTGAGAAATTCTAATAAAGTAGCCTTTAGATTATTTTTTTTATCAATTTCTCAGCTTTATCGTAATTAAACTCCATTGCAGACCATGCAGTTGTAAGTTAAGTCTAAAGCAATTTGCACTATACACAAAAAATAAATGAAAATACGACGTGATATTAAAAGTGACACGCCACGAACTAAGCCACTAATGGAAGCTCGTATTTTGTTGAGTCGGAACGGCAGTACATCCTCTGAGACGCAATGAATAATTATCATCTTCTAAATAATGCACTACCGTCGTGCATTCTTTCTGTCGAAATTAGCTTTTCCCACAGGAAAGAACGCTCCTATATGGGCTGCTCGCTAGTGTCCTCAAACAGACAAAATAATTACTTTAAAGAAACACAGGTTTTGGAACAAGTCGGTTGTTGAGATGAGAAACATAATTATGCTGAACCCTGTATATTTAGTTCACCCTTTTTTGAATGGGTTGAATGAGTTGCCTTAAACAAAGGACGAAAATTAAAACATAATGGATATTAAAATAATCGAGTGAAATAAAATATGACGTGACCATTAGACAATTTTAATGAAATTGCTGTCTGTTTGTTATTGTTAACATTAAAAAAACATACAAAATAAAACCCCGGTGTTATTTTATGATTAAGTTCGTGTAGTTTAAAAAATATTGATCTGCAGATTGTTAATTTTTTTAAAATAAAGTATTTACGTATTGTTATAAAACTTTTCCAACGATAAATAAACGACGAAAATTTAAAAACACGACAAAGGAAAATCTTTTGCACTTTTCTTGTCGTTTGTTTTATACCCGTTAAACAGAAATAAAACAGTACAAGTATAGTAAAAAAGGTTTTTTTATTTCAACAGTTTGTTGTTTATAGTTTATTTTAGTCACTTTTATGTTTTACTGAAGTAATATCTCACAAACTCTAGTTTCTTTTATTTAGATCGTATAGTTTCTTTGGGTAGGTACTACTAGAGTCTAGGTACTACTGTTGTGCAATTGACATAATACAAACTTTTCCGAAAGGAAAAACTATTTTTATTAAAATGAGAAGTTACGAGCAGGTATAGAAAAATAAATGCTGATGAAAAAATAGAACTCTAGTTACGAGTAATATAAATAATAAATAGTCGCTTTAGTGGATTATTACTTACCTAAACTTGATTTTTTTATCTTTACCGACACGTGACGACCTTAATATGTATAAATTAAGATGAAAACAATGTATAGTTTAATTCTTTAATTTAGTTAATACATTTATTGTTAATTATTATTAAATATGTAAATATTTAGAAAATTTATTTCTTAATTAATTATTTACTGAGTTTTTTAAAAGTCACGTGTCAGTAAAGATAAAAAAATTCAAGTTTACACAAGTTTTGTTTTCGGCAGCAAATATTTAGTAAAATTGAAATGAAATTTTTAAACTACATTAAGTGCATGCAAGTTTAGGGTGGTTCTTTAATTGGGTAACAAAAAAATTAGTGGACTCGATTATAAATAATGCTTGTATGAAGGGCGTGTGATAGGGTTGTGTCCTGCTCTTCGGCTTCTATTTGACATAGTACTCTGGAGACAATAATTAAACAGACATGGAACATCAGAAGAAGTCAAAGTTAATGAAAAGGCTATAAACAACATAATTAACATACGCCAATGGTACCGTCGTGATTAGCAAATAGCTAGCTGATCTAAATCAGGTGTTGGAAAGAATAGTTAAAAACATTGAGAGGTGTGTGGTCATTTATAAACACATCTAAGATTAACGTAATGATATTCTCATTGAAAACTACAAATGTAATGTTGATAATTAATGGAAATACTGTTCACACCTGTACAGGTATCATCTTTCCTTGATCTAGAAGAACTCTGTCGTGATAAAGAGAATATATAACTATACATAATATAAGAATGAAGCACTTTTGGAAAACGATGGTGAGGATGGAAGTGAGGATAGTGGTAGAGATGTTACGTCATGATGACGTCCCAGTTGACCTCCACACTAAAGTCGAGAATGGAGTAGGCCAGGAAACAAGAGAATACTCTTTATCAGACTCAAGCTACGCTTGAAACCATTGAAACTCACAATCCTGATGCTGGATGTGCTATATGTGTTAAGTGTTCCTACACTTAGGAGAGAGAGCTTGAACCCTACCATCCACAAGTCAACCACTAACATTTAGGACACATTGTGATTATGAGAGAAGAACGATACGAAAATTCTTCAACCACACGTTCAGAGATCAGCGACTGTCGCGTACGACAGTAAGTAAGCTTACGTACGACGTAAGCTAACATTACCTTTACCGCTATATGGTTTAATGAATTCTAATGTCGCATGCGACATTCCCTGATCTCGAAACGAGCTTTTACATTGACATTGATGGAAAGATGCGGTTTGAAGGATTCAAAATAATAAACATACAGAATGTATCTAAATTCATAGGAAGTGATTCTATCCAAAAATACTATCAAACAGTATTTTAACCCGAGTCTGTCCTTGATTTCAAATATTTAAAATATACTGAGTGTTCCATTTAAAAAATAAAACTGTGGGTTAGAATTTTTTGTTAATCATCCTGTATGTACGTAAATATTTTAAAAATGTAGGCGCAGTGATCATGTATTGTACTATCAAAATTGAACTTGATATATCTACCAGTTAAAGAGCAATCCTCCATTCATACATTCATAAATCGCCTCCTTACTTGTATAACAAAATAAAATTCAGAACCGACGTGCATAACCTTAATACACGCTTTAAGGGTCTCATATCTCCACCTCTGCACTCCACTGCTTGCTTTGAGCGATCGTTCTCCTTTCAGATATATAAGATGTACAATAGTCTCTCAATGAATTACAGAAATTGTCCTATGCCTCGATTTAAAGGTGAGTTGAGAGCGGAAATGTTTCGGAGGCAGTGTGTGGGGGTTAGATCGCATCGCTTCTGATGAGAGTGTTGTTTATTGTGTGCAGATTTGATGATAGTTATTATCTGTGACTTGCAGCTGCATTATGTATATAATTTCGTGTAATGGTTAATAGTTTTGTATCTATGTATAGGGTTTCGACTGCCCGCAATGTTTATTTACTAGTTTACTGGTTTTGTAGAATGTTCATAATTTATTATTATATTTCAAGGTTTAGATGGAAGAACAGGGGCCATAATTTACTTTATGACCATCTGAATCTCGCCTTGGGGTTACCTTTTGTTGATATTTTGATTGCTGTTAATTATTACTTATATGCTCGCTTACTATTGACTGAAGGTAATAAAGTTTATTATTATTATTATTATTATTATACAGTAAATACCCACCCTGTATAATACAGATATACGGCTAAACTTTTTCTAAGGTTTCTTCTGTACTTAAGGGGTTCTTAATATGTGACTGTTTGTAAATAATAAGCATACGAAGAATAAAACTACGTAGGTAGGTACTGTAAAAATATTTTATAATGACACTTGCACTAATTGCCTGGTTGCATGAAGGACTATATCTTGTAATGCCTACGTAAATCCTTAACATTACATTTTATGTTCTGTGTGTGGTTAATGGTAGTTATTAATTAGTTTTGAGCCTGTAATTATAAAGTTAATACATTTCTAACACTATATTTTCAAATCTAATTATAAACCATAACACAAAATTTTCTCTCAAAACTTAGTTTAAGCTTAATTTATTACCATAAATTTAATTAAAATAAGTTTATTATTGCATAGCCAATTTGAATGATTAAAAATTGAAATTTTCGAAATTTAAAATAAACTCGAGAATGAACTTAACTTCGTTGTATGGTAAAATGATCTAATCGGCCCGATCGGCCTAGAAAATTCTTACAAATGACCTTACCGTTTATCCGCCCATCCGGCCGTTTATCCATCAGTCCGTCTGGACCTCTATTCATCCACCCGTTTGCCCGTTTAACCGGTCCCTCCTGACTAATTGTTTTATCACCCGTCTCCCCACCTATCTGCCTGCCTACATAGCTCTCTATGTGCCTCATAGTCTCTGCCTTTCTGCCTATATGCCTGTCTATCGACCCGTTCACCAAAAATTTATAAATAAATTGAATAGGAAATTATTTTTTGTGACCTAAATTCGTTTACATTTTGTAAAAGAATGATTTTTAAAATTTAATTTTCATAGAAAACCAGTAGATCCCATTTTCATCAAAAAGGTAGCTTATAAATTGT
Source organism: Malthinus seriepunctatus (assembly GCA_963924605.1). Taxonomy (NCBI): domain Eukaryota; kingdom Metazoa; phylum Arthropoda; class Insecta; order Coleoptera; family Cantharidae; genus Malthinus; species Malthinus seriepunctatus. The sequence continues at coordinate 73,032,982 of OZ004600.1, forward strand.
ATTCTTTTTCAATGATTAAAGGGCATTATTTTTTTATTTTGATTGTTTCAAAATTTATAACATTTGAGTAAATGTAGGTGGAAGTTTATATAAAAGAAAATTGGTTTGGACATTAAAAAAAGATAAAATTAATAAAAGAAAGTTGTGAAAAAATAACTCATATTGTGGAAAAACTAATAAAACGGTTGGTTTATTACGACAAATGGTTCAAGAATTAGTTGATGAAATTCTTAAATAAATAAAGCTACCGTTTTGAACATTAATTATTACTTTAGTATTTATTTTATATGAAATATTTCTTTTTAATTACTTATAGCCAACTGCTCGATTGGGTGATTTGGGCTCTGTTAATTGTTTGATGGATAGTCTACAACCTTGTTGTAGTTATTTTACATGCTATTTTCTTATGTACGAAAAACCATGCCATACCCGGTATATCAATTACATATCACATTAAATACCGTAAAGGAACTAAGAAATTGTTTAAACGTTTTCCTTTGTCTTTGAAAAGTCGACATTTTTTTTCAAGTATACGATTTGATTAAAAAAATTCTTACAAGGAAATTGCTTGGAAAACTCGCTTTAAAATTGTGTATTTAATTTTCTGTAAAATTTTTCATCAGTGGATCATTATTTTTAAATGATATTATCCTTAAATTCCTAATTAAAACTAATTTGATATTACCTTATTTCTTTTTCTCTTTAATGTACTGTACATGCTACTCAATTTTAACCCCCTATTAATCTCAACTGAACTATAATGAGAATTTTCCTTTTTCTGTTATTTTACTTCCAAACAATTTTGCTTCGATAACTTGTAACGATGCGTTTTTCTACACGTGTCAGAGTGTTACGAATCCTTAAGATTCTGCTTCTGATACGGGAAAAATTAGAATCGTTTTCACGCCCGAGTTTTTTATTAAAAATAACTCGTACGTAATCCACCAGCAGCTATCAGATCTTGCGTTTTTGTATCATCTGCGATGCAGTGGTATAAATCTTTATCCGATGTTTACAACCTAACGTAGTGTAAATGCTCGAAGTCGTCCCGGTTTAATTTCATTCCACCCGATATTAAAATTATTTATATTAATTTTAATTTATTTTGGCCCTTCGAGTATCCCAAATATATTTTTTCATCATTTTAATTTTTCTTGTTAACGTCCTTAACCCGGCATCCGACAGATGAACATTTGTCACGAGTTCCGACACGTGGGGTGTGACAAACCCAAAACTTTAAATAACCGTTTCGAATATCTATAGTAATATTTTTTGGAAAGTCTAAGTATTTTATATTGCCAGGTACATTATATTAATCAGTAAAATAAAAATTTTTGCCAAAAAGACTTTACTTTGGCTTCATAACACAAATTGCAAATTATAACGTATTTTTTTCGCTAAGAAACAAAGCAGTTAACTAGTTATTTTATATAAAATGTTTGAAACATACAAATAATTTAAAAAACACAAAATTAAAAAGGAAATTCTATATTTTTCAATAAAAAAACCCGCATGCAATTTAATCCAATAGCAGAAAAGTTATTAGTTGTTAAAGTTAATACAATTTTGCCATGTGTGTGAGAGAGACAGATATATAAAAATGCGTCAAAAACTTCAAATACGCACTTAATTTTTCAATTTTGAGTCCAAGGACATTATGAAATCCTCTTGTGTTGACTAGACCTTCTCTTTTTGGGGAGTGGTATGGGATTTTCACCCAAAACATAAAGAAGAAAAAACTCACGAGTTCCCACACGTGGGGTGTGACAAACCCAACTCGGTTTTGAAACAGTACTACTGCCACAATCTCAATTTTTTGACTGCGGTGTTTGCTTTAATATGTAGAATAATATGTTTTTGAAAGCTAAAGTCGATTGGAGCGATATTTGAATGTTTGTTATGCAGTTTTGGAGCGCTGGGGTTTGTCACACCCCACGTGTCGGATGCCGGGTTAATATTTTCAAGTCATTTTTCGTCATTTTAAAATCATTTTAAAATATTTAAAATTTTAAATGTTTTTTAAAATTATTTCTAATTTACGTACCCCATCGAAATTTATACCATTCGATGCCTCTTGTAAGCCTGCATCTATCACTATATCTACATAATCGCGAAAAAAGCAGTTATGTAAAAGATTTGTGATAACCGCAGATATGAGTACGAAACGTACGGAGTAAGATGTACGCTCCCGCCAAATAATAAACTGAGTCCTGATTGGTGCTAAGAACTTGGTGGTGGAGATTTAATAAATATTCGACGGGCATCAATTTCAAGACAGTCCCTGTGAGAGTCCGTGCTAACCGACTGTTCGTTCTTGTGTACAGTGATTCCTTTGTGCTTCGGGTGGTTGATGGTCTGGCGTCCCTGCACCAGCGATTATTACCAGCTGCATTTGTAGGGTTGAAGTTGATCGCATCTACCCGAGTACATTTTAACCCTGCCTTATCCCTTGACCGATCAGTTAGGTCTAATTGACCAATTGATCACCCTTGCTCGAACGGTCTGGTCTGTTTGACCAATCGTTCCAACTCTTGCCGAACGGTCTGGTCTATTTGACTAATCGGTCCAATCCTTGCCGAACGGTCTGGTCTATCTGACTAATTGTTCCATCTTGCACGAACAGTACGGTCTAATTGACCGACTGTTTCAACTCTTGCCCAAACAGGCTGGTCTATCTGACCAACTGTTCCTTTCTTGCCCGAACAGTTAGGTCTAACTGACTAATTGTTCCTTTCTTGCCTGAAAAGTTTGGTCTAATTGACCAACTGTTCCTCTCCCTTGCCCGAACAGTTAGGTCTAATTGACCAATTGTTGGTCTCATAGCGACTTACTTCACACGTCTTGAAGCAGCGTCCAAAGGATCTTTCGTTTCTCCAAAGAAACATTTTTATTTTTATAAAGTGTTGTTTATTAATCGCATCGAACCCTCCCGTCTTCGACTGAGCAACGTTGAGGGCATAAATACACTCGATCGTAAGATCGGTGTTACAAACTTTTGTTTTATTGGGCTTGTTTCTTATAAAAAAACATAATAACCAATAAATTGTATGTATATTACTGGCTGTCCCAATTAAGTCATGGGGTTATGATAAATGTTACAATCACACAAATCTGAATTTGTGAAAAAGTAAAATTTAGAATATTATCATTAGATCTCGGATCTCAGGTCGTCACATTCGATCTGATGCTGCAAATAGAGGAGCTACAAAGCACAAAACCTCTAGATGTATTTTGGGTCCCTGTTCTGTTACTTTGTGTTCTAGTTGAGAAGATGACCGATGGCAAGCAATTACTATGTGAACCTTCTGATACAGAGACCTGACTAATGCTAAAGATGATGACTGATGATCAGTGAGAAGTGTACTGCTGTTCCACTAAACACTATTATTGGCTTTGTGCCTTTAGAACTTCCACCCTGCAGGTGGAGTACTCTGACATTAACTTCACCTTAACTCCTGCTGGATAGTTAAGGCAAGCGAAGATGTAAGAAACCGAGTACCCAAAAACACAGGTGACCGTGGTGTAGTTACTCACCAACAGCTTGCTACGAAGCTGCCTTGCGGTATTATTATACCTATTCATTATAAATAAGAAAATGCAAACAGTCATCATTAATCATGAAGACAAAAGAACAATGTTAGTTTCCATTTACATGAGTAAATTGTCTTAAGAAAGTATGATGAGATCATGTTCCAGGCCTCATAATAACGAACATAAAAACCACAACACGAAGATTTTATTAAATAAATTACTAAGTACTGACTAAAAATTCATATCTAGTGAAAGTTGCACGAATTTCATCATATAAAGCAAGAGCAGTAATAAATTGAAGAATTTCAGCAGCTTAAGCTTTTGCAAACTACTTAAAATCCAAATACAATTTTGCATCTTAATGCTAATGTAATATTAGGATGTTTGGATATAATCTTAAATATAAACTGCAAAATCAGTATAAGAATAAAGGTAAAAATAATAAACAAAGATTTCCATCGCATCGCATCGGTGAGAACAGCTTTTCTAAATAAATATTTGAATAGATTAATTTAATGAAAAACTTTCAAAGAAGAAATATAAATAACGCTTTAGGAAATATAGTTTAATGACGCTGTGATAAACATTTCTTCTTGTTCACTCGCTTTAGCAGTAGCACAATTTTTTATGTTCATCTTGATAACCGTAATTATCTTTCTTTGATGTTCTTTTTATAACTGCATCGTTGAGCAAATACTTAACTATTTCAAAGTTTTTCAATACCACTTTGAAGCTCAAACGCCTCAAACGACAACATTTTGTACCCCAAGAATGTATTAATTCCGTATTGCATTAAATGTCATGAATTTCTAATGATGGCCTACCAAAATGACATCAATTTTAATGAAAAGGAGCTTGCCTAACAACTAAGGGTCGCCTTACATTTTTAATTTTAATTTTCGTGTCTATAACTAGCTGATAAAAAATTTATGCCGACGAAATTTTAAATACCAAAAACTTGCAAGAGTGACATTTTCAATTCGAGACGAGAATCGAGACGAGACTCAAGTTTTGAAATACCAGACAAGACGAGAAATCGAGAAATGCTCGTCTGCATTTTTTATCCGATTGACTTCAAATTTTTTATATTGAGCAGTGATTCGAGATCATTAGATTTTAGTTACAATATCTCCACTACAAGTCATAGTAAAATAAAAAAATCATGTCCTGTGTTAATGCATTCAAATAGTAGCGTGGTAGATCTGTGCTTAACTTTCAATAGCATTAGTCGCCAACATTTTAATTAAAATAAAGATGACTTTAAATTATTAATTTATGTTGACATAATAATTATAATATTCAACCCATTAATGTGTCATCATCCGTAAAATATTAAGAGAAGCGTGAAATAGCTGCGTTAACTATAGTCTGTTCCAGCCAAAAAGGTTTGTGTTGGAGGTATAGGAATGTACTAGCTTTGTCGCGCACACTTGTATTCTAATTAGCGCGATCCTTTACTATTAGCTCACCGTTGCCAGTGTGCCGTGCAAGTTTACCACGCCTTATACAATGTACAAGTACATATAGACATTTTTTTTTCGTTATAAAATTAATTTAATACAATTAATAAATACATACATATATTTGTTTATCAAAAATTGTAATTATTTAATTTTTTTTAAATATAGAAATTGCTTCGTACGCTTATTTTTTTATTCAATAGTAAGCAAACAATCGTGTTCCCTTGATTAAAAAAATTAAATTGAAATGCTTAAAATAAACTGAATAAAGCTTTAAAAAGGCAAAATATGCATATTATCAAAAATTGATTACCTAACAAAGGTATTTAAGACAAAAATGTGTACTTTGATTATGCAATGCAAATCTCTTGCCGGCCACTTCGTTATCGAGGGACGCGCTTCAATGTAATGCGGCACAAAAATATTCATAACTAAAAAACTATAAGTCGTAAATCAATTTTCTTTTTTTTAAAAACTTCTGCGTTATTTGGACTTCAATTGCTTCGCAGCATGTACATAGCAATTTCCAAAAATAAAAAAGTTTGTCGATTAGTGAAAATATGCATGCATTTACAGCGAGTTCGGATATAAATTGTAATGTAAATAATGTTATAAACAATATTTTGACAACGGCAAAAAAACTACCAGAAGCGCTCATTTAAGTACTTTAATTTAAAAAAAAAATTAAGTCGATAGCTCAAATAGAATTGGAGATAAGATGATGTAAAGCTTAAAAAAACGTTTTTTCAGAAGTTTTACATTTTTAATATTTTTTCAATATGAAAAAGGCCTATACCGCGTAAACATGTTTTAAATGCCCATATTAGGTGTCAAATAACCTACTCTTACAAAATCCACAAGGTCCTATGCGTTCTGTGCAAAAACAATAATAATTCGTATATTAAATCAGGCAACGCTGTTCCCTATACCTCCAACACAAACCTTTTTGGCTGGAACAGACTATAGAATCCTTTTTGCAAATTACAACTTATAATGAATCGATATAAATGAGTGCATTCCCAAGTGCATACAAATGCTAAGATTAATGCCCACCATAATGAAAATACCTATAACTCATAAATTCGTTTATTTTTGAAATACAAAAAAACTATTTGTTCAATACGAGGGGATCTAGAAAAGTTATCTATCTATTAAAGATTGACAAGCGTTTGCGGTTAATACAATATGGTGACCAGTTTTTCAAAGGTTCATAGAGATATTAAATCGAATTCGGTTATTAATTTTCATTCTGTGAAGCAATGAAAAAAGATTGTACTACAAAATGAGTGTTTAAAATTGGAGCATCGAAGTGTTATCAAGTTTCTTATAAGAAAGAAGGCAATAAACCGAAAGTTATTCATGAGAGGATGTCTGTAATCAACGAAAACTATGGCCTTTCATATTATAACGTTCAATTGTAACAATTTCGCTGGAGATGGAGTCCACCGAAGATGATGCTAGAAATTGAAAACCTGCAGAAGCGACAAATCCTGAAGTCTGCAAGAAATTGGAGGCCATGGTTCTTCAGGATCGCCGTCTAAAAGTCTCGCCTATCGCCACAGTATTGAACAATGAGAATATCTTAGGACCGTTTTGCATGGACTAAATCACCTACTAACTTGTTAGTACTGAATTAATTCGAGGAGCAAAAGCATAGGAATCTAAGTTTTAAGGTCGTACGTAGAAATTTCGACGCACGACTGTGCACGACGTTAAAGCTTAGATTCCCGTACTTTTGCTCCTTGAGTCGATTCAGTACAAACAGGTTAGTAGGACATTTAGTCCATGTCAAATAGCCCGTAGTCTACAGTTATAAACATAATGCACAACAAATTGGGATTGAGCCAGGTGTTAACAAGACGAGTCTTCAGGCTGTTACCTCCTGAACAAAAACTGCAAAGAAGTCAAGTCTCGCAAAATCATCTAGAGATTGATGCTGACTTTTTAACTCGAATTGGGATCCCGAGACAAAACAAGAATCCATGTGTGCTATGTTCTACACCGCCGAAGAAAGCTCGAACTCGGTCTTCGGCACGAAAACTCATGGCAAGTGCGAGTGTTTTCCTCGGCTACGCCTCGTGAAACATCTCTCATACGTAAGAACCAAAATCTATAATTTTACGTCCTTGATACAAAAAGAACTATTTTAATACAACTACTTTTGCCCTGATTTTATGTAGATGGTATTTTGATCCACTGGAATTCCTATTATGTCGTCTAGCCCATTTGTTTCTGAACTCTAACAATTATTATTCTTATGAAAAACGATATTTTACATCATTATATTTTCTCAAACGGTGATAGTAGTAAAATCCTTTTAACTTTCTTTTAACAATCTCGTACTATAAACTGTAAATTCTATTCCAATCAGCAAAAATGTCACGCTATTTAAAGAAACCTTTTTTCTTTTATACAACTAAATAGAAATTGCTATTGCTATTGTCCGATTGTGATTTGATTTTTATTTTCCTCTCAGTAATGCTGCAAACAGAAGTTATCTTTGTAACTATATAGAAGTGTCCCGACTGAAGTGCATACTAAGTTTGAAAATCTACACTAGAGGATGGTCTATTTATTTTATTTTGGTGTCACTAGATTTCTTTTAGTGAAGGAATTATTTTTATAATTTGATTTTTGTACTACAATAATTCGTATTAACTGCATAGTGCACGGATATGGATATCAGAAAACTCTTCTGTCCTTTTACACCCCGTTATAAAAAATATTAACTGTATGTATACAAAGTGGCTCTAATTGATAGCTTTTCTAGTCTCTCTGTAACTATTATGTGGCAGCAACAGGACTTTTTCCTAAGTACCTATTTAAGACAATTGTTATAGAAGGCCTCAAAATATTTAAAAATATACAGGGTGTACCTAAAACGTTTTATATTTCTCTTTTCGAATGGAATCTGTATTAACAGGATATTTTAGAACCCCCATCACCACTTCTACCACTTGCCTTTTCATCAGTCTGTGTTCGTCTTTAGAAAATCAAAATTTAAACTACCATTGTTAAATGATACAAGTAGACATAGTCACTGTCACAATTAATGGCCACCCTGGCTATACGTTTAGTACGAATTATGAATGTAACCATCCTAACATCCCATACTTAAATTGAAGGGTAACTTTATTTTGCTAACAAGTAGTAAATCAGCAACCTCCTTTTGTTGTCCTTCTGTCGTTGTTGGCCAATAATTGTGAGGTTGACTGTACCAGAAGGTATTACTTTACACGGTTTCTCGTATGTTTTGTAATGTTCAGTAAATTCACATTTACGCTATGCGGCGAAAATGAAAAAAACATAATTTTCCTTTGTATTATAACAATATAGAGGTCATCCTGAAAAACCTTTTATTCAAACAAAAGAATAATTTTGAAAAAGTTACAAAACAGTAATTTTAATTTTGTGAAATTTTCATGTCTATTGTGTAACTAATTTTTCCTATTTTAACTCTATTAAAAATTTTTTTATATAATTTTAATTTACACAATTTAACATGTGCATTCAAAACAAAAGGTCTTTTAATTCGCACATGTTAATCGACTCTAATTAAAAGTAAGTATATAATTAGATTTATATATTCCACAGGACTTTTTAAGCGCTTTACGTTTTATTATGTTCGGGTATGTACTCGTAGTTTTAGTTTTTAGTAAAACTTGTAAAAGCATATTCATGTTTGTAATTTACACTAAACTTTTTACAGGGTGTTAGTTTACATTACATTTTGTGCTGTTATAATATGTGGCAGGCACAGTGTGAATATCGATGAATATTCAAAAGACTACAAGAGGGTATCCAAAAGAAACCAGTATCACTAGTTGGGACATCTGGCAGTGTTAATTCTATTGACTGCTCACATTGATGATATAGAGTTGTCAAGAGTTTTCTGCCGGGCCCGGTATAATTCTAAAGAGCGACGTTTCGAAGAAGACTGCTGCGCAATTAATTTTTGCGTTGGCATCGGAAACTCCCAAACCTTGGGAATTATTAATGTCGACAATTTTATTTGTACATAATCACGTTACCAATGCCTGATAAAAGCACTAGACTTTTTTTCCAGCGAAATAAATTTAACGACTTGTATGTTTAAAAAATATGTCTTTATTAATTAAAAAATAAAGTCGGAGTTACAATAAATTGTTATTACAATTAGAATAACTGAACTACAGCTGAATTATAACTGAAAAATAAAAGGTTAAACACTGGAATATGAATATATAGATTCTACATAATCTCATTTACTACCTTATTATGTAGTACAATATGAGTTAGTATCGTAATTAATAAAACAAAATAATGTGAGATTGCTTCAAGTGCAAATCTCACGAGAAAATAATTTGTACGTGCTTTTTACATCTTTACATTATTTGTGAAAATAACAGAAAAGCACTTCACATAGTTTACAATTTCTTAATTTCTAAATAAAATTATAATAAAATTTGGATATCATAAATCCTCCATCGTTAAGATTGAAAATACAGAAAAATAAACATTTTTTTTCTTATTTTCAATTAAGGTTGAATTTGAACATCTTTAAGAATTTTAAGTTTAAGACATATTTTTGGTAACAAATTGTATTTATATAATATAAAAAGAACTAATAATATGATAATTAACAATATTAATTTTTTGATCTTTGTAATCATCTAAATTAAAAGTTATTGGTTTGCAATTACTAGTTTTGACAAAAGTAATTAACTGCGATTCGCAAAGGTAATTAGTAACATTAATTATTTTTCAAAGATTTTACATAAAATTTGGGGTTAGCGAATTGTTTATATGTTTGCTCTTTGTACTGATGTTGAAGGTGCAGAGCCATCTGCAATAAAAGATTTGCTTAGCTCATTCACGTGTCTTTTTCGTTCTTTATTATTAACATCTAAAAGAGTGGCTATATTTTTTTTTGTCAATTCCTGAAATTTTATATGGACCGGCAAATTTGTTTAAAGCTTTGTTTCTGTTATCCAATTTTATGAGAACGTTGTCTCCTACTCGGTATCCATGGTCAGGTATTTTAGCGTTTCTTTTCGTAATTATATTTTCTTTATTTTTATGCATGTTTTCTTTTAACGTTTTATACAGATTTTCCAATTTATTTTTGTGTTGCAATACATAATCTTCATAAAATGAATTTGTCAGTTGCAGGTCAAATGGGTCTTTAGTTGCAGTATGTCCATAAATAATCTCAAATGGTGTAAATTTTGTTGCAGAATGGATAGTGTTGTTGTATCCGATGATTGCGTACGTCATAAGTTGTTTTGGGCTTTCTTGATCATTATTTGAAGTCTTTAATATTCGATAGTTTTCGATCAAAGTAGAATGAATTCTTTCTATCATCGAATTTGAATTTGGATGTTTAGGTGTTGTTACATGAAATGAAATTTTGTGTAGTTCCAAAAGATTTTTGACGGTTTCGTTTGCAAATTCTGTACCTCCATCCATCGTTATTAATGCTGGCGATCCGTGTTGTGAGATATAATTTATCAAGTTTTCGGCTACTTCGATTGCGTTTTTAGAAGTTAGATGATAGGCTTGGCAAAATTTTGAAAATGAGTCCACTATTGTTAAGAATGTATTTCTCTCTATTTGAAAAGTATCGATGTGTAGATGTTCGAATGGTTTGTTAGGTGTTTCTGTAACTTTTAGAGGTGCTTTTATGGGATGCCTTTCGTATTTTGTTTCTTTACAAAGTATACATTGATTTATATAGTTTGTAACGTCTTTTTCTAAATTCTCCCAATAATAATTTCTTTTAATATTCATACAAGTAGCTAGTATTCCACGGTGATTGGTTTTTCCATCGTGTTTTACTTGAATTATTTGAAGTTGGTCTTCTTTATTCGTTACGTGTAGTACTCTTTTTGTGCATTTGTAAAATTTAGATTTGTCGAAATGAGTTGGAACGATTTCGCAGAATAACTTATAAATTTCGTCGTTCGAAAATAGACAATAGTAAATTTTACCTGGACTGCAATATTCTTTTAAAAATTGAAAGATATTATTCTGTAGATTATTGTCACCTAAATTTGTTGTTATTATTGAGTTTTTCTCTTTTTTCTCTATTTTTGGTTTTGAAGAATTTCCATGTACAATTTTTATAATAATCTGATTTCTTTTACTGTCTAAAGCGTCGTCGCAAATAGGTATGGTTGGTGTTGAATCTGCTTGGGAATGAATGGTTGTCCCATTATTTTGTGGTTCATTATTTTCGGTTTGTAATCGATCGATCGAAGGTGTAGGTATCGGAATTTGATTTGTTCTTGTTTCTTGTTCTAAATCAACTAGGTCTTCTAATAATTGACTTAATTCGTTATCCGGTTCCACGTGTATAGATCTTGTATCGATTGGGTAAATTTTTACTCTAGATAAGGCGTCTGCGTTCGTATTGCTTTTACCCTTTTTGTAAATCACGTCGTACTCGTATTCTTCTAAGCGTAATCTCCATCTTGATAATTTCGAATTTGGTTCCTTAAGAGAGTGTAACCATTCAAGTGGTTTATGATCCGTTATAATTTTAAATTTTCTCCCATACAAGTATGGACGAAAGTATTTTGTGGCCCAAATGATTGCCAAAAGCTCTTTTTCAATAGTCGAGTACTTTTGTTCAGACTCGTTCAACGTTCGAGATGCATACGAAATGGGTAAGTCACGTCCAATTGGACTTTGTGAAAGAATCGCTCCTAGGGCGATATTGGATGCGTCGGTTGTCAGGTTAAACTCCTTAGTAAAATCAGGATACTGTAAAATGGGCTTATTCATAAGTATGTTTTTGCATTTTTCAAAACATTGTTTAAATTCGTTAGTGTGAATTACTTGAGCGTTTTTCTTCAAACACTTGGTTAACGGTTTTGTTAATTCTGCCATGTCTCTGATAAATTTTCGATAATAACCTAATAATCCAAGAAAGGCTTTGATTTCCTTTTGAGTTTTTGGAATTGGATAATTCTTTATTGCTTTAATTTTGTCGGGGTTTGGTTTGACTCCATGTGGTGTAATAATGTGACCTAGGTACTGTACTTCTTTTCTTAAAAATTCGCTTTTATCTAATTGCACCTTAAAGTTTGTTTTTCGTAACCTCTCAAATACTGCTTTTAACCTTTCCAAATGTTCTTGTAGCGATGTTGAAAATACAATTATATCGTCTAGATATACGAGACACTTTTCATTTTGGATACCTCTTAATATATTATCCATCACACGTTGGAACGTCGATGGAGCCCCTTTTAGGCCAAAAGGCATGCGCTGAAATTCGTAGTGGCCATTTTCCGTATTAAATGCCGTCTTAGGTATATCTTTTTCTTCGACTTGAACTTGATGGAATCCCGATGCTAAATCAAGGGTTGAGAAATACTGACATTTTCCAAGTTTGTCGAGAAGATCGTTAATATTAGGTAGTGGATATTTATCATCTACAGTTTTTTCGTTCAATTTCCTATAGTCGATTACTATTCTCCACTTTCTTTTACCAGAAGCATCTGCCTTCTTAGGTACTACCCAAACAGGAGAGCTATAAGGAGACGTACTGGGTCTTATTATTTTGTCTTCAAGCATTTTCGATATTTGATGTTGAACTTCCTGACGGTGTACTTGAGGATATCTATAATTCTTTGTATAAACTTGAGTATCATCAGACGTCTTTATTTGATGTTTAATTTGATTATTAAATGTAAGCGGAATTTTATCGTTGTAGAAAATGTCTTTATAATCATCGCATAAATTTGTAATTAAGGTTCTTTCTTCGTCGTTAAGATGTTCTAATCGTAATTGTTGTATATTTTGGCGTTGGATTTTTTTTAAATTTTGCGTTTGATTTTTATAATTTAAAAATTCGGGTTTGATTTGATGGTTAACATTAATACAGTCGACGTTTTCTTCGACTAGGTCAATGTTACAAGGCCTTGTTATGGTAACTTGCACATTTTTATCACTGGTGTTGATTACTGTTGTAGTAGCAAGATAATCATTTACTGTAACATATGAAGCTGGAATTTCTAGGTGGTCATTTAACTTTTGATGATCGAGAATACCTTCTTTAATATTTTTAGAAACTGGAATTTGAATAACTTTTTCGCATCTTGGCTCTACAGTGATATGATAATTTAATTTTTCATTTTTGTCTTCAACCGAATATAATGGAATGTTCGAATTTTTAGTTTCTAAAATATTATTTCTAAAATTAACGTTTGCTTCTAATTTTTTTATTAAATCCATGCCAATTAGTCCATCATATTTTGCACTAAAATCGAATAAATGAAATTTATGTTTTTCGTCTGTTTTGAAAATCGTTGGTAATTTTATAACGGCTGTTTCAAAATGTTCCGAAATCTTATGTGGAGTTTGAATTTGGAAATAATCTCTTTTAATAAATTCTGGAAAATACTTATATGCAAGTTCTGGTTTAATGAGTGTTTTCATAGCTCCGGTGTCGATAAGAAAATTAGCTTTGAATTGTGGAATGTAAATACAGGGTAAATTTGATTTTGATTGAATATTTAGTTCGAGTTTAATGACGTTTTCTGAATTTAGTTCGTTGAGGTTGGTGACAGACTGAAAATTTTCTTCGTCTGTTTCGAAAGTTTCTACCTCTTCATTGTAATATTCTTGTTCATATTCGACTTGATCGTATTCTTCGTAATTTTTAAAATCTTGTTCTTCGTTTAAAACTGATTCCTGACAATACAATTCTTCTGCTATAGAATTTCTAGGTTGATTAAATCTTTGACTAGGCATTGGTTTATTAAAATTGTTTGATCGTTGAAATGATTGCTGGAAAGTTTTTCTTGTGTTTCCCGAAGAAGTGTCCATTGGTGTTGGCTTCGGTTGTGGACGATTTTGTGGTCTAAATACATTTTGTTTCGTCATTTGACTTGTACCAGGAAAAATATTTTGCCTTTGAAATTGTTGTTGTGGTGGTTTATAAAATTGTTGTTGTGGTGGTCTATAGAATTGTTGTTGTGGTGGTCTATAAAATTGTTGTTGTTGAGGTCTTGAAGACTGTGATTGAAAATGGTTATTGAAAAAACCAGGTTGCTGATAATTTTGGTTTGGTCTAACTAATCGTAGTTCGTTTGGTTTTTGTTGAATGTTACTAAATTTTTTGACTTGAACGTTTTCGTTTTTCCTGCAATATAAAACATTTTCTTCCTCTATAATAAATGTGATTGCATCTTCCAAAGTTTTGGGTCTCATGCCTCTAATAAAACTACCCATCGGCTCTTTAAGACCGCTGAGAAATGCTTTTAATGTCAATTCGTCGTATTGAACTTTTTTAATGACTTTGATAGTTTCGTCGGATTCGTTAATTTGAATATTTGAATATAATAAACTACGTGTTTGTTGACATCTCTCGAAAAATTCCTGTGCCGTTTCGGAATGCTGCTTCAGCAACATTAGATCTCGTAGTAAGGAACTCTCCGATCTTTGGTCAGCAAAACATCTTTGTAGGATCAGTTTCAATTCATCCCACGTATTTATTTCTCTACCGCTTGTTACTAATAATGCTTGGTTTTTCAATTTAGATCTTAGTCCAGACAGTACTAATTTTAAAGGAAATGAATCTGAGGGTTGTTGCGGGAAAAATTGTTTGATAATTACTTCTGCAGATCTAACGTACTCTGAAAGTTTGTGCGGAGTGCCGTCAAATTCGGGCACGGTTTTTAAATATTCCATGTGGAAAGTATGAGTTGTTTGAGTCGTCATCTCCGTTTCTTCGTTTACCAATGATAGACGATCGAGTAAATTTGATAATTCGTTATCAGACATGCAAAGCAAACAATTCGCTTTACAATAAGTTGTAGTTTAATTAAAATTTTTTTTATTTATTTTAAGTAAAATGAATTCAGGGTGTTTAGTTTGTTTAAAGGTTCCATAAACAATGTATGTAACTAATAATTAGACTAAAAGGTCATTGCGTACTCCGACCTACCTTAGCGTAAATATTAATTTCCAAACAATGAAGGCTAATACTAATTTGATTTAAAATTATTTAATTTTCTTTATAATTTTCACTTTTCACTTATCACTTTTTATTTAAAGCAAGCTTATATACTAAATTTTATTTAAATTTCACTCTGAAATCAATTAAAATTATTATCTTACAATACTAGAGTTGTCTTCATTGCAGTGAAGATGCTGTGTTGACCTCGAATTTCGGCGATGCTTGTCCTCGATTCGGGGTTGATCTGAGATTCGGCGATGCTTGTCCTCGGCTCAGGATCGTTGATTTGAGTTTCGGCGATTTTTGTCCTCTACTCAGAATCGTTAACTTGAGTTTTGGCGATTTTTGTCCTCGACTCAGGTTCGTTTAACGCTTGTGTATTAAAATACTAGGCTGTCCGCGATTTTTGTCTTCGAGCCCGCGTATCCTTTTCGACTGCGCCAAATAAATTTAACGACTTGTATGTTTAAAAAATATGTCTTTATTAATTAAAAAATAAAGTCGGAGTTACAATAAATTGTTATTACAATTAGAATAACTGAACTACAGCTGAATTATAACTGAAAAATAAAAGGTTAAACACTGGAATATATAGATTCTACATAATCTCATTTACTACCTTATTATGTAGTACAATATGAGTTAGTATCGTAATTAATAAAACAAAATAATGTGAGATTGCTTCAAGTGCAAATCTCACGAGAAAATAATTTGTACGTGCTTTTTACATCTTTACATTATTTGTGAAAATAACAGAAAAGCACTTCACATAGTTTACAATTTCTTAATTTCTAAATAAAATTATAATAAAATTTGGATATCATAAATAGCGACAAATGCACTGTAGCTTGTTACTGCATCGGAATTAAATCGTTTCTTTATTTAAAAAATTGTCTTATCCAATATAATTCGACCTCATTTTTCAATTTACAAAAAATTGACATTTGCATTAAGTGCCAAAATGCTTAAGGTAATTTATTGAGACCTTTTTGAGTATTATTAATCGAAGAAAACAGCCCTCGCTCTGCGCGCTCGAGCGTTTTTCAGATTAATAATGCTCAAAAAGGTCTCAATAAATTTACCTACTGTACAAAAATGTCAATTTTTTATCGATTGAAAAATGAGGTCTTGTTTTATAACTGAAAAATTAATCTGCTAAAAGACAAAAACACACACTATCGAAGGTTGGAAGTAGCCTTTAGAACTAATAGGCCTTTGAAAGTCGAAATTTACAAAATATTATATTTTTGGTGTCCTAAGGCACATATTCATGAAACAAATTGCGTTAAGAACAAAGGGTGCTGTATCAAAGAGTTTTACAATTTAATATTTCTAAAGGGTTAAATATTGCAATAGATCAATAATTTAAAGTGACCATTAACTTAAAATGAAACCATAAACATAAAAGGAGATTTAGAAATTCATTTCATTTTGCGTAAATCTTAAATTTAAATTTAAATTTGTGGTGGCAATTATTTTAATAACATGTAACATGTAACGTATGTAACTAACAACTTACGAAAGAGTCTTTAGCGATAACAAACAAACTCATCCAACTTGAATTTCAATACAAAGGATAAACAGTAATTTTGAAACTGGCTAGAAATTTATTTGCTTTTCATAAACAGAGAAACATGAATTTAATATTAATATAAATATACAGTGTGAGACCACTAGTGATACAAACACGAACACGACCAACAGGGTTAGTTAATGTTAGCCGGTGTTTGTCAGGGCAGTTATAACTTTTTTAAGCAATACGAGGCGAGGCGTATTTTGATCTTATCTATTTAGCTTTAGCCATTAAAAAAACATCAATCAAATTAATAACCCTTTATTGAATGTTAGGGAAGTCCCTTCAACTTCAACACTTTCATACTTTCTTTTTTTCCAATCGCACTAAACTCTCAAAAAAATGTTTTCGACAACCTTGCAAAATATTATTCTAGAGCTTCTGTGGAGAGCTTCATTAGAAGCAAAATATTTTCTCCTGGGATGCCTTTTAAAGTTTTTGAACACAAAGAAGTTTGACAGAGCTAGTTCATGGCTATAAGTTGGATGCTGTAACTCTATGAAACCACAGTCCCTCATTATCTGTTGAACTTTTTCGTGGAGTTGTTTTAGGAATAAGAAATTAGGCGATCTTCCTCCAGAGCAGTTTTTAAATTTTGAATTGTGTTTCCATAGAGCTTTCCATTTATTTTAGACACCTCGACATTTATTCATTGCGAGCAAAACACATACCAAAACTGTTACCATTAATTTTCTTTAAACAAAAATAGCCTTTTTGCTAGTAGAGAGCTCTATGAACCCACTGCACGGATTCGTATTATTAAGAAGGCCCCAGTTACGTACAAAACTCCAAGAGTAGCCATTATTTCGCCAATATTCATAAAAATATGTTGACACCTGGTATTTCTCTACGTACTAAAATCTATTCGACGTGAAATTAAATTACGAATTTTGTTAACTTGAAAATAAAATTTAAACTACAAAAGAAACTTTCTCCCTTATCTTGCATTTCAAATATACGAAAACATGAAAGAGCCAGAAACACATCCATCTTATTGACTGTCAGTGTCAAGTAAGGAAAAGAGAACATGTGCTTTTGAAACTTTAAATTTTGATTAAATTTAATTAAATATTTTTCCATCTAATAAATGTTTGCGCTTTATTTATTTCAATTATCATGGAGGCGTCGCCTATTTAAGTAAACATTTTGTTTATTTTGGCATTACTATATTGAAATTAGTTTGAGTTGGCTTGAATTTTGAGTTTAGTCAGGATAAACATTTCGGCTTTTTGTTTGCGTTTTGTTGAACTAATAAAAGAAATTATACTCTATTAAGCGAGCTTTGTGCTAACACTTTTTGAATGACATTAAAAACTTTGTCAACTTTTGTGGCATGTATTTTTAAATAAATGAAAGCAAAATTAAACATCGTTTTGCTTGAGTTAAAAAAAACGTTAAAAACGTGAACGAAAATTGAGGTTTAGTATTACAGCTCTCTCCAATTGCTGACCAAAAGTTATTAATTGAATTGAAGAATACGTTACGTCTTGACCAAATTTTCCGTTGGTTTGTAAGTGAGGCCTGAGACTTAGCCATTATGTACAATTAATTTAAGATATCAGAGTCATTAAAAATTATTTTTCAAAATTAAAACCAATCAATATATCAAGAATTCAGATATAATTTTTTTTAAGTAGGTCAGTCAGGACAGGCCAGGAAGGGGTTCAATAAGAAAAAATGGGGAAAAGTTGGAACAACTTTCATTGTCGCCCTAAAAGTGTCCTTAACAATATGTTAATTTTGTATCTCTCTACCACCAAGGATTTGTTCACTATCTTAGAAAACTTCACCACAAAATTAGATTTTCAGAAATATTTGTTTTCGATAATTTTTACTCTACAGAGAAAGTTTTATACAATTTTCTTATATCTAAAAATAAGAAAATGTTGTATAAAATAACTGCTACACAACTGTCAAAGGGAACATACAGTCGAAACTGCTTATAGTGACCCTGCTTTGTACGATATTGTAAAACTCAATTTGGGGGTCTTAGTAAAATGCCATATTGGCCTAGCTTAGAGGTATGAGGGTGTAGGTCCGAGTTCAACTACATAAAAATATTAAATTACAAAAATATATATTGGGAAAAATAACCTTAGATAATTACATAACTCAAAAACGAACAACAACGGGTTCCTCCCTAAAACGAAATGAACAACTTGAAGTTCTTCACTAGTACAAAATGAACAACTCTTCTGCTCTCTTCCAGAGCTAACTAAGGAAACCTATTTACAAAAAAAATACGGAGTGAGCAGAGACCGAGGCCCCACAGTAGTCTAGGGACCATTTCGGGACAGCTACCACTGGAGTGGATCCTTACGGGGCATGTAGGGAGAAGTGCGGAAGCCCTCGTTCGATGGCGGCTCTTAGAACCACCAAGGAACAGCGATTACACGGGTACACCTCGGATGGTTCAGGTAGGGAACGACCTGCTTTACTCAACGATCACAGTGCACTCGATGTTAACACCAGACTTCCTTATCTATTGAAAGACACTCCTACTTATAGCTTCGCCACCACTTAAGGCGGAGAACCAATGAGAATGCTGCGTGGACTTGGATGTAAGTGGGAACGTCGACACCTCACGGTTCACGGTTAATTAATAAAATTTTAATTAATGTAAATTTTTTCAATATTTTATAAGGACTGGGTGCGCGGAAACAGTAGCTTCCTAAAGAACATAATCTCATCAATCTACCATGCTTATTACTCATTTGAAAGACATTAAAAGAATTTTAATGACATTAAACTACTGAGAATAAGATCAAAGAAAATGATATCCGCGATAAGAACAGAATCAACGAGTTGTAGTTAATTAAGCTTAAGAAAAAAAAATTAACACGAGGTTTCAGCTACCTAATAAATAATTATCCAAATAATTTTTAAATAAATATTAAGGACCTAAACAATTTCAAGAAGTTATCGAAATTAAGGTGGGATGCCAGCAGGGCTTAAAACAAGGGTAAAAAATTAATATTAGCAAATTAAATATTTGATTTATAGAGGGTACTGGAATTTAATGCGCTCGACCTTGCCACATTTACATGGAACAACGCGACGGGTCTCGGATAACAATTCACGGGATTTTCAAGCAGATGCTGGGATCTTAATAAAAATTAAATTTAAGGAAAACAATCAGAGGAACCCGAGGTAATCAATGTGACGATTTATAAACCACCAGAGAACCGAAAGGGACGTTGCAGATATTACCAAGCTACACATATAGTAAAAAAACCGTTTAGTACAACAAAATTTAATTTTTGCTTAAAAACATAATTGCTTAGTACGACTATCAGTTATAACGACCGAATTTTGCGGTTCCTTCATGGTCGTTATTACCGGTTTTGACTGTATTTATAGTTTCTTGACATACACGAGCATTACACGTTCATTTGAGCTGCTGCAAGTGGTCTAAGTGCCACTTGCACGTTTCAAGCAGGACGTTATTAAAGCACACGTTTAATATTTGCTTCTGGACAGGCTTAGCGTGGTCTTCCGGATCTTACCAAGGCATTTATAACAAGGTTTTCTTGCAAATGTTTATCTAAGCTTCCTGGGATAATTCCTGATGCGGTGACGACATGACGGTGTGTTGTTTGAATCAAAATAATCGATTCCTGATTTTTAAAATAAAATTCTATAGTTGAATTTCTCCATTATGGCTTTCTCAACTGCCACTTACTTATTTCTGGCAATCGTACAACAAAACCACTAAACATTAGTAAAGTTATTCAATTTTGCAATGGTAAAGTGATCTATGGTCCATCCAGTAGATAATATTTTATGTTTCGGGCAATAAATTACAAGTTTGTTTTAAAATGTACCTGGCAATGTGTTAACCAAACACATTTAATCCACATGCATTCATCATGTAAGTACACAATTTACAATAATGCATAATACTCGTATTAAAAGCATAACACGTAAACAAGCAAATCGATTTAATAACAATGGCAATTTGCAAAACGGCTATGTTTAAGTTTATCCATGTAACAACAATAATTTAAAAAATCGATTGTTAAAACTACAGGGTGATTCTGCATCAACGTCAAAAAATATTAGGGATGATAGAATGAGTCAATACAATCATTTTTTGTTATATGATATGTGGGCTGCAGACGCTGGGTAACTCCGTAATTTCCTTTTAAAACTTAGGGGTGAAATGAGTTTTTCGCAAATATTTAAAAATATTCTACCGAATTGAATGAAAACTTCACAACAAGTCACTCTAATTATCTCAAATTAAATACTAGAAGAAAAATTTGATATCTCGCTCATGGGCGGTTCGGTTGGTGTGGGCTACGAAGCATCAGACACACCCATAACATTAACAAAAAATGTTCGTATTAGCTTATTTTATTATCTCTAAAATTTTTTGACATTGATACAGAATCACCCTGTATTTCTAAGCCACTGAAACTTTATAAGTTTCGTTATTTTTATCATCTTGAATCAAAGTTTACGCCACATTTATTTACCAACGGTCTCCCATTTTGAATACGTGATACGTCATCGTTTGTTAACTTTGCGAAGTGCTAGAAGCAAATCCTCTTTATGGAAAATAGAATATGAAATTCATGTTTATAATTAGCGTTTGTCTTAAATGAAAAGTTGCTTTGTTGTAGAAGAGTTTCATTTCATGCATCATTTCCCTAAGAAAACACACACACTCTATTATACTTCTAACTAAAATTTTCCACGTCGGCGTTTTACAAAAATTTATTTTTCATCTCCACAAGGTAAATAAATACGACAACTTATAAAATAAATTGGTGCCACATTTATGACTTTTGACGTGATTTTTTTAGTAATATAAATTCTTATTTTATTAAATATCCTCTTCAGCTTTCAGCTCGTATGTTGGAAATTTTCGTTTGATGCGTAAAAAACATTTTCTAAAACTAAAGGAAGTTTTTTGTTGTCGTGCCTTTTGCTACAATTGTATAAAGTTGATAGGAAAAATGGAAGAGATAAAAAATGTCTGAAACTTCAATAGAAATATTTTCTCGATTCTGTCTGTTCGTTCATCCACGCAAATGTTCAAATTCTCAAAGCTCCAACTCGCTATGGATTTATTTATCATTCACAAGTTTAGGTGGGTGCAATACGATGGATACTTTGTGTATTATTGAAAAAAAATTTCCAACTCATTTGAACATGATGATGAACATCCATTAATTATTAATAGCCTAAATTTAATGAATGACAACTACAAGGCATTGAATTGCCTTGACGGAAGTATTCTGCACACCTTTATTTTTTCCTTGCACGATATAACCGTTGTCATTCATAACCTGTCCTCTCAGATCACTTATTTTTAATTTATTAAAAACTTATTTTTACTAAAATTAACTGCTAAGGTTTTATAAGATAAATAATGGTTTTCTCCTAGATTCATTTCTTTCGTAAAATGAAATGACATGTTCTGGTAGAATTAAAGCAGACTCAGTTAACTCTAATCGGAGCACCCCCGTAAGTAGGGCACCCAATTTTTTATTTAAATTTAGAACCGCGAATTATTTCAAAACCTTCTCTGCCTGTCATATACCGTGCGTCAATTTAAAAAGAAGTCCTAGGTTCGGGCCCGGACTGACCCGGTCAGCTGACCGGCGATCGACGGTAAGGCCAAGTCAAATTGGAGCCAAATGAAAATAAATGGAAAAATAAAAATGAAGAAAAAAGTTTATAATATACATACAGTACGTTTCAGAAAGATGAGGACACATTCATAACTTTTTGTTTTGCTTAATGAATTGCTTAATTTTACACTACAAAAATATGTGTAAAAATTCTTAAAGTTGATGTAAGCCTGTTGACCTTGAAAACTCCAAAAATTTTCGCCTTGGGGCCAATATATTTTGCAGCCAGTGGGGCCAACCACTTGCCAGTCCGGCCTTGCGTGCGGATAGGCTTCGAAACTAAAAAAAATATCAAAAATCACCCGAAACCATTTGGTGTGAACAGAGGGGGTAATATAATGACATATAGTAAGTGATACATAATATACAGGGTGTCAAAAAATTTATTGATCTAATGGACCGTATTCTTCGAAAAATAAAGTTAACTGTCTTAGAAACGCAATTTCTTCAACATTATCGTTCCAAATTTAAAAATTGATACATCATTGATAAGATAATTTAAAGGGCTTTAACATGATATGCCGTTCGACCCACTTTTACTATTAAAATTTTTGGGGTTGATTGCATCACCACTGAGGGGTTGAAGTAGCTGTGTAGTAAATAAAAGTATCCTCCTCCAAAATAAAATCGACGGGTCCGAGTGATTTTAAAAAAAATTAAGTTTAATATGATAAAAAATCCTTATATCGTTTTCGATGAGCCACCCTGTAATTCTTTGTTTACTTGAAAATTCATAAAATTTCTAAACCCTTAATTCGTATTTTTTTAAGCGATTTATATTCAATTAAGTACAGTAAGCATTTTAAATATTTGAGATTTTAAAATTACATTAATAAAACATTTTCTTATGCATACATGCACATAAAAAAGAAACTCGGTCTCAAATCGATTTCCTTGAGAAAACAGCGTAAAACAAAACAAACAGAAAGATAACTACTTAAACTCTAAGTGGAAATATTTAAAGAAGTAGCTAAATTCCACTTTTAAGTTTAACCGAAAAATAAAAATCCTCAACTTTTTTTAAATACAAAAAGCATAATAATATAAGACTGTAACTTGATATAATCCAATTCAAGTCTTGCAATTTCTGCAACTTAAATTATTCATTTGCTCTAGAAAGCTCTTTTCCTTTAATAATTCCATTTTTTTATTTTTTTTTGTATATTTTCATTTAAAACTAATCGTGTTAATATTCTACCCAACTGTACAAAAAGAAAATTAAAAATCAAATCCCTTATTATTGGAACGTAAGAAGGAAAGCTACAAATTTCATATTCATGCACGTCTTTAATTTGGCTTAAGTTACTACGAAAATGGGTATTTAGAAACTTACACTGTAACCCCTAAAATAATTTTTGACCTAGATCTCTATTTATGTACACACAGTACTACACAGGAAGTCAGGAAAGGAGAAATGTCGAAATAATGATGTTGGAAATTAGATGTTAATTTAAGTCATCGTTTTGTAGTAGCATCCATTTTACTGATAAAATTGAAATAAGGAGCTGATGGGGTAGGGAATTTTGATTCTTGTTTTCTCTGCTTATATTTTCTTTCTTATATCGTTATTAATATTATTAATGGAAAATCGAGTAACCGTTCTTAAGAATAGAGTACCAAAATCCTTGAACGAGCTAGATGATGTGTTATCACGTGACTTTTTTCATTTACGTTAATTTACAACTTTCAGTCAAGACCTTCAATTGCTTTCTCCTTCTCGTATCATTTTTTTCTAGAAAGTTGTCCATATCTGAGAAGTACTTGAAAGACATGACACTTTGAGATAAATAATTCAAGTGAATAAAACAAGGCTAAAGTAGCTACATCGTACAAGACACGAGCATTTATATTTTTACTATAAAATGGAATTTATAGCGTAAAAAACATGGGACTTAAAATTTATTTTAAAAGCTCTGAATGATGGTTGTACAGGATTATACAAATTCGATTACCATTATTTATAGGGATATCGGATACTGGATGAGTTGGGTAATTGGAAAGTTATAAAGTTTCCTGATCAACTTACGTTTCTAAAACTTTAAAAACTAAGCTTAGTCGTTATTTTTCATCGTTAAAAATAACACAAAGTAACATATTAACATAACCTGAAAAATTGTGAAATTAAGAAAAGTAAAAGATAGAAAGTTCTCGTTTGGTATCTGAATTTAGACAAACCTACTAAGTAGTTTCTGCAAAAAAAAATAATAAAACCCTCATAAGAAAATGAAAAGTTGAACGTCGAGACCACAGCTTCGATGTGATAAAAGTCGACTTTGGTATCGTTTGATAGCTTTTGTGACGTCCAAAAAATTTCTTCGGAGAACTTTTTTTCTAAAGTACGCATGAAACTACAGTCGGAAAACGAAATTACCAGTTTTCAGTTTTTCAGCGTTATCTCGGAAACCATTTTGAATTTTGGAAATTTTTAATCGGATTCTTAAAGATCATCAAAATATGCAATTTTTGCTAATTGAACGAATCTCGTAACTCTTACGGTTTACGAGATCCCAATGTTAGTACCACTTAAAAAAATTACCCTGTATAGGGTAGTCCTAATTTGTATAGGAATTTTATTTTTAAATATGGCCAGTTTTGTCCCTCAATTTTTTTTCCTAATATAGAAACATAGCAATCCCTGTAAATTTTTAACCTGGTCGGAAAACTCTAAAGGAAGTATTCACAGAAGTATAAAAAAGGATCACCCTTGTGTCCAGGTGACCGCTGTTCAATAAGTAGACGGTAAATAATACTCAAACCAACTTTACAGGCCTGGGAGCTCGTTCAAAATAGAAACGAGCCTGAGACGGATTCTTTCACCTCCTATTAATAAGCTAGCATATAACAAAAACTTGGTTTAAAGTTCCGGTAAATCGAATGATTTTTAGGGGTTTGGCAAAAGAACCAGTAAATCCACGAACCGTAAGTTGCTAGGTAATAACACCGTAAAAGCTCCCATTACATGAGGCTCTTTAGCCATAAAATATGATCGAGCCACGTTACTAAAATCCGATGTCTATGAATCGGAGTGATGTATAGGTCCAGTTCTAATTTTGATGAACTCTTCTTAAATTAGGAAAAAGTTGTAGAATTTTCTGGCTAAGAACTTCCTGTTAAAACTTTAAAAATCTCAGTTTCTCAGTTAAACGAAAAAGTTACAGTTTCCTTTTAAGTTCGTAACTTCATTAAACTAAATTTCTTTCAACAGTTTTTACGTAAAAGCTCTATGTAGTACCGAACAGGTCGTTTCCTCTCCCGCTTAAATCAACATCAATTTAACTTTACTTCTTATTCCTTGTGTCTTTTAAAAAACAAAAAAGTAAAAAAAAACAGTTGGAAATATCGCAATCAGTGCGACCCCGATTACGTGATACTTCTAAAATTTATTGTTTTTATATTGGTTTTCACCATTTAATAAAAAGTATCAACACGGATAGAGTGATAAAGAGACGGACAGGCAGGTCAGCTGGAAGAAAGGTGGACAGGCAAGCCGGCTGGGAGAGAGATGGACAGACGAACGGGCGAACGTATTAACGGATAAACATGCAGGCAAGCGAGCTATCATACGAACAAAGAGATTTAGTCAAATCCCTACCTTTGTTTTAAATTTTGAACACTTTCAACGTTTATACAACTTTGTTGTAAGCAAAAATGAAATTGTCAAAAAGAAAAGATGAATAAGGTACGTACATAATAAAAACAAACTCCACAGTCGTATAAACGACATTCAACTAAATTTGTTTGCTCCTAAAAAAGGAATTGTGTGAAGTTGACTCTGTAACAATGAGAGTTGGTTTAGACAAATAGTACATTCAGATGCTTTGTACCGTCATTGTAGATGCAAAGAGATATATGTTATACATGAAAACAAAAGATCTAAAACTAAGTAGTTGTGTTTCAGTTCGATGCAAAAGCGTTTGAATTGCACCGCCCTGAGGTAAGAGGAAATAAACTACCTAAGTTGAATAAGATATTTTGATAAGCATCTCTAGACAACAACTGTTGTAGCACCATGATCACCTATTGATTTTTCAATACGAATTCAAAAAAAAAATTTCTGCGCTAAAAACTTTTTTGGTTTAATAATTTAAAACGCCTACTTTCTATTATAAGAAGCATTCCATATTTTTATGGATGAAAATAATCTACAATTTTCTAATTGAATTTTACACCTAAATATTAATTATTATGAGAGCTGAATATTAAAATTTTATGCAATAAATAACTTTGCAGTTACAAGTTTTAGAAAGGTCCTGGCAAATTAAAATAATTATGGTCAACCAAACCAACCAAACGAAGGACAATGAAAACAAAATGTTTAACACAACAACCCAAAGTTAGCCTTTACTTAAAATTTAGAAATAGTTTACAAAATGATGTTTAACTTTCCTTTATTTAATAGAGTAAGGAATTTTGATAAGTTTTTTCAATTTAAAGCCATCCCTTATTTATACTTAAAATCTTTCAGTTAAGCTAAAGGGGGAAAACTTTTCAGCAATTAATACAAAAACAGTAGGTATAATTAGCAATTTAAAGACAGTTTCATAGTCATTAATAGAATGAATGAATAGAAAAAGCGAAAACTAACAGCCCTAGCCCTAACAATGGCAAAGAGATGGTGTGAGAAGGAACTTAAATTATTGGAGGAAAACCAATATTTTTCTGTTAAAGTAAGACGATAAAATATCAAGATAGGAATGTTCAATACAGCTACCAGTAGTATAGTTTTCTTTGTTTTATTATTTTCCGGACATTTATTGCTCAAATACGTGATAAACATTACAATAGAATAGGTCTGCTTGATAAAATCTCACTTTAATAGCTGTATTGCCTTTCACAAAATAATCAGCTTTTTTAAGCCATTTTGCTAGTCTACAGGTTTCATATTTCTGTCAGCCATTATGTTTCAGTGGCTATTTTATCTGATAAATACATTTATTAACAGGGTCACATCTGGGACCATTTGTTTCTATTAGATACTGAACCGCTAAATTAACTAGATCTGTCAGGCTTCACGTTAACCAAGACACGAGATAAGAACATTTTAAAATACGAAAACGATAAACGTTGGCAACTTTATACATTGCCCTAGGAACACGATTCAACTATTGTGGAATCTGAAACATCATATACCATGACGAAGTTGTATTGAAAACGCGTGTATAATGTCTTAGGTCCTACTTTCAGATTTAATTGTTTACAGAGGGTGCAGTTACTCGGTTTTCATTGTAAAGAATTATAGCATTCTGTGCGGAGAAGCGTGTGTAGTAGATAAATTAAACAACAAATAGAGGAGTAACTCAGGGTTTTACTGAGAGAAACCTCACGCCTTGAAAGAATTTTGATGAAATTTCTTAGAAAAGTCTTCAAGTCAAGAAAAACTCTCAGGTAGATTGAGGGATGAGGGGGGGGGAATCTTTAAATTCGCGTAACTTTTGTTAGGTGAATTTTTTTTCAAATCGTTCTAAGGAAAAAAATCATTCATCGCTGAAAAGATAATTAGATTGGATTTTCAAATCGTTATGCAACGAAATTATGCATGCAATTATCATACAAGATTAATTGACCAACATTTGAAATAGAAATCGTTATTGTCCAATGTAGCTGAGTTGCTTAAAATTGCAATTGTTAATATGGAAATTCGCCATTTTGATGTTGAACAAGTGCAAAAGGAATTGGATACTCCGTTGATCCTATTAGGTAATTGATATTTATTCAATCGAACTATCATCAATTAATAAATATTTTGTTTAATTATAATCTATTACACTTTGCGTTTGGTGTTATGGGCAAATTGTACGCTCCGCTCTAAAAGCGCTTTTGCACTCTGCAGGTATACCATTTTTTTTTAGAAAAAAAATAAAATCTTGTCATTTTGGAAATAACTATATTTCTTGCTTTAGAGATTGAAAATCTGTAGTTGTAACGCACTACCACAAGTGGCTCCCTCCTTCACTCACCCGTCAAAACACCCCAACACTAGTGCGCACCACTCACCCACAGATGGCGCCACCGGTGTAACTCCCTCGCGCAACTACCACTCAACCGCAATAGGAGGACCACCCGCGCAACCACTCGTCAGTCAAAGTCACTCACGATTTACTTCTGCTTCTTGCAATAAGAACAGAAAATCTTAAGACGTTCTCTTCGACTTACTACGTTGCATCGTGCAAACGAACAACCTAGCAAAGTGAAGTGTTATTGTGTTATTGTGTGCGCGTATTCGTTCTACTTCGTAAAGACTATTATTGTGTTATTTGTTGCTATTGTAAATTTTGTTATTTCTTTTCTTGTTATAAATAAATTCGTGTTCTCACCGAACTCATATTTTCTTGTGCTAACCTGGCTACCACAAGTGGCGCCCAAACTCGAGGCCGAACGCGAACAAGGACAAGTAAGATGACAAGTGCACCAGTACAGATGACGATGGAGCAGCTCCAACAACTGCTCGAAGCAGCTACACACAACGGATCACCAAGAGCGGCGGGATCGTTCAGCAAGTGCACGACACGCTACAACGGCACCACAGACATCCACGCCTTCACGGAAACGATCACTATTTACAAGGAATGCGAAAACATCACGGATGCACACGCACTGAGAGGCATCACCATGTTATTGGAAGAACCAGCGCTGACCTGGTGGCACGGCGTCAAGGACACGCTCCACACGTGGGAAGAAGCCATCAATCTCCTACGAACAACGTACGGACCTCCACAACCCGTGCATCAAGTGCTAAAGGAGTTTTTTTCACAACCACAAAGAGACGGTGAAAAATCAGATCTTTTCATCGCAGGGAAAAGGGCCTTAATAGCGAAAATCCCAAACAACGACAGACCAAACGAAAAGTTTCAATTGGACATGGTCTATAGCATGTTAGCAACAAAAATCAGACAACTAGTTCCCCGAACCAAGTTTGCCTCATTCGGGAAGCTCATGGAGGAACTACGCAGGATAGAGGAAGATCTTCAGCTCGGAGTCCCTTCCCCAACAGAAACCAAAACTCGTTGCGCCTACTGCAAGTATCCAGGCCACACGAGGGAGGAATGCCGAAAAAAGAAAAAGGACGAAGCCCGCACGTCAAGTAAACCAGTGGGAAGCATCACAAAAACTCCACAGTCCACCCCGAAACTCGCGTGCTATGGGTGCGGAGAACCGGGGGTCATAAAAAGCAACTGCCCGAAATGTTCAAACAAGACTGGAGACATAGGATTATTCTTAGCAGAAGCACGACCAGCGGTCCGCCTATGTACCAGACCCATCATTTCAATAAAGGTCAAAAACGTCACTGGAGGAGCCTACGTGGACACCGGAGCTATTCAATCCATCGCAGGTACGGTCCTCTACAAGCACCTTAGAGACACAGGTCATCAATTCACACCGCATTACGTGAATCTTGTATTAGCCGATGGATACGAAAGACCACAAGAGGTCCTCAGTACCACCACCACGGTGTTCCTGGAAAAGCGCCCCATACGAACACAGTTTCTGGTCATTCCCGGGGCCCAGAATCGAACACTACTAGGAGTGGACTTCCTACGAGAAGCCGGAATAATTATAGATCTGGCAAGAAATCAGTGGAGCTTTGGGGACAATCCAACCGTACACAGGTCGTTCCATCACGAGCCATCCACGGGATTCTTCCCTAAGTATCAATTGGTTCCCGTCGAGGAAAACCGAACGCCGACAAGAAGAAGAGGCGACCCGGTAGCACAAGACCCTCGAAGGACCACCCAAATCATCAGCCATCTCTTTGGAATCGAGACTCCAGAAAGGAGAGAAGTCTCCCGTCTTCTACCGACAGAAGAATCAAGCACGGAAGAAAGAAGCGTCACAAGCCCCTACGAGGTTTTCGCTGACCCTAACTCTGCATTCTACACCCCGCTCGACGACGCTCCGCCAATACCAGAAAACGTGATCTTCCCTCACTCACCACGAAAGAAGCTTCCCCGATTGGACATCGCGGCCTTCCACGTCGAACTCAGAGAGTACGAGGGTCAAACACTTAACCGCCTCCAGCGTAGCCAAATGAACCAGCTCCTAGCCGACAACGCCGAGGTCTTCAAGCCAGGGGGAGAGGCTACCCCCTATGGCGAACATCGGATAAACACTGAGGGACACAGCCCCATTGCCACCCCTCCATATAGAATGCCAAAACTAAAGCAAGATGTGTTAAGGAATGAATTAGATACCATGCTCAAAACTGGCATCATCGAGGAGTGTGAATCAGCATGGGCCGCACCCGTAGTACTAGTGCCGAAACCAGACCAAAAAGTGCGCGTGTGTATAGATTATCGGAAGTTAAACCATATTACCACCAGTGACCGATATCCCCTACCACGGATGGACGATCTCCTTCACACCGCTAGAGCCGCTGTAATCACTACCCTAGACCTTCAGTCGGGATATTGGCAAATCGCCATGAAGAAAGAGGATAAAGATAAAACCGCGTTCGTCACGCCCTTCGGGCTGTTCCGTTTCACTCGCATGCCATTTGGGCTAAAGAACGCACCGGCCACGTTTCAACGGCTAATGGATAGATTCCGCACCGGTCTACATGACGTATCGGTATTCGCGTACCTAGATGACATCATAGTGCTCTCCGCGTCTATCGAAAATCATCTCGCAGATTTAGATAAAGTTTTTCGTCGCTTAAAACAGTTCAAGCTATATGCGCGTCGTGAAAAGTGCCGATTCGCCTGTACTAAAGTGAAGTATTTGGGGCACATCATAAGTCAAGATGGCCTTAGCGTCGATCCATCAAAAACCGAAGCTATCCTTCAGATGTCAGCCCCAAAGAACCTAAAAACGTTATTATCATTCTTACAAACCTGCTCGTGGTACCGACGTTTCATACCCAACTTCGCGAACGTCGCCCAACCGTTAACAAGTCTCCAGAAGAAAAACGCCACCTGGACGTGGGAGACACCCCAACAAGAAGCCTTCCAAAGGTTGAAGCACCTTTTGGTTACTCCGCCGATCCTCCGCCAAGCAGACACCTCACTTCCCTTCATCATTCGTACTGATGCTAGTGGATACGCTCTGGGTGCCGTACTATGCCAAGGAGAAGGTACCGAAGAACGACCAGTCGAGTACGCAAGCCGCCTACTGGTACCGGCTGAGAAAAACTACTCTACAACCGAACGAGAAGCCCTAGCCGTCGTCTGGGCACTTGGGAAATTCAGAGGGTATGTAGAGGGAAACCCCATAACTCTAGCCACGGACCATCAACCATTGAAATGGCTCCTCACGCTCAAGACACCGTCCGGAAGGCTAGCTCGCTGGGCGTTAGCCCTACAATCATTTAACCTAAACATCGAGTATACCCCGGGGAAACATAACGTCGTAGCAGACACGTTGTCCAGACCACCATGTCCTCCTCACGACGGAGAGACATGCAACATCTGCATAGTCACTATCGACATGCCCCGCAGGTCAATCGAGGATATCCGAAACGGACAGCTGGAAGACCCAGAAATACAGAAAATCATCAAATGTTTTGAGGACAAAGATCCCACGCTAACCGAATATGAGAAATGGACATCTCGAGGATACCTTATGTCCCAAGGAGTACTATACAGATATTCTCACGATTCCGACTCCGAGGACGCTCAACTGGTAGTACCCGCACACGAACGATCCTCAGTCATGAAAGAATATCACGATCACCCTACGGCAGGACATTACGGCGGTGAACGCACCTACCACCGTATCTCCTCACGCTACTATTGGACCGGAATGAAAAAGTACGTCCAAAACTACGTCAAGGATTGTATCGAGTGCCAACGATACAAGGCTAGTAACCTTAAACCTGCAGGGTTGTTGCAGACCCCAGCAGCATCTCAACGCTTCGAACACATCTCTATCGATCTATTTGGACCATTACCAGAGGCTCCAACCCAAGAACGATGGATCTTCATAGTTGAAGACACCACATCACGTTGGGTAGAACTCTTCGCGCTAATCCAAGCCGATGCTCAGACGTGCGCCCGCATTCTCATCTCTGAGATATTCCTCCGGTTTGGAACACCCAGACGCATAAGCAGCGACAATGGCACTCAGTTTGTCAGTAACATTATGCAGTACGTTACTCACTGTTTAGGCATCAAACAATCACTCACTCCCTTCTACCATCCGCAAGCCAATCCTGTGGAACGAAAGAACAGGGATCTGAAACCACAGCTCGCTATACTCGTCGGAGACGACCACTCGTCTTGGCCAGAGCAACTACCGGCCATAAGATTCGCAATGAACACTGCCCTATGTCAAGCTACAGGTCACTCCGCAGCATTCCTTACATTCGCCAGAGAACTAAGGACCACGGATGATGTAACTCGGGATCAAAAGGCAATCATCCAATCAGAAAATTTCATACCAGAGATCACACCCTACCTCGTGAAACTCACGGATACATTACGAGAAGCCAAACTCCTTGTTGAGAAGCAACAAGATGCCAGCAAGAAATACGCAGACCTCAAACGACGAGAAGGACCAATCTACGAACCAGGAGATCTCGTATGGGTTACCTCCCACACGCTAAGTAAAGCAGCACAGGGACTATCCGCTAAATTCGCACCTAAACGAGACGGCCCATACGTAATCCTGACGCAGAAATCGCCAACAACCTACGAGGTCGCAAACCCAGCCAATTCAGGAGTCATCATTGGAACCTACCACTCTTCAGCGCTGCAACCATTCCATGGACCTTCTGAAACTCCGCCTGCCCCAGTGCAGCCCATACGAAGAAGAGGAAGACCCCGCAAGGTGACCACCCAGGATCCTGGATCTTCGTCGGGACGACTATGAAGATCCAGAGGGGGAGTCTGTAACGCACTACCACAAGTGGCTCCCTCCTTCACTCACCCGTCAAAACACCCCAACACTAGTGCGCACCACTCACCCACAGATGGCGCCACCGGTGTAACTCCCTCGCGCAACTACCACTCAACCGCAATAGGAGGACCACCCGCGCAACCACTCGTCAGTCAAAGTCACTCACGATTTACTTCTGCTTCTTGCAATAAGAACAGAAAATCTTAAGACGTTCTCTTCGACTTACTACGTTGCATCGTGCAAACGAACAACCTAGCAAAGTGAAGTGTTATTGTGTTATTGTGTGCGCGTATTCGTTCTACTTCGTAAAGACTATTATTGTGTTATTTGTTGCTATTGTAAATTTTGTTATTTCTTTTCTTGTTATAAATAAATTCGTGTTCTCACCGAACTCATATTTTCTTGTGCTAACCTGGCTACCACATAGTTTCATTAATGGAAACTTTTCTTTATTTAGAACAAACACTACTATTTATAGCTAATAGAAAACTGCAAAAATTCACTCCTTTGGCAATTTTGTTTTCAGGAAGGAAATTCAATAAGTTGTATTCATTTTTATTTTTGACTTCTACATTTCTTGTAAATTTTTCACTTTTTTTTTTACTTTTTGACGTCAATTCAATTCGCATGCAAAATATAAAAAGATTCACATCAGCAACTTTAACAGGCACTTCCTTTATTCAGTAATAGAAAATATCTCACATATTGAATCAATGGAATAGTTTTTGAGACGACGAAATAGAAAATGTCTCATCCACGCCTCTCGATTCCCCAAGCGCAAAAAATTCAATCATTTCAAGATCCAAAAACAATAAATCTATTTGGTAGGAAAAAATGAATATAACGATATAACGATGGACCCAAATATAAAGAAAACATTTAAAATAGTACACAGTGCGTCCCAAAAAGTGCGTTTTATTAAAATTTGCATTATTTCTCTTATGAAGGTTAGAAAAAATAATTTTAGACAAAAGTTACCTGTTTTGTTAATACAAACTTAATAATATTTTCAAAAATAATATCATACACAGAGTGTTCCAGATATTGATAGTATATACCTAAAATGCATTCTTTTAAATGTACGTCATATTGGATTATGTGGCACAAATAAATTGAATTTTTTATTCTGATTTCACTGATGTATAATAATCTATGTTTAAAATAAAAAATGGCGGCAAGCTTCATATTTTTAGCATAAGTCAAATTGCCATGAAAAACAATTGATACAATAAATTTACACTAAAAACTCGGGTTGTCTTTTGTTTTTTCGTGGCTATTTGGTTTAATAAAAATAAATAAAATAAAAAAAATCATAAACTAGTAAACGACAAATTAACACACTTGTTCGGAAAGAAAATTAAATTTATTATTGCTGTATAACAACTCTTTAATTTTCCATTTCCATGCACATTTTCCATGCTAATGTTGTGCAAACCACCGCTTTACATATTTAAACTTGGATCGCTTGTTACGATTTTTGTCTTGTAAGAGCTTCACATGGCAAATGACGTTGATACGTGTGTGTCTCTGGAGATGAGATGAAATGAGAATTGAACCCGCATTTATAGTAGGAGAAAAACTCGGTTAAAGTATTTATGTAAATCCAACAATAGGTGCAAATTGTGTGAAATTCGCTTATGAAAACTTGAATTTAACAGTTACTCTTATCTCTATCTTATTATCTTGTACAGTCAGCCTCACAATTATTGGCCATCCTACTATAATTCTAACCCTAATTGTGGATGCAACCATCATAATACCCCCTATTTAAATTGAGGGGTAACTTTATTTTGCCAACAAGTAGTAAATCAACAACCTCCCCTTTTGTCCTTTTGTCGTTGTTGGCTAATAACCATCCTGGCTTATAGCCTGGGTGGCCAATAATTGTGACTGTTGACAGGCCAACAGTTAGTTGATCAAAGTATATTTTTATATTTTATACATATTTCATTTCTTGAGGATGGTAAATAATGTAATTTTAATTAGATTATTATATATAGGTATTCAGTTTTTAGGTTCCAGAAGAATAAGTTAGTGTTAGCGGAGCTAGCTTTAATTTATTTTGATCAAGAACTACTCCAGTGATCCAGTGAATTATAACAATTTGGGTAGTAGAAATATTTAAAGCCTGCTTTTAGGTGGTTCTAGTACTATTTATTAATCTACAGCTAAAATAATTTAACCTGAGGTAAGTTCGCTCAGGTTTAGCCACGCCCCTTTAATAATTTAAATACGTTGACTACTGCGTTGGTGGAGATAAATACCAATTTAGGTATCTGCGCATGTCCACAGCTCCTCAGAATAAAATATTATTGCTGTATGTTCAAATAAATTCACGGAAAAATAGAATCATTAAAAAAGTATCAAGTATCAAGTATCAAGTATCAAGTATCAAGTATCAAGTATCAAGTATCAAGTATCAAGTATCAAGTATCAAGTATCAAGTATCAAGTATCAAGTATCAAGTATCAAGTATCAAGTATCAAGTATCAAGTATCAAGTATCAAGTATCAAGTATCAAGTATCAAGTATCAAGTATCAAGTATCAAGTATCAAGTATCAAGTATCAAGTATCAAGTATCAAGTATCAAGTATCAAGTATCAAGTATCAAGTATCAAGTATCAAGTATCAAGTATCAAGTATCAAGTATCAAGTATCAAGTATCAAGTATCAAGTATCAAGTATCAAGTATCAAGTATCAAGTATCAAGTATCAAGTATCAAGTATCAAGTATCAAGTATCAAGTATCAAGTATCAAGTATCAAGTATCAAGTTTTTAAACAAAAATTAAAATTATCTTGTATCTATGATACTCGAGGTGAAAGTATCTTGTATCAAAGATGCATTTTATAAGTATCTTGCCCAACTCTGTAGGTCACAAGCCTATTATAGAAGTATGTATAATAAAAAATGATAGCAGTATAAAGACTCCTATCACAGCTTTTAAACGAATTGTGTTAAAAATCTTGACAAAGTGGAGAACTTCTTGGACCTCAGGTAGGTCTCCAAAGTCAGAAGTGAGGTGCCAGTACTTCAGAACCCAATTATATAGCTCTTTTAACTAATTGTTTTAACTTTTGAAAGTAAACTGTTAATAAACCCTTAAAAAAGAAAAAACAGAAATAAGCCTTATTTAACGTAAATAAATAATACAGTCGATGCAAATGAATTGGAAAAATTCAAATAGTTGCGTTTCAGTACATTTAATAAATTAATGAACCAAACTTAATACCATATTATCAAGTCAATGAACTTTCATTTTCATATTTAGGTAAATATGTGTAAAAATTTTCAGGTTGAATGAAAAATCGATTACTTAATCATTTTTAATTAAAAGAGCAACTAACTTTGTAATTAAAAATAATTACCTCATTGTTTCAAACAGAGAATTTAAATGATCTCTCAACGAGAGAGTTTTTTTTAAATCCCTATGCTGGGTGGACGAATTTCATAATTAAGTACTTTGTGAAAAACTATTTTCAATTTTACTAAATAGAATTTAATCGCATTATTTGTAATGAAGAATTCATACGCTGTTAATGATTTTTTGTTGTACTTTTTTTTAAAAAGCATTTTTTAAATTATCGTAATATCGCTTTTTTATGTAGCGTGATAGAAATGGCACGCAATTCAATTTCTATTGTAATTATTTGTAAAAAATGGTGCAAATGTAAAATTTATAAAGCCGGAGGATTGATTTTATAATCGCTTATGATCTCTAATTAAAGGCATGTTTGCTTCATTATACGTCAGACTGCTACAAGCTGCGATATTGGAGTTTAATTTCATATTGAAATTTTTATCACGCTATAATCAATTAAATAATTAATTAATATAATGTAAGAGTCTTTTAACTTCCAAATGGATATAATATCTATTGTTATACAGAGAGCATAACATAATGTTTAACCACGGAGTCCTGAGATAAAAAGAATCCACACAATAAAAAAACACATGGATCATCGGAAATGCGCAGTAAGGTCCGAAAAAGACAGAGATATAAAAGAGAGTGGGAGAAGTAGGATGGGGATTGGTTTAGAGAAGTAGGGAGTGGTTTGTTACCATAGTTACCATTTGTCAAATGACAGTTTGTTACCATAGTTACTATATGTAAATGTCAAGGCCATCTGTCACCATATGTTGATTTCATGTCAGGTGGAGTTATCTATCAATTTCAGAGATTGGTTTAGAGAGATGGGGAATGGGGTAATCTGTCACTATAGTTACTATATATTTTATTGATGAGTTTGACAGATGATAGGACGAGATGATAGATGAGATTCACAAATGAAATGACAGATGAGATTGATTGAAGAGATTAAATGACAGACGAAACTGACTGATAAGACTGACACTTAAATTAAGATTGACATAGACGACCAGATGAGATTGACAGATGATGTTCATAGATAGAAAAGGCATAAACAGACGAAGACGGACAGAAAGAAGGTAGAGCGCGTAGCGCGCGCGCGTTCATGGTCTACCTATAACCATAAAACCGTAATTAGAATTTTTTCTCAAAATCTGCAAATATATATGGGATGTTTAATTTAAGACACTGACTAGTATCAAACATACGAAAAGGGAATAGAAACGTAGGAAAAAGTGAAAGAAAAGCCTAGAAACAATCCGGTCTTAAAGCTCATTATTTGTTACTGCACGTGATATCCCCATCACACTGAGACAAGAGACACTTTCTGAAGTTCTCAAATACTTCGTCAAATCTTGAAGGGGGTGACCCGCTAGTACCTTATTTACTTTATAAAAATTATTATTATAAAAAGCTAACCTTTGTCATGCTGTGC
The DNA here is from genome assembly GCA_963924605.1 of Malthinus seriepunctatus. Lineage (NCBI taxonomy): Eukaryota > Metazoa > Arthropoda > Insecta > Coleoptera > Cantharidae > Malthinus > Malthinus seriepunctatus. The sequence goes on from OZ004600.1 coordinate 73,070,764, forward strand.
AAATATGGAACTGCAAACTTCTTTTTTTTTAAATGGTTAAAACACAACGCCAACTTAACTGCATCACGTTTCAAAATGTATTAAATTTTAAAACTTTTAAAAATAATGTTGTATTCTTATCGTGAATTTCATTTAAAAGTTTTACAAATTTTACCACATGGATGATAATAATGATGACGTTGAACGTAAATGGAAAGACACTAAATACTGATGTGATAACGTTCTCTTTAAATTTCGCAAATTGCAATTTTATTTATCAAAACTCAAAAAATGTAATTTCAGTGTATTTTTAATTAATTGTTTTTCTCTATTTAATTTAATTGAATTTACAGTCAAAATCGGTTATAACGACTTTGAAGTGATAGCAAAATTCGGTCGTTATAACCAATAGTCGTACTATAAGCAATTATTTTTTTAAGCAAAACCATGCATCAGAAAGCAAAAAAAAGGACTTCTACAATTCGTCGTAATCTCGTAATATCCGATAGGTCGTACAAAGCGGTGTCGTTATAAATGGTTTTCACTGTAGTTGATTTTTCTTCAGTGAAGACATTTAGAATAAAATCGATTGTAAGACTCTTTTATACGCAAAATAAGAACTAGCATGTGGTTAAAAAATTTTTTCTTCAAACGTCAAAAAAAGTTGACATTTTGTTACTGAACAAGTAAGGTTAACGTTCTACTTTTACATCCTAGCAGGCAAAAGCGCAGGCATTAAATGTAAAAAGGTAATGTTTTTATAAATTTTCTGTTATAATTTATTCGATGCGTTTAATAATTAGCTTCTTTTTACAAATTAAAGTTAATTTTTAAAAATATTTGACATTTGAACTACACATAATTTTCAAGAGATGGCGACACTTCAAAAAAAAATATTTTTGGTTTTTCTAAGTTTTACGTTTGAAGAAGAAATTAAATGTTTCATACGGAGTAAAAATACTTTTTTTGGCTCGTCAGTAGTTGTCAGACTCAACTTCGTTTCGTCTGACAAGCCCTACTGCCTAGTCTAAAAAAGTTACATTTTTACTGCTAATAAAACAAATTACTATTTTTAACGAGTACTATTAGTACAAACAGTTTGTTGCTTTTACGATACCAACAAATCTATCTGCTCTTTGAAGCCCTAAGGTCATTTATAATTTGAAAACTATTGCGCTTTAAGCAAAAATGACTAAAAACCTCCATAAACCCTTAATTTAAGCGTTTATCTCGCTGAAACACGGATCACAAGGCTTAAACATTTAAATCAGAAAACTACCACTTAGAATTGCTTTATGTTATATTTTTTAACAAACAAAGAGGAAGAATAATAAATAACCAGATAAAAACAAAGGAGATTTTTTTTTAAATAAAGGTTAATGGGTGAAATGTAACAAACTTGATGGCGAATAATTTTCGGGAAATTGAAAAGATAATATTGACTTTAACAGCCTCTATTTATCTCTGTTTAACAGTGGCAGCTTTTCCATTAAAAATAAATGGTGTACAGACACATTTTTATTTCAGGCTCTATTGTCAAAATTCAAAAAATATGTTAACAACAAAAGTTGAACTTACACATCCCATCCCATGTGAAATGTAAAAAGTGTTTTCTCAGCGGTTGAGTCTCATTTAATATGTTAAGAGTTCTTTCAAAGTTTGAATGTGAAGGTGAAGATATGTAGTAAAGTTCTTGCTATATCTAAGCAACCTTAAGTGCGCAGAAGAGCAAGTGAGAAAGCTATAGAAAAAAACGCCCAAACATTGTTTTCACAGTGGTTTTCACGTATATGTAACCTTGGTTTTGAGGTAGTACACAATTTTGCTTTCTGTGCAGGTCGCTTACATAATATGGCAAGCACTCTACAATATGTATATCTCACAATTTTCATTTATATTGAAAATTTGCAAGAATAGGGGTATACAAAAGCAAGTAAATATATATCCTGACTTTCAGTAAGCCTTATTTCAATTACTATCACTATTCTAGTAATAAAACTTAGCTTATAATGTATATCAATCTTTCTACTTTATTTTTTATACAGATAATGTTTTTGTTGGTTCAATAGTTTTTCCTACTCAAGCGCTACCGTGTAGCACTTTTAGCAATGTTTCTAACATGGGCGAAATCGCCACCTTAAACATGATCATTGATCAATATTGCAAAACTATTTTCAAAGCAGAATGTCCAAAAAAAATTAATTAGAAAACAACTAGTATGTAAGTTCAACCCTTGCATTTGACATATTTTTTGAATTTTTACAACCGATCCCAGGGAATAACAAAAAGTAGAAAAGTATAATTGAGAATGTTGTTTTATTTTTTTCTCATCAATAAGTTGCTAAGTGTAGAAATAAATTCAGCCCTTTATAATATCAGGAATGAAACTGTTGCTGTATGGCTTATTACCACTGAAATGAATATAATAATTATTATATTCATTTCAGTGCTTATTACCTATAAAGCACCCGGTATACTTACGTATAAAACCAATTTTGGCAATTTATTAGCTACCTCCCTTCAATATCAATTTTTTACCCATCACTTATTTTTAGTCTTTGTTGGAGCCAGTATATCATAATATACAGGGTGTTCGCGAGAAGTGGGCCACTATTGCTATATCCGTTAATATTGAAGATACGAGGTCGGTTAAATTAGTAAAGTAGCATAACTTTTTCCGCTGATTGCGATGGTCAACACAAAAAAAATAGCTTAACATCTAGTTTTCAAGATATTCACAAAAATAACTTTTTTTTAAATGGAACACCCTATATATTTTTATGTATTCGAAGAGAATACTGAATTTAGAATATAAACTGTCGCATGAGTTTTGTTCTAAAATGAAAAATAAATTACCGATTTCGTATCTTCATCATTAAACAGATACAGCAATAGTGGCCCCTTGGCACGAACACCTTGTATTTTTATACAAATTTAGATCCCTGGTAAAATTTAGATACTAAATTAGCAAAAATACAGGGCATTTATGCCAAGTGAGCCACTATTGCTTTACCTGATCAATACTGAAGATACGAAATCGGTACTTTATTTTTCATTTTAAGACACAACTCATATGACATTTTATACTCTAAATGCAGTGTCTTTTCCAAATATACAAAAATATATAGGGTGTTCCATTTAAAAAAAAGTTATTTTTGTGAATATCTTGAAAACTAGATGTTCAATTATTTTTTTGTGTTGACGATTGCAATCAGCGGAAAAAGTTATACTACTTTACCAATTTAACCGAATTCGTATCTTAATTATTAACGGATATAGCAATAGTGGCCCACTTCTCGCGAACACCCTGTATACAGGGTGAGTCGGGAGGATCGCACCAAACGCCAGAGGTGTATCTTACACGTAAATATAAGAGGAAAACCCAAAAGTTGTAGTCCGATTTTTATTTGTTTTCAAGATACAGCGTTTTCACAAAATAACTTGCATCCATCGTGCAGTTGTGCTGATACTGCATGCGTATTTTACTGTTTGGGGGAACATCGTCTAACAGTCCTTGTAAATCATTTTGTAAGAATTCCAAATATTTATCTCCTCTTAGGCAAAACTATAGACGGTATCACATCACACGTTTCCGAAAAACGATGCTGAAAATTTGTTTCGACTTTTATGTGAGGATTTTCGTCGGACCATAAGTGGGAGTTGCGGGTATTGTTAATGTCATCATGGGTGAATGTGGTTTCATCGTTATACAGTATATTCTTCTAAGTTAATCAAATTAATTTATCAAATATTTCAACTTTTAAGACGCTGTAACTCGAATACCAATAAAAATCGGACTACAACTTTTGGGTTTTTTCGTCTCATATTTACGTGTAAAACACACTCCTGGCTTTTGGTGCGATCCTCCCGACTCACCCTGTATAATTAAACGAACTCTGGAATTCGGTAGATATGTTAATCTCAATTGTAAAATGATTTTAAAAAATGTGTAAATGACTTACCGAAAGTTGTTGATGAACACAAATAAAAACAATTAACATTTAAATAATAGGATTTTTCCAACTTTTTAATAGTATATTATCCAACGAGCGGGTAATGAAGCTCATTACTCACAAGAATGAATTTGCGACACGAGCCGTATGGCGAGTGTCGTAATCATTAGAGTGAGTAATGAGCATTACCCGCGAGTAGGATACTATACTTTATCCACGACTGCAAATATTATAAACCAAATATACATTGAATACGCAAGTATTCTTTGAAAAAAAAATTTTATTTATTTTAAAAAATTAATTTTTTACGGGAATGTATTCAAAATTTAATGTAGAATTCAAAAATGTACAAATATATATGGTGTTGCATTTAAAAATCTAAAGTTTACCTCATTTCCGGCTAAATTGGAAGTGGAAGAATTTTAAAAAGTAGTTAAACAAATTGCAATTTATATGACTATAACTCACAGCAAATTTCATTTTAATACGTTGACAAATAACGGAGCTATAAAAGTTTTCCAATCCCCTGTGTCGCCCGGTAAACCATTGAGTAATGTAATAGTCATTGAGTAATTTGTATATTATTCAATGATTTACAACTAGTGAGTAATGACACACATTACTGGTCAAAAATCATAGAGTAATGAACGTATTATTGGACGGTCGTGGATAAAAGCATTAAATGCTACAAGTTCAAAGTGAAAATTAAAACGGAAGTGACGTCCCGAATCGTACAAATCACGTTTGTTGCTTAGTTACATGTGTTAAAGCCTAATTCTCAGCTATCCGAAACCGTCGTATACGACGATACGAAAGTTTTCCTATTGGTGGAATTTCGAAAAATTTTTCGGATAGCTGAGAATTAAGCTTAAATGTCAGTTAATGTGTAATCAATAGAGACCGGACTTTTAGGTGCTTAAAAATCAAAAATAGGATCCTAAAATAGGCTTTAAAAATGGGCTGTTTAGGCAAATAAAAGGTGGTGAAATTTTTTTTAGGTTACTAAGAAAGGCTTTTAGGTCGTTAAAAAGTTCTTTTTTATGTGGTTAATGGCAAATTAAATAAATTATTTTCGGTTCATATTTTATTAATTAACATATAAACATATAAAAACATATACAATATGTGGTATAAACCACTATTGTTCTCTTTTAGCCACAACTTTACTCTATCTTTAAACACTTTTTTTGGTTTAGGCATTTTTGCAAAAATAAGTACAACAAAAGTGTTAAGTACCTACTCTTTTACAACTCCTGAACACGACTGGAAATTGGAAAATAAAAATTTAAAATCCCTGCCTACTTTTGTTTTATCGTCTAGGTTCTTCTATCCTGTACGTACGTGCAGTAATATAATGCATCTATTGATAAAAATGATTGTATGTATATATATTTATATGCTTGTTATCGCGTCTGCAGCAGGTGTAATCTTTTCATATCTTCTAGACTAATAAACTTAAAACTAAAATGTCAATCTTAAAAAAGTTTTTTGTGCCAATAATTTTTTAAAGATTTATTTTTATTGAAATTATTAAAATTTAAATTAAAAACCTATTTTTATAAAAATAGGTACTAAAAATTCTATTTTAGGTCTTAAAAAGGTCTTTAGGTCTCAAAAACTCAAAATAGGTGTTTTAGGCGCTTAAGAGGGGGGGTCAAATGATATAGTTTTTGGTGAAACAAATTTATATTTGAATATTTTTCAAATGCCTTTCAAACCACCAAAAGGTGTTTTACCTAAAATCCGGACTCTAGTAATCAAGGTTATAATAATTTGGAGCTGATGAAGTTGAATATTGACAGTAACGATTCGTGACGTCATGCCCATTTTATGCGGAAAACTTTATAGTTTGAATTTCAAATAATTTTTTTGGCAAAACCTACAGTCGCAATTTTTCTTTAATGTGGTTTTGGGATTACGTTATTAATAAGGTAACTTTCTAGATACATTTTAAAAAATTGGAAAATACCCTATTACTTAACCCGGCATCCGACAGGTGAACATTTATTACGAGTTCCGACACGTGGGGTGTGACAAACCCAAAACTTAAACCGTTTCGTATATCTATAGTCAATTTTTTTGGAAAGTCTAAGTATTTTATATCGTCAGATACATCATATTAATCAGTAAAACAAAAATTTTTGCCAAAAGGACTTTACTTTCGCTTCATAACACAAATTGCAAATTACAACGTATTTTTTTCGCTAAGAAACAAAGCAGTTAACTATTTATTTTATAAAAAATGTTTGAAACATACAAATAATTTAAAAAAACTCAAAATTAAAAAGGTAATTCTATATTTTTCAATAAAAAACCCGCATGTAATTTAATCCAATAGCAAAAAAGTTATTAGTTGTTAAAGTTAATACAATTTTGCGATGTGTGTGAGAGAGAAAGATATATAAAAATGCGTCAAAAACTTCACACACGCACTTAATTTTTCAATTTTGAGCCCAAGGACATTATGAAATCCTCTCGTGTTGATTAGCCTTTCTCTTTTTGGGGAGTGGTTTGGGATTTTCACCCAAAACATAAAGAAAAAAAAACTCACGAGTTCCGACACGTGGAGTGTGACAAACCCAACTCGGTTTTGAAACAGTACTACTGCCACAATCTCAATTTTTTGACAACGGTGTTTGCTTTAATATGTAGAATAATGTGTTTTTTAAAGCTATTGAGGCCCTATAGTCGATTGGAGCGATATTTGAATGATTGCTATGCAGCTTTCGAGCGCTGGGGTTTGTCACACCCCACGTGTCGGATGCCGGGTTAAGGAAAGGATAAATAGGAACGATAACTTAACTGATAATTGATCACCAAGAGGTGGTATAATAAATAGAATTATTAAAGAAAACTTTGGTATAAAGATACCTTATTAAATTGTAATTATAAAAATTAATACTTATTTACTTCAATAGCGAAGCGAGAAATGAATTGAAGTTATTAATCTTCTCATTGGTGCCCGCGCACATCTTAAAATTACTAAAAATATAAAATAATTTAAATTAAATAATTATGGCGTAACCAGTCTTATATTCGGTAGAGTTTTTTTTCCTCTTCAATAATATATTAGTTTTGAATATATTTGCAAAAAAATTGTAACAGACATCAACCGCATGCAGACAGCCGTATTTTGATATTCGTGTTTGTATTAATAAATTTTGTTTTTATTGTATTATTTGACGTTCTACTGTTCTGTTTTTTCAATTTTCGATGACAATATCGAATTTCAAAATACACCACTATGAATTAGATAGTTTATTAAAACTTAAAACTGCCGAAATACAGAAGTTGTAGACCTTCAATTTGTTGCAAATTTTGTTGTGCAAGTGTATGAAAATGTTGCATTACTGAAATGTGGAAAAAGATCTCTATCGAAAGTAATTAAAAAACAAGTGGAAGTGCTTTATAAAAAAAGAGGGATGGTACTCCAGCGCTTCCAGGGTGGGTAGAAAAAAATTTAATTTACAGGAACATAGCTAATAATTTACCAAAAAACTTTTATTCGAGGTATTTTCTGTTAGAACCAATAATTACGCCACTACTTTTGAAGGACCCTGTATTACCTCCAAGTTTAATTGTAGACGTCGAAACTTATGAGAACAATAAGGCGAAGCCAATGCGTTATAAAGAAAATGTGGTAGATAAATGTGGGGCAAGGGGTCCGTGCATAGTCTCAAACAATTTTCAAATTAAATTTCTGGCGTTACAAAGCATGCAAAATTATTTTCTTTATTGATTTAGATTCAGAATTTCATGCTCTAAAACTTAATTCGAAAATTTTGTTTCTAAACATAGATCTATTCTGTTATATCACCACAAATTCACGGCAGGGTCACATTGTCACTTTAAGAAACCAACTTTTTTAAAAATTTTTAATCGGGACTCTACTCGAACATCTAAATTTTGTATGCCAGCTAGCTACTCGGATCTTTAGACTTAGATTAGACTTTCTTGAACTCGTCATCTTTATTTGACTTGTCCAAGAAAGCTCTGGTTTTTGTTATAAATTGACGTTTGATATATAAGAGCATACAAGCATGCACTGCGCACTCTCGTTAAATTTACAAAATTGCATTATTAGTTCATCCTTGTGGCATCATGTCGCTTCTGTCGCAATTTTGGTAGTTTTCGTCATTATTATAGTTGGTAGCTAATTACCGTTTCTGTTGCTACCATTATAATAATATTAACTAAAGTAAAAAGGACGTTGCTACTGACAACCAGTGTTTTGTTTAACTTTCAACTTACAATAATTTTCCAAGTAATGTCTAAAAAATGTCTAATGTGGAATTAATTTAAATTCATCAAATTTTTGAATTGTGACGAGTTTTAAAGTATTGTGTTATTATTCCTACAATTTTTAACAAGGACTAAAAGCGCTCAATATATAAAATGTAAGTAAGTGTTCATTATTTTCACGTGGTTTTCAATTTCATCAAATAACTGGAATTTACTTAATTCTAAAGAAATTTAGAAGGTTCGAGATACAATGGTGTTTACTTGTTGCGTTTTCTACATTGCAAGATTTCTCTAATGAAAACTTAAACAAAATGTCAGATATGAGGTTTTTATATTTTTTATAAGATTGTAACTTGAACTATCGGGTATCGGTAACTCATTAGAGAAATAATAAGGGATATAATCCTTTGTCTGTAAAAATTGAATCTTATAGTTATGACAGCTCTCAAGAAAAATTATTAGAGAAATGTTATAATGTAAAAAGGCCGTATAAGATGTAAATTTAAAACAATATGTAAGACTTGTATAATTTCTAATGTAAAGAATATTGATATTTGTGCAAACGAAAAGTCTTAATAAAGCGAATTAAATTATAATAACAAATTGTTTTTATTTTTTCTACAATTTCCAGCAAACTGCCAGTTCTAATTTTAGTAATTTCAGTATTCTTGTAATTTCTAGCTTTAAAATTGCATGATTTTACTAAATTGCTTTAAATTATCTGTCTTTTAGCGTATTCAAAAAGTTTTTTAGAACAATAATAGTAATATAATATTTGAAATTCCCGCCACTTTTTGAGTATTTGAGCAGCGCCAGACACGCAAGATGCCACAAGGATCAACTATTTTCATTATTATTACTATTTTATCATTATTATTATCAAATTTTTACGATTACAAAAAAGGAGTCGAGTCGCCTATCTATTTCTACCAACATAATATCCGTCATCTATGCATACAAGAGTATTGGAATCTCCAATCGACACAGATTAATGGTTTATAAACTCTAAAAACTAATAATATAATAAGCTCGTCATAAATTGGCGTTTGACAGTCAATTATGCGAATCTCTAATCAAAATTAGTTAATGATTTATAAGCTCTGGAAACAAAATATCGTCAATCATAAATTTATTAATTTTTAGACATTTCTTAAAGTTTTTCTTCATAACAAACGCCGTTAACCGGCGCAAATACATCATTGATACACGTTCATCTTATTTCGATCAAGATTCATTTCAACGTTATTCTTTTTATTTCGTGCTAAATTACATTTCTGTTAGTGCTGAAAACCCGAGATTGGAGGCTTAAAGAGGCGACCTGCTTGAGGTTCGTTCAGCGAGTAGCTCTGAATAGCTGAATACATCCAATTTTATATAATACTTAAACTACAAATCTGGTCAGAATCCTAAGTGTTTGTTGAGCCTTCTTTAACACAATCACTATTCATCATCTACTTAAGTAAGAAGAACTAATATAAGAGGCTTACAGCTGGTACTATAAAGCTCTTGATTAACTATTTTTGATACTGCATTTAATATAAAACTTGTGATTTGTCCTTGTAATTAGTAATCCATTCTGATTGGTCACAAATATATGTGGGCAGGTTGAATTTTAATTTTACATTAAAGTTTTTAGTATTGACTGGTAATGTTCAAGAGAAAATACTTTTACAACTGTTATATCCACACAATCACCTCTAACGTTGACCCACTTATCTAATCGCTTGTGCTTCGAATTTTACAGCATAAAAATCTTTAGTTCCGCCTCACGTTACATTTCTTCATTATTAAGCCAGGGCTTGTCGTAATGAGCCAGTGCTTTAGTTAGTCAGTAGGTCTAGTTTTTTTTCTTAATTGCAGTGATACCTTGTACTGGAACTGTCATCCAGTTGGATTGAGCGCTTACCTAGTTCACCTAATGACGTCATAGAAAACTGGCTATTCTAGTATTAAAATGACAAACTATTAAAAGATTTTTCTCATACGTTTTATAGTTATTTTATTTTTTATCACTATAAAACTTGACTACACGAGCAACTTAGGCTTCATTTTAAAACTAAAGAAAACATCAGCTCAAGTGTTGTTGGAACACATCGTGAGATTGTTATAAGCCCATCTCGACATCACTTTAACTGTTCTCAAGATTACCGAGTTTGAAATGAGTTCAGTTATATACGCGAAATAGGATAACACAAAATTTAAACTCGAGTGTCTTCTTGTGGCAATGTATACTGGAGGCAAAACAAGCTACGTTTTGATGCTTTATGTACATTGTACGTGCGGGTACCTGCTACTTATTATTATTACTAGTGCTACTTAAAGTTACAAAAGATTTTAAATTAGCAGACTTCTTTTATCAAAATGAAAGAATTCATTAATAATTAATTTTCTTTTTTTTTAATGCATAACATTAGTTAATAATGCAACGAAAATTGCATTTTAATGTTGTCATAAAAAAACAGATGAGGAATTATGGTTCAAAAGAAAGACTAGGGGTTTCGTGACTGAAATTTTTATATACTTTTTTTACTTTATCTCTTTTTCAGTATTGAAACATACGTCTACGTTAAGGGTAAGTAAATTGAAGACGTCATAAGGGAATTGCTTGTATCAGAAACGTTTATTATCGAAATTTTAATAATCTACGAGGTTTGAATGTCGATAACTAGGCCATAAGGAATCATTTAAGATAACACTAATGACAACATGGCAAAAGAGGGTATTTTTACAAGTAGCGTAGTAGAGGTAATTGTAATACGTTGCCATGGAGATATGATCAAAGTTTTCTTATTTTCAAACTTAATGAACCTTATTGTGATTGTGATAAACTTAAAGGAGAACAAACTTTTATTTTCTTATTTTTAAAGGGTGAAATTTGAATTTTTTAGCAATGATTTTTCTTAGGGTGCGACAAAAACCTTTTTTTAGCGATATGCATCAGTTTGGTCATTCAGTTAATGCAATTAAATGAAACCAGTTCACTTAGCTGTTTTAAGATCAAATTAAAAGAGTAGGGCCTAAAAAGTTCGGTTTTCTTAACGATTCAAGTAAAAAACTATAACGGGTCACTTTCCTAGTTTAACTTTTATTCCCTATAAATTTTTTAGCAGAGGTGGGATCGATGGGAACTTTTAAAACATTGTTTAGAACGACAATGCGAAAGTTCACACAAGAATCTAGCTTTCTGAGAGTTTTGCAGAATTTGACTGGACTTAAGCAATTATTAAAACTAAATGCATATAGTGTATCTAATTTCCAGTGTATAAATAACAACACAGTATTAGATAGTGCATTCGAGTATTAGTTTAAATTACAGTAACAATCTATTGTTAACCAAGATTCATGTCCTGTTGCGTATAAGCAATGTTTACCACTAGAAGCTGCATGTTTCAATGTATTAGCTAACTGACTCAAATTTGAGCCATTCATTTGAAAACGGATTAATTAACATTATAATACTACTTAACTAAGCCTATTTATTTAACAGGGTCGATGTAGGTAGTAAATAATGTAAACATTCTTCGGGAAATTGACAAACAACAGCTTCATAAACATAATACAACCCATATCAATGTTTAATTCAATTCAAACAATCTAAATCAAAACTATTATGAAACATTATTATCGTAACTAATTCTTGTAATTCTCTAGAAGGGTAGTAGAAGATTGGGTAAGCGAAAGGATATTGCTAATTTGAATTTCCATAAAAACCTTTTAAGGACGGAAGGTACTCGCAATATTTGTTGAACTTAATCATTTTTTTTCTGGCTTATAAAAATTTATTTTAATTAATTGGTAATGTGAGGAATGTTAACTAGGGCTGTACTTAATATTTGTAAAATATAAAAGTTATAATCGTTATAGTTTAAAAGATAATTTATTAAAATTAATTAGATATTTACGGCTTTAATAACTGTTCAATTAAATCGGCGTTTAAGCCATGTTATAGACAATCCTTCATTCTAGGGTATGACATATTTTATAATTTTATTTAATATTTGGAAACTTATATAATTCAATTTTATACGCCTCAATAATACAAAAGTAGCCACAATAAAATTAATAAAATGACGATATACAAGTTTCCAAATAATTAATAAAATTATAAAATATGTCATACCCTAGAATAAAAGATTCTCTATTACATGGCTTAAACGCCGATTTAATTGAACTGTTATTAAGGCCGTAAATATGTAAATAATTTTAATAAATTATCTTTTAAACTATAACAATTATAACTTTTATATTTTACAAATATTAAGTACAGCCCTAGTTAACATTCCTCACATTACCAATTAATTAAAATAAATTTTTATAAGCCAGAAAAAAAATGATTAAGTTCAACAAATATTGCGAGTACCTTCCGTCCTTAAAAGTTCGCACAATTTCATTTAAACGAGGAAAGAATTCTTAATGGTGTGTTGATTAAGCTAATTGTTCTTGATTAACAAAAGAGCTCTAATTTTAAGAAGCAGTAAATGATTTAAATATTATTTTTTAAGCATTAAATGAGAAATACGAGCCACGCTACATAATTCTAACAGAAATTATCATAAGAATTCAAAAAATAAAAACAAAAAGTAAGGGCCAGAGCACAGATAATGGATCAAAACAATTGCGCGCTGAAACCAAGTGCATTTAGATACGTAGACTAGACCCTCGTCATAGTCCTATTTAAATACAAAAGAACAAGCGTAGACAGTGTAAACGATTCTATACGGGACAGGAAAATCTGAAGAATAGATACTTAAAGCTTCCTAAAACTTCTGGATTTAGAAACATGGACACGACCAGCGGTAGTTCACGAAAACAGAAAATACAAGAACTGCAACAGACCAGAAGGGTCGACATGCTACGTTAGGCGGCTAGGAACTTGGTCTCTTCCTGGGACCCAATTTTTGAAATCATATGATTTGGGTCAATTGATGCTTATGAGAATTGGATCCCAGAGCCAGGATTCTCTAACTTTTTCGGTAGCTGGCGGTATCCTTAACTATTGATTAAGGTTATGTTTCGATTTTGTAACTCAAAATGTGAGATTGTTGTCGATCAATATGTCGTTTTTTAGCTACTGAAAACAGTTAATTTCTTCTTAATTTCTCGGTAGCCAACGACTTATTTATTGATAAAAATCGCAAACTTTAAATTACAGAATTGATACCTAACGAATTCGGTAATAATTAACGACGTCGCTTGCTATCGAATTTAGGTAGATAGTGAATCCCTAGGAACTTATCGGAAATAAAAATTTAAAAAAAATAATTAAATTTTTTTTTAAAAACTTTTAATTATATTTTATTAAATATCATCCCTGATAGTCGACAAAATGTTAAATAAATTGAAATATATGGTATAATTATGATAAAAAAATAAACAGGTTAATTGGTTTTTGAAGTACTAATACTTAAAAGCTTTTTGTGCGTTATAAGATTCAAAATTAATACATTTTTTCCTTTTAATTCGTTTTTGCTTTTAATTTTATAAAACTATTATTTTTTAACATTGACATACGAGTATGATATATTAAAAGCTATAGGTCAAGAGATTAAAAAAAATGCCAGTATAATATTGGTAAGTACCTGAAAATACAGTTTCTTTTGAGTGTTCACGGTTTAGGCATTGGTGTACAAAATACTGGCTAGCAAAAATCATGCTAAGGCACAGTGCACACAAACACTATACCTTTACAAGTTCAAATTGAGACTAAACAATTTCAAATTGAGACTCAATAAATCAAATATCAATTCGTTTTCTTCCCAATTTGAAACTGATTAGTCTCAATTTGAAATTGTTTAGTCTCAATTTGATGAAATTAATGAAATTCGATTTTGGCCCGTACGTGTGAGAGCTGAGAGATTGGTTACGCCTCGTGAAACACTATAATTTTACGCCCTACATTTTACACTATAATTTTACGCCCTTGATACAAAAATAACTATTTTGTACGATCTCATTATCTCATTAATAAGTACTATTTAGTTTAAGCCCTCAAAACAAGGCATAAAATTAGCCTTTTCAATCCACGAGCGCATAAGAGTTTTTATGCCAAACAAAAATAAAAACACAAACTTGTAATAAAAATTTTTTTGTTCAAACGTCAGAAAAATACGTCTTTGTGTCACTCAATAGTTAACGGTGAAGTTTAACTTTCCCGCCGAGGCGGGAAAAATTGTCAGCAAAGTACTTTTCTCTGTCTAGACAAACAAAGTAAAATCTTAAACAAACATAATTTTTATTTTTTAATGTAAAAAATGTTTTCTAAGCATTTGTAATGTAAAAAAATTTTTGTTTTTAAAATAATAATAAATAATTGACAAGAGATGACGCGAAATGATGTTTTATACGGAGTCAAAGTAGTTTTGTGTGACTCGCCTGTATTGCTGGACTCGCTCGCTATGCTCGCTCTTCAGCCAAACACAGTCTTGTCACACAAAACGTCACTTTGTCTCCTTATAAAACAAATAACTATTATTGAAAACGTCAACTTGACAACACTATCAATAGTTATTAAAGATTTGAAATATTCGGTGGTACAAAAAATACTATTTAGACCACTTGCAATAAATCCGATTTTGGCCTTAGTGTGAGTGCTTTCCTCGGCTGCGCCTCGAGAAACACGTCTCACACGTACTGGTTAAAATCTATAATTTTACGCCTTTGATACAAAAGTAACTATTATGATTAAGGTGGCCGTTAGCTACCAGAATGGATGGGAAGAAATGGAAGGGTCGTCCTTCAAAGCATAATTTCGTACAGTTCCCACTAGTTTGATAATAATTGGTGTTTCATTAACCTAAATATTCACACCTCCAATTTATTTATTCCAACTTACAACAGAGGTTACAAAAACAGGAAAAAGTGGTAAAACCAATGAAAGTGTCAAAAAAAGAAAAAGAATAACGCTGCGGCTGCGAGGTTCTATGGTGATGGCGGCGATGGGGCTACTCTTAGTGATGGTATCCCACACAACAAAAAAAAATGACTGAGTAGCAGTAAACAAAAGAGGAAACGTATCAAGAAAAATAAATCTGTTATTGGTGGAAAGAAATTCAGTAATAGTATCTATAATAAAAGCCGTTTCTAGATTGATTGATTCATATCTGTAAGTTGCTCAAATTTTTAAGGCCAGGTTTTCCGTAAGTTCAGTGTGGGAGGCTAAAGGCAAAATCTCCCAGCGCTACTTTTCAAGAAAAAGTTTGACAAATATCAGATTTTGAAAATAAAGGGCGTGTAAATAGCGCCCCCTCGAACATTTCTTTGTTCTCATCAGACAAAATTAACCCACATGGTCTCAGTAAAATATGTGCCGAGTATCATTCCATTAACCAGAAGTGTAACGTACCTGAGGTATTCGCTGTATGTTAAAGAGGGTGTACAGCGGCCCCCAAAGAATTTTTTTGGTGTCATCGGACAAATTACTCTATACGGTTTCAGTAAACTATAGGTATGTACCGAGTTTCATTCCATTTACCAAAAACTCATTTTTCTCATGCTCCCTGATCCGAAATAGTCTCTCATAATTAGGTATACCCAAAATAACACGATTTAAGAAAAACAATTGCTATTCCCAGGTTTTTCCCAAATATGATGTTTTTCCGATAGTTTGACTCTACTAAAGGTCTTTACAAAGAAAATTAAGCTCTATTCACAATTAACGTAAGCATACAAAAGAGCTTACGTAAATTCATACATACAGTGTGTCCTCGGATGGGGTCCAATAGGTGAAAATTATTTTATTTTTCATTTTAGGGAAAAAAAGTATTCATTATAAAAAGTTTTGCTTCTCCTCAAACTCCTAAATATGCAATAATATTAAAAATAAATTTTTAAGTAAAAAAGTTATTAAGCTTTTTCCTTAAAATTTTTGCAGTTTTTTTTTAAGTTCGAATATTTCGAAAACTTTCTAGAAAAGGCTAATTTTAGGTAAAAAAAAAAAGTATTCTTTATAAAAAGTATTGTTTCTTGAGAAACCGCAGAATCAATTCTTAAATTTGAGTTTGAACCTGCATAGCGTCGAAAAAAGTCAATAATTCATTGAACAAATGGAACTTTTATTTAAAGAAAAAAGTTCAATAACTTTTTTATTCGAAAATTTCTATTTAATATTTTTGCATATTTGGGAGTTCGAAGAGAAGGAAAACTTTTTATAAAGACTACTTTTTGTTGTTGTTTAATTTTATTTATTTCAGATTAAACCTCTCGAGGAAGCTCTGGGCTTTTATTAAAGAAAAAGTGGCAAACTTGCTCGTCAAAGTTGCTTTTGATGGTATGAATACAATAGTACATTTTTTTCAATAATAAGCACCTAAGGCAAGGACCCATCCTTGCCTAAGTATCCCAATACTTACCTATAACAAAGCCATTTTGTAGGATAAGTAGTTGTAAACTTGTCAAAGGATTAGTGGGTGGAAAAGAATTTACTGTAAAAAGTGTTTGTTTTTAACAACTTTCTACAATAGGGTAATTTAAAAAAGGTATATTTACAACACCCCAACCACAATAGAGTAATAAAAATTTAAAGAGATGATCACCTCAAAGCAAGTAGTCCCACACTAAAAAAAATATTACTATCGATGTATTTAAAAAATTTTGATGCATTATCGTACATGGTAGTTCAATTTTTATGATGGATTATAGTATAAGATTTAATCCTTAGATTGAATGATCCTTTAGAAAGTTCTAGGTCACAATAATAAGAGTCCTTTTGGTCCTCTTAAAAAATAATGAGATCTGAAAGAACCGTTGTGTTATTAAAAAAATTTAATCGACGAAATAGCGTGTCGTATGTTGCAGTATGTAGTACACGGATGCAATATCTAGAAGTGGATGTCCAACAGAATTAGATATTTTGCCTAACAAAATTAGCTCCGTATTGAGACCTTTCTTAATATGTTAATTTGTACCTATACTTTAAGAATCCGATGAGTCCCGAGCTGGGTCACAGGCGCGCGCGTGAATAAATGGACTTGAAGAGGAAAAAAATGTTTGTGCGTAAATTTCTCGGAAAGGGTGCAACCCAGCGAAAAATGACTAGAGTACAATTTTATAGATGAAGCATTTTTACAAAACAAATGTTCTATAAAAAGTTTTCGTTAGAGCAATGGTGTAACCACAAAATTCCTTTTAAGAAAGATATGTTTTCAAAAATAATTTTAAGCAGGCGAATCAATCTCGTACAAAATAATTGCACGCCGATGGACGAAAAACTTTTTTTCTCCTAGACGAACAATGATAAAATTACAAAAATAATTTCAATTTGAAGCTGAAGATTTTGGCTTTCATTTTTGTATATTTTTGATTTACTTTTGTTACGTCTTGTACTATTAAACAGCTAATGAAATTTTCTTTGTACCATTTATTAAATAGTTGCAGATATTTTGTTGGATGAATTATTTTAGAAATTTTTCCTTAAGGCATATCGTTCCTTATGAATCATTTTTCAAAGTTACAGCATAAAAAATCGATTATACATTATTTTATAAAAGTGTAGTGACTTAAAACTTCTGGATTTTTAAAAATTTTTATTTTTTTAAATATCTTCATTTAAAAATTTCTGTAAAATCGTTAATATTTAACGAGTTGAAAAAAACCTATGACTAATTTTGAAGGAAAGTATGTCTACTTTTTGATGCACTTATAATAATTTACTAACAATCTCAAGTTTACTTTTTATATTTAATGCAGTTGAGAAGTGGAAATATCGACGACATTTTCTTAAAATCCCTACTACATTTAAAGTACTAAAGATTTTTCAACTTTCGTTTATGTAAATGAAACATAATAACCCATCTTTTAGTCTATGAAAACCACAACGGACTCAGATGTACTAGTAATCAACAACCGGCTGTTGAATTCAGGTAAATCTGTGGAAATATTTGGACTTAAAAATCAGTCTCACAAAAATATTTTAAAAAAAGGCTTATTATGCCTTTTAGAGCTATATACTGCGACAAGAAAATATAACTGCATAAGCGAGCACATATATATAAACAGGGGGTCCTGAAATAGCTGGTTAAAGTTAAGACACCGATTAAGCTCTATCAGATCACAATATTTATAGTGTAAACGGGGTTGTCATCTGGTCATATTGCACTTCATCTTTATTGTTATTTTTAGGACTCTATGTACAATATGTACATATACAGCCTGTTTTATACGAAGTGCTCACCATTGCTAACTTTTTTATTATTGAAACTACAAAGCTGGATGAATTAACAAAGAATCATAATTTTTACCGCTGATTACCATGGTCAACACAAAACATAATTGAACATTTAGTTTTCAAGATATTCACAAAATTAACTTTTTTTTAAATGGAACACCCTATATATTTTTATGTTTTTGAAATAAAGACTGCTTTTAGAGTATAAAATGTTGTATGAGTTTGGTCTTAAAATGAAAAAAAATTAGCCATGCATTAAACTTTTTTAGTTAAATTATAAGAAAAGTCAGAATTCTACGATAACGGAGCGTTGGGACACCCTGTATGTTCAATTGATTTTTAGTGTTGAGCATCGTAATCAGCGGAAAAAATTATGATTCTTTGCTAATTTAACCAGTTTTGTAGCTCCAATAATAAGAAAGTTAGCAATGATGCGCGCGCTTCGTTTAAAACAGCCTGTATATGTGCTCGCTTATGCAGTTATATTTTCTTATTGCAGTAAATAGTTCTAAAAGGCATGATAAGCCTTTTTTGAAAATATTTTTGTGAGACTGATTTTTAAGTCCAAATATTTCCACTTATTTACCAGAATTCAACAGCCGGTTGTTAAGTACTAGTACATCTGAGTCAGTTGTGGTTTTCATAGACTAAAGTATGGGTAATTATGTGTCAATTGCATAAACGAAAGTTGAAAAATCTTCAGTACTTTAAATGTAGTAGGGATTTTAAGAAAATGTCGTCGATATTTCCACTTCTCAACTGTATTAAATATAAAAAGTAAACTTGACATTGTAAGTAAATTATTATAAGTGCATCAAAAAGTAGACTTATTTTCCTTCAAAATTAGTCATACGTTTTTTTCAACTCGTTAAAAATTAACGATTTTACAGAAATTTTTAAATGATAATATTTAAAAAAATAAAATTTTTTAAAAATCCAAAAGTTTTAAGTCACTACGCTTTTATAAAATAATGTATAATCGATTTTTTATGCTGTAACTTTAAAAAATGATTCATAAGGAACGATATGCCTTAAGGAAAAATTTCTAAAATAATTCATCCAACAAAATATCTGCAACTATTTAATAAATGGTACAAAGAAAATTTCATTAGCTGTTTAATAGTACAAGACGTAACAAAAGTAAACCAAAAATATACAAAAATGAAAGCCAAAATCTTCAGCTTCAAATTGAAATTATTTTTGTAATTTTATCATTGTTCGTCTAGGAGTAAAACAGTTTTTCGTCCATCGGCGTGCAATTATTTTGTACGACATTGATTCGCCTGCTTAAAATTATTTTTGAAAACATATCTTTCTTAAAAGGAATTTTGTGGTTACACCATTGCTATAACGAAAACTTTTTATAGAACATTTGTTTTGTAAAAATGCTTCATCTATAAAATTGTACTCTAGTCATTTTTCGCTGGGTTGCACCCTTTCCGAGAAATTTACGCACAAACATTTTTTTCCTCTTCAAGTCCATTTATTCACGCGCGCGCCTGTGACCCAGCTCGGGACTCATCGGATTCTTAAAGTGTAGGTACAAATTAACATATTAAGAGAGGTCTCAATACGGACCTAATTTTGTTTTGTATACCATCGAATTTTTGCTAATTCTGTTGGACTAAGAGCAAATTTCCTCTGTCGGTTTATTGAACCAAAACTAATTTTATTAGCATTGACTTCAAATAAAATTGAAAAACATGTCCTTTTAGTTGGAGCATTGGGTTAAAGAGTTTAATAATTTTTAGAATTAGATTAAAAGTCCTACACTAAAGCCCGGATGAATGGTTTCAAATACGATCAAACATAAAGCAAACTGTAATGTCCATCACAGTTTTTACTATGGAATGGAATGGTAAAATAAATTTAATTTTTATGTTCGCTTAACTTGAATTGTAGGAATAAACCATAGTAACATTACTTTGTAATAGAAATTTTGATTCTGAATTGCTGACGAGACGAGGCTGAAGCTCCAGCTTCAGCTATTCTCAGAACTATGTCAAATTGGAAATGTACAATAAAACCTATTTTTTTCTCTCGACGCTTTTACTGTACTTCAGTGCTTAAAGTATTATAGTAAATCAAGTGTTTCCTAAACCTGCCATATTCGACAAAAATTACCCCAACACAGATATTTAGTAGACCCAAGGATATTGCAGTGATACAACACAAGTTCCCTCCACATTTCCCCCATGTTTAGCTTACGTGCAGGTTTTATGTTTGTGGTTCGATATAACAAATCTAGAAAGTTGTGTCAGTGATCAAATGAAGAGTAGATTACATCGAGTTTTTCGGTACAGCATCAGCATTATGAAAAATCGTTCGTATTCGGACCCACTTCTACTATAACCAGGATTCGTTCAAATTATATTAAAGTACGTTATGCTATTAAAGCGGCACGTGTTTTCTGCATTTATCTCAATAGAAGCCTCTCTATAGTTAGCTTAAGCTTGTGAACTCGTATTAGGAATGAGTCACTATCTACAATTTTGAGTTTGGAGAATAGGAACTTGAAATTTGGCAGATTTCTGACTTACTGGCCTACAACACATAAGAACTACAATGACAGCTCACCTATATTCTATAGAAGTGCTAAAACCCTCAGAATTGGAACTATAAATCATAGGGATGTCTTGGAAAACAAAAAGTGCGTACAATAGACCCACAAGGATAAAGATTCTGTTACTCAATGCCACAAGTATTTTCTACTTCTCCCTCCCTGCAAGCCCCTACTCTAACCGCGTTTTCATTATTTCGAGAGCTTTTCTGACCTGTTCAATACGTAGTTTTGTTTATTTGTAGGATATGAATCATTTTATATGAACCGCTGTGATTTCATAAAAGCATGAATATTTTATAAACACCGCAGTTTCGCAAATAAATGAAACTTTGTGGAAAGTGCAGGCGAACTAATTTAATTTTCAAACATTAATAATTACAATAGAAGACTAACATCTAAAAACAATTCCAGTTTTGACATCGAAATGTGAAATATTAATTTATTAATGGAAGCTTGTATTGAAAGACGTTCGGAAAAATGTAAATTGACAAAGCTACTTTGCTATTCAAATAAAAATAAATATAGGTAAGCGAAAAATTGTAAAATTGTAATTGATGTATTTACATTCAAGAATTTAAATTACAAATTCATTAATAATTTTTTTATATAGAAAATGTAACAGCTAATTAACCTCCTTTAAACGATGAAAACGTTTTCGTGCGTTCACGTATAAGTTGGGTAAGTCTTTCAGGCTTAGTGAAATAATTAAAAAAAAATTTTCTCAAACTTTATATCCCTTCAGCCTTTACTTAAAATTTCACGACTAATGAAAGTTTAATTTGATTATTTTACTTATAATGAAAAGTTCGTACATTTTTATAATTCTGATAAAACAAAAACAAGCAAAATAATGGGTTTTCTTCTACAAGGAATACGTCAAATATCTGGCATTCTTCGATATTGCTTCTATTATATCAAGAGTTACAAGAAAATGTTAAAAACAAAAAGTTTTTCACATAGACGTTTTTCATGTTTTAAAGTTGTTTAGTTTTATACTCTCTTATATTATATTATATTATACTTATACTATATTATAAGAAGTCTCAACTTTTTTAGGGAAAACTCCATTTAAAAAATCAAAGCAACATTATTTTTGGGAATTAAGAAACCAAATTTCGAATACCATTAGCTAAGATCATGACCTACTACAATCTATTAATATTTCAATTTTCCACCATACATACATCGTGTATGTTGTCCTGTTCGTTAAATCGCGAAAAATTTGGAAATTTTGAGATGATGATATTTCGATTTTTGAAACAGTAAGTCTTATTTATTTTGAGTTTATATAATTTTATTCTTTCAATTTGCTATTATGTTTGCCTTGTCGCATTATATTTATATTTAATATTCCTTTCAACTGTAAACAAAAGTAAGAATGTCAGGGTATTGAAAAACCTTCTATAGAATAAAAATACCTTTTGTTACGAATTTTTGCACCCTAAGCTATTAATTTATGTAAACCCTTTTTAAATGTACTTGCGATAATAACGTCAACTCACCTCTTTCTTTAATTACCTCCAAACACGCTTTTATTCTGCAGTTTTTTGTTATTTACATAAACAAAATTCTATGTTTAAATAAAATATGAATTAAAAAAATATTAATTAAAATTATTAAAAAAAATAATTTTTTGAAAACTTACCGCGAAAATCGATTTTCACAATTTTCTCTCCTTTACATTTAGTTATTTGAAACTTCTTGAGTTTAACGGAAAGCGACATTTCGAGATTCCCGGATAGTAAGTTACTGATCCTGTAGGACTTGTTGATCGAGCGCGTTTCTATGCTGACACTGGTTGCAGGAGTTTTTGGCGCAACAATGTTAAGCGCAGAAGCAAAATTTTTATAATACACACGCAACAAATATAACGACGTGTAGTAACAATTTGTATGAATAGAAAACCACACCAAATAAGAAAGTAATTACCTTTTTATCGGGGTTTATTTACTAAAAATTAAAAGTGAAACTTCAAAGAAAATTAAAATTTTTAATTTATTCCTTCTGTAAATCCAGACATTTAATACTTTATAAATAATTAAAAGAAACTATTTTTGTTATACCTATTGATTTTATAACATAAACAAAGAGTACTTTCACACAATCATAAAAATAATATGTAAATTACCTACAAAATGGTAATTCCTACAGTTAAAAATTTGACACTTTTTATTATTTCAGTCGTGTGTACTCATCTCAGCTTTATTATTAAAGCGAGTTCCTCTTCAAACTCCCTAATTAAGTTAATCACATTTTTGAATTTAATTTTTAACTGCTTTGTTTTTGAATAAAGACAAAATATGAGCTTGTGGGAAATAAGGGAGTGGTAAAAATTTGATGCATTATTCAAAAGCTTCAAATTTATCAATAAGGATTATATTGGCTCGATTGTTGCATATTTACGGAAATTAGCTGAAATTGATTAACCGTAAACAACACTGCTCATTAAATAGTCATTATTCAAATTACCGGGATCTTTTCAGCCATAAGATGCGTATTTTTTAGTTGAAAACTTCCCCTCATAATACACAACTTTTCTCAAAGAAATGGATCTTATTATACAATTTTTTTTGTAAATAACAGGCACACTTTTGGGAAACCCTCCTGTATGGAAATCCGTTGTAGGTAGTGAATTTGCGGACTAAATAGTTTATTAGGTTACCGTGTTGCAACAAATAGGTCTATTGTATTTATAGTTTAATGAAACACCAGACATAATTCCCCAAATAGGCATTGACAATCTTAAGGTCTTAATTTTGAAGCTTATTTGATACTTTTGTAGTTCGGAAACGGAATCGACGTACAAACTATTAGAATTGTCTCAAAATTTTCTCTGTCATATTTTTTCTTTTTTGACTATGTTTTAAATAACATAATTCTCTATCGAACTCTGTTTTTTAATTAACTTCTACCAAGAGGAACCAGAGTTATAATTTTTTAAATGTCAAAATTTCAAAAATATGTCATTGTAATTAAAATGAAAACTGAAAACTTATAGACATATTATTCTATTAATTCCATAAATAGGTATCTATGTATTATTTGACACTATTTTCGGTTAACAAAACGCTTCCCGTTAAACCGGAAATTACAAGAATACAGTGTGTTCACCAATAGTGGTAACAGTGAATAATTCTTGTATCGTACTAGATACAAAAAAAAGTTTGAATTGTTTTTTATTCAACTCGACGTTTACTATCGGAAACTGCTGAGGTATATTTTTTTGTACTTCAAACTCAACCGGAAATGTACATGCATTTGTTTTTTCAAATGGCAACATATATTTTTTTTTACATTTTCGAAATCTCCATTTTTCTCTCTATAAATTCATGTAAAATTATCATAGGGTTACATAAGAAAATATTTGAGAAAAACGTAATTGATTTATTAATTAAACAAGCCATAATAATTATTATTAATATTTAAACTTATAGAGTGCCTAACAATACTTTTAAGTTCTAAGTTTGACAGCAGTAATACAATTTAAAAGTATTGTTTAGGCACTCTACAGAGTTTAAATATTAATAATAATTATTATTGCTTGTTTAATTAATAAATCAATTACATTTTTCTCAAATATTTTCTTATGTAACCTTATGACAATTTTACATGAATTTATAGAGAAAAAAATGGAGATATCGAAAATGTAAAAAAAAATATATGTTGCCATTTGAAAAAACAAATGCATGTACATTTCCGGTTGAGTTTGAAGTACAAAAAAATATACCTCAGCAGTTTCCGATAGTAAACGTCGAGTTGAATAAAAAATAATTCAAACTTTTTTTTGTATCTAGTACGATACAAGAATTATTCACTGTTACCACTATCGGTGAACACACTGTATTTAAAATTTTTACAAACAGCTTTAAATATTTTAAACCTCATACAATTAGCTATTACGCGATACCAAAAACTTTATATTTTGACTTCCGATTTAACCGGTAATAGGATCTAATTTATTAATTTAAATGAAACACACTGTATATTTTTCAATATTTTGAAAGTTCATAAAAGTAGCTATCTAGAAGCGACCAACACTTTATCCTTTATTTCGGGTTTAACCATAATTGGGAATAGTGCGCAAGAAAAAGTTCCCGCTATGACCATATCGCCACATCCGTTGTTTTTACGGATGTGTAGTGTAGTTGAAGAAATAAATTTGACATGATACGTTATAACTCAGTCGAATTACCACCCGTTTTCTCAATTACAGCAAATCTTATTTTAATGGCCGTGTATAATAAATATAAATCGTTCTGAACACAAATTGGTAAATACGGATTTGTTTTGGGTTACTCGTTCTAAGTCTAACAAGAAAATTATAAATTCATGTAGCAAATTCGTTTTCAAGACAGCTGTTTAGTAATTAGCAATTATATAAACCAAATGTGTGTTAATTAGAAAGGATGATCACGGTGTAGTACCCTTTCTGACGAGCAAGGGGTTAATTACGATTTAGTTCAACAAAGTTGGGTAATTTTTAATCCAAAATGCAATAGCTAACCGCCAAACCGCCAAAAGCAGCTTTAGAAAACTATCATAAAAAAAATTGTGGGTTAGTAGAATACGGCAAAACAGAATTTCAGATTATGTAAAGTTACGAGGAGATGAATCAAGACGCTTGGGCGCTTTATTCAGTGACTATAGCGAGAGACTAATAATGATGATGAATAATCTAAATATAAAATAAGGAACTGAAAGAATCTTACTTGAGTTTACTTTTGCAATTACGTTTTGTATAATTAGTTATAGAGAATGGGTGGTATTTTTAACAAGCGACCTGTAAATTCTCCAGCCTTAACATCAGGAACGTAATAAAAATGTATAACGGTCTCTCAGTAAAAACTAAGTTAAATTTAATCCCGCTTTTGCGAGTAATCGAATTAGATTCCCAATTCACTTATTAGCGACAATTAATGGGGCTATAGGGAATAATAGGGTAAAAGCTGCAAAATTGGACACTGAAAATGTCTTTATAAAGTATTGTACATGTCATTAGAAAAACGTTGGAGGAGATAAAAGATAAATTATTAGCATTGCATTTACAAAATAGTAAGACACTGAAAGAAAACAATCATACGAAGTCCAAATATGGAAACAGCAAAATGTCTTCTAAACAACATAATTTATACACAAAATATATTATTTTAATTATAATTAATAGTTTAAAACACCCTGTATAATTTTGTATAATATAGTGTTAAAGCAATTGCCAAATGTAAGCGACCTTATACGCGCAGAAGAGCAAGTGAGAAAGCTGTAGAAAAAGATGCCCAAACATTGTTTTCACAATGATTTTACCGTATATGCAACCTTGGTTATGAGTTGGTACACAATTTTACTTTCTGCGCAGGTCGCTTAAAATATAGCATGCACTCTACTAACGAAGTCCACAAAGTATGCAGCTGTACGAGCTATGACAGCTACTGAGCAAAGCCCGCTAAAATTAGATATGGTTCGATTTGATATGGGCACTGACAGAGTCAACACTGTTCACCAAGCAGCCCAGCACTAACTATGGATTATTTTTATTACCTTTTGGACTAAGCTTGGTCCCCAGTAGGTTAAATAAACCTTGTTAAACTATGTAGGCACCAGTGTGAACAACAGGTGGCAGAAACTAAGACCAAAAATTTTATGATAACGCAAAGGCCAATAGTAGACACGGTCAGAAACAGCAAAATTTCTCAAATATTGAAGATTAAATAGATAAAAAGTCAACAATATTACCTATTTGTCATCAAACTTGGTGATGGGGGTCAAAATTGAATTCCAATTCTAAACAACTTTTCCTAATAACTTTTTTCCGTATCTCCAACGCGAAGCAATATATCGAGAATTGGCCCTGTTTGAGAGGTCGTACCAGGCTGGTTCACATTTAAGCGGAGACGGACCTATAGGGGTGATGGGGGGAGCTGCCGTCCAATGTTTGAAGCAGTTGAAAAAATTTCGCGGTACACTTCAAGATTTTCGCGACACATCGTTTTTTGAGAAACATTGCCTGAAGATAACAACAGTGTCGTTTTAACCATGTAGCAGAAGCAGCAAATACTGCAGGTACTCTTAGAATTTAAATATCTCGCTCACAAACGACCTAGCGATGTTGGAACTCGCGTACTTAATTTGTCTAGTGTTATCTGTTATCTCTAAATTCTCTCACATTAAAAATCGAGGAAAGTTTGTTTGTAAAAAGGCCAAGCCCAGTGGTAGAATCAACAGAAGGTATGTCAGCGCGCATGTAGGCTGTCGTTGCTATGGATACGTGACGTCACATTCGAACGAGCGAACTTGTTTTCGTATGCTGTGCTGACATGGATCTGTCGTTGGTTGCTATCGATATGTGATACAACATTCTCACACCTGACGTCATGCGCAAAAGGGGACGCGTTTTCGTATGTTGAGCTGACATACGATTTTCGGACTTTTTTTGTAACAGCGAGTTTTTTTCCTTAATCGGTCGAAACCATTCCTGTGAGTTTGTGTATTAAATGTCTCAACTCAATTTTGACCGGAAGGCCCTTATTCTTGGACTTTAGTGTAAAAGTTTGACTTTTTCAAGTTTCTGTTTCTCTATTTTTTGAATAACTTTGCTTGTATTGGTCGGATCGGGACCAAAAATTTTTTCTTTTGTTTGCAATGAATCTCTCTTTAAAACTGCTTGGGTTAAAATAATCTATATTAATTTCCTAACCCAAAAAAAATTCAAAACTGTCGTCGTTAGTGAGTCGTAGTTTTTTATAGAGAACTCGAGTAATAATTAATATTACGGTATGAAACTTTAGCAAGTTGTAGCTGATATAGTAACAAATCCATATTGCAAATTGGGTCCAAAAATATCGAGAACAAAGACTAAAATTTGCATTTTGGTTCAAATTTTCTAATTCATATTTGTTGTGAGCAATTGGTGGTATCGTAATAATTCTTCCCTTGAAATGTTGGAAATTTAATGCTCTTTCAGATGAAACCAAAGACTATCACATTAGACCACGTTTTCTTCCAATTTCGTTGAAAAGAAAAATAAAATTTTTCAACTATTTACCCACAAAATCAATTTTAGTGGTAGAAATGTTTGACTTTAAAACCAGTTTTAATGTTCAAAAATAGTTTATAGAAGTTCTTTATTATTAATTTTCAAAAATACGTAAAAGAAGAATTAAATTTCGACCACTAAAATTGGTTTTGTAGACAAACAATTAAAAGATTTTCTTTTTATCTTCAAAGAAATCGGAAGAAAAAATGATCTGATGTGATTGATTTAGTTTTCATCTGAAAGACCATTAAATTTCCTACATTTCAAGAGAAGAATTATTGGGATACCACCAATTGCTCACAACAAATATAAAAAAGAAAATTTGAACCAAAATGCAAATTTTAGCCGTTGTTCTTACTATTTTTGGACTCAACTTGTAATTTGGATTTGTTACTATACCAGCTGCAACTTCCTACAGTTTCATACCATAACATTAATTAAAACTCAAGTTCTCTAGAAAAAACTACAGCCCACCAATGACAACAGTTTTGAATTTTTTTTTTGGGTTAGGAAATTAATATAAATAATTTTTACCCAGGTAGTTTTAAAGAGAGATTCATTACAAACAAAAGGAAAATTTTTTGGTCCCGATCCGACCAATACAAGCGAAGTTATTCAAAAAATAGTGAAACAAAAACTTGAAAAAGTCAAACTTATACACTAAAGTCGAAGAATAAGGGCCTTCCGGTCAAAATTGAGTTGAGACATTTTATACACAAACTCACAGGAGTGGTTTCGACCGATTAAGGAAAAAAACTCGCTGTTACAAAAAAAGTCCGAAAATCATGATAAATGTGGACGTGTAAAAATTACAACTTTAATATTTTATTTTTATAATTTTATGAATAATGAATGCCTAATCCCAACGCGAAGCGGAGGGGTGTTTTTTCAAAAAAATGTACTTGAAAGATAGACAAAATTATGAGGATTTATCAATGGCCGAGAGATATTCAAGAGATAATTTTTTTAAATTTAAAAGTGACAATTCGTTCAATTTTATACGTTATCGTGTCGGCAGAGCAATTGAAAATTACCCTAGGGTGATTGTCAATTAGTTCAACGTGATTGGATAAAAATAAACACGTGACTGAAAATAGTAAAATTTGATTGGCTGTGTAGATGAAAAAAAATTATCAGATAAAGTTTTTTTTCGATATAAAAAATTATTTAATTTCAGAGTACAGAAATGTTTAATATAACTTCTAAAGGTGATCTAAGCTCTTTTGACCTTGAAAATTTACAAAGAATTTTCCTGCACCGCTTGAGGAGCCGTGGAAAATCTTTGGAATCCAGGCCTGTGATAATGTCGCTACGCCACCGTAAGGACCTCTTGATTTTTGCTACAGAACCCGCGCTGACTTAATCCGGCACTGGGTAACAATTGGCGGTAAAAAAATAGTTAAGTTGGCATTGTAGAAGCTCACATCACAGTTGGCAAATTTCAGCTAGTTCCCACCTCAAAATTATTCCTTAAGTTCGTCCCTGCATTTAGGTTGAGTAGGTACCATGACATGTGACTCATCAATAGGTAGGTACAGATGTGCAAAAATTTAAATCCGTATTCCTTCAAAGATTTAATTATGGGGATGTCTCCATCTTAAATGAAACGTATAAATATAAATTTTACATCCGATAGTGCTATAAAAACTACCGTGAACCATCTAAAAATCTGCACTTTGAGCTAGACCACTCCCCACAAACTGTCAAATAAGGTTGACGCATGTCAATTCTTGTGTGATTGTTAGAAACCGTACTTAAAAAATTCGACCAATAGAAAAATTCTATTTGAACATCTCTAGCTTTTTTGTGGGAGTGGCTTAGCTATTTCTCGCCGCTAAACAGAGTTAGTCTGTGCTAATGCTAATACTGACACAGCGTTCCAAACTCATCCTGTATAACACTGAGTCGCTCGTAAATAATAATCCTGAAACATATTCAATTATCTGAAAGCCATTATTTCATTTGAAATAATTTGCATTAAAAAACCATTAACACAAAATTGTCTATATGCCAGTTCCATATTAGGTCACAATGTTACAACTAAAAGCTTCTTTATAACATTGATAAATTATGTTTTTTTGAAATAATGTACTAAAATTGAATTATAAAATTTAATTTTATGTTTTAGTATATTAAATTTTGTTGGTTAGTTTTTATACCATTTTAACGTCTTTGTATATTTTTATTTGCAAACATTTAATACAAAAAATTTTCTAGAATTTTCTTTCCTTCAGAAGTTTCTGTAACTATTATCCTTGAAGTTCGTAAATTTTTAAATTACACGCTTCGCTTGACTACAAATTAATATTTTTCGTTTCAAGCTTTTCTGAAAAATTACGTATTTAAGAATTTCTATTTCTTTCAGTCAATGACGACGATGCCCGCTGATTATTTAAAAAAATTTAAAAATGAAAAATACAAGTGGGAAATAAAACACCAATATTTATTTTAATTTAGGACCAAAGAAAATTTAATGTATGTGTAGAGTGTACGATGGTAAAATTCGTATTTTAAAATTTAAATTAAATTGGCACAGTTAGATGGAACAACCGTTACTCAAAGCTCGAAGGACCGAGTTTCACATATTACAAAACAATGTTACAAACGTGTGCTTTCTGCATTTTAACATTGTTCAATTCAGTTTATTGTTGTTTGTTTTTTTTTTATAAAGAGCAGCTACAATCGAATTAATATACAATTTTCATTCAGGTTGCAGGGCATTAAAATTTCGCCTGTTGTAGGATATAATACAAAATTTAAAAATCGCCGAAAAAAACTACTGAAGTAATTTTGATAAAATTTAATTTTAGCGCCACTTCAGAATGTTGTCATGGGCAAAATTTTTGTGTCCAAAAATAAGGTGGTTATTTTGGGAGAATATTTGCAAATTTGGGCCAAATTCATTTTTACTTGCCTATAAAATAGTACATCTACGAGTTAAGCCCCAAAATGAAAAAAACTTTCAAATTTTTTTACTCAAAATGACGGCCAATAGAACGATTGTCCCATTTTGTGGTTTTTCCCTTATAAATGGGCCGGTAATTAATATTATAAAAATTACAAAGCGACATTATACAGCCAAAATATAGGGCTTTCGTCCTAACCAAGTCGATTTTCAAAATTGTCTACCTATTCAAAGTAGATCAAAATTTTGAAATAGATTTTCTCAAAATTTCTTCTGCCATATTTTTTCTTTTTTGGATATGTTACAGACAAAGTCATTCTCTATCGAAATACAAATTTTTATGAAAATCTCCCAAGCCATTTCGGAGTAAAGATTTTTTTAATGTCAAAACTTTAAAATTCTCTAATTTCTTTTGTAATAAAAATGAAAACTTCAAAATGGATAAGTATATGTATCAATCCCATAAATATGTATTACTTGACACTATTTTCGGTTAACAAAAAGCTTAAGCCGGTTAAATCGGAAATTACAAAAATATCAAAATCTTTAGGAACACCCTGTATATTTTTAAATATTTTGAAAGGTCGTAAAATTAGCTTTCTGAAGATAATAAATTAAATTTTAATTAATAAAAATACAAAATTACAAGATTTGACTAGCGGGAAAAAGTTCCTCGTATGGCCACATCCGTTGTTTTTAATCTAATCTGTAGATAACACAACGGGTATAATAGGTACATTATTGATGATTTTCTCGAGCCTATTTATAAGAGCGGTTTGAGCATTGTTAGGTCAATTTTCAAAGAAAATAAGAATGAGAAAATTTTTCCTTTAAAAATGCCAAACAAAAAATTCAAATTTTTTTTATTACCAATTTATACAGGGTTATTCAAATTCGACCTGCACCATATGGGGATCGCTCTTATTTGAAGAAATAAAGAAACATTTTAGTCTTATCTTTTATCACCACTTTGTAAAATGTTTTTTATGAATTGATTATTTCTTGATTTTTAAATTAAGTTAAGCAAAACTAAATAAAGAATTTATGTATAGTACAAGAAGTCTTTTTAACACTAGTATACGATTCAAAAAAGCCAAAACCAGAAATCACGAGCGATTCATATTCAAAGTAGGTACCTATAGTTAATAAAAGTTAAATAAACCATTAACTAATTGGTAATTAATTACTAATTGTTTCGTTTTTCCACCCTTAGTGCCTACTTTACTAAATTATAAAACTAAATCTTCATTCGCTAGTTAAATACTCCTACTCGCAGTCGTAGACCAAATCTTTAACGTTTGTTGCATACTAATTACCGTTTAGTTT
Organism: Malthinus seriepunctatus; assembly: GCA_963924605.1. Classification (NCBI taxonomy): domain Eukaryota; kingdom Metazoa; phylum Arthropoda; class Insecta; order Coleoptera; family Cantharidae; genus Malthinus; species Malthinus seriepunctatus. The sequence goes on from OZ004600.1 coordinate 73,102,924, forward strand.
CAGTCACGTTTCAGTCTTTCAGTAGTGAGTAGTGCATTGCTCTTTTTCGACATAATCTCTACTATTTACTACAACAATTTTAGTACTACACTTATCATTTTTAATGAAATACGTGAGCAACGTTTATATTTTTTAATTAAATTATATTTGATACTATGGAGCATTTATAAATTTAATTAATCAACATCCAGTTTAAAATAAATTTCGTCCTACAAAAAGATGTTAATTAAAGAACAAAATAATATTAAAATCATTATTTCCATTAATACAGGGTGAATCCTAACGTACGGATCAAACTGATAGGGCACCTAAAGGGGACCAAAATATATATATTTTTTAAATAAACTTTTAATAAAAATCGAATAACAACAAAGTTACATGGGTTTTAAGTTCTTGTAAACCTGAGAATTTTTTATTAAAAATAGAGTAATGACTTACGTTTTGAATTCAAATTTGGAATATTTGAGAATTATTTAAACAAAATTCAGTTAAAATTTTAGTAAAATTTTTATAAGATGAAAGTTATACCTATTTAAATTGTTCTTTAAAATACTCAGCTTAGGTGCTCACTTATTGGAAACCGCTGATTTATTTAATTCAATCATGTACGTCAAAATTAATCAAATGTCAGAAATTAAATAGGTTATTTTGTATATGCTCAGCGGTACTCAATAGGTGAGTAATAATTTATAAGAACTTAAAACCCATGTAACTTTGTTGTTATTCGATTTTGATTAAAAGTTTACTTTAAAAAAAATTATTTTTTGGTCCCCTTTAGGTGCCTTATCAGTTTGATCCGTACGTTAGGGTTCACCCTGTATACATTAGTTTCATAATTAATATCTGATTTTAATTATCAGGATCAAATAGAGTGCTGTAACAGACGGGAAACTTAGGGAAAAGTCTCTAAATTTCAAGGCAGCTATTAATTTGTTCATTATTGTGCTAATTAACAATTATTTCGATCTTGTGTACTGTATTCAATCTTTTAGTTTCGTTTGTTTCTACCTTGGAGTTAACTCAATTAAAACTAAATTATGTATAAAACTCGAAACTGAGGGGCGATAACTGAAAACTAATAACTGTAGAAACATTCAAAATACGATTGTGTCAAGAAGACTTAAAATTTTTATAACGTACCTACTACCTAAGGGTTGATTTTACAATCATGGCTTAAGCTGGCACCAGTTAGACCTGGTATGAACCCGCATGAGCGCATCCGCTGTAACTAGTTTACGTTAGGGTAGATTTACTGCGCATGCGCTCAAGCGGGTTCATACCAGGTTACCAGGGGCCAGTTTAAGCGATGATTGTAAAATCGACCCGAGGGGTCAACCACTGTTCTAAATTTGTACACTGACTGCAGTTGACTGCCCATGACTGCGTATGGTATGGCTGCCATTGACTGCAGATAACTACCGTTGACAGTTCAATTTTTGAACATTGACTGCAGAGAGTGGATAACCCCTCGAATCGACCCTTCTACTGTTATAACAAATGCCACATTTATTCTTACTTCTTACGTGTTACTCGCTGCATGATACATGTCTGCATAAATCCAGCATAAATAACACGGTAAACGTGTTTCGAGGTTTTTCGGAAAACTTCAAGTAAATTCAGTAAATTCAGAGTAAATTCAATATCAAAAGTAAAATCAGCAGTCGCTCTCAATTGGGGCCGATCAGGCCCCATGTTATTTAAATTTAAAAATCATTTAAATCTTAGTTTTTGGTTCAGAACTTTGGTATACCGGATGTTGAATGACTTACCGATACATAGGGCAATAGTTCTCTAGTTGTTTTAGTGGAAACATAAAAGAGCCCATTCTGCATTTTGAATGCAGAATTCAAAATAAGAATTGATAAAGGTATTACATTTCATCATGGTTTTACTTAAAGAGCAAAAAAGGCTTTAGAAGTTGTTAAAATTTTGTTAATCAGGGTAGCGATTTTAATGTTGCTACAATACACGATAAAATTATTGCTTGTTATTCAAATTGCTATCCTGATTAATAAACATTTTAACAACTCCTACAGTCTTTTTTGCCCTTTTAAGTAAAAGTATGATAAAATGTAAAACGTTTATCATTTCTAATTTTTAATTCTGCATAATTTTTGGCTTTTTCATGTTTGCTCTAAAACAATTAGGGAAGCAGGAATTTATAAAAACGCGATTTTACGTACTATAATCGTATCGGTAAGTCATTCAACACCCGGTATTTCTGTATTTCCATATTTGTTTTCCCCTATCCTAGGCAACCTAGGTGCCGTAAAAGCCTTAACCTGGCACTGTATAACCGAAAAGTGGAAACTTTAAATTGAATCACCCTGTATACTCTAAAATTGACCTATTAAAATACAAAGTAATTTTTGCAAATACATAAGAAAAATTCTTGGGTTTTTGAAATAAATTTCTAAAGAAATGAGAAATGGTTGCCAACAATTTCCATTTCCGAATTTTCTTTTATAAAAATAAATCATTCGTTTGATAAGCTTTATGACAGGTTAAAGTACTCATTTTATGAATATGAATAAAAAACGTATAAAATCGTGCAAAGAGCACAATTACCTGGATAAATACGAATATCTTTTGTATTTACAATATGGTCATTGGTCATTATTATCACGCTGACCTTATTTTAAATGTAAACACAATTAAAATCAGTAAAATAGCCTAAATATTTGCTTTGAAGTATTATCTTTTGCGGTAAACGGTTCAGCAAAAAAAAATAACAACGCAATACAAAAAGCGTTTGTCCCTATCTAAATACCTAAACTTGGAGTGTTATAAAATTAATTTTTTTGTAATAGAAGCAACTGAAAGAATTCTTTTTATTTGCTCCCTCCCCTATCTCTGTCAGAAAAAAAGATATATTAAAAAACAATTATATTAAATTATAAAAAAAAATTAACACTTGAACTGACAAAATTTTGATTTGTTGCTATACATGCTCGGGTGCGCCTTTTCACTTTACTTCTCTGCAGATAGGTATATCGAATTAAATTACAACTCTTTCTTATCATAATTGTTCTGGTGTCCCCCCCCCCCCATCATATTACCGATTGTATAGGTAAATATGAATTGTACCAAAGCATAATAAAAAATGTTCTGTAGGTTCTTATTAATTGTTCCTGTAGGGCCGTTACTTGGTATCTTGGTTTTAACAACTTGTTTAAGGTTGACTAACCACGGTTATAAAATTAACCAATCCTACTTGTAACGCCTACTTAATAACCCCGTTTATTTTTAACCAAGAATCAAATTATACTAAACCAGTCTTACCCGAGACTTAAAGTACCGGCCCTAAGTTTCTTATTTAAGGCTGTCATATGGTGATCATGATTAAATCTAATCGGTTTATGATCTACATAAACCCTTCAATATTTGGAAAAATGAACGTGTATGGAATTGTCACGTAAATGGGCAATGACTTTTCATACAATAGAGGCGACAATGCATTGTAATAGTAGTGAAGTATAGCGTCTTATCCTTAAGGGTTCACGTGCTCCTTTTTGGGGTTTACTAAGAGAATGCACGAAGACGTTATCTGAAACTGTAAAGGTATTATGCATGTAACTCCTGTAAGTGATAAATTGTAAGTTTTCTAGGTCGTTCGTTTTTCGAAATGCAATGTCTTAACCGTTAAAAAATGTTATTGTTTTTCTTTCAGTTAATATGATAAAATATATTCTGCATGAAACATTTAAGTTACATTCAAATGCTCTTAGTTTATATCAACAAATAGACATCATAAAAGCTTTAGTAAATATTTTTTTCTTATATTCATCTACAACGAGTAGGCATTATGTATAATTTATTTAATAAGCACCATTAAATTGTAAAGTATGATAGATCTTTTACATCGTTTTTATTTTAACCCTACAATGCATGATTTTTTTAATTTACTTCAAAAAAATATTTTTGGGTGGGCATTACTCTTGTAAATGTGTAAAAAATAGTAAAAAAATTATATTGTATTTTTTTCAATAACATTTTTGGATTTTTTTGAGTGTATCATATATGCTACATCATGTAGTCACAGTATAAAAAAAGTTATAAAGCATAAAACATTTTATTGATGGAATTTGGCAAAACAATTTTTATTTTTGTTTAAACATAAGTGAACTTTGCACTTTTCACAAAAAATAAAGGAAAATCCTTTGCAGCCAGGTATTTTGCATCGTTGCCGTGGAATGTGACCAAAGTTGTCAGTTCTTATGTCTTTTGGAGGAATTGCAGCCGACGTCGATTTTTTCTTCTTCCGTTCTAAATTTCGATCAACTGATGAAGATGGTCTTCCTCTTTTTTTTGAATCGTTCTGACCAATGTTGCAAAGGCAGTTTGCAATTTCACCACGAAATTTTTCCATCGATATTGTGTTAGTGTTACCTTTTTGTTTTTCAACTCTGCGATAGAGAAGCCACGCATTGATAATAGTAATGTCAACTAAATGGTAAAAGATTCTGCAGTACCATTTTCTGCTTCTCATTGAGATTTTGAAACGTCCTAAAATGCTATCTAAAAGATCAACTCCGCCCATATGTTTGTTATATTGTAACACTAAGTTTGGGCATTGTACTTGAACGCTTTTGCTTTCTTTTTTAGCAAACCTTTTTACTTCTTGAACAGGGATAGATCCTATGTATGTAGAAAGTAATGCAACAGCTTTGTTGTCTAACCATAATACTGATGCGAAAGGAGCATCTTTGAAAGAGGTTACATACTCTTCAAAAGAACCACGCGTCTTTTTTTTAAAAACAGTTTCATTAGAAAATTTGCAGTTAGTCAAACGATTCCTTCTAACTGTTCCTAGCGAAAGAATACCTTTTGAGTACAGGTATGCCATCAAAGGAACTCCTGTATAATAATTATCAAAATATACCATGTAATTATAAAAATTGGGAATTGAGCGACATAAGCGTATAACAACGTTGCCTGAGGCCCCTAAATCAGGCTCATTTGGAAAACGTTTTTTTGGCGAATTTTCTTGTCCAGAGTAGATTTCAAATCGATATGCGTATCCCGTAACTCCAGACAAAACAAATAATTTATAGCCCCACTTGTGAGGTTTTAGTGGCATATATTGTTTCATATAGTGTCGAGCCTTTGTTGCACAGATTTGCTCATCTATGGAAAGACTTTTTTCAAATGGAATACTTTCAAATTTGGTGTTTAGCAAATCAATTATTGGCCGTAATTTATGCAGACGATCATGATTTACATGGTCTTTGGGAAGCATCTTTGAATTATCATTGAAATGAAGCATTTCACGAATTTTTTCAAATCGATTGACACTCATTGTATTTTTTATTTTATCAAAACCATATTCTTCGGACCAGTATGTTCTAATATTTGAAAAATTTATGACTGACATGTAAATGCAAATACCAATGTACTTTTTGATATCACCTATCGTTATATTTGCTGGTTTTGAAATAGTTTTTTGATTGCTGTAGAGGTTCGATTCGTCTGCGATTGTTTGACATAACTCGTCGGAAAAAAAGTATGTAAAAAACTGGTAGGGTGTGGATAACTCCATAATATTAGGGGGAAGATTTTCGTTACCGCCAAATTTTGTCCCGTCATTATTTCGTTCAAAACTACCTTCCTTCCAAGCAATAGATTTTAAGGCCGTTTTATCGAAGATAAAGGTATTTTGCTCTGTATCATCCGTACTTCCAATTTCAGGCAAAATCTCATCAATAAGATCTGATTCGTTACCTTTTACAACATCTAAATTAATTAGCTCTGCTCCATCTAGCTCATGATCGAATATAATTGGTACATTTTCAATGTCTAAGTTGGCGAAATCAACAGGTTCTTGAAATTTCTGAGCAGCCAATTCTATACAAGCATCAACATTTTCACTAAAATTTTCTTCTTCTGAAACTTGCAGATCATCATCGCTTTCAAGAAAATTTTCTGCAAGCTTTTCCAGCTGCTCTTGTGTCAAAGGATTTCCAAAATTTCGTTTTTTGTTCATTGCACTATAATAAAACGTGGAATATAATAATGCACGTTGTAGCATATTAGCTACATTTTGTTTAAAACCTCGCTAATTTATTTTTATAGCTTTTCTCTACAGACTGATATAACAAAATGCTTGGGTACATACCTAAATTATCACATCCGTTCAGTTTTTGGGCCCAATCGTTCTAATTTTTCAAAAAAAAATTAATTTGTATTATCCGACACGCACGTGAACGAGTAAACATAACACACTTGAAATATAATTTCAAATTCAATACCTATGTCGCCATCTATGGCCAGCAAAGTGAAATACAATTTAAATTGTGTATATTATACGCTACAACATGCATTTAGGTGTATCAAAATATTTTGTATGCAGGCAGAATATATTATTTTATAATATGTAGCAGATATGCTACACGATGCATTGTAGGGTTAAAAAAGTTATTTAATAACGATAGTTTATGAGGGACTAAAATATCTACTTACTCAAAAAAGAAACATTCAAAATCAATCGAGCTTTTGAATTTTGGAAAATATTACATTACAATGAATGCTACCTAGTTTACTGTTAGGTTGTTTCATGTAATTGAGCTCTCGTTAAAGGAGTCTACCCTGAGGGAACTAAAATGCTGCCTACCTAATAAACAGACGGGAAATGAGGATAATGTGTGGTTTACAAACAAGCTACTCAGTGGCGGCGCCAGGGGGGTGCGAGATGGGCCTTCTTACCCACCTCATTCTCGCTATGGTTCAAGTGGCCTCTAAAAACCAGAAGAAGAAAGAAGAGAAAGAAAGTTATTTGTCTTGCTGTAGAACAAAAAATAAATTAATTGCTGTCGTAGAGCGTAATATGATATTGAAAGGGGGACCATAACACAACTTTTTGAGGCTCTCCTATCCGAAATATAAGATTATTTTTATAAGTTTAAAATAAGAAGTGAAAAAAAAATATTACTTTGTTCAACAAAACTGAGGCCAATTGTGAACTACTTAGTGAGAGAGAGAAAGCATATCAAGGGTAATTGTCGCGCTAATATAAGACAGAGAAAACATATCAAGGGATATTATTTGCACCAATCAAATGCGGATAGTCGCGTTTAATCATCAGTCATCAAAAGCTTCAAGTTTTGCTTCAACTTAGAACGACCGTCGGCATATCTGTCATATTTATTACCGTGGTTTATAGTAATAAAAAATGTGTAGTTTTAAACCGTTAGATATATTTTTCTTTTTGCAATTAGTTCAAAGAAATAGTATCTTCTGAAATTGAGCTCGATGCTAAATTGTGATTTAAATGCTGTTGACCTTGGGGCATGAAATTTTTTAGCCTGCGGCGCTATAAAAAAACTGGCCTCTTTTCATCAATGTGTACCCAGGGGCCACAAAAACCTAGCGCCGCCACTGAAGCTACTGCTTTCTAAACAACTAAACATTAGAAATCTCAAAATAAAATCCTTATCAAGAGCTCAAATATAGCTAAAAGCGCCGTCCATACGTACAGGCTTTACCATGGACTTGCATGTACGGTATAGTTTGCGCAATAAATACTGTATACCGTAGGATACCTCAAACCTCAATAAAATTTGTCTTCAGAATAGGTTGTTGTAAAAATCACAGTGACGTACCGCAATGAAAATTTAATTTTGTTGCAATAGTTTTTCTACTGTCTTTTATGTCTATGTATTTTCTATTTTAATTTTTCGTCCTTATTTCACATTTTTTTTAGCGGTCGAAATATTCCTTTGATTTTATTTTTCAAAGGGTAGATAAATATTTGTATAAAGCCGCGTTGACATGGGTAGTGAACCACGAACCTTCCGCACATTCGTGAATTTACAAATTTTAATTTTCACGATTCGATAATTTTTATATTCATGACAAGGGTTTACACGGGTTTGTATTTCGCAGTATAGTCACAGTTGTGAACATGAACTCAAGGAACAAGGACAAGGAAATGGATCCTAGAAAGAAGTAGAACTGATTTAATTAGAGATCTCCGATCATCTTGAAGATTTCAAAAATTTACTTCGACTATCAGAACAGTATTTTCAATATTTATTGGATTGTGTTAGACCCAAAATTCAGAAAAGGTTGGAGCAGCCATGATTGTCAGTATAAAAACTGTATTATTATTATTATTAGCTTAAGATCGACTACTACGAAGCAAATATCAAGCATGTTTGATTTCACCACGAACGGAATTTTATCAGCCCGTGGCGAAAATTTACGATTCGTGCTTCTGATATCAGCAGTTGGCACGGCGCGTATTCTATGAAAGCGTGGCTCACTATCGTTGTTCACGACCCATGTCAACGGTGCTTTATTCAATAAATTCAGATATAAATTGTTTAGAATAACTTCAGGGGTAATTCGCAGGTGGCATTGTGTGGCATTGTTTGGCATGGAGTGGCAATGTATGACATTGTGAGGTATTGTTTGGCTTTGCGTGGCATTGCGGCATTTAAATGCCAAGCGAATTACCCCTCGGAATAACTAAATGTAATACGACATTTTTCCATACGTGCAACGTGCAGGCTTCACCGTACAAACCGAGTCTACACGGTATAAATCTTTGGCAGTCCTGAGTTTACGCAAACCGCTCTTTTAGGCTTGCACAAGATACCGTCCACACGCACGCTTTACCCGATACAAGCTCTACCGAACATGCAAGTTCGTGGTAAAGCCTGTACGTGTGGACTGTGCTTAATAGTTAGTTTTATATACGCTTGATAAGTTCTTTTGAAGATGAGATTTGTGAACGTTGACCGAATGTACCAATAAGCAGAGAGACACTGGAAAAGAAATCGCTCAAGGCTACAATTAGACAAAACGATTTCGTAAAATCAAAAACTATAACGTTAATTTGAAATCACAAAAAAAAAGAAAAGCAAAATGTAATTTCCAATTATAAAATTTAAATCTTGTGAACTCTGATAGACTAATTTGGAGCGTACCTAAGAAGACGTTTGATAAATTACTGAAACTCCAACTCTACTCTCTTATCCATTTTTGAATAAGTCGTTCCCTTTCTCTATTCGTTATTATAATATCTAATAACAATTTTATTTCATCGAGATAGCAAACTGCTATGTGATAACGTCAGTACGAAGCAATTTATATTATTATCATTTGAATTACAACTGAATTACATCTGCATTTCCATTAGGCATCATGTCCTCTGTTCAACTTACTTGAATTCATTTGACATGCAATCACTTATACCGGGTGTACAATTATATTTGCTACATTTATGGAAACAGCATATAATTTTTTTCCCGAATATTGGCATGTTAGAGGGGTCAGCCGGAGACGCCATACTGCCATTAACTTCCCATGACTGCCTGTTCTACGACCAGAGTTGGGCAATATCGATGATACATGTATCTTTGATACTTTTGTATCTTTCAAATTTTTTTATGCAAAATGGCGGCGAATAGAACGATTGTCCCATTTTGTGGTTTTTCCCTTATAACTTGGCCGGTAATTATTATTATAAAAATTTCACATGGCATGACTGATGTAAACACAGCTTCAACCTTCAAAGAGCGGTATTTGAAGAAAAGTATTTACTATACTTTTGTAGAATTTATATTTATTAAGTAAATATTAGTGTTGTGTGCAGAAAATATAAAGTTGTAAAATAACAAAACATCGCTGTTTGAAGAATATGGCAGAATGCAATTTTAACTTTTTATTTATATGACTGAAATTTTAATTTATGTATTAAAAAGTCAAATTTACTTTCCACTAAAATTACATACCTAGACAATTTACTTGGGATTATTTATTCATTTTACAGTTAATTAAAAAAAATAGCGACAGCTTTACATAATTTTAAATAATAAAAACGTCTTTGTATTCATTTAATTTAAATAATTATAACTTACCATGAACACTCAGTGGTACTGAGTATTCCTGGTAAAGTCGGTCTCAAGTATTCTGGAACTCGTAAATCAAGAACGGCAGATATGATGAAGAATATAACATTACACTGATAATCTAATCTCAACGTATGTAACAGAAAAATGAGGGTGATCGTATTCAGACCCATTGGGAATAAGCTATTTGAGTGCCGACGAACACGAAAATCTGGTTGGCTGTCCAAAGCACTGACTTAAGGCCTCAAGATCCTTCAATGAAATTGTTAGAGAAGGAAAAAAGTAAGAAATATAACAGCATTCGGGAAGCAACTTTGATATTTTTTCATTCTTATAAAAAGAATCGACAAAAAAATTTGGCTACTCTCTAGAGTGGCTCTGAGAGCGTGGCAGCCGTTCTGAAATTAACGTCTTTATGCTAGTACTTAAACTCGTAACTCATAAACGGTATTTGGGTTGTTCATTAGCAAAGTAACTACTTTTTACATAAACAGTAAGATTTTACTATGGCATTCCTCTCAGCTGGGTTTCCCGCCCTCCAAACCAATTAGAAGTTTATTATTAACAGTCCTGACTCCTGAGGCCTTAAAAGTTAATGCTTTGGGCAGCCAACTAGATTTTCGTGTTCTATGGCACTCAGATAGCTTATTCCCAAAAGATGGACCTGAATTTTTCTGTTCCATTTCTTCCATTTTTCTGTTATTGGCTCCAGGACTATACTCGACGTACTTCATTAAAAAAGTAAAAAATATCAACTTTGAGATACAATACTTAAATTTTATATCTGAGCTCCGAGCTTTTCGATTATCATTAGAAACAACTTTATCTTCTATCATTTTTAATTTTTTCCCGCATAACTAGTACTTTACTCTTACCATCATTTAACGTTTCCCTATTTTTAAAACACCCTGTATGTTATATCGACAGTTTGATTATAGCAAAGGACTTTTTAGAAGAAACAAAACTCTTTATAAAGAATGAGTTTTTCTCTAAAAATGAAAAGTAAAGAAGTCCACAAGTATACAGGGTGGTTGATTTTTTACTGTCCAGCTAATATCTGCTGAAATATTGAAGATACATAAAAAAGTTAAATTAGAAACTTTTCAAACAACACCTCATCTACAAAATTGCGCAAACAATTTTTTTCCATGGCCTACTTGTTTTGCGGGAAAATATGTAACTTTGGTTTTTTAAATAGAATACCCTGTATATTTTTAGAGAATCGTATTCTAAATCAATTTCTCTTTACAACGATGTATCACAAGTACCATTTTGCTTTCTACTAATTATGCCCAATATTTCAAAAAAAAGGAACAATATGAGGGTTGTAGTAACTCTTGATTAACATTAATTTTTTAACTTTTTAACAAACTAAGAAATTTCGGAACAAACTTTAACACGTAATATACAGGGTGATTCCAAAATGGCGCATTTCCTCTGGAGGGGTTGTTGGGGACTATTAAGAGAGTACGGGAAAAATGTTAAAAAAATTCTTTTCAATCATTTCTCTGAGATATTAACAGCTGAAGATGGGTTTTCAACATTTTTATTTACCAGCATTTTGCGAAAATTCATGATTTAAGTAAAAGATTATTTTGTTAAATAAACATTTCAATTAAAAGAATCTAACTTTACGCCTAATTTTTCGAGAATTTTAATTTTAAAATTATTGATTTTTAACCCCGATAGCTTTAAAATGAATCTGGCATTGATGTTACAAAAAATAATACATTGACAGTTGTCAAAAAAATTTTTTTTGGTTAATTTGTACTGTAAACTTGAAAATGATTAATGGAGCGTGTCACTTGTCATGAAGTTCAATTTTATTTCACAAGGTTCGCACAATCGACGGTCCCAAACGTCAAATTACAGTATTACCAAATTACTTTTATTGTACAAAATTATTTGAATTTGTTCAAATTTGTTTGAATTAAATAATTTGGTAATACTGTAATTTGACGTTTGGGACCGTCGATAGTGCGAACCTTGTGGAATAAAATTGAACTTCATGACAAGTGATACGCTCTATTGTTAGTACCGACCTGCATGCAGCCATGTTGTCAAATTTACGATTAAGTTCTTCTCAAATTATTTGAATTTAGAAGTAGAATTAATTTTTTTAACATTTTTTTCGTACTCCCTTAATAGTCCCCAACAACCCCTCCAGAGGAAATACGCCATTTTTGAATCACCCTGTATTATAATGATTGTTCAGATTGTCCACCATGGAATTCAACAATTTTTGGCCCTCTTTGACTATGTTTTCTGCAACACTGACCCTAAAAAAATTTTAAATATTGGAAATAATTAGAAAGCAAAATGGTACTTGTGATACATCATTGTAAAGAGAAATTGATTTAGAATACGATTCTCTAAAAATATACAGGGTATTCTATTTAAAAAACCAAAGTTACATATTTTCCCGCAAAATAAGTAGGCCATGGAAAAAAATTGTTTGCGCTATTTTGTAGATGAGGTGTTGTTTGAAAAGTTTCTAATTTAACTTTTTTAAGTATCTTCAATATTTCAGCAGATATTAGCTGGACAGTAAAAAACCAACCACCCTGTATAGTTAGCTCCATCTGGGGACACACTGTATAATCATTCCGGCGGCCTGCAAACCTGCATATTATGTAAAGGACCGTACAGGTCAAAACTACACAGTTTCAATAAGTGGCAATTTCGATAAGTCCATTAACAACAAACCTTTAAATTTAAACTTCAAGGACCATGTTAAATTCGATTTCATTTAAATTATTATACGAACAAATTCGTAAATAAAGATATAAAATTTTTTTATAGAAGAAGAGTAAATTATTTTTAGAATATTAATATGAAAAACGGCATACATAAAAGTGTGGGTAGAAGTCAATAAGGGTTTGTTTTAAAGTAGTATTTATTATAGAGTTTAGCATTTTATTTCCATTTTAGTTTTTCAATTTATTTATGAGTTTCGATTACTTAAATTACTTCATTTTTTATTCTTTTAGTAATATGTTACAGTTGTAGGTAAATTATCCTTTTATTACTGTACAATTAATTGTAGAGTTAAATTACTTCTATGAAGTATACAAGTATACTTCATAGAAGTATTCCAATTATAAAATTTAAATCTTGTGAACTCTGATAGACTAATTTGGAGCGTACCTAAGAAGACGTTTGATAAATTACTGAAACTCCAACTCTACTCTCTTATCCATTTTTGAATAAGTCGTTCCCTTTCTCTATTCGTTATTGTAATATCTAATAACAATTTTATTTCATCGAGATAGCAAACTGCTATGTGATAACGTCAGTACGAAGCAATTTATATTATTATCATTTGAATTACAACTGAATTACATCTGCATTTCCATTAGGCATCATGTCCTCTGTTCAACTTACTTGAATTCATTTGACATGCAATCACTTATACCGGGTGTACAATTATATTTGCTATATTTATGGAAACAGCGTAAAAGTGTGGGTAGAAGTCAATAAGGGTTTGTTTTAAAGTAGTATTTATTATAGAGTTTAGCATTTTATTTCCATTTTAGTTTTTCAATTTATTTATGAGTTTCGATTACTTAAATTACTTCATTTTTTATTCTTTTAGTAATATGTTACAGTTGTAGGTAAATTATCCTTTTATTACTGTACAATTAATTGTAGAGTTAAATTACTTCTATGAAGTATACAAGGTCAAATTTATGTTTCAAAAAGTTCTAGCCCAAAATGTTGTGCAGTATACATCGAAACCACAATTAAAAATATTGTCAATGTCAATTAATAACCTTGCCACTCGTAATTTTTATTTTATTTTTGAATTCATTAGCGTATTGTGAAATTACTCGTAATACTTGATCCGATAAAAAAAATCTTTAATGTGGCAACTATACGATTTTTTATGAAGAATACAGGCATTCTAACGGATGTTGCAAGTACCAGTTCTGTGGTACTTTAAATTTCATAAAAAAATTTACCCATTTTATAATTAACTTTAGAAACACTGTAGGTGAGGACCTACCTTTATAACTCGAAAACCTTGAGAATTGTCCATACTTTGTCGTGATTTCCTATAAATAAAAAAATTGCATATAACCATTTATTAAACCAGATAAAACACATATTTTTTTGAATTACTTATTCATTAAAATAGTTACAACTATAATAAATAATAAATATACCTACCTTTGAATTCTACAGGTCTGTGATCACTGGCGATCACTAACAGGAAAACATTTTTAAACAATTTTCACAATAAAAATGAATTTTCACTTATTAAAAATAAATACGCAGTCAATTTTCTCGTACCATGCACCATCTTCACATTACAAGTTTTAAAATGTTAATAAATTAAATAAATCGTTTATCGTAACTTGTAAGGCGCTGTAGATAACCATATTTATTTCGACACCTGCGATTTTTCTAATACATTTTGATTATTTGTCATAAAATGTCCAGTCTTTTTATTATAAGAATATTTTTCAGAGGACTAAATTTTTGGACACGTCTTCTATGTATTAACAGTTTTAAATAAAATCTGACAAGTCCTCATTATACACAGAGTGGTGATGGGACCTCTCGGTCATAGGGATGTAACATTCATCAATCACACATTCGCAATTTCCGGCTTCCCAATTTATTTTAGAGCAAAATCTTCAAATAAAAGTTTTAGAGCATAAAATTCTGCATCTAAATCAACAAACAAAAATTAATGTTGATTTCTTTGTAACTCCAGAAATATAATTTGAAAATTTAGAAAATTAGGAGCAGTAGCGATTGAAGATTGTTTTGGAAAGCAGTAAGTTAAAGTTCTGAAATATATAAAATGTTTTTATGGCTTTAGTGGTGATTAACGTAATATCAACACAAAGACGGGTTTACAATCTTTAACCCATTAATGGCCAAAGTATCATAAACGAAACATTATAAAAAACATTTTTTTTTTAATTTTTTGGTGTTTAATTTAGTTCCACTTATTTTAGGGTCAGCTTTAGAATAGTTTCGAGTTACTAAATTCATCTATAAAAAAATCAAAATAATTACTATTTCTTTTTAAATAAATTTTCAAAATAGCCTATTTATTGCAATCGTGTAGCGTTTCGTTCTAAAAATCATAAAAAATATGAAATGTTGACTCAGCACATTTTTGTATTAATTCTTTGTTTCACATGGATAGTTCGACAACGTGAAATAAACAAACCCCAATATTAAGTTACACTAACATATTTACGACCCTTTGAACTTAATGTTTCGTTTATGATACTTTGGCATAATGCATGAACTAATAATTTCGATGGTATGAATTCTTAAGATTTAAAAGTGTTTTCAGTTTTAAATCGTTCTTACACCCTATCGGATAGTTAGTGGATGTTATATTATACATTTTAAAATATTTTCAAAGTTTTATCGAAATTTTACATTTTTAGTGCACATAAGTGAGGTATGTATTAATTTTCTGTACCTAGAAATAATTTCTACATTATTATAAAATATATAAATTATTTTACTTTAGAGAAATTTAAGCCTAAATAATTCCTTATTTTAAATTTCTCTAAAGTAAATTAATTTTAATAAGCCAAAAAATTATTTAAAAAAAATATAAAATATACCTATACAAATTAGAATTACACTGCTTATATTTTTTCAGTCATGTCTTTCGCAAAAGATTATGGAATGAAAAGACCCCTTTCCATTCAAGAATTAGAAGCAATCCTGGAACAAGATTCTGATCTAGAAAATAGTGATAACGAGCAAATTGATGCGGTATATATTCCACCTGCAGTTGATATCGTCACCGATGAAGAAGACTTGAATGACGATCTCCTAATGGAGGAACAGAACGTCCGTGATATAGCAGGTACATTTAAAGTGCACTCGCATTCTACTATTGAAGAAACTCCGATTGCTGATGACATTGCTGAGCCATCCACTAGCAAAAAAAGAAAAGGAAAACAGAAGGGAAAACAAACACAAAATATGCCGTCTTGGACCAAAAAGAAATTCCAGTATTCTTCTTTACCATCAATAAATGAGTTTCCAAAAAAAGAAGAAATAAAACGAAATGTTGGTGGGAAAACTCCATTAGAAGTGTTTGGTTTATTTTTTGACGATTACGTTTGTAAAAGTGTAGTAGATTACAGTTTAAAATATGCAAACGACAACAATAGGCATGATTTTAAATTTTCTCTGCATCAACTAAAGCGCTTTTTAGGCCTATTGATTTTTACGGGATATCACACTTTACCAGCTAGTGACATGTACTGGTCAAAAGATTTAGATAAACGTGTAGATCTAGTGCGTAATTGCATGAGTAGAAATACATTTCGAGCAATAAAGAGGAATATTCACCTATCGGATAACAGTAATTTGGACAAAAATGATAAATTTTCGAAACTACGTCCAATTTTTACATTGTTAAATGAAAAATTTTTACAGTTTGGAATATTTTCTCACAATTTGTCTATTGATGAGCAAATGGTTCCTTATTTTGGAAGACACTCGGCCAAAATGTTTATTAAAGGAAAACCAGTTCGTTTTGGTTTTAAAATATGGTGTTTGTGCAGTTCAGAAGGTTACTTATATCAGTTTGTACCTTACGGAGGTGCAAGTCCTACAGGGAAAAAATCCGAATATCCTTTAGGAACACAAGTTGTACTTGATTTACTTTCTGTATTGCCCGAACCATCGGAATGCCGAGTTTTTTTTGATAATTTCTTTTCGAGCTATACCTTATTTCGCTTGCTAAAAGAAAAAGGGTATTATTTCACGGGTACTGTAAGAGAAAATCGTTTGCCCAATTGCCCATTACAAAGCAGTAAGGTTTTGGCAAAGAAAAAGAGGGGAGAATTTGACTCTGCTTATGACGTAATGGCTGAGGTAACTGTAGCACGTTGGAACGACAACGCAGTTGTCACTGTTGCAACCAATAATGGAACTATAAATCCAATAGTGAAGGTAAAAAGGTATAATCGAAGCCTAAAAAAGGAAGAATTGTTACCTCAACCAAATGTTATCAGCCAATACAATCAGCACATGGGAGGTGTTGATCTTCTCGATAATGCCGTAGCAAATTACAGAATTAAAGTTAGAGGCAAAAAGTGGTGGTGGCCACTATTTATCAATTTGCTTGATTGCACTGTGGTAAACGCCTGGAAGCTATATAACATAGCAAACGATTCTCGTATGTCGCAAATAGAGTTTCGTTCATACTTAGTTTTGGCGCTGCTTCAAAGCGAAACTAGATCAACTAATACAGTTGAGGAAGACGAGCAGCTACAAGAAGAAAATATAGAAGAATCTGTAGCTACAACGTCGTGGGGGCGCCCATCTCGGAGTAGCTTACCCAGTGAAGTGCGTTTTGATGAAATTGGTCATAATATCGAACGTGAAGAAGAAGGACGACGACGTCGGTGTAGAGTATGCAAAACAAATACTCTTTATAGGTGCGGTAAATGTAAAGTGCACTTGCACCCTAATTGTTTCACACAATTTCATAAAAAGTAGTGTGAAAAAGTATTTTTCTATATTTTTTTAATGTATTTAGAAAGTAAATTTTAACAAAGTATTATATATTTAGATTTAGATTTGTTATATCGTAGATCATATTTTTACTTCATATATTATGCCAAAGTATCATAAACGAAACATTTTTTTTTAATATGTTATTATTATTATTTTTTTTTTATTTTTGTGAAATGGTATTTAGATAGAGATAATAAACAAATGTATTTCTAAAAAATAACTTTTTTTTTTAAATTTCAATGCTTGGCCAGTAATGGGTTAAAGGACAGAGCATCTTATACCTGCTATTTTGAAACTGCCTAAGGGTTTAAAAACAGGGTTGTTTTAAGAAAAAATTTTAAATACAACAATAAATTACATATTTATGACAAATATATTTCGACTCAAAAATATGTCAATACTACCCTGTTTTAAATTTTAAAACCTGTCTGTTTTTATTACAATACTATTTGTCAATAGCTTTGTTGCGGCCTTCTTTGAAAACTAGGGCTATTGTTAAAGTACTTATGGAATCAAAGCCATAAAAGCAATTTATTTATTTTTTTTCTATACCAAGGGATGATTTTACATGTTACAACCCTATACCCGAAAGATCCGGTCACCACCTTGTATATATATACATTCAAGAAGGCTAAAGATTTACTTTGGCTAAAGGGTTTTCTTTTTGTTTCTCTATAATTGTCCTTTTTTTAGCTAGAGTGGAAACTTTACAACTGTAATTGTTAAAAATAGTTCTGAGACCATTCAACCATAAAGATTTTGTAGCATAAATAATGAATATACAAAGAAAATGCAAAATTTGTTTTTTGTTTACGTCTTTAGAACACATTTTTGTTTATAAATAAAAATATTTATAAATATTTTTAAAAATAATAAATATTTCTTAAAAAGTCAAGTTTGTACATAAATTAAGAAGTTGTACGTTGTAGGTAGTAGATAAGTAATTAAATTTATTTAAAAAAACTCGTACAATCGAGGTCAAAATCAAACCAGAAACATCAGTTCTGAGTTGACTTACCTGTAAGAATTTGTGTGTATATGGCAAATCAGTTTAGCTAAAAACGCGAAGGTGATATTACCAAAATATTTATAAAATGACTACTTATTCAAAACTCTTAGAATACGTAATTATTTGTTAAAATAAATAATTATGTGTTCAATACGTACTATTAATAGCTAGTTTTAAGCACCTTATATTTATTTTTTAACTGTGAGTATTAATTGACGTCGATGTAATCCCTTATTTTTAACAAAATTTTTATTTTAGCCAAATTGGAAGCATTTCCACTTTTCTAATTTCCTATGTAGTGCACTGCCGATGTCATGACTGAAAATTATAAAAATTACCATCAATCTATACCCGTCAATGATGAGGGTATTTTTAATAAAAGTCTGTCTTGTTTTAATGTAATTTGTAAAATAAAATGATAATTTCTTTTAATTAAATGGGAAATGAAAATGAAAATGAGGGTGATAAACCTTTTTACTTATTCAATAGCTGCAATCGGCTAAACACGGCTGTTAAGGGTGTTAATTTGAAACAGTTACAAAACATCACTAAAAGTTTAAAAATTTTCCTTTCTGTCAGTCTGTCTGGCTGACCGCTTACGCTCGTAGTCGTGTTAGCATAGACGGAAATGTGTAGCTATTTTTATATTCCAAATTTTTATTAATTTCACTAAAAAGAGGTACAAATTTAACATAAGGAATTAATAGATCTTTTTAAATATCTGGGAAAATTATTAACAAACAAAAATGGATAAAAAGGAGACAATAATTTATTAATAAACAAATGAAGAAGGGAAGTAGGAGAGGAGGGCTCTAAAACCGAGCTAAAAGGTAAAAAAGAAGAATCATTAAATTCAAATATGAGAATATTTTTGGAAATGCAAAAAAAGCTAAACAGATGGAGAGAAAAGTTTTCAAAAGAATAAATGCGGTATAAAAGCAGATGCTTTGTAGAAGAGGCGAAGAACAAAGTTCAAAATTGTGGAATTATTTTGTCACTGATGGCCTGATGTGATGATGATGACAACTAATGTGAGAAAACAAAGATTACGATGGCTACAGCATTTCACTAGATTACAAGAGGAGAAGAAAAAGTAAGAAAGATCTTACTAGAGGTTGTCGTAGCCACAAAAGGAAAAGAAAAAAGTCAACAGCAGCCGACAGGTCTATGAACGAAAATATTTCAGAATTCAGAATTTGAAAACGAAAAAAACACAAAAAAGATTACTATTTGAGTAACAAGTGACTATTGAAGCCTTGGATCTCTGCCGAGTTGAATCGTGCATAAAATGTTTTTATAACCCGTGATGCAGTTTTACTAATTTCTATTCTGTAAATACAAAAAAAATTCATTTGAATCATATTAACCTTCTTAAATTAATGGCTCATTAATAAAACAAAATGCGGAAGTTTCGTAACATTTGAATTTGAAAACTAAAGCATGTTGAGCACACATTTTTGTTTATAACTGAAGTTTTAAATGTATTTAATGTACACTGAAGAAATTTTTTTTTTTTTATTAATAAAGGATTATCACAATCTGTCTTTATACAATATAAGTAAAAGTAAAAAAACATTCAGTAATATTTTTGACAAAAGGAGAAAAATCATGTAAGAATGCAACCTATGTTGCAAACTTTTATTTTAAATTTACATTACTAATTGACTAGGTCAGCTGGGACCCTTCGTTTCAGTCTACGTGTACCAGGTTGGTCCATTAGTTTATGCACTAAAATGTTTGGATGCACATTAATACGATCCCGATAACTGGCACTACATTTCTTTATTTCTTCTTTAACATTTAACACATTTAACTCTTGGTGAATGATGGAGTTGTTCACAAACCACGGGGCACCTGCTATCACTCTCAACACCTTGGACTGGAAGCGCTGTATTATTCCAATATTGGAGTCCGCAGCAGATCCCCATAGTTGGATACCATAGGTCCATATGGGTTTTAAGATTGTTTTGTATAGCAGAAGTTTGTTTTCTGTTGATAGTTGGGACTTTCCACCAATTAACCAATACATTTTACTTAGTTTCAGACCGAGTTGTTTTCTTTTAGTGAAGATGTGTTTTTTCCAGTTTAAACGTCTATCTAGGTGTATGCCCAGGTATTTTGCTTCGTCAGCTTGTGGAATTGTGTGATTGTTAAAGGTTACTGCCGGGCATGTTTCTTTTCGAGTGGTAAATGTAACTTGGACTGACTTGCTCTCATTTGCCTTAATTCGCCATTTCTTCAACCACTTTTGGATATTGTTTAAATTGTCCTGAAGCAGTTGAGATGCTATATATGGGTTTTCGTGCGCAGTCAATATTGCAGTATCGTCTGCGTAGGTAGCTGTCATTGTTCCTTTCGGTGTCGGAATGTCTGCAGTAAATAACAAGTACAATATTGGCCCTAAGACACTTCCCTGTGGGACGCCTGATTCAATTACACTTATTTCGGTTGTTGCATCTTCAAATTTTACAAAGAAATGTCGGTTTTGCAAGTATGATTTTATTATGGTATAATAATTAAGTGGTAGTGTCTTTTTGATCTTGTGAAGGAGTCCCACATGCCAGACTTTGTCAAAAGCTTGTGTGATATCCAAGAACGCGGCCGTACAATACCTTTTTTTTTCCATTTCTTCATAAATTTTAGTGGTAATTCTATGGACTTGTTCTATCGTTCCGTGTTGCTGACGAAAACCAAACTGGTGACTGGGTATCAACCGCTTTTGCTCTATTATCGGCATCAGCTTCGACAGTAGCAACTTTTCGAATAGTTTTGATGTGACAGGTAGTAAACTGATCGGTCTGTACGAAGTGATGTCGTCCGGTTTTTTTCCGGGCTTAAGTATCGGTATAATCTGCGCCACTTTCCATTGGAGCGGGTAGTAACTTGTTCGAAGTATAGCATTAAACAGCTGAGTAAGAAATTTAAACCCTTTGTTAGGTAATTCTTGGAGTATTTTTCCTGTGATTAAATCGTACCCGGGTGCTTTTTTCGGATTAAGATTATGCTTGATTGTTTTTATTATTTCACTTTTGGTAAAATTCTTCAGAGGAAATTCCAACTGATGTATTTCATTTAATGAGCCTTGTATTTTGTCGTCATCTTCTGAGTCTATTTCCCGAATATTTGGGGTAAACACGGTGGATAAGTGCTTTGCAAATAATTCGGCTTTTTCATTGTTTGTTTTAGCCCACCCATTAACCGTACGTATTGGTGGTATATGTAGCTGTGGTTGCTTCAGCTTTTTTGTTGCCTTCCATAAAGCATAGTCGGTTGCTTCAGTTGGACTTAAGTTCTGGAGGTATTCCTGAATTCTTTGGTTTTTTTCCTGCGATAGCAGAGTTCTTAACTTTTTGATGATAGCATTTAACTTAGTTTTCAGCGCCGGTGATCTGGTAACTTGCCACTGCTTTCTTATTTTTCTCTTTTCTGAAAGTATTTCTCTTATAGATGCTGAGGATATTTCGTTTTTTGCTTTAGGTTTAATGGTAGGTGTTGCATTCCACGCAGCTTGTTGTACGCAGTGATTGAAGTGCTCTACTGCTTGTATAATATCTAGGTCTGTCTTTAAAGGTATATATGTGTTTATTGTTTTTTCCACTTGTAGGCGAAAGAAGTTCCAGTTTGTTTTTTTATTGTTGAGTACACATGGTGGTTCTTTTACGACAACTTTGCTGGTTAATGTAAGTATGATAGGAGAATGATCGGATGATAATTCCAAACAAGATTCGGCTTTAAAGTAGTTTTTGGATATTCCTTTAATTACGCAAAAATCGATTACATCAGGTGTTTTTCTTAGATCGGTAGGCCAGTAGGTCGGCTCTCCTGTGGAAACTACCTCCAAGTTCATGACTTCTAGTGTTTTGCGCAATTCTCTACCTTTCGGTGTTGTCAGTCTGGAGCCCCAATGTGGATGTTTAGCATTGTAGTCGCCACCACAAATAAAACGCTTACCAAGCGTTTTATAAAAACACTCGAATTGTTCTCTTTTGATTTTATATTTTGGGGGGCAGTAAATAGCCGAGACAGCAAAAGGACCAGTCCAATCCTCCACAACCACGTTTGTAGCCTGGATATGGTTCTCCTTACAAGCCCCAACTTCGTGATGTCTGATATTACTTTTTATGATTATCGCGGTTCCACCATGCGCGGTACCGTCTGGGTGATTAGTAGAATAGACGAGATATTTTGGTATTTTTATATAATTTTTTTTTGTAAAATGAGTTTCGGATATCATCATGATATCTATGTTGTGGCGTTTAATAAAGATTTCAAGTTCTTGTCCATGTTGAGACAAGCCGTTGGCATTCCATACTGCTATTTTCAGGACGTTGGCCATTAAGACATTTTTGCGACAAGGCTCGTTAAAAGATTTAGCATGGTACTCATTTGCTCCATCAATACTTTCATCATGTTTTTTAAGTCGCTTAAATCGTTTTCTTGTTGGTAGTTGTTATTCTGCGTTGCGTGGTCTGGGATGTTGTTTATTTGTGCTTCATTCACTACTTGGGCATAAGAAATTCTTGGTTGAATAGGTGCAAATGTATGTAGTTGTCTCGGTAATTGTGGTAGTTTTGGAATTTCTTTTTTTCTGAGTTCAGGAAACTTTTGTTTTTGTAGTTGTTTGTAGACTGCGCAGCCTTTATAGTTAGCCGGGTGGTTGCCGTCACATAAGACGCACTTTACTGCATTAGATTTTTCTTTGCGTGGACACTGTATTGTTGGGTGGTCTGATGCGCACTTGACACATCTGGGTTGCCTCTGACAAAAGTTTTTAGTATGACCATATCGTTGGCAGCGGGTGCATTGTGGTATTTCGCGTTTTGGATTTGGGGGTTCAAATTTTATTTTTGAGTGTAGTAAATATTCAATTTTATAGATGTCCTTGTTATTGTTAGCAGCCTTAAGGTCGACAAAGAATAGCGAGAGTGGAGTCTTGGTAATTCTATGTAGAATGTTACTAATGTTTTGAACTATGTGTCCATGTTTTTCGATTTCTTCTTTCAGACTTTTTAAATCTGTTGTATTATGCATGTACTTTAACACGACCTTGAATGGTTTGTCTTCTTTTTTTTGATAGCTATAAAATTCGGTATTTTTGGTTTTGAGGGCTGTAGTTACTTTGTCATATGTCTCAATATCTGTAGTTTGTATTTTGACTTGTTCCTGGTTTAAAACCCGGATTATATAATGATCATTTGCAATTTCATTTAACAATTGAATAAGTGGATTTATAACCTTGACGCCAGCAACAAAAATTGGGGGTGGTTTAGTAATCTTTGAGATTGATTGCATATCGCTTTCTTCTTTTTCTTCGTCATTTAACGCACTGAATCTATTTGAAGTTTTAGGGAGATCGAGCCAGTAGTCACTAATTTTTGACTGCTTAGGATTGGGAGTTATCTTATCTGGACTATTTCTAATCCTTTTTCGGTTTTCCACTAGCTGCCATGGTGCTGTGGGGTTAGTTATGACATTTGCATACGCCATATTCGTGCTTGCGTAGAATAATTTACGAAGATTTTTAATTAATTAATTACATCTTCAATCTTCTATCATAGAGGTAACGTTTATTTTTGGGGTTTTTATAATATTTAAAATTTAAATTTTTGTTTTTTTTTAAATTTTTTTTAAGTTTTTTTATTAATTATTTATTTTTATTTATTTTTTTTTAGAAATTTTTTTTTTTTTATGTACTTACAGGTATTTTATAATTATTAACCTTATCAATTCTTCATTTACTTTGAAATAACATTTACTAAAAATTATGTTTTATTCGAACTTTAATTTAAATGCACTTAGATAAGAGAGCTGGTTTTAAACGCGTGTAGTCAATTAGAGGTCACATACACGACACATACACATACTAATTTCTATTCTGTAAATACAAAAAAAATTCATTTGAATCATATTAACCTTCTTAAATTAATGGCTCATTAATAAAACAAAATGCGGAAGTTTCGTAACATTTGAATTTGAAAACTAAAGCATGTTGAGCACACATTTTTGTTTATAACTGAAGTTTTAAATGTATTTAATGTACACTGAAGAAATGGGTGCATTCAGAACACAGAACAGTTACCAACAGCGAATAGATCACTTTCTCTGTTTATTTCAGCACTAGTCAGAGTGAGAGTGTGAATGATCAAACAGCTGTTGGGAACTGTTCTGTAGTCTGAATGCGTCCAAGTTTCAGTCAAAAAAATAATAAGCGACACAGTGTGACAATTTAACTACAAGTAATTGATAAGAGATGGTGCTCTTTCAAAAATCAAAATTTTCAGTTTTACGCTTTATAGTACAGGGTCTATCGGTTTCAACCTGGAAAAACGACATATGTGGCTGTAAATTTACAATTAGCTAGGCTTAAGAGTCTACATAAAGACATAAAAAAGTTTACCAATCCTAGGGGTGTGCAACATGAAGTAAATGTGCCCTCAACATTCAAAGAATACTAGCTCGAAAAGAAATGAGAATTTCGAAATTCTGATGAAGCTATTTAATAGAGCATCGAATTCTGAACAATTTATGAATCTATAAAAATTTTTGTAGCAATAGTACTTTTCCAGAAAAACGCGATGAAAGACAAATAGGGATAAACCGTTAGAAATCTGAAAATTGGAAATTTTACAGCGTAGTGACTCACAAAAATGTTTGCCATTTTGTAATTAATTGTCAGATTATTATTTCGAGTAAATTTTTGGAAAGAAGATGGTTTTAGCTTTAAATTTATGGGGTTATTTTTTAATTTATTTATTTTCATCATCCCTGAAATTGTACTAGAAGTTTTCTTTTTCATTTTTCTGAGGACTCTTTACGTATTAATGTACCATAAGCTACAGAGAGCTCAAATTTAAAAAATATTCTGGATACATGTTCTATAATATATTTTCAATAACATCATGCTACTAATCATGTTAAAACAATTTTCAGTTTTAAAAAAACACCCCTTAAATATTTCACCTTTTTTTAATTTTATTTTTTTCTTGTAATTAAATTTTTAAGAGAAATTTGTAAGATGAAAAAATGTAATTTCCAAAAAAATAAATATACGGTTTTGTAGGTAATTCATCGTGCTTTCAAATGATGTATTTGAAATTTACTCTACTTCATGAACTTTCTATGAAATTAAGATGAAGTGCGCGCGTCTTAAAAAGGGCACTTTTATCGTAATATTGACGGCATTTTTTTACGTAAACGTTATATCTTAAAAACGTTTGCGGATAATGAAAGAGGATATTTCAACGTTTCAGTTCATCATACTAAATATTGATTTCTGCCTACCTGTTCCGAAAAAAGAACCCCGAAAACACTGTTTTTTTCGATGATCCTGAACAAAGGGCAAAAAAAAGCTACATTTCGTAAAACAACATATGTGGCTGAAAATTTGAAATAAGCTTTTATTGAAAGCCTAGAAAAAGAGGCAAAAAAGTTTACCACTCTCAGACGTGTGCAACATCAAGTGGATGTGCCCTCAACTGTTAAAAGAGTAACTGGAAGCATAATGGAAAAATCGAAATTTTGTTATAGTCAATTTATAGAGAATTAAATTTTAAACAATTTTTATATCTATGAAATTTTCTGTATTTGCGATAGTTTTACCGTAAGCTATAAAAGAGACATTTATATAGCCTTAATATCAATGTAGAGCACAGGCTGGAAAAACAACATATGTGGCTGAAAATTTGAAATAAGCTAGTATTGAAAGCCTAGAAAAAGAGGCAAAAAAGTTTACCACTCTCGGGGGTGTGCAACATCGAATAAATGTGTCCTCAACTGTTAAAAGAGTACCTGGAAGTGTAATAGAAAAATCTAAATTTTGTTTGGGCCAATTTATAGAGAATACAATTCTAAACAACTTATACATCTATGAAATATTCTGTACTTGCAATAGTTTTTCCGTAAACGCGTCGAAAGAACCATTTATATAGCCTTAACATCACTCTAGGGCACAGACTGGAAAAACAACATATGTGGCTGAAAATTTGAAATAAGGTAGTATTAAAAGACTAGAAAAAGAGGCAAAAAAGTTTACCACTCTCAGGGGTGTGCAAAATCGAATAAATGTGACCTCAACTGTTAAAAGAGTAACTGGAAGTGTAATAGAAAAATCTAAATTTTGTTTGGGCCAATTGATAGAGAATACAATTCTAAACAACTTATACATCTATGAAATATTCTGTACTTGCAATAGTTTTTTCGTAAACGCGTCGAAAGAACCATTTATATACCCTTAACATCACTCTAGGGCACAGACTGGAAAAACAACATATGTGGCTGAAAATTTGAAATAAGGTAGTATTAAAAGACTAGAAAAAGAGGCAAAAAAGTTTACCACTCTCAGGGGTGTGCAAAATCGAATAAATGTGTCCTCAACTGTTAAAAGAGTAACTGGAAGTGTAATAGAAAAATCTAAATTTTGTTTGGGCCAATTGATAGAGAATACAATTCTAAACAACTTATACATCTATGAAATGTTCTGTACTTGCAATAGTTTTTCCGTAAACGCGTCGAAAGAACCAATTATATAGCCTTAACATCACACAGACTGGAAAAACAACATATGTGGCTGAAAATTTGAAATAAAGTAGTATTAAAAGCCTAGAAAAAGAGGCGAAAAAGTTTACCACTCTCAGGGATGTGCAACATCGAATAAATGTGTCCTCAACTGTTAAAAGAGTAACTGGAAGTGTAATAGAAAAATCTAAATTTTGTTTGGGCCAATTTATAGAGAATTAAATTCTAAACAATTTATATATCTATGAAATTTTCTGTACTTGCAATAGTTGTACCATAAGCGTACGTAAGGAACATTTAGATAGCCTCTACATCAATTTATATAAAAAAAATTAAATAAATTAGTTTAAAATTTCAATTACATCTTTTTTTTAATCTTTTTTATTGCTCCTCATTTACAGTAACCGCTAAATCGAAAAAAAATGTTAAAAAAGCAGAATGTTATTATTTTGGCAGCTGATTTAACAGTTTGCAGTTGTTAAACTACAATTTTGACATCATATTCGTAATCAGCGACCCCAAAACTATAAAGTACTATGTCCTTATCAAAAAATAATTGGATTTAAAAAAACGCCCCCTAAAAACAATATATGGGTGGGATCTACCCATGTTGCACACCCCTGACGATGGTAAACTTTTTAGCGTCTTGTAGTACATATCAAATAATGCCCAAATCCAAATTTTCAGCCACATAGGTTTTATTTCCAGGTCGATGCCGATATTCGCCTTTGGGATCTGTACTATTACGTTTGCAGAAAAAATTAGATGTTTTATACGGAATCAAAGTAGTTTTAATTGTCTCCTTATAAAACAAATAACTATTGGACATTTTCATATTTAATTTGTGCAGGTAAAAATCATGCAAAATTGATTTTGCTTATTGATTTACATAGGTGCAGAATTTTATACCCCACAGCTTTTGATTGAAAATTTTTTCCTAAAATAATTAGGGAAGCAGGAAATTACGAAAGTATGATTTTTCATAATTAAATCTCTATCAGCTGATTTTAAGGGTTAGTTAACGGAAATAAGGAGGGGCAAGAAAACTACCAGCGTAGAAATAATTACATAATTGTAATACTTGAGCGAACCATGTAATTTGAAGTTGTAATTAAAAGATTACTAATCTAATAAGAATAACTACTAATAAAATAACCACCGTTGGTTGTAATATTGCTATAGCGCTTTTGACTGCACTACGGGTTGCATAACTATTAGGCGTACACCTTTACTTCAGATTTATTTTATTACGATGATATAAAATACTTGAACCAAACAATTTAAATAGATGGGTAATGAAGAAATGAAGCAAACCAAATCAGAATTTTTTTCTTCGTAAAGACTCGTTAATAAAACAATTTTTCCCTTCAAGTCAAGATGTTAAACAAACCGTAAGTTGACTTACTAGTAAACCAATAGGGCATCCATAAAATAAATTCAAGATGCATTTACATCAGAAGATTCTGAGATGCACGATAAAAGGCTTTTCTGATCTTGTCTATTGATTAAACTCATCAACGACAACTAATTTGTTTGATTATGTAAATGCATAATAATGGCAAATAGTTACAAGAACCAGTAGATATTTTGAGACAGCAAATATCAAGCGGGAATTTAAAAAAAGGCAATATTATACTTGTTATTTATTTATTTCATCAAGCAAGGCATGAAGCTCAAATAGTGTATGGAAACTGAACATAAAAATCTTATTTAAAATATAAGAAAAATCGAAAGAACTTAAAAACAAAAGATCACAATATAACAATTCATTAAAATTAATTTCCAGAGCACCATTCTATTCGATTTTAAGATAATCGATAATATATGTACAATTACAAACATCTACTCCAGTAATAAACATTCGTTAATACAAAAAAATTTTTTTCAAGTTGTAGACTTAGCTAAATCATTAAATACTTGATAGGAAGATGTTCACTCTTATAAATAGTTTACCTAAATAAAAAAATGCACAAAATAACAGCCTGTCTGCTTTAAGGTTCTATCGTCTTATCTGTTTTGTTAAACAGTAAGAGACAACCCAATATGACTTGAAAGCAGCCAACAAATCTACTAACATTAGCTAATTCAAGTAGATATTGCGAGGTATACCCTACATTTATACGATCTTTATATTTGATAAATAAACATTTGAAAACACTTATTTTCTCTTATAAAACGAATGGTACTTATATACAAATTTTCATCAACCTATTTCATAAAATCACACTAATTTTAAGTACCAAAAGTTTAAAACAAGCTATTTCTATTACATTAAAATAGTTATTATACAAAAAAGACACCTTTTTTTCTAAAGCACTGCTTGAAATAACTTTCAATCACTTCGGGCGTCATCCAAAACAGCAAAAAGTCAAATTGTGGACTAGGATCGCTCGATAAAACTCGAATGATAAGAGTGAAAATATACACAAACAAAAGTTAAGTTACTTATTCAGTCTGTAGCGGTAAGAGTCGCCTTAAGGGCTACAAGTTGTTCTTCACCTAATTTGATTTTTTCGCCTATCTCTCTAGCATCCATTATGAGCTTCGCTTTCATATTTATAAAATGATCGTAGTCCGCGTACTCTTCAGTATTTAAATATTTATATAAAATATTCGAAACACTAACACTACGTCTATCGATGCTCTCTTTCAAAATCTTGGCCTCTTCTAATTGTTGTTGAAGTTTATCTCTTTTATTTTCCATTATTTGCTAAAAATAAACAATTAAGCTATTTTAAAACAAAAACAAAAGTATAACTCACTTTTTCAGGATGATCATCCGTCATTCCCATAAGAGCATTTTCGGCTCTCGCCAATCTTCCTGATAAACCTAAAAGAAGACTAGTAATTTTACCGACTTCTTCAATATGCAAACGAAATTTAGCAGTTTCGTGCGGTCTCGCCAATTTCTTCATGTGACTCTCGACATTTTCTCCTAATTCGTCATTAATTCTACATTCTTCAGAAACAACTAACTGCTCACTACGCAAAACTTCTAATTTACGATCCAAACGATTCACCAATTCGACCTACAATTCAAATTTTGTTAAAAAAAACTTTGTTAAATTAAGAGGGCTGTTCTAACGAATGGGTGGAGAAGTTTATATTTAGATATTCCGCTCGTAACCGTTAGCGACTTTAATATCTGGTTGACATCACTAATAGTTATAGTTCCTGATAGGACGAGGTTCAAAGAAGGCAATGACATATTGGTATAGAAAATGAGAGCCTAATTAGTGAGAAAAGTTCAACTAAACTTGGTAGAATTTAAAAAAAATTAAGGAAGTTGTTTTTACCCAACATCCCATGTTTTTTTTACTTACACCAAGTTCAGTTGACCTTTTCTCACTAATTAGGCTCTTCTTCTTATACACATATTGTCATTACCTTCTTTGAACCTCACTCTATCAGGAATTACGACTATTAGTGATATCAACCGGATATTAAAGTTGCTAACGGTTACAAGCGGATTGTCTAAATATCAACTTTTCCGCCCATTCGTTAGAAACCTCTCTCTTAAAAGTAGTTTAAACTTTACCTTCTTCTGATCAAGATCTTTGGTATCTTTGAGTATGCTGTAGTGACTCATATCTTGACTAAAACGAGTTAAAAATTTCGCCTTAGATTCCGACGTGGTAAAGTAGGTTGAAGTAGGCGATAAAGGGCTCGATGGTTCGATGCTAGGAACAATTGACTGGCTTTCACTAACAAAAGAAACACATTTTAAAAATGTTTTTACATTTAAAACTCTTCTTACCTCTTTGTTATAGTTGAATTAAAACTAGGGGTGCAATTAACTGTTATGGATGGAGTTGGACTACAATTTGGCGATGGCGTAGGACTTCTAAATGGTGAATTTGGAGGACGCGGTCGTGTGGTTATATCGGATCGAAACAATCCACTAACGTAATCTGTTGGTTTTTTATGATCAGGAGCTGGAACTGCAACAAATAAAAATTTAATTAAACGAACTCAACTTCAGAAAAAGTATAGAGCTGGCGTAGAGCACAGGACACCCTTTTTACTATAGGTGGATACACAAGATTTGGCCTGCACAGGTCAAACCGAAGTAAAAGCCTGTGGGTACCTTGAATGGCTAGTATCTGATCCTGGAATTGCTAGTATCTAGCCAGGAGTACGAGGGTACGAAAATTTTAAGCCTTTTCTTGCCCAGAGCATGCTAAGGATTTCGCGATGCAGAAGAAGAAAACATTGATTTCGAGAAAGTCAAACTTTTGAAAACTTTGGGCAAAAAAATTCCATCCTGTGAAGAGATTACAATGGTCAACAGATTTATACAAACCCAGAAGAGAGAAAACCCTGATTTTTCAGTCTTCTTTGAAAATTTTTGAACCCGCCCTGATAACACAGTCTGGACACGGCCCTGATCTGATCAGGAAGTAACCCACAATAGGCTTATATTATATTAGATTAAATAATGACACACGCACAGGCTTTTACTACAGATTTGGCCTGCACAGGTCAAATCAGAGTAAAAGCCTGTGGGCACTTTGAATGGCTAGTATCTGATCCTGCAATAGCTAGTATTTAGCCAGGGCAGGCTGAGCCTGCATTGTAAAATTTTAAGCCTTTTCTTGACTAGAGCTGTCTAAGAGATGTGATGCAGAAGAAGAAAACATTGATTTAGAGAAAGTCAAACTTTTGCAAACTTTGGGCAAAAAACTTCCATCCTCACAGATTTATACAAACCCAGAAGAGAGAAAATCCTGATTTTAGCTTTCAGCCAGCCTCCTTTAAAACATTTTGAGCCTGCCCTGATAACACAGTCTGGCTACGGCCCTGATCTCATCAGGAAATAACCCACAATAGGTTTATATTAAGATGAAGAAGAACTTGAGAAATAAAAGGTACTTACGTAATATTTCTTTAAGTTTATCAGAATCCGGAAGTTGACTAACAATATCTTGCGATAATTTTTCACAGTCAATTTCTTCTTGCAACTTTTTTCTAGTCGGTAAAGGTGTTGGTGGTAGTTCATTCTTTTCGGTTTGAGAGGCGGCGTCTGTGGTGGAAACGTTTACCCTTAAAATTACTTCAGTTCTTTGTATCATTTGTAATCCTTCCACTTGTTGCGATGGTAAATCTTCGGAAGATTGCGTCGAAGTGAGAGAAGTAAAGTACATTTTAGGGGACGAAGAAGGTGAGCTTGTTGGAGATATGTCTAAAGATGTGTTGGTTGCTGTTGAAATCATAGGCGAGTTCCTTTGTGCAGGAGAGTAACAGTTTGATTTTTCTGAATCGGATTGGTGCGGTGATGATCTAGATGAGTTTGAACTTAAACTATGTTCGGATGATGTGGAAATTGCTGGTGATATGGATAGTTTTGGTGATGCGTTGGGTGTGGTTGTTGTAGTAAGTGTGGATGGTTGGGGTGGACTTAGAGATAAATTTGTAACTCTGCTATTTGATGTGGTTGTTAGGATGCTATTTGGGGTCGAAGTATTACTAATTGGTTTTGCAGGTGACGAAAGTAGTGCAGCTCGTAAAGGGGAAAACGACGAACTACGGGATGGACTTTTAGTTGGGGACGAAGGAGGGCTCGTGTATTTGGGTGGTGACCTAGGTTTTTTATGGAAAGTATTTTCGTCAATTTGTCTAATAACGAACTGTGGTCTAAGTGTCATACATTTTTCTTTAACCGGTAAGACATCTGGTAAAACTACTTGTTTTTTATATTCTTCTTTACCATCACAGCGTATCGATAAATGGTTTCCATGGATGTTGGATTTTTCGGTCATAGATAACCTTCTAGATAAATTGGTATTGTTGTTGTTATGTAACATAGTTTCTTTCGTAGTCCATTTCGTTTCTCTGGTGTTAATTTTTGTAATGTCAGACACCGAGTCGTTGGATAAGTGTCCATTTGGAGACGATGTGCGTTTGTAAATTCCGGTATCTGAATCTGGCACTATTCTTTCTCTTTCTCGTCGGGAAGCCAAGTATGAAGCTTTTGAATGGCTCCTGAAAGAAAAAAAAACATGTGTTATAATTTTGTAAAAGTGGGTTATTTGTATTTGTCTTTACAAACCAGTGAATATTTAAATTTCTACTTATCAAGTTACTTCTGGTGAAGTAAACCGCATTTTCATAAAATTTTTAAAAAATGCATGAAATGCACACGACGCGTCAAAACGATTAATAACATGTCATATGTGTGCATTTCTAATTTTATAGATCAAATATGCAAGCATCTATTAACGACATTTTTGAAAATAAAAGTATAAGAAAGTGGATGAACGAGTCGACTAGAATATTACTATAATGTTGTTGATCATGTTTCAAAAGTCATACTTCAATGAAGCCGTGAAAGGTAATAAATTATATTTCCAAGATGTAAAATTTTTAAATTTTTTTGTAGGCGTAAGAATTTTTGTTGCACATTTTTTTTAATGTCTATTGAACTAGATTTAATTTAAGGTGGGCCCAAAATTTTCTGCATTTTTTCAACAACTAAGTCCCACTCAATAATGACTCCACTTAAGCCATCTCTGTACATATGTTTGATACTTAGCTGCAAGACATTCTTGATAGTACAAAAATCAAGAAAAATAGTTCTACTAGATGATTAATTGCAAAGTATCCTCCTAACCATAAACTATTAAAAACCTCTATAACACTTGGGGGAGTCAATTTATGATCCCATTAAGGGGAGTTTCTTAATTAATTTTATTAGCTTCTACATTAAAGCTAATTATAATTCAATAAAATTAAGGCGAGTAATGTTATGGTGTAATAAATTTACAAAATTGTCTAATGAAAATAGAAATTTGAAGTGAAGAAAGTAAAGCCATCAATTAGCAAATGGACACTTCATTAAAATAAGAATTTTGAACTAATATTTTATTTTTTTAATAAACCGATCCTAAGCAAACATTCCGATGTTTTAAATAATAAAAAACCAATTAACGATAATTAATTAATTACGAGAAAAAACAATATCTTTCACTCGGTAAAAATTAGAAAAAGTTTCTAAAGCTCCTGAAATAATTTACTTTTTTGTTCCAACAATTAATTAATTTTTAGAAATTAAATTAAATGTCTCTTGTATAAACAAATTAGTACTTCTCTTGTTTAAAAGGACCCTAACAGCTTCACTTAAAAGAACTGTAATTAGACTCAAAATTGCCTTAGGTTAGAAATCGATAATTATTTTTCTTGTGAGAAATTCGCGAATAAAAACAAAACGATGGGATACGTTTTGTAATGAGATTTGATAACGATCAATGTGCTATGTTTATGTTTTGCCCTTGACTGTTGTTGCAGAGGAAAAAATACCATTATTTAATGAACAATAGAACATTTGTATACAAATATAGCTTCATTACTTCCACATACAGTTAAGGAATGTTGGTAAATTGGCAAGCAAAATTAGTCGAATCAAATTGTTATGTTTTTCAGGCACACGCCACGCCAGTATTGTGTTCCAATCAAACAAACACCAATAAGGAAATAAATGCATGAAAAATAATTGTAGGAGCAAATTATGAAGAGCCATTCGTTGCCAGAGCACCGACCTTAACAAAAAGACGTTTATCCGATTTATCTATTAAGTTTGCGTCAGGTCACATAAGTGGAGTAGGTCCAGGGAAGTTCATTGGGTGACATCCACTCCACAGACAATACAGTCACTATGGTATGACCAAGTTAAAAAAATGCATAACAGACCACTCCCAACAAAAATTATAGAATGAAAACCAACGGAAAAATGAAACTTAGGAGCCCCAAAACAGCTGGATGGAAGGAAAGATCAATAAGTGTTCAGAATTTGGAAGAAAAATGGGACAATCGACGAGAATGGAGCAAAATGTTATAAACCGATTACAGATACAGAGTATCAAATATAAGTTCAACTTTTCATTTTTAAAATTTCAAGCATTGATGGCAATGACCTTAACGTTATCCATTTAAGTACAAATTGTACCATTTCAAAAGTTTAACACCTTAAGTAGTTTCAACGTCCATGAATCTGACAGTGAAGCTTCTATGAAAATTTGGGATCTTTGAACAAAAATTATACTCGTAAGTCCTGTTAAAACGCTTTGGGGCTTTTAAACTGTTTTTATTTCCCTCGAGAAATAAAGGAAAGATGCCATTTTCCGGGCCTATAAGGCCCGGTGCATTTATCGTAAGGGTGAATTTTTCATTTTTAAAATTGGTTTCTAACACTGGTTAGAAACCAATCTATCATCTAAAAATTTTTGAAGACCGTAAGTAGTTTAAACGCCCATGAATCTGACAGTAAAGCTTCTACGAAGATTTGGGATCTTTGAACAAACTTTAAAAATCATGTTAAGAAACTTTGGGGTTTTTATATTGTTTTGATTTCTTTTAAGAAAATCTGATGTTCATCGTTTAAAGTAAAACAAAAGCTTTTCCGGGCCTGCAAGGTCCGGTTCATTTATCTTAAGGTTGAACTTTTCATTTTTTAAATTGGTTTCTACCACTGGTGGCAATGACCTTAACGTTATCCATTCGTTTGAGTACAAATTGTACCATTTCAGAAGCTTTGATTTCTACATGAAGTTTCTGTCCTCTTTTTCAGTCCATCTAAAAAGCTTTGAAGACCTTAAGTAGTTTAAACGCCCATGAATCTCACATTAAAGCTTCTATGAAGATTTGGGATCTTTGAACAAACATTATAAGTCCTGTTAAGAAACTGTGAGATTTTTAAACTGTTTTGTTTTCTTTTAGGAAAATCTGATGTTCATCATTTACTGTAAAATGAAACCTTTTCCGGGCCTATAAATAAGACCCGGTTCATTTATCCTAAGTTTGAACTTTTCATTTTTAAAATGGGTTTTTACCACTGATGGCAATGACCTTAACGTTATCCTATCCATTCGTTTAAGTACAAATTGTACCATTTCAAACACTTTGATTTCTGCATGACGCTTCAATCCTCCTTTTTAGCTCACCTAAAAAAATTTGAAGACCTTAAGCAGTTCAAGCGTCCATGAATCAGACAGTAAAGCTTCTACGACGATTAAGGCTCTTTGAACAAACATTATAAGTCCTGTTTAGAAGCTTTAGGGGTTTCAAACTGTTTTCATTGCTTTTACCAAAATCTGATGTTCATTATTTACAGTAAAGCGAAGGCCCGGTTCATTTAACCTAAGGTTGAAATCATCTCTATGAAGCTTTAAATGTTATAAAGAAGTTAAAATAGCTACTCTCAAATAAGTAAAGCCATGAGTTCAATACAGAAGCCAGTCTAGTCAAAAGAGTAAGTTACTGGATTTGTCTTGTATAAACCTCTAATTGTTGCTTCCTAAGACAAGCAAAGCAAACGTGATGCAAGTTGACCGACAAGGTGATCTGATAAGACGGTTGTATCTTTTTTGCAGATCTGCCTGTTAAGTAATTTACTCTCTTACTCACTTGGCTTGCTTCTCCACTGGGCTTTAGAGTAGAATAAGTAGCAAGGATGAGTTAATGAAGTTAAGGTCTCTGTTTTTACAGGTAATTTTTCTGTGTTATGATAAGTTTATGTCACAAAGACCCCTCTGACACTGACCTTAACATTATTCATTATTTTCAATATTGTACAAATTTAGAGGCAGCTGAAGTATTATTTGTCTGACTAAAGGAACAATGGAACGACAAAGAAAAACCTTAGAGGCGTATATGTCGACCTATCCAGTACAAACTGTATTGACCCGTATCAAAATGGTAACATCCTGTAAATTTCTAATAAATTATTTTTTAATTTAATCAATAATTAGTTACATTGTACATAATGCCAACTATCAACTTTTTCAATATCAAATTTCTTAAATGCCCACTGCACTTAACTGGCTGCTCAAAGAGAAACCCAGGAATATCAATTTATATCCTTCAAAGTTAGATTAAAGTTTCAGATTTAAACCTTCAAAATTCTCATTAAGATTTTATTAAAAAAACAAAAATATGTTAAAAGAATTTTAATGTTGATGCAAACTCCAAGTTCAAATGCTCGAATAAATTAAAAAAGAGCAAAAGTGGCAAGAGCACTTTTTTCTAAATATTTATTTATTACAGACATAACTTCTTTTTCATTAATTTCTTAAACACGAACAAGTTACATTAAGATGCAAAATAATGAGTAAATAATAGCTGGCACATCTTTCAAAGAAAGTGAGTAAAATTTTAAACAATAATTATTATACTAAGACAGAAGATACAAAAGGTAGAAAGCATTTAGTTAAATTAATACTAAGAAATTCACGAATAAAATCATTTTTTAACTGTTTAATAATAACATTCACCAATAGCTTTTTAGAGAAAGTTAAGCTGTTTGAAATGGTGATGATGTGTTGATACGGCGCCAATACAACTTAATAAAGTTTTTTTATTAAGTATCGTTTTCGATCCAAAACGTTTATGTTCTTGAATTAATTTTGCAACATACCGGGTGTATGATTTTTTGGTTCGTAGGGAAATGGCATGGAAAAACATACTTTCCCGAGTATTAGCTTCCCTGATCACTTGGTAGTAACAGTCCAGGTTCAATAGACCAGGGTTGGAATAAGTCGTGACTTTTATAAGTCTCCATTTTGATGTTCATGTTGTTCCTTTTATTTTGTCTTCCATGGCAAGAGAGATTATAAAATTATAGATACAACACACGTCAGAGAATTGACAGGCATAAGTACTGTATGAGAACTAATCAGCCTTGTAGAACGTAAGCATAGCTGGGAATTTTCTCATTTAATATTATGGCAAAACAATAAACAAACTAGTAAATGATATACAATAATTACATGATGATATGGACATTGTGTATGTGAGATCCCTCACTTTCATATCTAACGACTCCAACAAGGGACCCCATTATAGAACTAAGAGACTTTCCATGAAAGAATTTGTGGATAAACTAAACTTCTACACCTCTAATAGACTATTTTTTACCTTTTTACAACATTTTTTACGAGTTTCAATTTGTTTTTAACCACTTGGTTAATAGTTACTCTATAAATAATTTTGAAAAATACTCTTCAACTGGAGCATTCTTAGTAATAAAGTGAGCAATAATTGATAATTTAAATGAAAGAATGAGCACGCAAATTGCATTTTCTTTATTTATTTAAATAAGAAAATGATTTCTTTGAATTTATTACAACAATCTACTGTTATTATTATAATAATAATAAATATGTCATCGCATTATATCTACCTAACGTAAAATGTAATGTAACGTAATAAAAAAAAATTTTAAATCAACCATTTTAGCCAGTTAATTAATTCGCCAACTGTTTCTAAAGAAATAAAGTGTAAAATTATGCGCGAATTTTTTAAAAAAATTATCATAAATTACAGATTTAGTTAATTACCCATAGTGGGTAATAACAAAAGTGTGGGTGATTACATAAAAAATAATTGAAATAAATAAAGGTTGTCAAAGCTTAGCGCAATAAACGGTACGCCACACACAGACTTCTCGCTTTCGACATTTTCTAGAGCAGATCACTCGACCTCATCGTTATGTCATAAGCCGAAAAATTAACAGTTGATTTTCAAAAAATACTACTATTTTCATCTTTTCATCATTATGCTTGTGGGTGGACTAACGGACAATAATCGTTCGCAAAATTCAGTACTCCAAAGAATTAATGTGATGCAACCGTATAATCCTTCCTTCCAAAACTTATTAGATCTATCTTCAGCCCCTTATTAGAACAAAATCACCAAGCATTCACCTGGATTGTTCTAGCACCCCGCGGGGGGCGCTAACGCCCACTTAAACACTGGAACAGCTACTTCCGTCTTTTAAAGTCTTTTGATATCTTCTGTATCTAATTATATTATGGTAGTGCTGAATTTCTAAAACAATTTGTTATACTCAGAAGCTATTTCGTAGCTAAATTACCAAGTGTTCTCTTGGATTGTTCCAGCGCCCCGCAGGGGACGCTAACGCCTACTTTGAGAATCACTGAAACAGCTACTTCCAACTTTTAA
This sequence comes from Malthinus seriepunctatus, assembly GCA_963924605.1. Taxonomy (NCBI): domain Eukaryota; kingdom Metazoa; phylum Arthropoda; class Insecta; order Coleoptera; family Cantharidae; genus Malthinus; species Malthinus seriepunctatus. Next base: position 73,141,759 of record OZ004600.1, read on the forward strand.
AGTGCTTTGGTATCTTCTGTATCTAATTATATCTGGTAGTGCTGAATTCTTTCGAAAATTTGTTACACTCAGAGACTCAGAAGCTATTCCGTAGCTAAATTACCAAGTGTTCTCTTGGATGGTTACAGCACCCCGCAGGGGGCGCTAATACCCACTTTGAGAAACACTGGAACAGCTACTGCCAACTTTTAAAGTCCTTTGCTATCTTCTGTATCTAATTATATCTGATGTGCTGAATTCCTGAAAAAAATTGTTATACTCAGAAGCTATTCCGTAGCTAAATTACCAAGTGTTCTCTTGGATTGTTCCAGCGCCCACTATAAGAAACACTGGCACAGCTACTTCCACTTTTAAAGTCTTTTGGTATCTTCTGAACCTATCTCATTATATCAGTGCTGATTTCTTAAGAAAATTTGTTATACTCAGAAGCTATTCCGCATTCCATCCTGTCTGACTGTCATTCCGACTTTCATTTTTCTGTTGTCTGGATTTCTTCAACCGTAGAGTTTTCCTCTCATTTCTTGTGTACATTTTTCATTCTTTGTATATTTTTATGTAATCCGTCTTGTTTGTATTTTTACTGCGATCAAGTTAGACCAAAAAGTCCCTTCAACCTTTCCATTTGTTTTATCTCATTATGATTTATTATAAAAATTTCAAATTATATTCACTTTAGTGAAAGTTAAAAAAAGTGCAATATTTTATTTCAACTGAAGATGTTTTTTTAATGTTAACAAAAAAACTAATTTATCAATTTAGTAAAAAACTGTTCTTAATTAAGATCCCAAGAGATACTAATTAAAATTTCTTTAGGTAAGTACCTTAAGATATTTTAAGATATCTTTTATAGGAGATTATTATGGTACTTATGTGAAACTGCTTTTTCTTTAGATTGCTGTAATGTCATGTAATTAATTGTAAATTACAAGCCATATAGTTATTTTTTTTCCAATAACCATATTTATGTTAGATGTCTGAATATGTCGTTTATTATTACTTGTAATTATTACGTAATTTTCCATCTTGGATGAAATAATGTAAAAAGCCTTGTTAACTGAAAAATTATGAGAGCAGCTATTTATTTTAAAATGAGGTAGACAAGCAGACATACTTAATTACGGATGTTAAAAGACCTTAACTTCCCATCGTGAATAATAAAATTTTTCATTTAAATTCATAACGTAAGTTAACATTAGTAAAGTTGAGTGTCAAAAAAATTATAAAACACCTTGCGTTCGTTAGTACAAAGTTCAATGATTGGTTGGATGATTTTATCATATTGCACATCATATGTATAGAGTTGTATGTGTTTTTATATTTTTTAATTATTTTACCCTCGTCTCGAATACACTGTTGATCAAATTATAATGTTTATACTTTGTAATTATAGAGAAAATGGAAATGGAAAATATGGAAATATAGCATCATTTCTGTATTCTCATGCCTTGTATTACCAAAGTTATGATGAGGAAATTTCAAGAAATTAATTTTGAAAATCAAAATCTTTTCGAAACCTTCCATAGTAGTCGGAGTAATATTAGTCCTTCGTACCAAAGACAGCTGAAAGTGAAACTCACCAACTGAGATGATTTGATCATGTAATATGATAAGCAAAGAGCAAACTATCGAAAACGGCAAGAGACTTCAAGTTAAAATGAAAGAAACCTAGAAAACGTGGAACAAAGAAATGGCGAGACTATAGAAAAAAGAGAGGCTACTTGGCAAGACGCCCAAACAGCAGAGAAGCAAAAAATTGAAAAGAATGAATAAGAGTTGTCACTTATCAAGGAACGAAAACGTTGGAAACCAACAACCTCGATAGGTACCCAAATGATTGTAAAAGGCTCATTCAAAAACTTTCCAATTTTTCCCACCTCTCCATTTCCTCTAATCGACTTTTCCAATAATTCCAAAAATTTTTTATCTTAAGCTGCTGTGACCTGTGAGAGCTACTGCAATTCCAGTTTTTTTTAAATAAATATTATTAAGTATTAAACAACTATTTCAAAAAATATCAAGAACCGTTTGCTTTTTGCGTGTGATTTGTTAATTAATGGCCTTTCCAAGGTTTTTTTCGATATCATCTTTTATACAACTTAAGAGACGTAAAAAGAAATAACTCAACCGCAACTAATCTTGAAACTATGTTCATTATAGAATATTGCTAGTTATAGTTTGTTGGTATATAAAAAAAGTTGATTGCATGTCTTTTAAGTATTTTCTTCATTTAAAATGTTACTTAACGAAAACAGTAAATCTAGTCCATTATGATTTATTTTATAAATCATATGGTTGTGCTCACTTTTTTTTTAAACGGAGCCATTAAACCTCCCAGAGTATCGGGATGGCTCATAGAAGGCTTATAATGAAAAGAATTACTGAATTTAACAAATTAATGATAATGAAAAGCAGAATCGAGTTGAACATTTGAAAGGAGATCTATCAGGATGTACGTAATTGAAATCGGATGAGCATTCACTTTTAAAAACAAATGTGATGCATTATTACTTTTTAACGTCTTTTCTAGTGGCATAACTAAATGAGAAGTTCGTTCTGCTTCAGAAAATGTAAGCTAAAACTATGGAACATTGGCACCTCATTTAGTGGTATTGACATTGGTAATTTTTTATCAATTGCATTTTTTGGCAAAGAAAATCTAGCATAAGCAGTGATAAATTGGCGATTTAGAATCGGCTCTTGTGATGTGACATCAGTATTGGTATTAGAGAAATATTTTAAAACTATTATCGGGACCATAGTATAAGTATACATAGTATGCCATTGCACAGGTTTTGTAACGTCGTGGTGACGTCAGGAGGGGTCAACACAACGCGACGAGCGCGACTTGTACCAAATACTGCAGACTGCAATCAACGAGACTTGTTCGTACCTGCATACGTGCGTGCTGACCCCTTCTGACGTCATGCGCGGCCTAAAACGATTTTCGTACACCGGAATGTCATACTATGTATACTTATGCTATGATTGGGATTAGAACCGTATTTAAAATTTCTCACCAAACAATGGGTGGAAAAGTTTAATTCCCTGATTCTCCTATTTTCTGACGAAAAATGTGGAATGAAAAGATACTGTAAAGTCTCGTCTACACACATAGGCTTGCCTTTCAGTTTGCCTCTACAGGCAGCCTGCACACGCCAAACCGGAGCGTCTGAACAGCGTTCAGGTGACCTACCGGAAGGCAAGCCTGAGTAGTGTAGACCAGCCTTTAGAATTATCAAAAACAAAGCCTACCTGATTCCCGATTTTTTTTATGTGAAGACGAAATTTGCGTGATTTAATACCACGTATGTTCAGTTATGAGTGTTATGACCAAATACGTAATTATGGATATTGGATCATTTCATGACTTCCTAGATTAATCGTAATCACTGTCTTGCATGCAGTTTAATGTGATTTGTTATACACCTCTCCCCTTTAACTTCCTAATTGGGTATAAATGTTTATTTTAAAATTTATGGATAATTCGTATTAGAAATTCAAATATCTATTTCTTGCTATATTGACATAATTCACTTATGGTTTTCATTTATAAACGGTCATTCATTAACAATGAGTAATTCAAAAATTTAATTACTTTATTCTATTGCAATAGCTCCACCAATCCATGTAAGTGAATTATTTTAACAATTTTAATTTTTACAACCGTTACATTTATAGTCAGATCTGACACAGTAATTCAAATTATTTCAACATCTCATATCTTTATAAGAGTCGTGTTTCACTATATTAATTCATTATATTAAAAAAAAAGACAATTAAGATTAAATTTGCCACACTTTGTATACAAGAGAACACGAGTAAAGGACGTGTTATTTTCTAAAATTTGGAGTTTATTCGCAAATTACAAGTAATAATTCCCAAAACTGATAAGATAAGAAACCATTAGCATAGAATAGATCAATATAAAGAGGACAATAGAGATAATAAGAACAAAGAAATAATAATAATAAAAGCAATAGGTATCTGATTCCTATTACTACTTACAACAGTTTAATGCATTATCAAATTAATGTATAAAATTAGTATAATAAACAAAGACATGTAAAGTAAGGTAAACCGTAAACTGAATAAATAACAATAAGTTAAAAACAAATTGTTGAACAATATAAGACCAAATCGTGAGTTGCTAACAATAGGCTTGGTCTTGTCAATCTAACCATGTTTCTCGATAATGCAATACATGAAATACAAACAAAGACATCAATTGGCGGAAATAAAATTAATATTTTTAGGAGAATGCACTTATGGCCAATGGTTGACTTTTTAATCGATTTCCATACATATTTTATGTTGCAATATGCGATTTATTAATAATTCAACAAAAAACCCATCAAAGAGCTATGCAATTATTAGTTTCTCGCCGATTTATTAATAGCGTTTTACATTAAACGCGAAAAAGGATTAAATAAGCCGATATTTATTTAAATTAAAGCATTATGATAATTGAATATTTTTTTTATCTCAGATATTTACATACAACCTGTCATTTTATGATGCAAAAATGTAATTTAGATTAAATTTATTGCTTTTTTCCTTAATTTTACAATAAATTTGGAATGATATTATGCATTGCTACTTCCCAATGCCATTGGAATGTGGGATTTCAAATTGTGCATTTTATTTTCACTTTTTGTAACTTTTACTCTATGATATTAAGAAATATTCGGCAACAATTACTCAATACTCATGCTTCAGTCAATACAATGAATTAAGAGATAAAGATATTGCCACGAATGGAAATAAATTAGAAAATATTAAATTGAATTAAAATGAATTTATAAAAGTTAAATTAAACAAACAAGAAATAACTTACATTGTTATCAGAATGCAAGTCAGCATATAAGGGAAGTTGAACTCAAGTCAACTATAATGAGTTAGTCGTGGATAAGAGTTGAAAGGAGAGTAGTTAAGTAACCTTAGAGGAGAGTAGTTGATATGAAATTATGTTTTTTAGTTTTAAGTATTAGTTGTTAATAAACTTTATTATTATAAATTACGGTGAACTTTGAATGATCCAAACCCCCTCGGTACAAAGTCACAAAACCAAACGTGACATAATGGTGGAGGCGCCACGTCAAAAAGACCGTAATGCTCAATTTTAATTAGTGAAAATTGGTGAAAGTGCGACAATTAAATTTTAAGTTAATAGTGATTGAAAAAGCATCGAGTTTAAGTGAATTATTATTACAAAGGATTAGCTGAGTAAAGACGAAAAAGATGCAGTCAATCAAAATAATCAGGAAGCTGATCGTAGCAGAGATGTTTTTGGGAGTTTTAAATATGTAAGTATAAGCTAATGAAAAAATTTAGGTATTAGGAAAACTGAAAGCTGACCCAGGATGAAAGAAAAGACAAATTTTGGTAATTTTATATAGTTTAAGTGTTTGTATTAGGAATAGGAACCAAGGACCAAGCGTAGAAACGGAAAGCGTCCATGGAAAATTTTTTATTTTTTGCTGATAAGTGCTTTTTATTAATTAACAAAGAAACATAAAGGTGATGCAATAAGGTTATTGTTCAGGAATTACATGTAAATTTGCACGTACGCATAAAAGGGTTATATTACATGTCGCAATACAGGAAAGCAAAATGATGATATAAGCAACTTAAGCATAAAGCAATGTCCTAAAATGAAAAAATTGAACAAAAGATTAAACTAAAGATTAACAAATAATTAAGGTTTAAATAATTATTTTAAGGTAATTGAGATTAATAAATAGGGTAGGTTATAGGCAAATGTCATTCCCATCAAAAAAATACAAGAAGTAAATCAAAAAACGAGCCGATAGAAGTCATAGTTAAAATAGTTCCAAACGTAGAGGGTGAGTCAAACGAACTCACATCAGCTGAATCTGTATTTAATCGAAGTACTAAAACCGGACGATCACCGGAAAGAAAAATTGGTCCTACAATTTCAACAATTTCGGTTACTGAAGACGAAACCGAAGAAGATAATTTATCCCAAGAAAGGGAAGAAGAGAAAACAGAGGTTTTAATAGAAATAGAAAACGATAAGAGTACCGAAAATTTGAACCAGGAAAATTTTAAACCACCGTCTCGTAGTACTGAGTTATTTGAAAATATAAGAATAAATAACGAAAATAAAGAATCATCTTTATTAGACACAACAAACGAAAACCAAGAATCTTCGTTATTGGACAGCACAAACACAATAATTGTAACAGAAAAAATCGAGGAAAATTCTTCACACGAAAATAAAACAGAAGAAATTTTGACACCGGAAGTTACAATACTTGTAAGAAAAATGGACAGCACAATCGCTCAAGCGTTATCGTCAAACCAAAATCCAAGACTTCCCAAATTCGTAGGGCCAAGTACATTCAACCCTTCTACAACAAATGTAACAAATTTTTTAAGTTCGTATGAACGAGCAGCAGTCGCAAATGGATGGAGCGATGAACACAAAATTTATTATTTCGGATCTTTTTTGGAAAGAGCCGCAAACGTGTGGTACGAAAAGTACAAATCAACACCCGAAAATGCTAACAAAAGCTGGAAATTAATTAAAGAAGATTTTGCCAAAAAATTTGCGGGCGAAAATTCGACAAGAGTTGCTGAAATAAAATTTATGAACAGAAAACAACAACCAATAGAAGGAATTAGAGCTTTTTATTATGATTTGGTGGCACTAGCGGAGGAGTTTGACCCCGAGATGCATCATTCAATGTTTAGGAAACAATTTGAAAATGGACTTCAACAAAAATTTTTACAAATGTATTGTGTTTTAAGTCACGCAGATATGACCGTAGAGAACATTGAAAAAATAGTTCATAAATTAAGTGATTGGGAAGAACGATCACAAATAAATCAGTTAAGCGATAAGGCATACTTATTGAATTTAGGAGATGCACAAACCCCTCATTCATCAATAAATAGAAAACACCAAGGAAGAAATTGGCAACCGAGAACAAGAAACGAAAGAGGTAGACCCAGGTGTTATAATTGCAATAAAAATGGTCACTACGCAGCAACTTGCTGGTACAATTCGCAAAATTATAATCGAGGACGAGGTCGTTTTACAGGACAGTCTCAAAATTTTAACAGACAAAATCAAAGACCTTTTAAAGAAAATCATGTAAAATGGGAAGACCAAAGAAGAAGGTCAATAACACCCGGACGTCGAAATTACGACGACAGGTCAAGAGGAGAAGATCGCCAACGTGGAAGGTCAATAACACCAATAAGAAATTCGTATGAAAGATCAAGATCTTTATCAGGAGGAAGAAGAGGAAATTCCCCAAACTTATCAGGACGGCGAGAGTCGGCCATCAAGCCGTCCTTTACCAATTAAACGAAACGAGGCCGAACACAAACATCTTAACAATTCCAGGAAAAATTAACAACCAAAATTCAGAAATAGTAATAGACACCGGATCAAGTAAAAACGTCATATCAAAAGATTTTGTTAAATTTATAAACCAAACATACCCCACGATCAATTTAAATACCGCAGGAGGACACTGCGTACCAATTTTAGGAAATTCAAAAGTAAGCATCGAAATTTTGGGAGTTCGATTTTCATTTAATGCATTGGTCGTCGACAAGTTACCAAAACCTCTAATATTAGGAAATACTTTTTTAAGAGAAAATAAAGTCATCATAAATTATGAACAAGGGTCAATTTCTTTTCAAGGTAATTTCGGAAAAATTAAAGAATATTTTCAGTTAAGTTCAATGAATACCATTCAAGAAGAGTGTGAAGAATTAATACAGGAAAATGAAATTTCAGAATATGTGAACGAATTCGAACAAAACAGTTCAAAAATTAAAAAATGTGAAAATAAAAACAAGGAAGAAACCTTACACCCCGAGTTGATAATAACAGATAAGAATAAAAAGGTAAATAAACTACGTAAACTACAATTAATAAATGATTGTAAAATAAAACCTCTAGAAGAAACAACTTTATTTTTAATGCTGAATGATAAAATCGAAACGAGTGAAATAAATTCGACACAATTTGTGCCCAACAACGAATTTTTGTTTAAGAAAAAATTATTGATTACAAATCAATTACAAAAAGTGGATGAAAATTGTTTTAATTTAAATGTAACTTTAAAATCTGCAATGCCAATTAAATTATTTAAAGGTACAACTTTAGGTCAAATACACGATGACGTTGATAACAACCAGAATACGACACCAAGGTTGATAACGTCACATTGTTATGTAAATGTAGACGAGGTAAATACTGAAGACCATATTATTAATCCAGAAATCACAAAACAACAGAAAAAAGAACTTCAAAATTTGTTAAACGAATACAAAGATGTTTTTGCGAAAACAACAAGTCAAATGGGATTTACCACAATGGCGGAACACAAAATAGACGTACAAGGAGCAAATCCAATCAAATCAAAACCATATCGAGTATCAGAAAAAGAACGTGAAATAATTAACATTCAAATAGAAGAGATGTTAAAAAACGGAGTAATAAGACCAAGTCAAAGTCCTTGGTCAAGTCCAATTGTTTTAGTCCCTAAACCAGATAAAACTAAAAGATTTTGTGTAGATTATCGAAAATTAAATGAGGTAACAAAAAAGTCAAGTTATCCATTGCCTAATATTGATGACATTTTAACTTATTTAAATGGAGCAAAATTTTTTTCAAGTTTAGATTTACTAAGTGGTTATTGGCAAATAGGAATAGAAGAGAACTCAAAGGAATACACTGCTTTTGTAGCACCAAATTTTGGCCTTTATGAATTTAACGTTTTATCATTTGGTTTATGTAATGCTCCTAGCACTTTCCAAAATTTAACAGACCGTATTTTTCATGGGATGAAATGGGGCCAGATCATGGTCTATTTAGATGATATTTTTGTGTTTTCTGACACCTTCGAAGAACATATAAAGAGATTGAGAGCAGTATTTGATCGATTACGTCAAGCTGGACTTACTCTAAAACCAAGTAAATGCAAATATGCCCAAACACAAACAAAAATTTTAGGTCACATAGTTAATCAGGAAGGAATCGCACCTGATAATAGCAAGTTAAATGCAATAAAAAAGTTTCCAAGACCAACAAGTATTAAAACAACACAAAGTTTCATAGGATTATGTAATTATTATAGGAAATTCATTAGAAATTTTTCGATCATCGCCAGACCATTGTACGCGGTCACCACTAAAAAAGGCTTTTATTGGGAAAAAGATCAAGAAGACGCATTTGAAAAATTAAAGGAGTGTTTAACAAATGCTCCGTTATTAAAACATTTTGACAACAGCAAGAATGTAGAATTACGAACAGATGCAAGTTTCCAAGGTTTAGGAATTGTGCTATTACAAGAGAATAAAGAAGAAATGCACCCAGTTGCATATGGTAGTAGAAAACTTACAAATGCAGAAAGAAATTATACAATTTCAGAACTCGAAGCCTTAGCTGTTATTTGGGGTCTTCAATATTTTCGACATTTAGTTTATGGAAAAGAGATAAAAATAGTCACAGATCATCATGCTCTCTGCTGGCTTAAGACTATTAAAGACTTAACAGGAAAATTGGCTCGATGGGCAATCAAGTTATCTGAATTTGAGTATCAAATAGTTTACAAAAATGGTAAGACCCATAGCGACGCCGATTGTCTTTCTAGAAACCCAGTGTTAGAGGCTGACAAAAAAGATGAAGCAGACGCAACGGACGTTCCTACGTATATAATGACAGCAGATGAATTAAATGAATTACAAAAACAAGATCCAGAAATTGTAGAATTAATAAATGCCATCGAAAATTCAGACGATCCGTCAATAAGCATTGGACTTAGGAGACGAGCAAAAAATTTTACGATTCAAGAGGGCGTACTCTACAAAAGAAATCCTAACATCACAGGAGCAGACAATCTTTTAGTGGTACCAAAAAATTTAATTAGCGAAATTTTATTTTCTTCACATAGTGAGCCATTATCAGGACATTTAGGTATAACCAAAACTTTAGAAAAAATTAAGAACAGGTATTACTGGATAGGATTGCAAAAAGATGTCGAACGGTTTGTAAAGGGGTGTCCAGACTGCCAGGCCAGGAAGGGTCGTACAAACGTCAAACCAGCCGGACTACTGCAACCAATAACTATAGGCCAACCTTTTGAAAAAATAGGGATCGATTTATTAGGACCGTTCAGAAGAAGTAAAAACGGTAAAACGGTAATCATAGTGGCTACAGACTATGCAACCCGCTGGACAGAAACAAAGGCATTAGCCAATGGGAAAGCCCACCACGTAGCCCAGTTCATCTTGGAAAATATAATTTGCCGCCACGGATCCCCAAAAATCATGTTAAGCGATAGGGGAAAGACTTTTATGTCTGAGATAGTAACGGAGTTGATAAAAATAATCGGTGGAGTCAGCAAATTCACAACAGCCTATCACCCACAGACGAATGGTTTGACAGAACGGTTCAACAAAACGTTAGCTGACATGCTAGCCATTTTTACAAACACCCCACAAACAGATTGGGATGTAGCCTTACCACATGTAACTTTTGCATACAATACAGCTGTACAAGATACAACCAAATTCTCACCATTTTGTTTGGTATATGGTAGGGAAGCAAGGCTACCTACAGAAGCAAATTTAAACACTCCTATATCCAACCATAATATTAAGGAAGTAAGAGAATATGTGTTAAGAGCAAGAAGTTTAGCAGTAGAAAACATTCTACGAAAACAAAATTTAGACAAAGATTACTACGATAATAAACGACGAGAATTAGAATTCCAAGTTGGAGATAAGGTTAAAGTCTTTACACCAATTCGGAAAATTGGAAAAAGCGAAAAGCTGTTACTTAGGCATTTTGGCCCATATCTTATAAAACAACGACTTGGGGAGGTAGATTACGTCATAGCTAAGGGAACATCACCCAACGCGAAAACAGACGTAGTACACGTTAGTCGAATATTACCCTATTATGACGCATGGTCCATAGAGGACAACAATAATTAAGAAATAAAGGTAGAAAAAGCAAAATAGGTATAGAAGTTTTTTTTAAGGTATTAAAAATAAAGATTAAAGTAAATAGTGTTCGATGATGAGAATAATAATGGTCATGCAAAAATGATCAAATATTTGTGTGTTTAAAAGAATGTTTCAGATTTTTAATAGAAGTCATTATAGTCAAATCCAAACGTGGAATTAGCATGGAAATCAACATAAAGGACTAGGCGTTCAGATGAATAGACCACAACCCCTGGAAGACAAGGAAAAATAAGGAAGTGAAACATAAAATGGAAGTTCAAATCAAAATACCTAGGCATGGAAAAAAATGGAGGAACATAGAAATGGATCAATAAATCAGAGTTGAAGAAATAGATGAACCTACGAATACAGAAAATGATAAGGAAATCAATGTTGAAGAAATGGATGAACCTATAAATATGGAAAATGGTCAAAGAATCAAAACTGCGTTGAAAAAGGATTACAAGTAGTTGCAGTAAATAAAGAATTAATAGAAAACTTCGTTGAAAAAGATTACAAATAATTAAGGTGAGTAAAAAAGGTAGAATCGTATTAAATAAAAAGAGAAAGAATATGAAATATTAAAGAGAAAAATAGAAACGAGGGAGCTCCCGTCTCTAATAATGGGACGAGTCTTAATGCAAAATACGCCGTACCGCTAGCAAATTAAAAATCTTACCGCGTTTGCATTAAGAACTCAAAACATTATAAACAGTGAGATTGAAATAAAGAATAATTGAATAAGTTGAGAGTACAATAATACGAATATAATAATTAAAAGAATTAAAGAGATAAATTTGTTATAAATGAGACAAATAATGAAATAATACGAAAAGAAATAATTATAAAAGTAAAGAGAATTGTAATCAAAAGTAAAAAGTTAATGTAGAATAAATGTAAAGGTTCAATGAGGTTCAATAATAAAAACTGTATTAAGAGAAAAAATATTGAAAGATTGAATGAAAATAGTGTAAAAGATAACAGGTATTTTAGAAAAACTTGAGAATAAACAAACCAGAGAGAAAATAGGGGAAATAACGTCAAAATGTATAAGTTAAACTAAATTTTGTAATGTACGAGTAAATGAAAGTTTTTGTCAAAAAATGATCATCGAACACTAAAGAAAATAGAAATTGAAAAAAAAAATTTTGTAGATCTTAAATCAATAATATTAGATATAAGTTTAGAAAATAAGTTTTGTAAAAGCAAATTATTAATGTAGTTTCTGATTTCATGTAACACCAACGTTTACGCCAAAACGCCAAACGAGTCTGAGACAAGATTAAAACCGATGAAAACAGGGTCACAAAAATCTAAGGAAAATTGGAGAGATCACCTAAAGCAAATCAAACACTAAGCACGAATAAATTATCCTCACTCAGCAAAGGATTGGAGGAAAATAGTTATGGATGGAAAAGAGCCTTCCAAGGAAACTTTGAATAATGTCCACAAAAAAGTTAAATAATAAAAATGTGGGACCACATATGGAAAAATGGTTGAATGGTCGACAACAAGTTAAAAGTAAACCAAATTACAAGAAGACACAGTTATAGAAGAAGCTCAAATAAAGTTAATGAAGACGCTTGATAACAAAGTACAGAAAAATCAAGCATAATGTGAAAAGTGTGTACCTAGTCTGCGAGTAAATAAAAAATATTACAAGTATAAAACAATCCAGTCCCGAAGTGAAGAACCTTAGCAGATCAACGAGTGCCAAGTGAAAAATAAATTAGTGAAAACTTAATACAGTGATAATTGATAAACAATATAGTGTAATCATAAAAGAAATGTGATCTCAAACATTAAAAGACAGTAAAAATGGGTTTTAAAATAAACAAATTAAAAGAAATTGTGAACCCCTGTGAGAAAACTTACGTGTATTGAACTTATTTTGAAAATCTTGACTCATTCTTGTGTTTTTAATTTTTTAGGATGAATTATGTATTTTAAGAAAAAATGTTGTAAAACCAATTGAATTTTTTTTGTATTTAGATTTATAAGAATTTATTGTTTGAAATTTTTATTTTTTATTGGGTGAAATTTGAATTTTTAATTATTTAGTTTTAAAAGATTGAATCCTACGTATGCTGAACGCAAATTTTTTTTATTGACCGTATTCTTGAAGAGCGACTTGGGTCAGCCGCTTTTTAAGAAGGGGAGTTATGCCACGAATGGAAATAAATTAGAAAATATTAAATTGAATTAAAATGAATTTATAAAAGTTAAATTAAACAAACAAGAAATAACTTACATTGTTATCAGAATGCAAGTCAGCATATAAGGGAAGTTGAACTCAAGTCAACTATAATGAGTTAGTCGTGGATAAGAGTTGAAAGGAGAGTAGTTAAGTAACCTTAGAGGAGAGTAGTTGATATGAAATTATGTTTTTTAGTTTTAAGTATTAGTTGTTAATAAACTTTATTATTATAAATTACGGTGAACTTTGAATGATCCAAACCCCCTCGGTACAAAGTCACAAAACCAAACGTGACAATATCAAGCAGAGATAAACAGATCCAAATGGAGAAGTCAAAACAACCAATTATACAGATCTAAATAACACACAGATAGACAGACAGGGACATACCCAGGGAGGCAGGTATAACAATATTGTGTAATAAATACCATCAAATACCAATAAACCCATCACTTTTATAAGCCTGTTAAAAACACGAGATCCCGGTTCTGCTTATCCATATCTTTACCGATGGATCAAAAACTGAATCTGGCTCAGGGACAGGAATCTTCTCACCTGAACTAGAAATAAATATCAGTATACCTTTAGGTAGATTCGCCTCGGTTTTCCAAGCCGAACTTAATAACATATTAGAAAGTGCCAAAATGGTAAAAGAGAGTCTGGTAAGACAACACATACAGATACTGTTGGACAGTAGGGCTGCTATGGCGGCCCTGAACCGCCAGAGAATAACTTCGAAGCTGGTCTGGGACTGCATCGTAGTACTAAACGACATTTCGACAAGGAATGTTCTTGAAATCTGCTGGATCAAAAGGCAGCAAGGTAACGAAGGCAATGAGAGGGCAGATGAGCTGGCAGGGCAGGGCTCGGTGTTCTACCCGAATGGGCCTAAGCTCACATAGTTACATGTGGTTGAAAGAAACGGGCTGTAGACAAGGCAAAGCAGCAATTGCTGCTCCTTCGACACGACACGCAAAATACTACTTCAACCTGTGTCGATTACATCTGTGAATACTTACAGAGACAATGTTACAGTCGATAGCCCTAGATGCAAAGGTTGTAATGCAGAAGATAAAACTGCGGAGCACGAGCTTCGCTCGTGTCCTGCGGTAGCATCAACAGAGGATCCATATTTGGTAACTACTGACTGGATATGTCAGAATCAGAGACATTCCACCTGCCAAAGCTGCTCGAGTCCATCTTAAATTTGGAATGGCTCGAGAAGAGACGGGAGAGGAGACGCCTCTGGAGAGGTTGCACAATGGACCCGATCAAAAGATCTAAGTGTAAACTGGCTAAAAGCCAGCCCTCCCATTAGCAATCCAATTCGATCCAAAAACCATCAGGTACGGGCAAAATAAGTAAAATTATTTCCGAAAAATCGCGTTCGTTAACCTGATGCACACAAATCTATACATAATTCCTTTTCTGTTGGTCCCAAATGTTAATTTATCGCGATCGGTGCTTTCGTTTTCATATTCACGTCTAGACAGTTGATGGATCATTTGAGTTAGAAATTAAAAATCATAATGACCCATTTAGGTATGAATCGAAATCAAAATTTTTCTAAATTAAAATTCAGCAATTTAAAAAGTAAGGTAAATTTTCACAAGCTACCTAAATTTAAATAACAACGAATTAATTACAAGTTATAAGTAGGACAAACATGAAATTGTTCGAAACCGAAATACACGTTAACTTGTCAACACCTAATCAAATTATAATTAAATACTTGCCAACACTGATATTTAAAACAGCACAAATTTAAATGCATCTTTGTTACATATTATTTTAATTTATTTATTTCGTCGAAGCATATAGGTACAAGTAGTTGCATTCGATTACAAACAACAACACTTACTATTAACGTTACTTGAGGTTTAAATTTAAATCAACCTGATTCATAAAATTCAAAAATAAACCTCATTATCAAATAAATATAAAATAGCTTAAACTATTTTTACTTTCTCGCATATCTAACATATGTTACTGAAATTACTATGTTTACAGGCACACATACGAAAAATATAGATCGTAATTAATGTTGGCGTTAGAAAAATAAATAAAACACTGATTTACGTCAAAAACTTCTGCACTCTTCAGTAGTATTTCTCACATTCTTCAGCGAAAAAAAATTTCTGTGATGAAAGAAATTCCTTAGAGCTACTTAGACGATGAAACATCATAAGAAAAATTCATATCTAGCGATCTAGCCTCTTGGAAATTGTAAGTATCATCAGCGAAAAGAAAAGTATAACTATTGCAGTCTTAAGGTGGGCAGGGTACAGGCAGCAAAATAAATTCCAAAATTCTTCCATTAACAAACCACTTATATTTTACATAAAAAAGCTTTTAAAAATGCAGCAGTGCTAATTGTTGTAATTCAATTTTCTATTTTTATTCAAGCAAAATGGTTTAAAATTAGATTTTAGTCTAGACTGTACATGTGTGTGTATTTAAAAAAGTGGAAGCGGAAATAGGGAGGAAGTAGAATAAAACAAACATGTGTAAAAGGGCGAATAGTGCTGGTTATTAAAATTGTTTCTCTGCACAACGCACGTAAAAACTATAACCTTGGTTCTATTTGTCAATATCCTGTATGTAGTTTTAATTACTCAATAAATCATTCAGTAATTCGAAAATAGTAGCATTTTTATGCAAAACGTTGGTACAACCCCTCGCTCGTAAGCAACTAAAATAAACATTAGCGAGGATGCTTGGGCTAGTAACTACATAAATGCATTACTGTGAAAACAATAAAATTATAAGTTAATAAAAAACACAGTCGAATTGGAAAGAATCTTAAGTCTTCACGATCGATGGGTGGTTGCAGAAGTGAGTTACGAATTCTAGAGAAGAGGTCGGAAGATTACTTTCTTTAGAACGTCCTGTCACAGTACATGTGACATAACTACTTTAATTTATGATTCTTCAAACAGTTTGGGCTTATAGAGGCTTGAGCTCAACATCAATATCTCACTAGGAAAATTTGCACTGTCCTTCAGATGTAACTGCATGCATGGCATAGGTACTTTGTAGCACTTGACCAGTTAATGACAGACCTATCAGAATTTTAGCGGAAAAGCAGAGCGGTCCTCCCTCATGGCTTTGGTTGACCATACTCGTAGGTAGAAAGTACCAGTATATATTGTATTGTACTCAGGGGTCGATTGGCTTCTAAGCCTTACAGAACTGCGACCAGTGTTGATCTTTTGTTCATAACCAGCACATATATAAGTGACATAATATAATTAGGAAAAAGGCAAAATAGTATCTGCACTTTTTGCCAATTCGTCTACGAATTGCTTATTAATTAAACATCTTCATAAACTAGATTTAGAGAGGGTGCTTTTGCTGACGATTGTTAACTTGTTAAACTAACCATGAGTTCTTATTCAACTGAATGGGAGCGAGCAGAACTGGTTATATCAAACCAGGTAACAAATTTGCTTATAACCGACTGCAAAAGTACTCTCCCTTAGTATTTAGAGTAGGCACCCTAAATAGAGTATGGGGTACGTAGGTAACTACCATGATGTATTATTAATTATTATAAGGTAAAAGAAAGCTTACAATGTGGTACAGAAATCCTGACATATCAGCGCTGTCGTTCTCACACCCGACACCCCTACGCTACAGTGTGCGAGAGAGAAGCATTAAGTGCTTCTGTGAGTGACAGGCATGGAGATGCCGTTGCTAGAAGAGTACTCAAAGACCTCTCTATTACTATCCAGAAATCAGAAATCTTCTCGACACAAATATTTATTATATACTCCTCCCGAAAGGCATATTAACGAATATACAAGGTGTTTCGTAAGTCGCTCCAATTTGTAGCGAACAGAATTTTGAACGTTTATTTTCATAAAAATATCATGTCAAATTTTTACTTGTTTATTAGATACACCCGTTTGAAGTTGCTACTTCTGACCTTTATTACCAAAGGTTGCCATGACTTAGCTAACTGAGATAAATTTAATTAATTACTGTAATTAATGTAAGGTAATTTAAAATTTGCTTTAAGTAAATATGCAAAAATGACACCGTGGCAATAATTAAATTGAAAATATTCATTCTTCTTCTGGATTTCAGCGAAAGAAAAATTCTTTCTAGGAAGCCTTCTTCTGTATGGATTTCCTCACAAATGGAAATTCGAAGAATTTAAATCGGAGGACCTTGGTGCAATCAATACATAGTAATCAGACCTATATTTATACGAAAAAAAAATGTCATAAGACCTTTCATTTTCTTATAAAACACATTTGTGTAAAGCTACGAATTTCTACGTTCAGGCCTTCTCATTTTTGACTGATTTCAGTTCAGAGAATAACTAAATCCTTTGTATATCAATCCATTGGATCTGTTATTAGACCTCGTAAGGTAAACGGGACACCTATTAAAGAATTATATGGCCGAAGATAGATATTTATGAAGAAATAATTAATTAAGGGCGAGTACTTTTACTCCCCCATTGAGTTCAATAGAGAAGGCTACTAATCAAGGTTAGTATAACAAGTTTCTTAACCGAGAACAAAAGTACCTACCCTAAGAGCGAGTATTGTTGCTGATATCGGTTGAGTAAATTTGATACCTGGTTAGAGATAACCAATCCTCCCCTTTCAGTTGAATAGGAATAGGGCGAGAGACCATGGCTACTTTAACAGGTTTCTTAACCAACCACAAGAGTACCGGCCCTAAAAGTGAGTACTTTTGCTCAATTGAGTAAATTTGATACTTGCTTAGAGGTAATCAGTTCTCGTCTCCACAGAATTGAACATGGTTAGTTTAACAGATTTCTTAACCGACTGCAAAATTACTCTGTCTAATGGCCGTTTGCACCGCTTACAGAGAAACTTATAGGTAAATTATCTGGCGGATAAGTTGTCAAAATATAGTTTATTTGCCACATAAACTAAAATTGGTGCAAACGGCCATAAGTAGTAGGTACCTTTGTAGAAAATTTATCATGCAGGTATTTGATTTATCCTACTGTTAGATGAAAGTGCAGAGGTTTTTGATAACTTATCCGCCAGATAAACTGTCTGTCAGTTTATCTGTAAGTGGTGCAAACGGCCGTAAGTGTATCAAAAGGTCAGTATGGCAAGTATAATAATAAGCGATGCCTTCGGAAAGCATAAGGTCTAAGAAAATAAAAACTGGCTAATGTCTGGGATTAGAGAAGTATTCTAAGGAATTTTTTTTTATTAGTTTCAATTAATTATTTTATTAATCTCCGTTAACGCTAGACGAACGCTTCTAGAGCGCAGCCCTGGATCGCTAGGCCAGCACATAGATACCAGATCATGCAAGTAATTACCCAAAAGCAACATTGTTTTAGAGGACACTAAAGGGCCACCAGTTTACGTTAATCTAAAGTTAGGACAAAACCCCAGTTAGCTAATCTATTAAGCTGTAAACTGTTTTATGTAAACAATTCTTCTTGGGGAAAACAATTCATTTATTTAAATTTCTTCGACACAGTTGTATTTTATTTATTAGAATAAATAAATGGAAATAAAATTATTGTCATTTAATAAAAAAGTGTTCAAGTGAAACTGCAACTACCTAGAGATATTAAAGATTGCGCGTAAAAATCAATACATTTTTAATCACTTATAAATGTAACTTTCTTTTATGTGAAACATCTCTAGAAATTAATTAATACAAAAAATTTTTTTAAACAAATTTTATATTTATAATGAGTTCACGTATGATTTTTTAGTTGTGAAAGCGGTTATAACAAAATATCAACTTGTTAAATAATTTCCAATTATGATTTATGGTATTGAAATATATTTGGTACATTATGTAGTACTTAATGTAGTGCGTATACAATTTACATGAATAGGTATTTAATATTGATTATTTATGTAATTTTAATTGAAAGCGACAATCAAATTCAATCTTGAAATCTATAATAAAAATGTTTTTATAAAGTGCTTTTTAAATTCTTCATAAGTGAAACTGTTAATGTAATTAAATAGAAATTTGGACTTTAATTTGTAAAATCTTTAATCGCTCCTTTTATTAGTTCACATAATCACAAATCCAAATACATATTATGTAGATCAACTTGAGCAACAATTGATTTCGACCTTCGTATATTTTAGTCAAGATCAAAGAAAGCAACAATTAGTAGCTTAATGATTTTGCAAGATTTTTCACAAACTTTGCTAGTAACCCTTGGAAATATTACACAATGTGACAGCTGAAATGGCAATCTTTCTCCAAGTTAACCGCGAATAAATTAATATACCTACCATAATAAGCTGTGATGTCTTTGACCTCTCATTATTTCTTCTCCTATTTACCATCTTAAAAAGTAACGAACTAGTTCGTATTGGTCTTAATGGTCTTGACGGAAAGATTCGGGAGATTAACTTAAGAACTCAAATACAGACACATTAGAGGTTAGCCTAGACCGACGGCTTAACGTGCCCTCTGCAGCACTCATACATGTGCTAGCCTGGTAAACCATTGCTGCACTGTTTAGAAATTTTAATTTTTGAAATATCAAAAACATTAATTGTTTCCTTTCGACTGATTTTAGAAAAATATTTATTAAAAATTTTTTAGTTTTCTCTACATTTCCAGTTAAATAAATGAAAAGCATCTGGTAACTAACTAGTATAACTGATAAAATGAAGTCTTTATATAATCCTAACAAGCAAGCATACAGTAGTACATCTGTATTCAATTAAATAATTACATAATCCAATATTTTTTATTAATAAATATTTCATAAATTAAAGAGTGTCCTCATTTAAAACAAACGAATTCAATATAATTTTTTATTAACGTCAAGGTCGTAACTAAATTCCGATTTTGTTTATTTATAAATCCAATTTGAAATTATAGAAGCGCGAAATTGTTTGTATTACCTACATTCGATACAAAAATGCGATGAAAAGAATGGAATTTTAAAGAGGTAATTATAGATGACAAAAGTAAAATAAAATTACAGTAACGTAACCAGTTAGTTACCAATATTACAAATCTTCACCAATTAAAAAAAAATTTCAGAAGATCACGATGTAAATATGAAGTGCTCTACTTCAATCAGTTTCCTCATGTAGAAAATTTTTAATTTCGCACTCAATCGCACTTAGATATATTGCAATGCACAAGTATTTCTGGAAGGTCAAGGAGGTATATTAAAAGAAAAATAGTTAAAAATAAGTTTTGAAAACCCAAAATATTTTTAATTGAAAATTTATAAAATTGGCGCCTCCTGTATTTCTGTTTTTTCTTTTCTGTATGTTGGAAACTTAAAATATGAATAGATAGGTAGGCCATGGTTTTGGCTAACGTTACGCCGAATTTTGGTGCTTAATTCACAAAACCAACGTTCCTGTGATTTTTCTAAGCAAAGTCTACATCTACATTTTAAGAAATACTTGAATAACTTGGCAACATTGCATTCAAAATTCAAAGTTAAAATAACATAAAGTCTTTGTGATGGAAACAATTTTTTTGACAGAAGAAATAATTAGCTGGGCTCTGAAACCACGCCCCGCGCAGATTTGGTTACGTGGTGTACTCATCTTTCGTTGGGACTACTCTAACTGTATAAATAAAAGGATATTAATGAAGGCAAGAATTTTGAACCACCCTGTATATAATAATGATATTTTTGGATTTGTGCTCCAAAAGAAATTCTTTTTGATTAAGTGATTTGTAAAATTAAGAAAACAGTTATTTTAATCGATTTCTGACAATTTAATTATACAAAATATGTGATTAAGAAGATTAATTTAT
Source organism: Malthinus seriepunctatus (assembly GCA_963924605.1). Taxonomy (NCBI): domain Eukaryota; kingdom Metazoa; phylum Arthropoda; class Insecta; order Coleoptera; family Cantharidae; genus Malthinus; species Malthinus seriepunctatus. Next base: position 73,162,700 of record OZ004600.1, read on the forward strand.
TTATTTATGTTAGATGGAACGCCCATAATAATTAAATATAATAAAGTAGCGTTTATTAGAAAGAAATTACGTTATTTATAGGTACGAGTTTTATAAAAATCTAAATCAAAAAATAAATGATTGCAATTTCCTTATTGTTCTTCGTACTGTTAACAAGAGCGATTCTTTGTACTAAGACGTATAATTTTAACTTAGAAATAAAAAAATTAATTGCTTAGAGATCGTATTGAATTAACAATAATTATTACTAGTGCCTACTATACGAAACATATATTGATCTGTAATCGGTGAAAGTTTTTTCTCGTTACGCAACTTACCATTTATGTTGTTATTGTTTTTCAGATAAAATTATTGTCATTCCCAACAGCAATTTGAATGTACCACACGTTAACATATACGGGGTGGATGATGAAATGAGCCCGCAGTCTTAAAACTGTTAATATAGATCGCATCGTGACAACCGAGATGTCAATCGAAACCGCTCCTTAAGGTTGCCATACCGCCTATGTTAAAATAAACGTAAAACGATAAATTTTTATTCCACTTAATCTTACAAAGTAAAGAAACTATTGGCAAAAATTTTACCAATTATTACTCGAAAAAAGGCTCTCAAAATGCCCAAAAAAAGAGATACAACTGAATATCTGAATACTTCAATTTTGTCCAAAAGTGATATTTTCTAAGTAGCTATAGCTCATACAATTGGGGAAGAACTTACTCTCCTTTGTTATTGGGGTTCTTCTCTAATTGGATGAGCTATACGACTATTTACGTAACTGCGAAATTACCTATAGCAACAGAATGAAATTAATTAAAACAATAATTTTTTTATTACTTTTCGCTAAGTTGAAAGCGATTTGTCATACATCATTGAACTCGTTAAAAAGTACTCCTTCAGATTAATTTAACAAAATATACATTTATTGGAAAATAAACAGTTGACTATCGCATTCGCATTTGAAACCTAGCAGGAGAGAAGATGTTATAAAATTACCTCTAAGCTTCTAAGCATAATGTGCAAGGAACTATTTAGAAAGACGAGTCGGTGGATCTACACTGTACACAACAAAACGATTTTTTATGTTTTTCAATCATAGTGCGACGTTGCCAAATTATTGAAGTTTTCCTTAAAATATAGATCTTGTTTTACAAAATAATAGCAACATTGGTTTTTGTAATGAAAATACAAAATTTGACATAGCATTAGCCAAAACCATAGCATATCCCACTATACAGGGTGTTTGTTAGAGAGTGACAATTTTCGATTGTAGAAAATGACGATATTTTGAGTTTTTAAATGGCATATTAAAAAGACCTATTATAGGAAATCTTCTGTATTTAATATTTCTTTCTAACTATACAAATAAAAGCAATATCGCAGAATGTCAGGATTTTGAAATATGTACTCTGGTATGATTTTCAAATGTTTGGTACACTCATCATAAAATGGACAGCTGTGGAATTATTATTGATATTAAATAAAAACTATTTCATAGTTTTGAGATAAATATGTTTTCTAGAATATCGAAATGCAATTCCATGTGCACATGTGCAGGGTGTTTTACGAATGTGGCAACTTCGTAAGTTTCTAACGTTATTTACTCCCTTATTTTAAATTAGATACCCCCTATTTTATTATATCATTTGATTCCCCTTTTCTCCCCCTTGAACTTTTATAAAGCATGTCCTATACCTAAAGTTGATATTTGTTCAATTATTGAACTAAATTGCTAACTAGAGCAAAAGTTTACAATATAATTATGCATTTTTGAAGTCTATGACTTATACAATAATTAATTATGCATGATTCATACAACTTATGTAGCGCATTTCATATTTTTCACTATCTTTTATGTTTATAGAACTTCGTCGCATTAAATAGCCACCTTGGATGTACCATGCCAAACCAGAAAATTATGGCACAAGTTACATGTAAAGGAAGTTGAACGTTTTGAAATTACCCTAACATAAACTTAGTATAAAACACAAAATAAAAGGTGAATGACTTTGATAGTTCAACTAAAAAAAATTTTATTATCACTTAAATTACACGTTTTTTTTAAACTGTAATTGCTGCAAATTGTTAATTGTATCTCTCTTGCATGATTCTACAAAAATGTTATAAAACCATTGTTTTAGACATTACTGTTATGACTTTGGAAAAATTCAACAATAGAAGTTTCGAGTACAAAATGGTACAAATAGAATTAATATACGTGCCTAAAAAGTTAACAAATTGCACCAACTAACTGCTATTAATCGAAATTTGGGTTTGTAAAAAAAAGAAAAAAAAATGCCATTAACCTTGGGCTATTAAGTTTTCTAAGGAAATTAAGAAAATCTTTTATTTGCGTGAGCAAGCCTAATAAAATGAAATCGTTTTATATTCAAGGGTGATTTTAATTATACCTTTATTACAAATACAGAAATCGACGTACCACACCTTTAACAACAAGGGTACAACAATATTAGTGTACGAATAAAAATAAATTTTTATGGCCACATAAAAACATATTACCGCATATTACTAAAAATCCAAATCCCACCCTAATTTACATACATATACACAATGCAAAAGAAGTAGTTTGGAATGAGCTGGCATCTCGAAGAGCAAAATTATCATAAATCATTAGCAAAGTCAATACTTTACGTTTCTGTAATGCAGGTAACAGCTACAAGACCAAGGCTTTGTTGGGTAATAATTCTAAACAATCAGTGCTTCCTTGTTATGGGTATTGCCACTCAAATTGTTAAAGGGACACCTTAAGGGGAATTTTAGGTGCTCATATAAATTTTTCAGATCACGAAAACCCTAGCTATAGTTTACAGTATTGTACTGTCCGATGGATGTTGTATTTATTTTCTAATAAGTACAATATGTCAGAGGGTAGAAATGACTAAAATAACCACCAAAGATTGAGTATCAATTGTACAACGAGCATAATGTTTAAGAAGGTGCACGAGGAGTATCAAACAAAGATCATTGCCACCACATCCACTCCTGTCTTGAATGAGTGATGAACGAAGGGATTTGAAGGCATATGAATGGAGGTCTAAAATGGTTTGGATGTCTCATGAGAATGAGGGACGAAAAGTGCCTTGTTAGGATGCTCAAATGGACCCCATCACGTAAAAAGAGATGAGGAAGAGTTGAAGACAGGGCTAGACGGTTGTGGAATGCGAGCAATGTGGAAGCACTCGACTTGACTGTACAAAACAAGAGACATGGCGTAATGGGCCGGAAAGATGACATCTAAGTAGCTGTAAAATTCCGCTATTAGTACAAAAATTACATAACTCCACAACGGTGTCTTGTTGATTAGTAATAAATTAATTAAAATCAGAAACAGCCACCTTTGACAATTATTAACGAGTTGTTTTTTATTATTAAAAAAAATAATTAAAATTGTATGCAAATAATTTAGAAACTAGGAATCAGTGAAGAACATTCTTTAAAAAAATATAAAAATGAGGAAAAAACTTTCAAAAAAGCTATATTTGAAAAAATTTGCATTTTTAATGGTTACGTTGTTCATCTTACTACAGTTGAACTATAACTCAACATTTCACCTTTAATATTCAAAACCAAAAAAAAAATAGTCAAAATTACACAATACATTTTAACTATTTTCACTTTTTAAATTTCATATTATGTATTACTTTCTACACACAAATTCCTCAAATTTGCACATGTGGATATTTTATAAAAATTTTTCAATGAACAATTTTCGACTTGATTGATTGTATTCGATTTAACAACAAATTAAGTTATATAATTTATATAAAAAATAAACGTTACTTAACAGATGTAATTAATTATGATTACCTCTACAACAACACGTGACGAGGATGTAGTCAAATATATTTTTATAAAACATGCAATGCATAAAGCATGACAGCTAAAATACACATAAAATTAAAGTAAATACTCTAAATTTGCATGAAAGTATATAATTTTCAATAAAAAATAACAGCTCACTAGAAGAAGAGATGTTTTTAGCTTTTACTTTTTGGAAGTTAAATTACCATTATTATAAAATAATAGCTGTAGATAGAATATGTGATTTACTATCCTTTTGATTTCACGATCATCATTACGTTGTTGTTAAGGTAACTTTTCGTATGAGGTATACTATACACTATACAGTGTGTCCTTTACATGAACAGATTCTTGGTATCAAGATAAGACGATCTAACTAAACTTGCTCGTAGGGTTTGCCAGGACCTGTCAGAACTCGGCAAGACGTGTATAGTCCAAAAATAGATAAATGGTTTTTATGACTTTTGCTTTTGACACCTATTATTTTACAACTTCGTGAGTTCAAGAACGAATTGTTTTCAAAAAATGGTTTAAAATAACAGTTATAAACTGTTTGGTCCTTTATGTAGATTTTACCTGTCAATCATTTGTAAGTCTGCTTCGATTTTACACTTAGGTATTATTCTTAAGGTACTTAAAAAAGTCAAAGTCATAAAAACCATTTATCTATTTTTGGACTATACAGTATTTTTTTTGGAGTAATGCCCTCCCCTCCCCTGCACAAAATAAAATTGTGTGGCTAGGTCGTCTTATTTTGATCTCGATGTGGTCAAAACTAAATTTTTCCGTTTCAGGGCCACCCTCTGTATTAAAGCAAACGATTTGTAGTAATATTCACCTTACAATCACTAATTATTATTATTTAACCCAATTAAAAAGGATCAATTAAAGCTATTTGACTACAAATTTTACTTTTGCATGTTGTTCCACTTATAAATTGCTGCACCTCAAGTTTTCAAATAAATTATAATTAATTTTTTTTAAACTGTGAATATTAATTAAACTTTTCGTTGGTTATTCACTTTTCAATAATAAAAAATTGAGATATTTGTTATGTAGTTGTATTATTTTATTACGTTCAAGTCTTGTTAACAAATAATGAAAATTATGAACTTTATACAATATTTAGTTTATCGATCGATTATGAAATGCAAATAACGTATTAAAATGCAAAAATGGCTAGTGAAATTTAACTTGACTTGAGGTAGTAAAATATCTGAAGAAAAAATTGAATCTTTTAACATATTTTTACAATATTTATCTTCAGAGCAGATACTCGTAAATCATTTCTAGTGGTTTCCTTAATTTAAAAAAAATAACCATTTACAATTAATGCACTTTTGAAATCACGAAGAAAGTTTTTCAGAAGCTATGATGGGGACTATTGGCTAAATATGATCAGCATCAGAAGCACCTCATTTTCGAAGCTTGTCGAGTTAATTTTACATTTGAGATGTGGGGTGAGGAATAGAAGGGAAGGGAAGGGAAGGGTGTGCTGCTATTTTTTGGAAGTTCTAGAAAGAGCACGGAATAGGAACCTAAACATGCCTAAACTCACGTAAGCTTATGGTTTACCTACCCTAAGGGCGGGTACTTCAAGACTCGGTTATGTAATTTAATGCCTGCTTAAAGTTAAATACGGTTATACTGTTTGTATACGTTAGAAGTCAGCTGGTTAATTTTAAACTTTGAGCTGAAATTAAAAGTAGGTGCCTTTAGGACCGGACTGTGTGTGTTGATTAAGCACTGGTTAGAGATAAACGCAGTTATAAGTAAGCGTTCCCTTCTCATTGTTAAGTTGAACGTGTCCTAATTGTTGTTAGTTTACACAGATTTTTAACCGAGGGCTAAAGTACTCACCCTTAAAGTACCAACATTCCACCTTTTTTTAAGAGAAGTTATTCTATGCACAGTAGAAGATAACGCGAAGTACTTAAGTACTTATACAACAACATAAAACAAGTAGTAACCATTACCAGTACGAAAATACTTCTCAGAATCGACCCACATATTTTAACAAGTTTACATTTTTACATAATTTTATGTAACATTTTTAAAATTAACTATAATGGTTTATAGCAGTATCGTTTCATCACGCAGCTTGTCGAGCTTTAGAGGAAGTGTAGCCGTTTTTCCTGGTTAACTAATAATTAGGGCTAAGGCCGAGGGGTCAACCACTGTTCTGAATTTGTACACTGACTGCAGTTGATTGCCTATAACTGCCACTGACTGCAGATAACTAGACAGCTCAATTTTTGAACATTGACTGCAGAGAGTGAATAACCCCTCGGTTAATGCCTTACAATAAAGACAATCCCATATGCATACTCTGTGGATATCACAACCCCACAGAGAGATAGAACCGTAATACACGACAGGCGTAAACACGAAATACCACGATATCTCTCACAGATATAATTGCTCAGGTAGTGAAATTGTGGAATAAAAGCAAGAGTTAAAAGAGAAATTGAAATCTTATGTCTGAATACTGATGTGTACTATTTCATAAACAACCCCTGAAGTTAAGACTTAATATAACAAACATAACCCACCCAGCGACAAATAATAACGCCTCAACAAACAAAAATTGTTTAACACCCTGATTGTCATTTTCGTGTCTTTAGTGACGACAATGTGTGAAAATTTCTTTCTATACTTTTATACAATGTTCACTTACAAGATGCAGCTAAGGCACTCCCTACAAATTTCTGTCAAATAAGGTTGACGTATATCAACTCTTGTGTGAATGTTTAAAACGAATTTTCAAAATTTGACCAATAAAAAACTTCTATTCGAATATCGCGCTTTTTCTGGGGAGTGGCATAGCTGCAACTTGTCGGTGAATAGTTTATAACTGTGAATTGAAAAATAATATAAACATTTAGGGACCCAGTTTTTGAAATCAAAGAAATTCTCTTGAGAAAATGAACGCCTCTGGTAACAGCGTTTAAACTTAAACTATCCGATATCAAATTTGCTTAACCGAGACTAAAAACACTGGTTCTTAAAGCCGATACTTTAACTATTGGTTAAGCAAGTTTAATAGCTGGTTATAGACAACCAATTCTTTCTTCTATTGAGTTGACCGGGGACTAACATTGATTAGTTTAACAGGTTTTTTAAGTAAAAATATCGGCCCTAAAAAGAGCACATTAACGACTACTAAAATACATGTTAGATGTCACATAACCAGATACTTATTAACACCCATAGCAAATAGATCTAGGGCCGGTACTTTAACTCTCGGTTAAGAGTGTTCAAGTACCGGCCCTTGATACCATTAAAGGTTGCGTTAAAGCTAATTTCAGGATCTCCATAAAAAATCAGATACATCGAGTATGAGTATGGGGGAGGGCAGAAAAACGTTATCAAAAGCTGATATGAGATACTATATTGGAAAATTGCACAACTAAACAGGAAATAACAAAACCCCAAGCTTAAATTGTGAAAAATATTGTGGTAATATCGTAATCTAGCGATAAGAAGCTTTGATAAATATAAAATCAATATTGTAATTCTAAATAGAAAATTAATTTCTGCACCAGTCATTACTGATTTATCACGATTTGTTCATCATGATTACAATTGGCAACAATCATTAGATGTGCATTTGAATAGCTGCAATAACAATATGTTCAATGCACACTTCAAACGCTGCAAGAACTGTAAATGATTTACTATTTACTAATAATCGAACACAAATAGAAATAACGCATTGTGCATTTTTTTTAAACAAAACGACTGATTTATTGGCACTGGCACGTTTTCTAAGCTTCTCAACTCGTTTTTTACTGCGTTCACAAATACTTTTAGTTTGCTTGATCATAATGTCCTTAATAGGGTGGTGACTTCATTGACTTTCTATTTAAATGGCACTCTCTATATTTTAAAAATATTTCGCAAAAAGATCATTGGGGCAAGTTAAATGGTCACTAAGATCATTCGACCTCTCAATCCAATAATTTTTTCTCTGAGAAACGCCTAAACCCAGCAGGCAGGCCACCTGCACAGGCCAAAACTGAAGGCAAGCCTGTGTGTGTGGACGGGCCATTAGTGAGCCAATCGACCAAGGTTTGATTCCGATTTCAGGCAAGAAGTTTTTCGACCAAAAATAAGCAGAAAAATTAGTAAGGAAAGCCTAAAAAAGTCTAAAATAATTCTATTTGCTAATGAACGAGCCGTGCCTTTTCTAAACATTTGCCCAACTCTATATAAAATTTTAACTCCACGTCATGAAATAATGAACCTTTTAATTTCTACTATAAGTAGAAAGACCCCTCTTACCTCAAGGGGACATCCATCATTCTTTTGTCATTACCCAAAACTTAATTAAGAGCAAATAATTTTAATAATTTTAAAAAAATGCGAAATATAGCAGTAGCAATTTAGAAGAAGTGCCGCAACGTAAAACTACCTAACTGTAGATTTTTTTATACAAAAAGAGCTTCATACAAAAGTATAGTAAATATTTCAGTGCAAATTTTTATTGTTCAAACAAATTTTTTCAAAATAATTAACTTTTAAATTTAGGTCACTTTTAAAATGTTTGGACAATTTACACAGTAGGCTTAGGAAAAAAATGTTCATTTTATGTTAATTATTTACAATAAACAATTAGTTTCTCCGTTTCCCATCCTACAATTGTCTGTTAGTAGAATTTGAGAACTAATTACACTGAATTTATTTTAATTAAAAGATACAGGGTAGTTAATTAGCTAATTAACCATAACCACCCTCTTTAATTAAACAATAACAAAACAATACCTTCTAATTCTAAATTTATTTCCACTTCCAAAAACCATTTTTAAAAATCACTTTAATTTTTGTTTTAAATTAAAAACTCAAAATAATTGCACTCAAATTAACGAATTTCCCGAGAAAGCGCGATATTATTAAGGGCATTCTCGCTCGTTTTACTTCCAAACAAGCCGCATGCCAACTGTCAACTAAACATTAAAAAGCTCACCTGGTTGGCAACTCGTACTACTCCCACTCGACAAGGATAGAAATATTAAACCGACAGTAGCCGAAAAGAGAGAAAAGCAATTTTTACATCCGACAGTGAAAGGGAGTTAAGTTCATAAAAATTACAATTATCAATTAAATGTACTTTACTTGTAACCTAAGTAAGTAAGCAAGTAATATCTTGAAGCGAATTGAAGAATACCTACTGTAGAATTTGCTGTGCAAATAAAATTTACTCAAGTTGATATAATTTTGCGATTACAGGTGGTAAATTGTAAGTTGAGAGAAGTTTTTTTAGAGAAAATTTGTAACAAAAATTTCGCTTGGATTTTCATTAATTTCGATTTCTAAAATTGAAATTATTTAAATTTTAAATTATAAAATTTTAATGTCTTTATAATAAATCACTTCTTATTGATGCAAACATAAATTTTGGCAATAACATATTTAATTTAAAAGAAAGCATAAGTTCTTTTTACAAATATTTCAAAAATTCTGAAAATTTTTTTCAACCCTTTTAATGAACTTTTAAACCGTTAAGTCATTAGGGAAATCACTTTTATCTTCATTATATTGATTTTTACCATAAAAATTGGCTCAATTGGCGATTTTAGAACATTACAAATTATAGGATCCAAGAAATGAATAAAAATGTAAATACAAAAATATTTATAATTTATTTCTTCTCCGTTAAATTGACTTTAGATTGTTAAGCAATTAGGGAAGTCACTTTTATCTTCATTATATTGATTTTTACCATAAAAATTAGCTCAATTGGCGATTTTAGGACATTACTAATTATAGGATCCAAGAAATGAATAAAAATGTAAATACAAAAATATTTATAATTTTTTTCTTCTCCCTTTAATTGACCTTAGAATGTTAAGCAATTAGGGAAGTCACTTTTATCTTCATTATATTGATTTTTCCTATAAAAATTGGCTCAATTGGCGATTTTAGAACATTACAAATTATAGGGTCCAAGAAATGAATAAAAATGTAAATGCAAAAAATATTCATAATTTTTTTCTTCTTCCTTTAATTGACTTTAGATTGTTAAGCTATTAGGGAAGTCACTTTTACCTTCACATATTGTTTCTATTCATAAAAATTGGCTTACCTACCCAATTGGTTATTTTAAGACATTACAGGATTCAAAAAATTAATAAAAATTCAAATACAAAAAATAAATATAAAATGAACCTTAAGACATATAGAAAATTTTCATACAAATCAATTCTTTAGTATGAGAAGCAAAAAGAAGGTGATCATGAACGTGTTCTTACATAATTTAAAAATTGGTTCAACCGTTCAACCATTGTTAAAAATGTCCGTTTTTATAGAAAAATACTAAAAATGCCAATTTTTTAAATCGTTTTTAGAGCATTTGAGATCTTCCTCCTTCTGCCTTTATAATGACTCGAACGCACTTACGTTGATATAATGAATAGTGAACCATCAGTAATCCTTCTAATCAATTTATAATAACAAAACTTAAGCAAAGATTAGTGAGAAATGTGCTGGGATTTAATTTCCAGCTCCACATGGATAGACTAAGCAAATAAGGTAATTCAAAAGGCATAGACACATACTGACAAACTTTCAGGTAGACAAAGAGAGAGGCGAGCTAGTATTCACATACGTGAAGCGATTTAGAAACATCCCCAAAGTCAGGCAGAGTCATCAGGCGAGTATCAAAGATAAAGATAAAGGGCGGATAGATAAAAAAAGCAGATGAACTGATGAGCAAATAGACAGGTTGATAAACGAAAGGATTAGATAGATAGATACAATAATTCTTAAAGATCCGAATAAACAAAGAAACAAATAAATACTCAAGTATCACAGTATCAGCATCAATACTCAGTTAGATATGAATCTGTTGGGCACGGTACGGGAAAAGTACAAAAATAATCGAAAACTATAATAATGCAACTTGATTAAAAATTCATATAAATAAGTATATTAATGTAGTTTGAAATCAAATAAATTTCTCGATTTTTCTCTCACTTTGGAATTTATAACAGATACAGATTCGAAAATTAAAATATTGCTCGGAGCTCTAATTTATAACTTGTAATCAGCTAGAAATAAATAAAGACATAAAAATTTAATAACTAGTTGATACTTTATAGAAATACATGAATCGATATAATTTTATGTGAGATTTTACTGCTTTCAAGTTTCCACGTTTTAATGCAATTTGTTTTTCAGGTAAGGGTGTTTACCTATTATTTTTATGAAAGAAATTAGTTTTGTTGTTCTGGTTGCTTCGCATGAAGAATGACACACATAAATCAATACTTAGCACAAAGACTAATAGTATAGCATTTTTATTGTTTTTTTACACAGGGTGAGTGTTTACTGTGGTGGACGAAGGATTGCTCCGTAACTATTAGAACTATCAAACCAATTTTGGCATGGGAATACATGTTTATTGGAATTACATTTTACAAAAACTATTTAGGTACATACAGAGTGATTCGCAATCATAGTCTAGTCAACTAGTATAATTAAGAATATGAAAAAAGAATAGCGAAAATTAGACACTTAGACAGGTCTCGCCTTGCTCTCGCACACACAAGAGCAAGAAAGAAAGGCAAATATTTTGAAACGCCCTGTATAACCATAGGATATGCCTTTCTTTCAACTAAAATAATGAAAATGTTCGTCACAGCAGCAAATAATTAAAAAAATAAAAAGAAGTAAAAAAATGTTTAATTTTGAGTTAATTAAAACTGTTTAGAAGCAAATCTTTGAACCGCAAATTCTTCCGGATGACATCTTTTGAGTATACCGTATTTAAACTGTTATAATTTCAACGTCAATACGATTTAGTCATCATTAATTATTTTAGAATTTCATAATTTGCATATTTCTTGCATTATGCATTATTCTAATAATAAAATTCTAATCTTCAGAATCTTTACAGAAAATAGCAGCACGTTTCATCCTTTAATTGTACGGTATGATCTAATTTAAAAAAAAATTATCATAAATTAATTTGAGATAAAAATAAATTGATTTATGGCAAAACTTTTAATAATTAATTGTCCTTCAATATCAAGTATGTAATTTGTTTCGCATCTCTTCAATTCGTTTTATTGTATGGTTGTTAATAGAATAATAAACGAAAAATATCTATAATTATTTAAATTCTACTCTTCTAGTACTAAAAATTGTATGAAATTGAAAGAGTTTCAAGATCCAACAAAGAGAGTAACCTTCAAAAAAATTTGCAAGTGTTATTTGATAACAATGGAGTGCCACGAGCTCAAAAATGGGGTCACATTGTGGTGTCTTTCGTATAGGGGAACTTTTACGGCAGATGCTTCTAACAATGTTTTTATTTCCTCTTCCATCATACAGCAGATGTTCATTGGAGATAGATTATCGGGTCTCGTGCTACATGACTGCTCGAAATGCATTAATTTACTTCAACTACTTGTATTGGATTACAAAATACACGCAGATGTCAAAATAAAATAAAAATACTATTTACGCCTAAAAGGATTTTGAAGCTCAAATACACCAAACTCATCTACTCGAGTGTTTGATGATTTCAATTAAGAGTAAAAAGTGTTATTCCCACAACTCGGTCAACACAATGGACAAACATTTTTACAAAACATTAGAAACTATTGCAATTAAGTTCAATTTCTTCTAAAGAAATCGTTAAATTTTTATCATCAAATCATTTGATTGAATAGCTTACGAATTGAAACTACAAACGTTTCGAGTGACCAACAAATAAAATATAATTTAATCAATTAGTGACCTTTTTTCCAACTCACATGCTAAAAGAGATATTTCAAAATGGAAGTTGTTTGAATATATAATCCAAAAACTTTGTTCGAGTCTAGCGATTTCGTTGTTGCTATAAGAGAAACGGAAAGAATGGTCTTTCCTCTTTGGTTAGTGTGGAATAAAGAAAGCAACAGTTGGAAAAAAAGAATGATTAAAATTCTTTATGTTCCGGTTGCCCACCTGCATTTCCTGCGATACAGATTAGGACACGCTTTTTATAATAATAGTTAAATAGATAAACCTAAAGTAAATTATTTCAGGTTAGTGTACTCGCCTGTAATTCACTGTATGTGACAATGTCAAGGTTGGAAATTACTGTTAAAAAAATAATTCATGCTCGACGAACTTTGAAGAAGTAACTGTGGAAAAAAGTTCGAAAGATACATCGGTTTTTCTGGAATTTTATAATATTGTACCAGAATCATGTCGTTTCATTAACATTCCAAAATACTAAGAAGCTTCCCATTGGAACAAATGCAAATCTTTCACATGAGTTGTTGTCACAGAAGAACAAACAATAGCTTTCAGCATCACTGAGAAGAGTATCAGTTATTTAACTAAAAATACTTTAATGCCTGAAGTGATTAATTGTTATTGACATTGAAATCAAGTCAAATGCTTACAAACATGATAAGTATGAGTATCGCTTTGCAATTGCAAGGCGTCAAAATCAAGACATACTTTCCCTCACCTCTTGGTCTTGGAAGACCCAGACTATAAATCCGAGATATCAAGACCAAGACAACAATTTACTTAGAGGAAATGTTCAAAGAAGCTCTAGACAGGGCTGTACTGGCCCGGCGGGTTACCCGGAATTTCCCTCAGACCAATAAGCAAAGATGGACTCCGTTATTTACATTTTTATTTGACGCCAAGACCTTTTATTATGGTTAACATTGTAAAGATCAGCTTCGAAACGAAGTAATACGAACTATCACGTTCGTACTATTACAACTGCATCCGAAGATCGGATATTTCGTGTTATCGTAATTATTTATTTATGTTTTGTAAATAAGATTTCGAAACAAAGTACGTTTTTACTGTTTTTCTAAAAATTTATAGAAGGCATATTAAAATATATTTTATAAAAAAGGTGCGCCAGTGTGTATGCAAGAGACTACATAAAAAATAAGAAGAAATATCTTTCCATAGGTAAAAGTGAGGTTACATCTTTTGTTGTTGACGACAGTGGCGTTCCGTCTAAACATTTTTAAACCTAACTAATATTTCAGATTTCCAAACGATAACATACCGCACGCACGCCTATGCTGGAGACGGAATGTTGATGTTTTCCGTCTCCTACTCCCTGCCCCTCACTTGTGTCTGTTGGTGACAGTTTTCAACCGCACTATTCATATGTGTGCGGTGTCCATCTTTGCTTATTGGTCTGAGGAATTTCCCAATGGCCCGTGGTGAGATAGAGAAAAACAATTTATTGCAAAATTTTGGATAAATTTAAAAAATCAAAAATATAAACCTGGACTACCAAATTTCCCGGTACTAATTTTTTCCCACTCCAACCCTGCCTCAAGATGATGCTCAGAACATAGAGAAGGAGAGGAGGTCACTAGTAAATGTGTAAAAACTCAAAAATGCGTTTTCTAAAAAAGTTACTCGTTTCAATAAGACCAACGTGGATGTTTTCAAAAAAGATATCACATTATTTGAGATATTGATGGTAACTTTCTTACTTGAAATGTACGCCATATTGAATTTTGGCATGAGTAAATTGCATTCTTTATTCTGATTTCATTAATTTCAACCATGTAGGTTGTAGGTATAAAAATCTATGTTTAAAATAAAAATGGTGGCACACTTTATATTATTATCATTAATCAAGTAGCCATAAAAAACAATCAATAGTTAAAGTTTAACAGGCGTTTAAATAGGAGTATCTTTTGTTTTAATAAGTTTTGTTAGACTGTAATTGTTTTTCATGGCTACTTATTTTAATGTTTATTTTAAACGTTTATATTATTATACATTGATGAAATCAGGATAAAAAATGCAATTTACTATTTAAAATAAGAAAGTTGCTATCAATATCTTGTATGTTATATATTTTTGCAAACATATACACGTTTGTCTTATCGAAAGCAATAACTTTTTTCTAATAGGCACCTAACTGAAATACTGGGAGAATTTTAGAAAACGTATTTTTCAGTTTTTTTCTGATTTTCTTCGGTTTGGAAATTTTGGTCTCTGAAACCTGCATTAGAATTAGCATAGGAAACTGCAAAACATTGCCAATTTAACAGACTTTGTATCTTCATTAAAAACAAAGATACCCAATACAATGCTTTTTCGTATAGGTACTAAAGACTCTAAAACTGATGCATAGGGTTGAATTGTGCTACTGTTAATTATTGATGAGCGTCACTAGAAAAATTTATTTGCAAAGTTTGAGCCAAATCCGAAAAACCCCATCTCCGATACGAATAGTACGGGGTCCTTTGATCAATTTAAATTTAAACTAATAGAATACTGTAAATTGGATCGTAGATGAGAAAACCTGGATGAAATGGAAGCATAGCCGTAGCTAGACTATGTTATCAGGACAAGCTTAAAAAATTTCAAAGCAGCTTAAGGCTGAAATTTTCCCCATTTATATCTACATACACCAAAAGCTTTTATTTTATGTATTTATACATAAAACTGTATTGAAGACAGTTAAATTCGGTGTTCTCTCTCTTCTGGGTTTTTATAAATCTGTTGAGCACTGTAATCTCTTCTGAAGATGGAAGGATTCCATCTCTGGCTAGCACATGCTCAATTTTTCAGAGCAGGCCGAGTCTGCCCTGGCGTACCCCTGGCTACGGTCCTAAATGGAAGAAAACTCACGTAAAAATTGTCTGTTGTTCCATGGTGTCTCTGAGCCTGACAAGAATATTTGTGATCGACAAATACCATCGCTTAGATTCATTCAATAAGGAAGCTAAACCTAGGTCAATTGTAGTAAAACGTTGACCTTTATTAATCCACACTTTATCTGGAGTAATATAATAAATATTCGAAAAACCGGGATGATCGGTCACTGATTTTCTCACAAAGAGGCGGTTAAAGCTATTTAAAAGTTTAAAACTGTTATTTGAAGTCACCAACATCCCAACACACCTGAACCAGGGATGGGAAAATATTCCTGTGCTTATTTCATTATAAAAAAATATTTACAACAAACAGTGGAATGAAGACTATCACTGATTCCTAAGGTATTGTTACTGCAACGGACAGAGTGAAAGTGCGATTCAGGTAACATAATTTGCAATTACAGTGTTTTTCATGGATAAGGTCTCGTTCTGACCTTTGTGTTTAGGTAGTGGTCATATAGCAAACTATATTTTTACGAATTGTCACTGGCATCAGCTACTACTCTAGATATCTTGATTTCAATATAATTTCGTGGAGTGTACATCTACGACGAATAGAAGGAAAGAATGTTACAATACTATGGTTACACATACTGAAGAAATAGCAGTAGTCTTGGAAAGACTTATTTTACAAGGTTACACTGAAGGCCAGTGCATGGTTTGTTGCTCTGTCACCTCGAACACGATTAAAATAGTAATACAAATCGAAAAAATGGCTCATTCAGGTATTATAACCCAGCAAATAGACCCATGTGACCAAAAGCCAATGGACTTCATTTAAAAATAAGAAAATGCTAAAGAGCAATTCCAATGCAATCGTTTTAAAATACCCAGCGTTTGTATTTTTAGATCCATCCAGGTTTCAAATACTTGCATACTTCACACTGACATATTATAATGTCAAAAGTTATGATTCTGCAAATTTGAACGAGAAATAATCTGAAGTAACTCCAAGAGTGGCCATTACGAGAGATAATCTTAACTCTAACACTGTTTAAATCGTAAAAACGTAAATGATACAGCAATGTGAGAATCACGTTTTGCTTCAAAAACCACAAATATTTTATAGCATCTCAGCAATTTGTTTATTACTTAACATTTTATTTATAGCTTCGATAAAAAGTGAATTAAACAGAAAAAACACTTCCAACAATTACAATTATAATTTAACAAGTTAATTGTGTATAAAATTATTCAGAAGTAAATGGTGGGAATATTTCTTCTTTCGTATTAATTAATAATTAAGAAACAATTTAAATTAGTATGAGATAATTAATAATACCATCGGGGCCATAAATCACTCTTTTATTTGAATTCGTACTTGTGCAGAAGCACCTAATGATGAACTTTTAAGCATTTTTTTAAATTTTTAATAATAAACTATAACCTTTTAATAGCTAATTACAAGTAGTAAAACATTAATTAGTAGTGTTTTAATTGTTAACCTCGAGATGTATTAGATTTAATGATGTGGAGAAAAGATTTTTTACATAGGTATATGAAATTCCACGTACAATATGTCTCAAGGTATTTTTTAAAATTACTTCATGACTCCTTTTTATAAATGCCACAACGCTTAATCTCAGTTTTTTATTTATTTATTATTTAAATTCAAACGGCCTTGTCTCGTCTTCTGTAACTTCTTATCCCTCATTATAGGTTACACTTTACAACAAAACAAGAAGGAATGAAATCGCATTGTTTTAATTGTTTCCGAACGAATTGGTATTAATTAGCAGAAGATGAAGACGTCATCAGCTATATCTCAAAAATTAGTAGAAGAATTCGAGAAATATGTGATTAGAAATCAGGAGTATGATCTACAGACAGAGAAAGGAGCAGTTAAACAACAGAATATAAATATTTCGATACAAGTGCAACAGCAGATGTCTGAGATGAATAGGGAAAGATGGACATGCAAAACCTTCATGAAAAGCACTGTTACAGATGGTTCTTTAAGTATGGATAAAGAACAGAAAAATGTAAGACAGAATCAGGGCAATAGAGATGTATTAATTGGAGGAGATGCTGAAAAACAACATTCATAAAAAGCAAATGCACATAGATATAGCACTGTCGGATACAATTGGAAAATACAGATAAACAGGCGAGAATACAACTTATTTTTCATTGAAAATGAGGTTTCTTGACATAAAAGTTCAGATTCGTGAAAATACGTAATTAAAAAAAAAACAACAAATCTCTATTATAGAGAGGAGCACTAAAGACATATTAAATACACAATGTGAGATCTTGGAAAAATTTTAGAATTTTAAACCTAAAGGCCTCTATTAAAGTCAAAGGCCTTAATTAACCACCTACTTAAAATTCACTCATATTCATCATCTAAATTATAAAACAAAATATAAATTATTATTATAAAACAGATAGGAAGGTAGAAGGAGTCATAAATTTTATGTGGAAATCATCAAAGCGTAAAAATTTAATAACTGCACGGTTCACCAACCAAACTCGAAGTTTAAATAATTTCTATAAGTATTTAATTAAAATTTGAGTAAAAAATATAATTTTACTCTAGATGTAAGTAAGAAACGTTGATTGAATTGCTTGTATCGTATCGTAAGTAGAATTTGGTAGAATTTAATATTTCTGAAAAATTTTAAATTATACATAACACAAGAAAAATATAGATACCATATTATACCACTGCATTAAGTAGTAATTTAATTACCCACTACAAGGCTTGTTATCATTAACAAACAGTCACTGTTAATTTAACTTAAAATTAGCTATCTAATATAGACTTGTGGTATGGTTTTTCACCACTGTGCTAATCAAATGAAATGGCTTTTCACCACTATCGAGAGCTCCTTCCTCTTTAGTTTAGGAATTATTACTCCTTTTTTACAGTACAATCAATACAAGTTTATAACACCAAATTCCAACAATAGCAATAAATTTAAATGCGAATACTTACATGCTGTAGCTCAAAGGCTTTGAAGGATATTCTCTCATTTTATCATTTTTAGGTGGAGACAATCTTAAACCATTACTCGACAATTTATCTGGTATTCTTGCTCTCATACTTTGATTAATTCGCATTTGTCGCGGTTGTAAAGGTGGCGGAATATCTCTACTAGGACTTTCAGCTATAGAAGCTCTTTGGTGAGTTTTGACATCTACTGGTAATTTGGCGGGTGCTTTTTTGAGATCTTCTGTTCTGTTATCGAAACGTGGTCTTAAAGGTTCGGCTCTGTATTGTTGAGAGAAGCCTTTAGCGACTTTTTGACTAACAGCTACAACACCGTGTAATGGCAATTTTTGTACTGAAGGATAACGCATGCTTAAACGTTCAGAATGCATTCTCGAATTTAAAAAAACAAAATTTTGATTTGATGGCACTATTTTGTTATTCACTGAATTAGATGGCAGTTGATCTGTCGATAAATTATTAGAGTTTTTCTCTACACCTCTTAGTTCAATATTAGGCTTATGCGAGTCACCGTTACAAATTTCTTCTTTTAATTTTGAACTTGCTCGTACTTGTGGTTCGGCAAACTGTCTACTTCTCGCACTTTCGGCTGTTTTATTAAATTTCTCCGACCATTCTGAATGTTGTAATTCGGGTGGCGGAGGTGGTAAAGGTTCGTCGTTGTAAAATACTTCATCATCGAGAACTGTAGGTGGCGAAGGTGGAGGTAAATCGGGGCTCGGCAATCTTTGAGTTTTAAATAAGTCGGGAAAAGCGGTTCTTAAATGTGGATTTTTTGGTGGTCTTTCTGGCGGTTTATCAGGGACCCAATCGTCGACGGAAATTGTAGGTCCAACTATAATAGGTCCCATTAAGTCAGTAGATAAGCTACCACAAGAATTACTATGTTGGTGTCGAGGGCTTAATTTACCCTCGATAATTCTCGAATCGCGAGAAGACAAACTACTTCTTCTAGAATTTACTCCTGACGCGTAATCAGAAGCCGAAGAGGCTCTTCTCGAGGGCGATTGAATTTTCACTCTAGGTGGTGGTTGAGGAACAATCATAGGTGTCGGTTGAGATCTTGCAAGTTGCGGTTCTGAGCGCCAAGTACAACCTTTATTTGAGCCCGAACGATGTCGTTCGTAAAATGATAATAAAGCCTTCTTTTGAATCGCTTTTAACGTAGGATCTGGTATTCTGTGCCTTTTCTCAGGATCCAAATATGAGTATTTCTGTTGTCTCTCTAATTCGTTTATTCTATCAGCTACAGAAAGCGACTGTTGAGACGATAAAGATGTCAACCTAAAAAAATTAAATTAGAAAATTGAAGATTAAATTAGTTGTTGTACTAACCTTGCGTTTTGTTCTTGTTGTAATTCGGAAGGTTCTACCGTGTATGTGTTTACGGGAAATAATTTTAATTTGTTGGTTTTGTTCTTTTTATTTTCTTGATCTTTCCAGGAACTTTGAACATCGGTACTAACGCGCATTACGCTTTCGGTGTGGAGCTTTTGAGGAGTTTGAACTCGAGCACTATGTACAATTAATTGTTTGGACATGGACGAATTTGCAGATTGTGTACACGAACTGCTAGCTACTGAAACATCGCTCATAGATCCATGCCATTTCAGAGTTTCACTGGACGAAGCACTACCAGAACTAGTTGTAACTACACTGTCTCTACCTTCACGTCTTTGTTCCGACAAGTCCTCCCACGTCGATCTACTAGCAGTCGCTTCGCTATCTCTTCTAAGTCTATCTAAAAATGGAGTGGATGTAGAATCTGTGCTAGAGACGTAACTATGATATCCTTCCGATTGGGCGTAAGATGACTGTTTTTGATGTTGATGATTTAACGCTTCGTCGTAAGTACGGGTGTATTCTTCCAACTCGGCTTGTGTTAAATGTGAAAGATTTCCTTTCGAATCCATGTTATATTTGTTGAATTTTTCAGGTGTCGATTGACGGTTGTAAGATCTCGCGTATTCTTCGAGATCGGCTTGTGTTAATTGAGGCTTGTTGTTGTCTCTCTCAGGAGGAGATGGCACCATGTATTCCATATCTCCTAAAGCTTTACCTTCGCGATCGACGCGAGGTAAGTAAAGACGATCGTTTCTTTTTTCAATTCTTGATTCGTACGTTTCTGGTGTGATTTTTTCACATTTTTCCATCACAGTTTTAAGTTTCTGCAAAAAGAAAAAACGTTATAATGGACGAAGATTAAACTCATATACAATTAATGCTAACTTCACCATTAGAAGTAATAATGTGGTGGAAAACAACGTACTCGTGCACTTAGCAGACGTGTGATTAAAGAGCATTATAACTGGATAAACATAATGAAGTGTATGGGAGTGCCTAATTTTTCAGTTTAGCTCAAAAACGACTATTCCGAAGAAAAACTAAGAGCTGTTGTGCTTGCAACTATTTACATTCCACGACGCAAAGCCAAATTATTTAAAAATTCAAAAGATTCAATATTTAATGCAAAATTATACGATCTTACGGTTAAGTGATAAATATTAAATAATAATCCTAGTTAACCATTAATTCTCATTTCTCATACCTGTTGCATAGAAGAATGCTGTCTCTTCATGTACGGTCGTGTGTAGGTCACGACCTTTTCCTTAGGATAATTGGTATGATCTGTCCAAGACTTTGAACGATGCGAACCACCGCTATGAGGACCTCGTAGTACTTGTGGTAACTCTGCGGCAGCAGGCACGGGCCACGAAGGAAATTTTTCATGTCCAGGTCCGTATTTAATAGATTTGAGGCTTGAAGAATCGCGTACTGGTGGTGCAGGCGGTGGAGACTCTGCATCTCGAGTAGTTAATGGTGCAAAATTTAAGCCGGATTGGTTTTGCAAGTAAGAGTAAATTGACGGCGTGCTGTTTTTGTTGTTAATATCGCGGTTAGTTTGAAGATTTGGTGTCGAACGCGAAGGCATCATTATGTAGGACGAAGTTGTAATTGTCGATGCCGGAAAATGCGGCTTCGTGTGGGATGTGGATCCATTAGTGTAATGGCTGTAAAAGAAAATGAAACCGTTTTAGATTATGTTATTAGAACATTGTAATGAGTTTCTTATATTTAATTATTGTAATATCTAAAATAATAACTATAACATTATATCGTGTCCGTGTAACTAAAGTAATAACTTTCAACTTTTAAAGACTATACATCGTCGCACAGCTCGTAGAAGGTATTATTTTAACACTCTTACAAGAAATATTATCATAAATTTCCTAATAATATTTTAGAGAAATTTAGATTAGATTTTGGATAAATTAAAGTAACGACGTTGAACAAAAAAATTATTTTAAGAAACGTGTTTCCAGCATTTACTTTTAACCGGAAACACCAAAAAATGTTTGAATTACAAATTTGGGAAGATTAGAAAGTAATTATTTTAAGTTAATGTTTGTTTAATTGCCAAATTAACATTTATTATAAACTAACAAAAAAGCTCAATATCTTTAATAACGAATTATACTTTAATACTTTTAAGAGAAAGAAGTAGGTGCAAGAAAGTAATTCAACATTTTTGGACAGGTTAGTTGTTCAACTGGCATAATGCCTACAGTAGGTATTTAATACTTTCATCACTTCTGTTTTACAGCTAGGTCTGGATTTTTCACTAATATGCCAATCAGAAGTTGTGGATCTCAATTCTTTCCTTTCCTCAATTATTTCCCTTAAGGTCTT
Organism: Malthinus seriepunctatus; assembly: GCA_963924605.1. Taxonomy (NCBI): domain Eukaryota; kingdom Metazoa; phylum Arthropoda; class Insecta; order Coleoptera; family Cantharidae; genus Malthinus; species Malthinus seriepunctatus. The sequence goes on from OZ004600.1 coordinate 73,184,802, forward strand.
TCCAGCTTAGGTTAAATCTAAGAATAATTATTCTCTAACGGGTCACTGACATAATTGCGTTCTTTTCTCCTAGGAGGAATGCTAATTAGGGTGCATTTTCTCACGACAAAACAGAACGTCCAAAATCATGTGATCTCTTGTAACATTTTTACATACCTTCACTCTCTCTAAAAACAGTCGTTTGCTAACCTTCCCTGAATGGGCCAATTACTTGGCATAAATACATAAGGTCTTGCACTGGTTGCTCAGAACTGTGTTCGTTTGTGCATTTCCTACTCCTCGTCAAGAGGAGTAGTAACTTGGGCCAATTGTTTGGCGTTTGGCATAAATACGTATGGTCTGTTCGTTTGTCTTGCACTGGTTGCTCAGAACTGTGTTCGTTTGTGCATTTCTTACTTCTAGTCAAGAAGAGGAGTAAGTTGGGCCAATTGTTTGGTATAAATACGTATGGTCTGTTCGTTTGTCTTGCACTGGTTGCTCGGAACTGTGTTCGTTTGTGCGTTTATTATTCCTCGTCAAGAGGAGGAGTAACTTGGGCCAATTGTTTGGCGTTTGGCATAAATACGTATGGTCTGTTCGTTTGTCTTGCACTGGTTGCTCGGAACTGTGTTCGTTTGTGCGTTTATTATTCCTCGTCAAGAGGAGGAGTAACTTGGGCCAATTGTTTGGCGTTTGGCATAAATACGTATGGTCTGTTCGTTTGTCTTGCACTGGTTGCTCAGAACTGTGTTCGTTTGTGCATTTCTTACTTCTAGTCAAGAAGAGGAGTAAGTTGGGCCAATTGTTTGGTATAAATACGTATGGTCTGTTCGTTTGTCTTGCACTGGTTGCTCGGAACTGTGTTCGTTTGTGCGTTTATTATTCCTCGTCAAGAGGAGGAGTAACTTGGGCCAATTGTTTGGCGTTTGGCATAAATACGTATGGTCTGTTCGTTTGTCTTGCACTGGTTGCTCGGAACTGTGTTCGTTTGTGCGTTTATTATTCCTCGTCAAGAGGAGGAGTAACTTGGGCCAATTGTTTGGCGTTTGGCATAAATACGTATGGTCTGTTCGTTTGTCTTGCACTGGTTGCTCAGAACTGTGTTCGTTTGTGCATTTCTTACTTCTAGTCAAGAAGAGGAGTAAGTTGGGCCAATTGTTTGGCATAAATACGTATGGTCTGTTCGTTTGTCTTGCACTGGTTGCTCGGAACTGTGTTCGTTTGTGCGTTTATTATTCCTCGTCAAGAGGAGGAGTAACTTGGGCCAATTGTTTGGCGTTTGGCATAAATACGTATGGTCTGTTCGTTTGTCTTGCACTGGTTGCTCGGAACTGTGTTCGTTTGTGCGTTTATTATTCCTCGTCAAGAGGAGGAGTAACTTGGGCCAATTGTTTGGCGTTTGGCATAAATACGTATGGTTTGTTCGTTTGTCTTGCACTGGTTGCTCAGAACTGTGTTCGTTTGTGTATTTCTTACTTCTAGTCAAGAAGAGGAGTAAGTTGGGCCAATTGTTTGGCATAAATACGTATGGTCTGTTCGTTTGTCTTGCACTGGTTGCTCAGCACTGTGTTCGTTTGTGCATTTCTTACTACTAGTCAAGAGGAGGAGTAAGTTGGGCCAATTGTTTGGCATAAATACCAGTAAGGTCTGTTCGTTTGTATTGCACTAGTTGCTCGGAACTGTGTTCGTTTGTGCATTTCTTACTCCCCGTCAAGGAGGAGGAATAAGTAGGAGTGATTTGGAGAAATTTTGGAGTAAGTTAGTGCAAGACAAACGAACAGATCTAATATCTCACTTGCTTTTTACGTTAAAAGCACTGTCAAAAAATTTAAGCTTGATTCACATGCATCCGAAAATACAACGATACGATGATTCAAAAGTGTTCCTAGGTGGAATTATTGCCCTCCATATTGACTTCAAATAATTTTGCCAATTGAAACACTTTCGGATCCTCGTATCGTAGAATGCATGTGAATAATTTTGTAAAAAATCTTTGACCTGTAATTACTAATAATTCTTCATCTGACTGTACAATGTGCGAGCTTTTGTTTCTTCAGACACGTCCAGTCAGGGTTTTTGTAAGCTTGATGGCACTGTATTTGCAATTTAACCATAAAAAATCAAATTATGCCAACTTGGAGGGGTCTTTTTATTCAGTGAAGATAATGCTAGATGCTAGCAAACTAGTAGATCTAAAATTCTAAAGATATCAGGGCTAGGTTTTGGGCCGCTGAATTTTGTTTTCGGCTAATAGAAGAATTTTGACCAAAAATTCGACGTTCTTTTCGTTAAAAACAGGAATTTCATGAATTTTTCTTGGAAAAATGTGTATACAGTATGGTTTTCTCGAATTTTATGAGTTCAAAGCTCACTTTAGAATGAAAGACGATTGTTTTTTTCGATCACAATTAAAAATACAAATTTTTGAATTTCTAGAATTCTAGAATAGAATTTAGGAAAGACCCCTAGAATAGCTTATGCTGACCCTGCACAAAATGACTGTTAACTTGTTGACTAGTGTAATCGGATCTAAACGAATCTAACCTCTAGAGGTATCTCGGGCTATCTTGGACTTGGTTCAATTTAACCAACTAGAGCAAGAGACTTGCGTTAACTTAACCACCCTTTCCTAAAACCATAAAAAGTTGTATCTCAAAAATGGAAGTGGAGATAGCTTTGATATTGAAGAACTAGGGCTCAAGAGAAAAGAGAAGCTAAAGCTAGTTTGTCAGAACAACTGCCCAGCAGAGCTAAATCAACCAACCCTTAAACACTAACGACTTTTTTCAACTCTCAATTTGAAGAGATTCTCCTAAACTTTCAAAATCTTTCAAGTTGGATTTAAATAAATAATAGTAATTTTATATCACGTAAAATAATTTAAATTGTACCTTATTAAAATAATTGAGTAAACCTACAATTGAAATAGTTTAAAAATACCAGACCAGATATTAAAACAAGAAATTGAATTGCGGATTGTAAAATAATATAAGATTAACATAACTAGTATTAAGAATGAATAATACCGGGTGGCCCGATGTGCTTCTACTACAGAAATTACAAAGAAAGTCAATATTTGGTCATGACCACAAGCTTCAAAAAAAGATCAAATTTTTAAGTTTTTAAATGGATTACCCATTTTATAACAGCAATAGGTTGAGTTGATCTATTTTCGAATGATAATATAATATAATCAGATCCATGGAAGAATCATCGGCGTTTACCTCGCATTTTGGGACACCGCGTATAAGATGAAATAAATGAAAAATTGAAATTCAAAATCGTACTAATTAATTAACAACCAATTATGTACTTACAATTCAACATTCCAAAATTTGAAGAGTACGTATAATCGTACAATCGTACAATAATAATTTACCTGCCAATTTCGTTTTTCAATTTAAATTATTCAAAAAAGCAACTGTAAATTCCCTAACAGTAAATATCAACCCAAATATTAAGTTTTAACTAATTTAAGTAAAAAAATCCGGCAAAAATACCTAATACGATTGACATTAAAAATATAATTCGATGACTTTGCTAAAAAAGAATCTTTGAAAGTGTCAGAATTGAAGAAAATTAAACCACATTCTTTAGTTTTCTCAGGTGGTCAATATTATAATATATCAAGAGACCAAGACCAAGATATTTAAAACAGGAAAAACACTGGCAAAAATGTATAAGTAAATACATTACAGTCAACCACACATATTTATTACATGTCCTTTTTTTAACAAGACATTACTACCTACACCGAGTGTTTAAATAACTCAAAACGAAGCATAATGTACACCACTTAGTAATAAAATTATATTACGTTTGTATTGCTACTATTTATTTATTGCTATCGCAAATATACAATATAAAAGATAATAGAAATAAACAAAATGGGCGTACAATAGTAATTTAGTAATTGGTTAGCAGCGAAATGAATACTAAGAGAAAATACACTATAGCGGATATGAAGAACCGTTAAAAGTCCAATCCAAGTATTTAGACGCTTATAAACTAACGAAATTAAATCTCGAAACCTATTCCATTATAGGTAGTCCAGTAGATATACATGAAGAATTTAAACAGGTTCGTCCTTTTTTGTAATAATGTACCGTTCTTTTCTTGTTTCAAATGATAACGTATTGCTAATAAGTGTCATTTTAATATTCAAAAATTTGATTACACAATATAAATTGAGCAAAAATTATTAACATTGGAATTGGAATATGATATATTAAGCTACTGAGAGAAAGATCAGGGTCGAACTATCATATTTCTCTACATATACTTGTAAAAAACAAAATAGACAAGATTAGAAACATAGATATAAAACATAAAATTGGAAATATAACAAACAATTATTAATGAAGATGGTAAAATCATTTCTGCAGAGAATGAATGGAATCCGAGAGGTTTTCAAAGCCAACAAGGCATGTTATCAACTACAAGAGAAAAGAAACCATGAAAGATGACCCCATAAGCTTCGTTCGTCTCAAACCAATCGAGGACGTCCGGGGGGGGGGTTGAATATATGGGATCACAAAAATAATCAAATGTACATACTATACAAGACCATCCTATTTAACCCAGCGATATAAGGGACGGAAGACACAAGAGAAGACCCATTAATCCAGTTTTTTGAACAAAAATAACAATTTTTTGCGAAAATTTTTGAACTATAGCCCCCTGATAAATAACTAATGTTAAATTCCTAAGGAAAATGACTTACGTTCTGGGTAGAAAGATTTGTTTGTCACAGCCACTAAATTTACGATGGATCACACACACACTCTATCATATACAGGGTGGTCACTTTTATCTTGCACACTATGGGCATCTCCTAAACGGTAAGAGCTGCGAGATCGGTTAAATTAGAGAAAAGTTGCACGATTTCATGTCCTATTAGAAATGGGAAAGAAAATTGCGATAGCTTGCTTGATTTCTGAAATATCCAGAAAAAACTGAAAACTTGCATTTTCTTGTTAATTACATAACTTTTTTGTTATTTAAGGCATTGCCATGAAATTTGGTAGGTTTACATAACTTGACACGAGCTACAAATTAAACGTATGAAACCTTTTCTAAGCATACTAGATGTCTGTGTTGTATAATAGACAACTTTTGATTTTCTTATGGGCGCTATGTTGAATTTTGGGATAAATAAATTGTAGTTTTTATTCTAATTTCAATGATGTGTAATTTTCTATGTTCTAATAAAAATGGCGACACACTCCATATTACTTTTATTAAATCAAGTATTAGCCATGAAAAAACAATTGAAATATAACCAAATTTTTTAAAACAAAAGCTATCCCGAGTTGTCATTTTAAATTCTATCAGTGGTTTTTTCATGGCTACTTGATTTAATAAAAGCAATGTGGAGTGTGCCGCCATCTTTCTTTTTAAACATAGATTATTACACATTGTTGAAATCAGAATAAAAATTACAATTTATTTATGCCAAAATTCAACATGGCGCCCATAAGGAAATCAAAAGTTGACTATTAAAACACCGACATCTAGTAGGTTTAGAAAAAGTTTCATGCGTTTTATTCGTAGCTCGTATCAAGTTATGTAAACCTACCAAATTTCATATCAATGCCTTAAATAATAAGAGAGTTATGTAATAAACAAGTAAATCGAAGTTTTCAGTTTTTTCAGGATATTTCAGAAACCAAGCAAGCTATCGCAATTTTCTTTTCTATTTCTAATAGGATATGAAATTGTGCAACTTTTCTCTAATTTAACCGATCTCGTAACGCTTACCGTTTAGGAGATGCCCATAGTGTGCAAGATAAAAGTGACCACCCTATATAGTATTACAATTTGAATAAACTATTCTGCCAATTGATGGTAAAACCATTTCAGCAGAGAATGAATGGAATTCGAGAGGCTTCCAAAGCCAACAAGTCATGATTATCAACTACAACGAAAAAGTAACCATGAAAGATGGCCCCATAAGCTTTGTTCGTCTCAAACCAATCGAGGGCGTCCGGGGGTTGGAAATATGAGAGAGTTCCAGTTTAATGTCCATTCCGAATAACACAACTATCACAAAAATATCCAAACGTACACACTTAGACAAGACCATCCTCTTTGCAATACTCCAGCGCTATAAAGGATGGAAGACACAAGAGAAGATCCACTAATCCAGTTTTTTTAACAAAAATAACAATTTTTTGCGAAAATTTCTGAACTAAAGCCTCCTTGAGAAACAACTAAAGTTAAATTCCTACAGAAAATCACTTACATTCTCGGTAGAAAGATATGTTTGCCTCGGTCACTAAATTAAAGATGGATCACACTCCATCACATAGTATTACAATTTGAATAAACTATTCTGCCAATTTGATGGTAAAAGCGGGTCTGCCCGAGATTGGATGAGGTTACAAAACTGTATTTTAATGGAACGAATGGGAACGGACGATAATAAAAAATTAAAAACAATCAAACTAATGCTTTTTTTGCAATCAAATCATAAAAACGCCATAAATTTAATATCGATACATTTTAAAAATTAAATTTTTTTTAACCAACATGACAAATTTGCGATAAAAATTTTTGTATGTTTATATAACAAGTAAAACTCGTTTGCACATAACTCCATTTATAATTTGCAACAATATCGAGAGAAGACAATCTTCCCGTCAAAACGGTATTTTAAAACTTGATAACGTATTTTTTTAATGCGAAAATTTTTCAAGATGTAAAAATAAAACAGACTTCGTCGGATGGTTGGTTACATTACGAAATTTTAAAGTGCCTTTATGCTTGAAAAATGCACACTCTTCTCTCACATGCCTTTTAAACAACTTGGAAGATTTAACAATTCGGATTGTAATCTACAAAGGATAATCTTGAAACGTGACACATTCACAAATGTGCAGATTACCTTTATCTTAAACCCACAAATATATTTTGTCACAAGTTTTATCAGTCGTTTGTTATGTAAGAGACAACGCCAACTGCACATTTTGTGTGTGAATGCCGAGATTCGGTAGGTAAAATGGTTTTAAACCATTTACGTTGACTGATGTAGGTAGAAATTAACAGACGGTACTTGACATTTGTATGGTCCTGCTTGATGTAGAATATAATGAAAATTAATAACTTGTAAAACCCAACAGCCACAGTGCTGCTCATTGAAGCTTTTGAAGTAACTTGATTTCAGTTTATGTTACATGTGGCTGTAGACTAACTGTACATGTGTACATAGTGTGATAATTCACGTTATTCCATATTATAAATTTTTGATAATGGTACTACCTACATAGTTGGGTGCCATTTTTGCTATTTTTCATAAAAAAATATTCCTTTATTTTATAGGAAGGTGTCGTGTTTCATCTTACGTTTTAAAGTCTCGTCAAACCTAGTCTAATGGCTCGTCCACACACACAAGCTTACCTTCCGATTTGGCCTGTGCAGGCCGCCTGCGCAGTGCAAACTGGAGCGTGTGGACACCGTTTAAGCGGCCTGCACAGGCCAAACCATAGCGTCTGGACAGCGTTCAGATGACCTGTGCAGGCCGTCTGCACAGGCAAACCGGAAGGCAAACCTATGTATGTGGACGGGCCTTAAGACTTATCAAGGCTTTTTTCACATAAATAGATTTCATGTTGTCTTTTATTTTTATCTCTTTGCAGCCTAAAAGTTAATTCATAAATATTAGTGTCATATCAACTTAGTTCCGTACTCTTAGTTAAATTAAGGCAAATCCGATCTGGCCTGGAAGACGTCTTGCTGTACTTTCGTATTTATTCGTTAGGTTAGTTCAAGAAACGACGTGTTAGGTTAGCTGCTGTTTACACGTTTGGATTGCTCATGCACAGCGACCCATTACAAGATACATAAACGTAAGTAATTAAATAGGGCGGGGGTAATTTTTTAGACCAATATTTTAATAAAATCAGGACGTTTCCACAGTTTTAAGTGGTGGAACTCTTAGTTGCCTAATACGAATTGCAATAAGTGCATACAAATAGTCTGCATAAAGTATAATGAAATCATCTCTTGCGTATTAATAAGTACAACCTCAATGTTTGTTTATATGAGTAAGTACCGGCAAAAGAAAACGATACAGTGCCCTACAAAATACTTTACTCGGGTGTATTATTGAAGTTCCAAACCTGACAACAGGGTGGTAATCATTTTGGCTTTCGATGAAGGGGATTTAACCTGTAAAATCATATTTGAGTAATTTTCTGCTGTCCTAATAATTTTAGGAAAAAAAGCTTCAAATAAAAGTTGTAGAGCATAAAATTCTATAAATAAATAAACATCATTTTTTCACGCTTCGTAAAGGCAAAAATTAGATTTGAAAATCTTGAAAATCATGAATTTTCAGAAACAACTGCTAATGTTCGTTAATTCATCGACAGCATTTATTTTTGTCAGTATGTCAAATTTATACCCCAGTCAGTGGTCACTGGTCAGGTTGTGAAAAAAGGGGAGGGGGGAGTACCGGATAAAAGATCATGTGGTTTTTGATTTTGCATATGTATGTACCTTGGCCGACCTAGGCCCTTATATGGGCCGTATTAAAAATCCAAGTTTTCTATTTTCTGGCCTCGGTACTACCACTTTTGTATCTCTTTTTTTTCGGTTTTTGCTCGATATCTGTATTTTCTGTGGTAGTTTTCAGTAGTTTTCCCTAACTTCTGGAAAAATTTTGTGTTTTTTGGGAACTATGAGGCTTAGAAAAACATGTTATTGGAGTAAATTGTAGCAAATTTTGTGCTCTGCAAAAAAGGTAAGAGTAATGCAGTAGTAAAGAGTCATCGAGCAAAAATAAAAAAAGTGACACAAAAGTGGTCATACAGTGGCGCGCACATGCGCGCGACATTAGAAAACTTCGATTTTTCTTACAATGTTCCAAAATCTAAAACTAAATAACTTTTTGCCAGGTAAAATGTACTTGGTCACTGGGCTATGTTTATATTAGTAAAATTAAGAGAGAAATCCATGGCTACCCTGTATCAAAGACCATAGAGACATAGACCATAGAGACTACCGAAATCTGTATTAAAAGATCAAAATCGCTTAGAATCCCTCGAAGTATAAACTTTTATTATCCATTTCTTCGTTGTTCCCACCTCGACAAGCTAAAACTTATTTAATGAAATATGCTTATGGTCTGTGGTGACTAGCGACATCTTCTTTAGCCGGGATTTTTTAATCACTTTTCGCCCATAAGCTATGACAGTCTTTTACTGTATAGTCTTTGGTTGTATTTTGCAAATCCCATCTTAAAATTTTTAATGTGGCATAACCTCGTGGGAAAGCCTACTAACTTTGATACAATACACTGACACACTGCAAAATCGTTATTTTATTCTAAACGGAATTATATTTAAATTTTTCCACCTCTAGTAGAGAGTAGATTAAAAAAATTGCTATTTAAACATATTTTATATTTTTTTGCAAAAGCAAAATGCATAGAAATTACGTAAGAAAGATAAATTACTTTACTTTCTTATACTAAAATTAGTCGTAAAATCTCACGATGCTTGCATAAATTCATTATAATGTAATTAAACTTTTTATGCAATTTCTGAAAAACTCGATTTCGCTACTCCATCATAAAAATGATTTTTACAGTATAAAATAAAATTGCACGTATCAGAACTATGCAGAGCGTCAATTTGAAAAGGAGCCAGGGGCTATCTCTGAAACTAAAAAATATATCAAAAATCGCCCGAAACCATTTAGGTAGTACGGAGGGGGAAAATCTGTATACAAGATGCCTCTACATCTAAACTTATACACTAAAATGTGAAGATCAAAAAATAGATTTCTTTAAATTTTAAACTCTTGTGGTTATTGGTCAAGGCTCGTCTTTCAGGTATTTATCAATTATCACTTTTCCACCATACATCTTTTCTGAAACTTGCGTTGAAAAAGTAGGATTCCTACTAGGAAAGTATGATCCCAGAGCAAATCTATCTATCCAATATAATAATAAAAATCTTTCAGCCCCGACAGATTTAAATGTCACTCCAAATACCCTATCCCAAAATATAGAAAGATAATCTGTTTACTGACTCACTCACACTTTATAAAAATTCTTTACCTCCTCTTCATAACTTTGAAAAATTCATGAACTCTTACTTCCTTTCATTAAAAACTGGGATTGCAGAACTAGATCCGTGTTTTTTCAATTAGTTGCTAACTCCAGCATCGGAGGTCTCTAACTTGTATTATCTAAATAAAACTATAATTACAGACCAATAATTATTAAAAGAATAAAATTTATCGTATTTAAAAATAAATTTTACTGTTAAAACGATTTTATTCCATTAATAATATTAAAATAATCTGTAATTTCCAATCGATATAAATTGTAAAGTAATTTCTAGCGGTTGATTTTATTAGCATTAAAAACAAATAAAATTGTCAAAGGCATTAACCAATAAAAAACCAGGAAGACGTAATAGTTTAATGTAACCGTTTGCAATTGACGATTGATTTTCATTCATTGTTTTTCATCAAGTTAGGCGCCAGTTTTAAAAAATACACTTTTTTTGACTTATGCAATAAATGCGGACTTCAGAGTGGCTAATTTAAAACTATAATTAACATCTGATTAGTATAAATTACAATTGATGTGAAATAAATTTACTTAATCGCGCCTTTTATATTTTCACAATTAATATTGTAACTATAAATTATATGATCGAAATGTATTATTTATATACAGGGTGGATGGCAAAATGTGCCACTAACGCTTTGGTATCATTAATTTGGAACGAGATGTCAATCTTAAATGGACCCTTAAGGTAGGTGTCAATAGAAAGAAATACACTTACTTGTGAAAAACAATGGTCCTATACAGACTAATTTTTTAGTTAAATTTTGCCTTATATTTTGAACAGTGTACAGCAATTATTGAAGAAAAAGAGAGAAAATACATTCTAAAATGTATTTTTCTTTCAGGGTTCTCAGGATGATTCTAAATGGCCTATCACAGTTTAGAACTTCATCCATGAAAATATGGTGGCGGACACCCTGTATAAGAGCTCAAAGCTTTGAAATTAATTGCCGTGTTCAACTGTTTATAATTACAATTTTCTTAAGTGCACAATTATTAACTTTGATAATTTGAAGTATCTGCAGCTAATTGGTAGCTTTTTATCGGATTAACCTAACAACATAAACTTTTAATGAATATTAAGAGCATTTTAATGTGCTAAAAATAAGTATTATATTAAACCACGAAGTACGAATAAGTGGAACAAAATAAAATAAAAGTTAAAAGTAGGTAAGACACAACGTACCTACCTTACAAAGGCTGTGTTATAATTTATATAAGGAAGTAATTTTTACCTATTCGGAATAACAAGAAAATGTATCGGAAATTTTCTCTCATTTCTTTTATTGCGTGAATCTTTTACAGATAGAAAATAATATAAATTAAGTATGTTGATTTCTTCTTCTTTATTATACCTTCCATGTCATATAATTCTACTTTAGATAAGTATACAAAATTTAAAAAAATATTTTTTTTTAATACTTTCTTAAAGGTTATTAAGTACTTTAAGTTATATAATAACTTTCGCCAATAATTTGTCACAAAATTAGCTTATTTATAAGTTTTCACTTTCGTTTATCGATATATCTTTAGGTTGAAATTAAAACAATACATTATCGGCTTACAATCACAAATATGGTTATTTCGACCTCGTCTATACAGCGTGTCCACATACGTATTCTTAACATATCGTGTAACTTAAAAATTCCTCTAATTTGATTTGTTGCCGGTCCCTCTACTATGATAAATACTTATAGCGTTTTCAACAGTAAAACCCTTTTTGGTCCCTCGTCGAACACATTAGTTATTACTCCTATTTAATATGAACAAAATTAAAAAAAAATAAATTACGAAAGGACCTATTTCTATTTCATCCCACTTACTCAAATCTGCATCTTAAATAATGAGTCGATTGACACGCTGTACATATACTTGCGATTTAAAAAAAATTCTACCGGAGAAGATACTAAGCTAGCTTCCAGTAACCATTTTGTTATCCAATCGTCTAATTAATTATAGCAACAACGTTACGCTGTAATATGAATCGAAAGACCATAACACAAGAGCAAAAATGTGCTCATTATTTACTGTAAAGCTTCTTACTTATTTTTTATTAAATTTATACATTCTTCATGGGTGGTTTGAACAAGCCATATAAAATTGAACATTGTTGGAAAGTAATTAATAATATAACGCAATTTGTGTTCATTGATGGAGAAACACTTAAAATAATAACACAAACGGTGGAATAGTACTCAACATGCCTTTATTGAACATTAATTATATAGCAGAACCAAGTACATCCTCAGAAGAAAAACTAACATATTTTATTTGTAACAATATTCGTAGCTCGTTCAAATAAGGGATGGGATAATGAAATAATCGCTAGTACGGGGTTGACTGCTGAATTGTTCTGGGATGACCTCCTGGAATCCGATAAAAAATGCACCACTCTGTGTTTCCACAAGAGAGAGCCCAATTGTGTGACACCACAGGATGGGGGTTGGTGTGCTTTTACCACATACTCAGAAGGTCACCCCATCACAGTTTAACAGTAGAACCTTTGTTAGAGATTACTCCCTTTTGAACCTCATTTTTTAATCTTTTTTGACTGATCTATTCAAGATGTAAATAGAATCTCTTATTTCCAGAGAAGAAGAGTTTAAACTTCTCCGTTATCAAAAACCGTCACAAACGGACAAACACTCAGACAAACTTAAAGGTAGAGAGAGAAATAGATGAGCAAGTGTATGAGTCAACAGATATATGGACTGACGAACGTGTTGATAGCTTGATAAGTGAACAATCAGGCAGATGGATATGGCAATAGCTTCATAGAGAGACTATCGGATAGGCGAAGCGATCAGAATAGTACACGAATGTTTTGGTACATTTTGGTTCCTTGCTAAACTATCAACCCCTAAGCAATTCGGCTAATATTGTGAGTCCAATTGGACAAGGATGTGGAACTAGTACTCCAATCAAATCTATGCCAACGACCGAAACTTATTGTGGAAAAAAAACCGAAACAGATATTTATTTCTGATACCATGTTCAGATTGTTTAATGCCTCGATCTATACTCATGGTGACGACAGTTTTTATGAATGACTGAGCATGGTCTCCAGAATCATGGCACATGAGTTGCCCGGATGTTTTTGGAAAGATCCAATTATGAGAAAAATGTTAAAATAAATACATCAACTAGTACAACTACTACAACTCTAATCTAACGTAACTAGGGGTTCACGCGAGTCTGCGAGAAATTGCGAGAGTCTCGCATGCTCGCCTCGCCTCGCAAAAAGTTGCAAGATGCGAGGCGAGGCGAGTAAGATTTCAAACGCGAGGCAAGATGCGAAACGAGAAAACGATTTTACCTTGCGAGGCGAGACTCTCGTCTCGTAGTTTTGCGAGATCTCGCGAGAGTAAAACTACTTGTTGCGAGGCGAGCGAGAAACGCTTATTTCTCGCGAGAAATCTCGCATGTGAACCCCTAAACGTAACTTATAATGCCACAGTCGTTGAACTTCTCATCTCAATAGCGAGGTTACTACAAGAAAAATAATATGACTCAATCCTCCAAAATTTGATATACCTATTATTAATCAACTGAATGCTTTGTGTGAAACTTGTAAAGCGTATCGTTTATAAAGAAGTTTAAAATATAATTTTTGAACATTACAAAAGTATGTTATACCTACTATCTAAAGGGAAATTAACGTCAACTTTTCAGTTTTTAGTAATTAACAAACAGCCCACACAAATACATTTTTTAACTCGACATCTAATTTATCTACAAATATTAACGTAAAAGTATAAATCCCCCATTGATAATCTTTCCATTCAATTTATTCTTTTATTAACCTTAAATAAGAATTACTAATTACTAATATATCTGATGTCCCAAGAATGGGTGCATGGAAGATTGCATCCCTTAAAAATTTATATTTTTGTATGACCGCAGCTCCCAATCCTTATGACCAAGAGTTCCAGTCACCACCCTGTATACAGGACCTACCCATTTATACGGAGATACAGACCAAACTTGTACTTTTTACAAGGAACACCTTGTATATTGTTACATATTTGGATTCTACTTTCGATGACGATCACAATGATAGGTTGTGGGTTGATTGGGGCGAGTTCCACCTGTATCAAGATATTGTGCATTTTATTTCTCAAATAGGCCAATCCTATTACATAACGTATGTAACAAACGATCATCTAGGAACTGTCTTACATCTCTGTGAAAATGTAGTGCCGAAACCATATGTTTTGCTGCGTTTCCAGATCAACATCTTGCAGGTGTTAAGATAATTGTGTTCTCAAAAATTCGTAGTAGCGTTAACCAGACAATAGATGACCGTTAACCATTATAGTGAGCGAGTCAAGTTGACCTGTTTTTGCATAAATGCACCATACCTTGGCCCACACTTACCAACCCATACCTGATTTTGATCGTTGAATTTAAATAATGCAATAATATACGCTGATGTGTCCCAATTTAATAAAAGGATACCTATAAGTTGATATGTGCCTTGTAAACGGATCACCCTGTACATTGTATAATATGTAAAGATATTTTCAAGAATCGCAGCTCGAGGACAACTATAACCATGCACTTCATGTACAGTTAGCCTCACAATTATGTGCGCTTTGCTCTTATTGGTGCTCACTCAGCTTCACTCTAATTGGAGAGATTATCTCTGGTGTTAAGTCCTCGTATACGCCAGAGTGGTTATTAGCCAACAACGACAAAAGTACAGAAGGGGAGGTTGTTGATTTACTACTTGTTGGCAAAATAAAGTTACCCCTCAATTTACGTATGGGGTGTTATGATGGTTACATCCACAATTCGTGCTAAACGTATAACCAGGGTGGCCATTAATTGTGAGGCTAACTGTACAGTCTTAAGTGCACACACCGTTGTGACACCTGGTATACCAATCAACCAAACGTCAACAACTTTTCATTCATTATTTTCCTTATTTGTCTCGGTCATCTCCCGCAATATGTGATTAGAATTACACACTGTTAATAATAATAATTACCTTTAGTTTGAGTCATTCATACTAATGAACAAGCCTGAGGAGTACCCAACACACACAATCTGCTTTAAGTGTAAATTTTTTTGTAATTTCTAACAATATGCCATTTAAACAATTCGTGCGATTATTTTCCTAATAACTATGAAAACGAATTCTGTTTCAAATTAACAATTTGTTTATAATGCGTAGTAGGCTTTACGAATTATGGTGTTTCACGATTTGAAAGTACTTTAGACTTTATGGTCTGCTGATTTACCTCAAGCTATGACCGTAGAATTTAACACTGGCAGTGAAACTTAGCCAAGTAGAAAATTATAACTCAAATTCTTTAGCTATAACAATTACGTACAATTATCAACATTATTATACAATATTTTGTAATAGTTTGTTATTGTAATAAATGCAAGTAATGCAAGGTCTTTTTAAACCCTACACATATTATTTCTTGCAGTTTACTACCACCCCTTACATCATATTACTTTTTGTAATTTAATTGCATTTCTTTCATTTTGAAATAAAGTTACTTGGGTATGTATAAGGTTTAATTAACAATCAACAGATGGAGCTTCCTTACTATACTCAGTGTAGAACTTCCCAACCTTAAGTGACCTCGAGTGGTCGCAGATGAGTCGAATCCTCATAATTTTGGCGGTGTCTAACCACTAATTCAATATCTGCCACAGAAAAGTACTAGAACAAGAAATACTTGTTAAACACATTGTCCCACCCCTTGTGCCCTTTCAGAGCCACGTTAATCTAATTCAAAAGGGTCTTACTTTCCAGACCTCATCTGTAAGCTTTAAGACCATCTGGCAGCAAGTAAACATAGCTCTGCAAGAAAAGGGACAAAATACACTGGTCCTGATTCGGCTCGAAAGGCCCAACGTTACGACCCTCTGGTAGTAGATAAGCAGGAGTTTTATCCAACACATGTCTTCCAACATTCTACACTCTGTACTTGCGAGCTAGATTACTCCATTTGGAACCCTCAACTTACTGCGAGTCTCTCGAAAGATAGTTATCGCTTCACGAATAGATATCTTATTCCTAAATGTTGAAAAACTGATTTCAGACATTGAAATAGTTAAGTTATGGAATGTTATGGATCCATAACCTTCCAGAGACTGGCCATTAATTGCTTGTATTTTTACCTGCGTTCTTGTTGTTTAAGGCAATACCAAAAGAACAGATTTTGATTCAGTTTCACTTTTTAAAAATTTATTCCACCAAATAGCCTGAGTGCGGCACCGAGTAACATATTTCCGATTTTGTTAATTCTTTTTTATAGCTTTGATTAGATTTCCATTACAATCGAGTTATTATAAGCGCGCCTAAAAATTTCCATAACCTGTTTTATTATTTTATAGCCCATGACAGTTTTATATTTAACGGCATTTTTATTAATTGTCATTGTCTCTGTTGGTGGAGACGATCATGTAAATTTTTTTACAAGATGTTGAATTTTTGCTCCAAATTTTGAAGACTATTTTCGTTCACGGACCGTTATCATCGAAAGGACTAACATTCTTTAGAATTTTTCCTAAAACGATGTTAAATAAAAGTAGGCTTAGCTATAGTTACATTAGTCACTTCATTTAATTCCAATATCTATATGTACGAGTATTGGTTCTGAGAAGCCCTTGAATTCTTTTATTTTTATTTTACTATAGGGTGTGTGTATCCTAGATTTCTAACGTAGTTTTGATGTTCTCTTTGGTGGCATACTCCGATAACGTCTTCTAACATGATTCTCTCACGTGCTCTTTGTATGTGGATGAAGCAAATGCATAATTCGCTGAAGTCTCCAATTCTGATTATGTATATCTTGTTGTGTGTGGCTACTACTATTTCTAATATTCAATTTCTCTCTTTCACGATTAAAGTTCTCATCTACAGATTGTCTAAAATAACGATGTAGTTTAACTTTGGTAAAGGACCATTACGAGGCACTTAGCAAGATAGAAGAATGACACAGGTTTGGAAGAAAAGTAACTAGTATCAAAGACTTATACAGTAAGAGATTTTCATAGCGTAAGGGCTGAATGTGACTAAAAATTGCCGCTAAAAAGAGGTCGCTAGTCACCACAAGCATATTTCAGTGAATAAGATAGCTTGTCGAGGTGGGAGCAACGAAGAAAAGGATAAAATAAATTTATCCTTCGAGAGATTTTAAGCGATTTCGACCTTAAAAGCCTTTCACATTTTTTAATATGGGTTTCGGTAGTCTCTCAGTGCATGGTCTTTGCTAGTACTGAACGATATAATTGGAGCTGAAAACAGATGAACAGGAATTGTTTCTGGTGATCATCAACAGCCAGAGGACTCGAGAACACAAACATCATGTTCTCCTATTGCTTTAAGTTATTATTTAATACCATCTATAATTATTTTTGATGACTTAAAAAACCTTCCAATCCTTCTCAAGTATAGCAATCAAGTTCATAAGTATTAATTTAGAAAATTGTAATTAAATAAGTTCTTACAACTATAACACACACAAGACACTTCATCATATTATTATAATTATTATTACCACATTTACAACCCAATTTATTATGTTAAAAGAAAAGTAGCTGTTTATTTACTAATGACGACTTGATATATGTAATTAATCTTTCTCTTAAATACCTTTCTAAATAAATAAATTTTTGTACTAAATCTTTAATACAGCACATACACACAATGAAAAGTAACCTGATCAACTAAGGTGGTATTAATAGGCCACCCATTATGATGTAATTTCCACTTTGGTGGGCCTTTGAAACTGCGAAATAAAACATAGGTGTTATATTTCACTTTCATACCAATTTAGACAAACTCGAAAACAAACAATAAAATGTGTAACTCGAAAACGGAACCAGTTGGCGTTGAAAAAAAATTTAAAAATTCGGCTTTAATTCAAACAAAATAAAGAATTTTCTAATTATTACCATAAGTTACTTAACAGTTTAGAAATAAATATTTATAATACCAAAAAAATGTTTAAAATGTAACTTATAAATTGATGCTAAATTACACATAAATTTTCATCCAAGTCGCAGAGCCGGCTCTACCCACTGTTCAAACGGATCATTTGACACAGGCACGAACATTATGGGTAGACAATTTACGGTGGAAACCAACACGAAATATTACACAGAGACGCGTAAAAATGGCTTTTTACCGATCAGTGGCGGAAAGAGGTTGACAAACAGTGACCTCACTAGATATCAAGAAGTACCTAATTAAATACTCCTCTATGTGTAATTTTTTTAGCTTTGGCCTATCAAAAACATTTCAACTGGTAGTAAGCTAAAGGTTGAGTTCAACAGGATCGGACTGGCAGGTCGGCAAGTCGGCAATTTCTGACAGAGCCAAATGCTTTTGGGGGCCATATAGGGTGGCATCGACACAAGAAATCTCTCGTCTCGACTAGTTATTTCTTGTCTTCACTTGAATTTGAAGAATTTTTAAAGGCAAGAATTCTTCGAAACAAGAAAAAATTTTTTCTTGTCTAGCTATTCAAGACAAGACAAGAAATAACCAGTCGAGACGAGATTTCTTGGTTTTTGGCCCCCAAAAGCAATTGACCCTGTCAGCAATTACCAACTTGCCAGTCCGATCCTGGAGTTCAGCATCGTTCTATAAAAGCGCCTTAATGCTTATAATAAAGACGACAAATCAAAGAGATTATTGCTGAGCTAGACAAAGAAGTACCAAAGCCGACCCTGCATAAGTCAGTAAGTAGGAAGATTTCAGTTGAATATGTTTAGGAAGTCTCCACGTTACATTTTCAAAAATTCTACTTTAAATTCTTTTAATTAATGTGCATTTATATACACAGTACATAAATAAATAAAATTTTGGACAAAAATCAATAAAATGATGGGAAAATATCAATCTCATTTAAATTCCATTAGCCATTAAAATATAACAATTTAGGATACCTAGAGAAGAAGACGTTAAAAAGGTTACCTCGCCAGAAACCTTGCTGTTAAAACAAAAATGAAAGCAATGTAATATGTATGACGAAACCTCGAACGAAATTAAAAGAATTGATCGTTTATGATCCACGCATGATTAAACAATTATTATTTTTAATTTTCAGTGGCGTGGCGTATCTACACCTACAAGCGACAAGAGGGCTGAGTCACATTGAATAAGGAGCTCTGAAAGTTTGCTTTTGTTTATAAATGATGTACGAGAATAGTGCCACAGTGGACAGTAAGCAACCTAATATAAAAGTGATGCCAGAGGGCACCGAAAAATTGATAAATTAGATAAAAAGGGAAACCTGAATTAAAGAAGGAAGTTATTTTTCCAAGACTGGCATTCCTACACTATTGATAGCTTTTAATAGGCACATAGGCATAGGCCAGGCCTTTATAATTTTAGCTAAATTCTCAAAAACAGAGGTTACCCTGTATAATGAAGATTGGGGATACTTCAGGGAGGCGCTTCTCTTTTTGTGGTTTCGACGAAATGTTGAAATAACGAGCTCAACTTCTAAAAGCGTTAGACCTACACGAAAATAACAGCAGATCGTCATCTCATCTACAGACCATTCGGATGTAGTTGCCAAGACTTAGATAATTTCAGCGGATGGTGAATTCGAAATAAACCTTGATCTATCGAACAAATATTGGTTGTAACCTTAATAACACGATCTAGGAAGCTTCTGTCACGGAAGTATATACTATACCTTAGAACATAACACATCCAGAAGGACGGTTAGCAACCGTTGCATATAAAAAAAAAGGAATTCACATTTTAGTAGTATATGGATGACTCGTTCATTCCGTCGAGTTTACATTATCATTGGCTGTCATGATCTTTCCTTATAAGTGAGAGTATAAGCAAGTATAAACAAGCATAAGCAAAAAATTTCTATTGGAGAAATTGAGCGGAAATCGCTATACTTAAACGTTCATTGCGATCCATATTATTAGCTAAATGATTCTGTCCTGGTAGAGTAGGGGATATTTCTTTATTCAATGAACTAGACACTATTCACCGACAAGATGCAGCTAAGCCACTCCCAAAAAGCGTGTAATATTCGAATAGAAGTTTTCCATTGGTCGAAATTCGGTTTACAACACTCACAAGAATTGACATGCGTCAACCTTATTTGACAGAAATTTGTAGGAGTGGCTTAGCTGCATCTTGTTGGTAAACAATGTATAGGAACTACTTAAATTATTGAATTAAAATACTATCAGGAAAGAGTGATAGAAACCGTTGCCTATAGCAGAAAGTAGTACGGAAAGAGCGATTTTGAACCCCTAATGTCATTGGCTGTAATAGTCTTTCCTAATAGGAAGGGCTATAGCAACCGTTGCCTATTGAAGAAATAAAACAGAACCGCTTTTTAACCCCCAACGTGGTCACATATTGTTGGTTACAATGCTCCTTCCTGATAACAACATAATATTTTAATTTAACGACTACAACGTTTGTATATTTGTGTGTCGAAAAAGACTTCTATACCGAGACAAATTAATAATTATCTACTACACGTTGTTTTTTATTCGACAGTAAAAAAATTATCTGGTGTCTGAAACAGTCATATTTTGGCCTGATTTTGGCTTCTGGTGACTTCTATAACTTTTTTATTCCATAGGAGAGATTTCCCACTACCCCTCTTCAAAGCATTGATTAAAAACGATTTCCACAGCTCTTTTGAGAATTGGCATTCACGTTGGCATAAATGTGTGACAAGTCAAAGAGAGTACTTTGAAGGGTGTTAAGCCATATTTAGAATTTTTTAATTAATTTTTGACAATGAGTTCTTTAAACACAAATAAAATTAGAAAAGTGGAAAAGACGTTAGCGTTTATTCAGGAAACAATTGCTACAGAAAGTAAAAGAGAGGAGTGGACAATATACAGACCATTTTCAATTGGGTTAACTTTCATCACCTTTTAATTTTTTTCTAATATTCCATGCTGTTCTTCAATTAAAGCAACAAGCAATGCAGAATTAATTAGCTTTTATAGAGCTCAAATGATTGTAAAATGTTGGGATCAGAAAGGAAGTCCATGAGAAGGTGTTTCAAGTGGTATTTAGGAAGACTTGTTAAAAAGGTGTGCTTATATCTAAAAAAATGCAAAATTGGTAACTATTCAAAAACACAATTTTACTATTTTTCTAATCCATAAACTTATGATACGAAGGACCTGTTATTAAACGTAAAACAAGAACACCAGATCCGAGAGGTCCATGCTCCTCGAAATGCTACCGTGTCGCTTATTGCAATTCAAATTTAAATTTACTAATCCTCAAACAAGTTATATTTATAAATCAACCTAACGAAGATTTGTATAAATAAATTTTACAAATTACAGTTAATCCACTCGCATCATTCACAAGAAAATCCTATTTAATAAACATAATTTTTTAAAACCAAAATTCAATTATTTATTCGCAATTTTACTACACTGTTTTGGCTTTTTTAACCAACTCAGCAATTGTTAAAATACAATTATTACAACTTCCGACATCCAAAGAAAAAAGTCAATTGCTCCTGATTACTCTAGTTTGCAACGTCAATAACTAATTGTTGTTACGTTAAAAAAAATTAAAATGTGGCCATGAGACGACCTTTTTGCACGTATCAAAGCTAATTCCACACGATGTTTTGGATTTGAGGGGTCTTGAAAGGTCAAAAAATTAAAAAAAAATTATTGATCACGGAGTACTTGTACGAAAAAATAAAAAATTGAATGAAGCGATTGTTGGCTTTCGATTGTCTTGACACCAGGTGTATATAAAACGAGTAAACCGACCTTCCATAAAACAATAAGTTGCTTTACTTCTTGTGGTAGCCGCTAAAGTATTATATAAAAATGTGGGCTTGCAAAACAAAAGTGGTTCAAAAAATTCAATTCATGGGTCGTTTATCTCTTAATATCAGATATGTCAATAACGATCACAACAAGTGACCTAATTTTTAACGTTATTAAATGTAAGTGGGTGGTTTTTGCAAAAAAAACTTAAAAGTGCCTCTAGCATTAAATTACCTTAATTTGTTCGGCGTAGTAGAAGAATAAAACGCAATTATTATCTGGAAAGCAATAGCCTTGCTGTATTAAGTACTATACATGAAAGAAAATTAGGAATATAATGTAGTAAAATATATATTTTTTAAATATCGGAGTATTTTGAAATTGAACCTAGGAAGTCGTTTATTTTAGTAATAATTATTTATTAATGATGTATGGAAGTTTAGAAGCACGTTTCTTTATAAATGTACACTCATGTATAGTCTTCTGATGAGCTTTAAAAGTCGTTGAGACTCTAAACTTTCGAGTTACGATCGAAAAAATAACGGGGACTAACTAACATGTCGAAACACTGCAATGTTACCAGCTTCCAGTTGAGATCAAGCTAAGGCCACACTTTTAGCTAATTTACATCTTTTACAACTTTTGATAGACCAGAAGTAGTCTTCACAAAACCCCTCCCCCACTACGCGTTAAAATTGTCATGGCATACATTCCAAGAGCAGGAGTTTAAAAAATTTTTCTAAATTTTATTTTTATCACGAATAAGTGTAACAAATATGAATGATATTTTGCACTTAGACATTTTACACACACACTGAGGAGCTTATAAAAGATTATTTATTCATAAGAGGTCTATTTGGATGACCACGACCCACGATAGGGGTGGAGTAAAATGTAAAGTAGAGTGATATGCACTACTAATAACATATTAATTTGCAGAACGGGACTCTGACTCATCTACACGAAGAATTGGGTAAATTTAATCTTGCTAAATCTGAATTATGTAGTTGATTTAATTAGCCCCTATTTTTAATGCATGAAAAATCCTAAGATGAGTCATAAGATCCTTTATTAGTGGGTAAAGAAAATTGTATATTCTTTGTTGTAATTTTTATATCTTCGATACGAACACCACGAAATATTATAAGAAATTTCTTTAAAAGAGAAATATAGACCATTAAAGATCTCCGTGGAGATATTCAAGAACTCTTTCTTCTTAACAATAGAAAACTGTCTGCATTCAACCCTACTAGCAAGTACTACTCTGCATGGAGGAAGGTAGGTTCTAATTAAGTACTAAACGAAAGGATCAACTGTGGAGAAAATCTGAAAAATAATTTAAGAAGAAAATGGGAAGAATCCAAAGTTCTAGACAAAACTATTAACAACTTTTCTTATTTTCAAAACAAATTACATACAAGCAAAGAAAATGTACAATATAGTATATTGATCTAGAAGCGATACTCCATTTAACTCGTAGGCTCCGTTTTTAGTGACCTTGAACTATGGGCGCCATTTTGTTAGAATATTTAAGTGGGAAATTTAAATTTGAGAAAACGATCTTTTATTTCTAAATATCACTTGTTAGCAAACTTATGAATTTTTACTAACACCCTAACAGACCCTTTTCATTATTATTTTGACATTTCTTATAGAGGACGTGATAAAGTTAAGGTTAGAACGTCTTCAAAACTAGCGTCCATAATCCTACATTTGACAGTCCTGGTAAACATGTGCACTAGAAATTGATTCTCCCAAACCATAGCGACTGTCGCTTCTTTATCAATATGGAATATATTGTGGATATTTTTTGATACAAGTACTGTACTACATCCCGAACGTATAATCGGAGGTATTCGCAGTTAAATAACCAATTAATTTACACAATTAGCCTGTTTACAATTTTAACGGTTTTAAACGAGTGAGTAGCTTTTCAACTTTTCTTCTTATCCCAGTCGTGCAGTAATAATAGTAGCAAGTTTCCTTACAATTGCATTCTCCCGCTTTATCCGATTCATCCTAACCAATGAGTTTAACAAAATAATTATGCTCTTATTACGTTAACAGTGTTGTTAAGTGATAAAATATGAGTGCGTAAAGTGGGTACTTACATAGTGCGTCAATTTAAAAAAGAGCCGGGAGCTATATCTCTGAAACTATTACGGCTATTATTATTACGGGGGGGGGGCGGATCTACTGACGTAGTAAGTGATGCACCCTCATTTACTCTCTAAGCTTTAGCCATCCCAATTAAAATTACAACCTCCTACTTATGATGCATCATTGGAAAGCCCTTAAAAATGCTTTTCAGTGGTACCAACTTAAACTGCATTTGGTTGAATAATTTTCATTTCATTTAAAATAAAAAACTAAAGTCGGTTTTAGAACTGTTGATGTATCACACGTATGGAGTTGCTATTTAAGATTTTTGAATTGGTCGAAGTCGATGTATTAAATAGCTTATAATTCCATATAATCCTAAACACCAAGTAAATTTAATTAAATTAAATAATTAAAAATTTATTCAGAAATTTATTTTTATCCCAATCGTCTAAACTTAAGGCCCTAAAGCATGAATTTGAGCCTCAAAACTATCCTTTCCTGCATTTTTTTGGTTTGGCGTTTAGGATTCTTTAGAATTGAATGTATACAATACGTTATCAATTTTGCAGAATTTTAATCGATAACATGAAATATTCTCGCGATGACGTGTTTGAAAATTTGGAATTTTAAACACCGGACTGCGACGTCTATCATACCTGTAAGTACGTAATTAGTCGTGTCTCTAAAATAATATTTTGCTTTAAATTTTTATGCATATATATATAATAAATATTAAGTGACCATAAACCCATTTATTTGAACCGATATAAATATAGGTGTAACATTAATTCGTAATTGAAATTCGATAACTTGGAACAAAAAAATTACCGTTAAAACATTAAAAAATTTTTAGAATTAAATCAATTAAAAAGGAGCATGCCATAAAAATTGTATAATATTAAAAATTTGCATGGACATTAATTTTTTACACACTTAATTTATAGGCGAAATGTTTTTAAGTGCATTTGAAAATTGCGAAATTTATGATGCACGCCAAAAATGAACTAAATTAATAGCCTAAATCACATGGTGATAAGTTGATAAATTGTTAAAATTTGAAGATGTTGAACGTCTTTTAAAAAAAAAGTTGGCAAGCCAAAATTATGGTAGTGAATTTGCAAAGTCATTAAGGTCGCAATTAAAAGATGTTTGACAGATTTAGTTTTTATGAAATTTGAGTATGCTGTTTGAGGTTAACAAGAGATATGAATGGGTCGATAATTATCATAGTACAGATTTTTTGGTGTGACACTACTCTCTTTAAAAATTAAAACGTATGTCATGATTGACCGCATAGTTTTCCAACTTTATGTAATTAACTATAATTAAACATTTTTTATCCACATTTGCAACATGTCTATAGTCGATTGTTAAATAACTGATTGATTATAATATCAACCTCAAAATTTGGATTTTTAACAAACGTGTCCTCTTTAGCTAATTAAAGGCCAATTTTCACATAGAAGTGCAGCGTGACGCTGGAAATAATGCTGCTTCCACAAAAATAGTTGTTTTTAAAAGCAAAGATCAGAGCAGTGCAACAAAAACACGAGAGCAAGACAAATTCAAAATTCAAGATAGGTACCTAAAAACAGTTGGAAGATATCAAGACGGACAAAAGGAATACCAATATTTACTTGACCTTGAGATGACCTTGAAAACCTCTGCGAAGGTTAAGTCAACATTGGTAAGTGTGAACTTGTAGCTTATATTAGATATTCTTGTAGCTAGCAACACCTAGTTAAATCTTTTTCTGGGGCTATGAAAAGTGTGAATTTTTGGCTAAATGCCACTCTCAACTCTTTCTATTTAGATTAGACAGCTTTAATCGATCCGAAGTCGTCAGTAGTTTTACTAGGTTGTCCTCCACCTTATTTGCGGTTTCTCACTCGATCTTGTGTGGTCTAAGGTCTCCACTGCCGTATAATAAATAACCCATGGCCATCATGCTGTCCAGCAGTTTACCCAGCGAAACTGGGACAAGCTAAAAAAAGCTTTAGCTTTAGTTATGGAGCATATCTAGACATAGGCTTTCCTGTCCTTTATTAACGTGATTTTTAGCATGTGATTTAAGCTGTAAACTGTAAGTCAAGACCAGCAGTCTTGCACAATAAAAGCTAACATCTTCGGTAAGAACCAATGAAGAGAAAGGCTACGTTAGGTTAGGTTAGAGTAGTAGGTTTACTGCAAATTATCAATAGACAGCACCCTAAAGTAGCACCACCTAACTTAACCCCCACCCTAATCTAACCTAACATCTTCCGTAAGAACCAATGAAGAGAAAATAGAGGGTAGGTTAAGGTAGGGTAAGTAAGAGTAGGTTAGGTGAGAGTAGTGTAGGTCAAGCAAGGCCAGGCCAATTTGCAGCAAATTATCGATAGACAGCACCCTAAAAGTAGCACCACCTATCTTAACCCCCTACCCTAATCTAACCTAACATCTTCCGTAAGAACCAATGAAGAAAAAAATGAGGGTAGGTTAGGTTAGGGTAAGTAAGGGTAGGGTAGGTTAGGTTAGAGTAGTGTAGGCCAAGCAAGGCCATGCCAATTTACAGAAAATTATCATTATACAGCACCCTAAAAGTAGCTATCTAACCCCCTACTCTAATCTAACCTAACATCTTCATTTTATGAAAAATCCGGAAAAATCTCATGCTCTAGCGAAAAGATTTGGGTAGACTTTACGATCACGTAAGACGTTCGTCTATGGATGGTCTTGGTCTTGCTATCGCCGATGTTCTACTCTATTTGATTTAACTCGACCACATTTGATTAGCTCAGAAAAAGAGTACCGTTGTGTAAATCTGAATTTGATTAAATGGAATTTCTTACGTTTTATTTAATAATTATTTGACTTATAAAGACCCAACACATTTTAATAAAATGAAATGCAAAAAAATAAGTTACAACCCAATAGTTTGAGAGAGAAACCACACAGTTACAGTCAAAACGTACAGTCAACAAATTGACTGTAGCTAACGCCTATATAAAACCAATTATTGATTTTGGTGTAATTCCAAAACAATTTAATTAATTAAATGTGCAAAATTCTTACCACATACTTAAGCATGTTAATCAACCTATAATAATAAGCATCACAATAACTTCCCGTATCACCCCGGTACATTATTATAACTTCTATAAGAGCGTGCAATATTGAAAATGGCAGTTCTCTTGATAATTTGTATGTTCGCAAAGAAAAATATTTCAACTAACACTAAAATTAAAAAATCGATTGATATACTAAGTAAAAGTATTGTTGTCATCAACTTTTATGTACTTACGTAATACAGATTAATATCCGTAAAATTGAGTGTGAAATGATTTCTACCCACTTTAGTTACTTATCCGTTAATGTTAACGTATTTGCTACTAGTAACTGCTTGTCACTTCCATAAATTCTTTATCGTTGCAAAATTTTTTAAATATAGGCAAACAAATTAAAATTTAATTATAAATAAGAGGTGACGAATTGAAATAATTTAGAAAATTTACTACTTTTATAAAAAAACTAGACAACGCTTAACCTTCAATTTAAAATTCAATTACAGTTTATCAAATTAATGGTTCCCATAAAACAATAAAATTATGGTGGTGAAATTAAAATGATTTTGAAAGGAAAATGTAGATACTCGAAAACGCAAAATGAGTAAAATATCTCCAATTTCTAAAACAAAAATACTTTCCTAATATAATAAATAAGCCCGTAGAGACTGGACATCGACTGGGTTTTGGATGCAGTAGCTTTCTAGTCCAGGGATGCAATCATACTATCAGGAGCGACAGCGACGTCGAGATGGTGTTGGGAACTGTCCGACAAGGGATCGTGAGCAACTCTAGATAGGACGAGTGGAGGGTGAAGAAGTTTAGCAAATCATATTTACATCATCATCTTCTTCACAATTCATCCACATATCTACATCATCATCAAACATTTATTTATCTTCTCCATCGGTTTTTCTTATCCACAAAAAATCTACTCTATCCTATCACGATACTCAAGCTCTCTCTTCGGATGCTACAGTAGATACTCGAATATTTATCGGTGTAAAAGAAGTATTTAACCTTGTATCTCAGCACCGACAACTTGGTGAAATAAGAAACTGGCAATTTGTCAGTTCATTTTACGGAAACGAATTTCGTTATTGGATTCAAAAGATATAAAATTTAGTAAGCGATTAAAAACAAATAAATAATTCACAGTAACTTATAGAAGAGGACAAAGTGAAAGTTAACAAAGTAAAAACTTGATGGCTATCACGATGGACCATTTATATTTAATTAAGGGCCACATTTCACCATTATAAAAACGGATATAACATAAATATTTCATTCGAGTCCTCTAATGTCTAATGAGTAATGAAAGTAAAATTATATTGTTTTAAGATATCTTTATGAGCACACTCTTCTTTTAATGGAAAATTAAAAATTTTGTAAGAAAGTATCATTGGTATTATTGTGTGTAGAAACTTAAAGGATTTGTACCACATCCACATGTAGGTACTCCAGAAACCTAGAAGAGTAATTCCAATTATCCATGACATAAAAAAGAAAAACAATTCAAATTTTCTTAAGAACGAGTCGGCTTGACTCTTGTTTATTTATGCTATAACATAACCAACGTTAAGACTACGGCCTTATTATACATGCTAACCTGAACCGAACTACACATTTTACTGGATCAATCAAAAATTCTGTGGAATTGGACCAACCAAAACCAAAGATACGGGAAAACACCAACTCAGCAAACCCTGATATGAGTAACCGGTCATACAGATATTGAACGCAGTGAAGAAGCGTAGAAATTTTCAAACAAAGAGATGTGGAACATCCTGGACAGGATCAGAAGCTGTGTTTTTCTAAATAAAACGCAGTAAGAGAGAATATAGGGCGTTAAGTTCAAAAAGGTTACCTTAGGAGGATGACATCCCTTTTTTTTCAAAAGAAATTTAAATCTGCTCAACATCGATAAAATCTTTCGATATTTTTTCATTGTCGATAAAATCTTGTGTAGTCAGTTTTACTTTCATTACAAGGCTTTTAACATGAAAATCGTTTAAATTTAAACTCTCTCACATAAATGAGCATAATTTTAATATAAATTATATCAAGTACAACCTTAATATACTCGTTAAAGTGAAAAATCACGTATTCTAGTACCTTACTCAGTATGAATTTGAATGAAAAACAGATCGCGAGTATTAGATAAGTTAAAATGACTCAAAAAGTCGTCGTTATGATGAGATTTTACAAGTACGAAAGTGAATTGTGACAATTTTCATGACTCACGTTCTTTATTGTACGTTTCTTTTGTTCGACACGGGCTTAGATAAGTTTATTATTATAATTGAAAATTATTATTAATCAAGGGATTTACCAAATGAAAGTTGGTTCGTTTGTTACATATATAATTAGCATTTATTTGTATACTATACCTACGTTGACATTTATTTTCTTTATTCTATTGAATTAGATGAGAGTGTATGTGGTTGATTAGATGGTTTCATTTTATTACAAAGAGATCGACATAAAAGAGGTTTATCATCTGTTAGAAAGGTGACAACAATAACAGAAGGTGTGACATATTTTAGATGTTATCAAAGTGTTTATTGAAATTCTAAAGGTTAGGTGACAAAGAAAATAGTTTCGTTAAATAGAGCACACAAGTGCATAATAAAAATTAAGAATTATGTAACTTGTCAAGAAATATTTACAGGTTATGTAATTGTTAAATCGTAATTTATTTTATTAAATACATTTTGCCCGAGTGTCTATTAGTAATAATCCAACTAGGATTTTTGCGAAACTAATATAAAACTTATGACATTTAAAAATAAACGGCTGTCTTAAAATTCACCTTGAAGCACATTTTTTGGCGATGACTTTCTTTGTAATGAGAGATTGTATCATAATACCTATGTTCGAATTTAAATCGTATGCTAGAAGCTAAATCTTGTCTTTCGTGTCCAACAATTACTTAAACAAATTCAGAAACTAATGCTTTATTAATCAGTGTAGGCCTGGTGTAGGCGCTGCTAGACCACTAGGCGTCCACGTAGAACCCTGCGTTCATATTTCCAAACTATTTCAGTAAGGATTGCGATTGAGGTCAAAGCACACTTTAAGGTCCATTTTAAAACATTCGTTATACAAGATATTTCAGAAAAGTATGATAAGCCCTAACAAAATACAAAGAACTAACCTTTTTAAGTTATCGAATTTGTAGAGCCTGAATGTCTTAACCAAAAACCAAAAACATGCATAACACAACGAAAAACTCGACAAATGTACTTCACCGGACCGAACTCGAAAATGAATGAAATAGAAATGAATATTTAGAAATACTAATCAACAATAATTATCACACAGTACACTCGGCTAAATGTGGTACTTGTACAAATTAATGTTGAATGTAATATTTCTTAAACTATTTTTAAATTAGTTATCAAAAATTAAACACATTTTGATTCAAAAATATAAATATTGTTTCAAAGCGATCAAAGATAAAATATCAGCTCAAATAAAAAATTTAAGAGCCACTATACGAAGTCAGTACCAACTAACAAATTTGCCGAAAGAAAATTTTTTTAATTTGACGTTTTAGACGTTTTAGAACACGTTTTAATTTATTGTCATAATTATGTTCCACAAATTATGTAATTCAAAAACATAAAAAAACGCCAAACTTGGGTGACTGCAACATTATTTGGGGTACTGATTTCAGGACTGGTGGCTGTTAGATCTAAGCTTAAAATTTCTTCGCATAAGTCATGTCCCAGAAATGGGTAGAGGGTCATAAACTTGGTTTTTAGATCTTATAGTTAGACATAAAACAGGGATCATTTACTACGTTTACATTCTCTAAACCGGTTTTAACTAAATCGCTATAACCTAAAACGACTTAAAATGACATGTAAACGTTCCCAAAACGGTTGTTGATGCGATTAAACAATGTGACCTATCCGTTGCCAGGATTAAACATGTAAACGGTTAATCTGCGTTTGCGTTAAAAATGGTTTAACGATGCATCTAAAAATATTAATTTTCTTCCAATCAGCATACAATCATGTATCAACAGGGTTTTATCAGACACTGCAAATTTTGCTGTGCAACCTACCAGCTAACTTTTAATATACTATACTATTATAGTATAATAACAATAAGGTACTCTATACAGTGTTAGGAGAAAGTATGGATCTGTGGAAATATCTCTGAAGTGGAATTGGTGATTGTAACGAAATTTTGGACATAGGGGTAAAAATACACGACGCATACGATGGGCATATTTTTGTTTTGTTCCGGTTTAACCAGAAACGGCACCAACTGTTTTATTTTAAATGGAACACTCTATATATTTTTACATATTTCAATAGCCCTCGTTCTGCTGCACTCATCCATAGTAATAGTTATGAGTGATAGCCGAAAAGATGAACCACTAATGCATTGGTTTTCAGGTTAAGTTCACCACTTTAATTTACAAAAATGCATTTATTTTAACTTGTTTTATAATAAGTTACTTAATTTATTAATTATTACGTTCTTTAAAATTTTTAAATCAAACAAAAAATGTGTTTTTGTAAATTAAAGTGGTGAACTTAGCCCGAAAACCAATGCATTAGTGGTTCATCTTTTTGGCTGTTACCCATAACTATTACTATGGATGAATGCAGCAGAATGAGGGCTATTTAAGTATGTAAAAATATACAGAGTGTTCCATTTAAAATAAGAAAGTTGGTGCCGTTTCCGCTTAAACCGGAAGTTCAATCAAAACAAAAATATGCCTAAAGTATACACCAGTAGCGTTACCCTCATAACCGAAATTTCATGACACTCGGCTTTTTCGTTTCAGAGATATTTCTATAGATCCATACTTTCTCCTAACCCTGTATATAAATATAATATAGGATGTACGCAAAATGCTGCAGAATATTTATACCACGCGAGATTCGCTATAAAAAACTAAACCAAAATTTCTAGTTTTTCTAATTTGGCCTTCTTTCAACATTTCTTGAGATATCGGCAATTAAAAGTTTTTAAATTTGGCAACGATGTGCAGCAACTTACGACAAAACCATTGATCTACTATATTCATGGACGGATCCACGTCCTATGATGTTTCCTTGTTATAGCTTTGAAGCCAACATAAATCTGACACAAGGCTAATTGGAAGGAAAGGTGTATAACATGTTCTTTTACAATTGCTCTTTTGGGAGTTTCTACATTTTCGTATACATTATGAATAAAATAAAAACTACTGATGAAAAACCATGAAAACAGATAAAGGGACAGGCACAAGGACGGGCCTACAGACGAACCAATAGACAAACAGGCTGAAAAACAGAGAAGTACTCAGGTAGATATACGACTAAAAAGAGAGATAACCAAGAAATCAGTCAAATTGCTCTGTAGATTCTTCCATTTTAAGAGTCAGCTGCAGCCACTGCAGAAATATTGGCCATGGCCTTTTCTCTACCACACACTTCTAGGTGTGGCTCTAGGTAGA
The DNA here is from genome assembly GCA_963924605.1 of Malthinus seriepunctatus. NCBI lineage: Eukaryota > Metazoa > Arthropoda > Insecta > Coleoptera > Cantharidae > Malthinus > Malthinus seriepunctatus. Next base: position 73,217,218 of record OZ004600.1, read on the forward strand.
AATATGGAGGAGCTATGTAGTATCAGAATTTCAGAATAAGTTCCAGTGTTAAGACTCCACGGTTACAAAAGCCAGATTGAGAAATTGTGTGAACAGCAAACTACTTTCTTACAGCTAGGACCCCAAAAACGAGCCATTCTGACACTGTTTACGTAAATCTAAACGATCTATCTATCTAGTTACTCTTTAGCTATTAATCTACCAAAACATTGTTCCTTGGCGTCTGGAACCTAATAAAACCCAATCCCCCATGATTATTGGTGTAACCTTTATGTTGTTACTAATTAAAGTACTAATAAATTATTCATAAAGAGTTATTGCTTAATAAATTAAAATTGAAATTTCGTTGATTTATAACCATAATATACGTATCAACTACATAGTTCTTTATATGCAAGTTATCAATCTTATTAAATTGTTAAACAAAATAACACAGGTAGCTATACGATCTTTTAAACAACAATATAAATGGGAAATTTATGTCTTATTACAGCTTCATTGATACCTACTCATTAGTTTCACATAAAATCATTAATTAGAATTTTAATGAAAGCTTCTTAAATCTAAAAATTGTTTTGTATTTAAAATTTACATTCAATTCTTAACTCGTAGATTCAAGTTGTTCATAACCTCATTTTAAGTTCAATGTAATTATAATTTACTTCTAATATTACATTGAAGAGATTAGTAATTTAATATCAAAGTGTGATTATATCGCGATGTAATAATAAAAGGTTTCGGAAATTAAGATGAATGGATGAGAATGAGAAGATTAGGTACGATAAATGGAACGTAGAAATAAGACTAATATAAAATAAATAAACTTTGATTTTATTGTGATGCAAACATCCACCACAAAAAAAAGTTTCGTCCAAAAATGGTCCTCTGGGATCCTTTGGTTCGTCTAAAGGTTGAGAATGATATTAGAGGTAGGACTGAAGGATCTGGAGGAGTTTCTACAAGGGGTCTTTGGCGCCAACGGGTCCTACTAGATAGTGTAAGGGCACGTTAACATTAGTTTCATTTCCAACCTAACATAGTCATTCATCTTATGATCAATCAGGTGTTCTACCGACTGAATTCGCCCATTCACATCAGTCAGCCAGTCATCCCGTTGGTACAAAGAAAAATTATGTGTGCCATCTATGAACCGATGCAGAATTTCATCCGGATGCTGGACCCAAATACTGGTACAGTATTACAGCATCCTGAAAATTTTGTATCGTTTAAAGCAGCGATTTGTCATTTTTTCTCTAATTTTTCCCTGAGATCAAAATAGAGATAATGTTTACATTCCCTTGTTTAGCTCTTCAAGCTCTTCCATTTGAGTCCAATCTCATCAAGATTGAACCAGAATTACTTAATTTTAATATTCCCTATTTTACTATCAGCGTTATCAGTGATAACAGCTGATTTCCCTAACTCGGCAACCATAAGAGCTAGCGCTTCCGTTTAATTTTTAATTTAACGCTTAAGTTATTTTTAACCCTATAAAAATTATTTAACCCTTATCACTTGAGCATTTCGTTATGGCTATAAATAAAAGGCTTATTGATCTCTCTTCGAAGACCAGATTGGATCTTAAAGAGAAGAATACCGATCTGGTGAGTGCATATTCTCTTTGCAGTAGGTCTAGTGATCTCTTTCTTAGGAGAGAGGACTATTGATCTGGTGGGAAAGAGCTTCCGTATTTGTCTAGGCCTATTGATCTCTCGTAGAAGACCAGATCGGATCTCGAAGAGAGGACTAGTGGTCTGGAAATACGTCTGTCCTGTCCGTGGTTATCCATCCGGGCCTAATGATCTCTCTTAGAGGACTGTTGTAGATCTCAAAGTGATGACTATTGGACAGGGTAACACGGCTCTCCGAGTCAAGCGTATTGGTAATGTATTGTTTAGAGAAGATTATATTATTTTATATTGCTACGTAATAAATAAACGATTTATTTTTGGTTTAACTGTGTTTTTTATAAAAACCCATAACCTTCTCCGTTGAGCTACGCCTCAGGGTGAGTTTAGATGTTAAATTTGGCGCCTCACGTTGGGCGCCAAATGCAAGACCCGGTTTCCGGTGTTACGTCTATTTATCACAGAAGAAAATTGATAAGCTGTGTGGGTTTCTTTTTTATTAATGGACCTATATTATGGAACGCAAATCTAAAAAGTTTCGACGTCCCTAAGACTCAATGAGTGTAAATCCGTTTCAAGTGATCTAGGTAAATGAGCACGGATCACTTTTTTATAACCTATGGCTACTTTGATTCTTCTTCCTGTTTCGTAAACTAAACGTTTCGGAAAACATGATGTAAGAGTGTGAGAATTAATACGAAAAGTTATGCAGTTCAATCAAATTCGTTCCTCGATATGTAAATTTCAAAAAAAGACATCTCCAATCCAACTCTTGCCAAGTTATGTCATAAAACTAATAACTAACATTTAAATAAGCATATTTGAACTAATGGAAAATAATTTTTTTGCATACACTTATTGCATAAGTATGTAGACATCAAACTTAGTTACAGTTTGCACTATAATTATCCATCAAAATATTTAAAAGAGCACCCACACACGTACAAAGCTTTTGGTTTTAAAACAGATGAGATATAATCGTTTTAACAGATTTATAAATGTTGTTAAACAATAATTTAGATAAAATACTAATAACCTACACTTTGTTAATCGCCCACCTGCTGTCGTTGTACTGAAATGGCAAGCTTTTACTTTACAAAGCGTTAGAAACTAAATAAACCCTATAAACTATGTCGAGAAAACACCTACTCTTATTAAAAAACCTCATTGTACTTACTCTACAAAAACATTATTTTTAAACAAAAACGTTAAAAATAATGTGTCCCATAGAGGTATACACAAAACCATTTGATCTGATACGATTCACTAAATCACCATCACCTACGCGATTTCAACTTAATAAAAACGTCTTCGAGTGCCACAAAGATGAATTTTTTTACTACCAAAACTATTTAAATTCAACCTTTTTATAACCGAGTAACATTTAATAAATTCCTTTGCAAATTTTACGATTTTGTTTGTAAAAGAGTAGTGTTTTACCAGTTTTAGTATGCAATCAAGTTGCAACGTATGTTCCATTTAGTTGGTGATGGAAAGTGGTTGTAATCTTCAACTAGGTACTTAAGGGACACAATTTATTACAATTATTTTTATTAAAACGACTACTACCTTTGTCCACTTTTGCAGTTACTTTATTGGTATGCAGGGTATGCAGTTTCCAAGTTTCACTTCTAAACGATAAGGACAACCAAATGGCTAGGAGATTTTGATTTAAATATGACCACGTTTGTTTTTATTTGGAAATTATACACAAATGGACTACATATTAAAAAAGTCTTTGAAAAGACAGCTGTACATCATCATACAGCGAGTCAATGGAGTGAGCCAGGTCAATAAGCTAAGTCAGGGAGCGTTCACATTCATCGATCGAACACGTCAGGCACGCAATTAAAATCTAAAAACAAAACATTCAATTCTAAGCAGGTGGTCTGTTTTGCCTTTGTCTGGGGTCCAATCAAAAGAGAGGGGTATGTGTATAGTGGAGAAAAGCTTATGTGTTAAAAACTAGCCTGTGGAAGTCTATGAGTCGTGGGATTGCTGTACAGACACTGTTCTCGCTCTTTTACAGGAGTCTTGTGTAATAGACGTTACTAAACCATACGAAACGTTTGGGAGAAATCAGAATTATATCAAGTAACCAATATGAGCCGTACTGTCAGAAATATGAAACACATAATCAACTACAATATAATACTCTCGACTCTAGCTATTGCAGATATCTTTAGGAAATTGTAATGACCGTATAAAGCAATAATCTGGAATATTATTTTAGATTAATATGAAAATTAATTACCATGGTTCGGTGGTTCGCTGGACTATGGAGCAAAAGATTCCGGGTTCAAATCTCGACTCGGGCCTGCCATATTAACATGACTTTTCGATCTCAGGTTGCACTCAGCCCTTGAAATTGGGTACACATGTGCATAACTTGTGGTAATAATAGAGCGGGGCGTACTGCTTGCCACACTAGCTAATAGTTAGTAGAGTAATTGCCAGATCTAAACGACCTGTGCAGAAAGCAAAGTTGTGTACTACCCCACAACCAAGGTTACATAATACGTGAAAACCATTGTAAAAACAATATTTGGGCGTCTTTTTCTACAGCTTTCTCACATGTTCTTCAGTGCTTCACACTCCTCCTGTGACGCGAAGAAGTTTTGTATTTAAAATGCATATGATTTTTCCATTATTTTGTATTTGTTTTATAGCGGGTATAGAAAGTTGAGAGAAAATTATGGTTTTATGTGGAATCAACTGCCGTTAAGACTATTTTTCTGAAAGAATATTAAAATTAGGCTTAAAATTTTTGTTGATTTTTTTGTAATAAAGTTAGGGGGCGGCAAAAAAATTCCAAAAAAACTAAATAAGAACCACCTTAATAACCATCGATGAGGGACTCACATGCACATGCAACTATCGTCCGAGCACAAGCTGCCTTTACACTACTTTATCTGCTTTTTTCAGGTACAACACTGGACCTCCGGAAAAAGCTGCTCCTCTACAAGACCGTCATCCGACCCATCACGACGTACGCCGCACCAGTCTTAAGCTACGCCGCACCGTCAAACATCAAGAAGATGCAGACAACACTGAACCACGACAACCCTACCATCCGAGGACTATGGGAATACAACATCAACGAGTCTAGGTTTCGGAAGAGACTCAAGTTGGTTCTTGACCGATCCTAATAACCTTGTTAACCGGCACCAAAACAAAACGTTTATTGTCAGTGACTTCGGTCACACTTCACACCACAATACATTTAATCAACGTTTTTTCTTTTTCAGATCAGACCGATGAAGGAGGTATTGGGCTCCCCAACAGCCAGTTTTAAGATTCAAAATTTCCAATTACTCTAGTAGTGACTGTACTCGCTATGCCCTAAGGCGTTTGATCTCAAAAAAGGGGCACATTATTATTATAAAAGTTAATTCAGACTAGATGTTTCTACGAGCTCCAGCTGAAAAATGTGCCATAAAGCGAACGAAATAATGAACCATACTGTCACTGCTCTGCATTAGAGCAAATCAGAAGATTCATGACTGGCCTAATATGGGCAGTATTAGCGACTCTTTACGCTTCAATCATCCTTCGATTCGTTAAAAGTTCCTGATGGATTGAATATTGAAGAAACGGGAGGTAGCACAATCGACTTGCTTAAGTGATCCCTCCACCCTACCAGTATACCCTGACCAGATTTAATTGAACAAAATGAACGAAAATGCAAAAATAACATTTTTAAGATTTATGGTCGATTATGGTACTTAGAGCTTGTTAATAACTACCTGCTTAAAACCAACCATTTGTGTCTCTTCAAACTTTCAAAGCAGGTAGTTACTTAACAAGCTCTAAGTACCATAATCGACCATAAATCTTAAAAATGTTATTTTTGCATTTTCGTTCATTTTGTTCAATTAAATCTGGTCAGGGTATACCGTCAAACCTTTGATCTCTCAGAATTCAATTCAGATTCTTCAAAATTCGAAATAAATTTTAAGTGATGGGTCCATAAACAACTATTTCTCTTTATAGAAGAAACAAGTTCTTAGAAGACGTTTACTACGTACGCTCATATGATAATAAGCAATATATCTCGTAAAAAAATTAAACAATTGCTTGAATAACGTAATTGTCCACATATTCCCAGAGTGCAATCAAAAACAATGCTTTCGTATAATAATTCCTGCAATTAAGATCAATTAAAACCGTAAGCAATTAAACCAAAATATGGAGCAACTCTATAATACTTGAAATTAAGCACCTAAACTTACTATTATTACCAATTGAATAAACATGTGATGTCACAGTTTTACAACTTGCCAGTTTCAAAAATTAAAAAACAAATAAAGAGACAATAAAATTAAATGCAACTGAAAGGAGTAACAAATATGATAAAGGACCTAAAGGTTACAACGCTAATTAAGTTTACAGCAGCAATGAATTTAAATTAAAATGTAAACTACTATAACTATTGTATTAGAACGTCAATTTCAAAACCAACAACAATCGAATTAATTTAACATTGTAAAACTATAGTCATATCAGATCAGAAGACTTTTTTTAAATAATATAAACGTATAACCTTCATGTACTAAATTATATAAATTGTTTAAGAGACAGTTTGTTTAACATTTAGCAATAATCAGAAAAAAAAACCTGAATAAATAATTGGATAGAGGACTGCATGGTCAAATTAAATTATAACAGGGAGGGAAAGAACTAAAATTATGTTTTTCGAAGCTTTGCTCAAGAACTGATGTTGAGAGTGTGGTAAATAAAATTATTTTCGCATTTCTGTCCAGTTTTTACAACAGAATGGACGCTTTAGAAAGATGAGTTGATGAATGAAAAAAGCCTATGTGTGGCTATAACAGCAGACTGCGTACACCCGAATCACAGTTCCCTGACAAACCCGATACTTTTCAAAAAGTACCAGTAATCGTTAGAAAATTGAATACTATTTTAATCGCCCTCAAGCAACTGGTAACAATGAGATGACCTTGATGTGGGTGCTAGATCATGAAGGCGTTCAAAGCAATGAGATTGCAGATCGCCTAGCAAAAGAAGGTGAGGTATTTTCATTCTTACAAGAGTTAAGCCCATTATGTGGGGTGTCCGAAATACACTAAAACGTGATAGCAAAGTCGTGATAGTTACAATTAAAAGTCTCTTCGTGGATGTCACATTTCACATATAAGCCAAGAATCGTTATCTAAAATTGCAACAATAGTACTCTTAAAGATAGAATAGATCAAAGTGATAAGTTGTCTAACCTAACCTATAATTAATTCATGTTCACTGTATTAATATAGCGTACCGGAACTTAATGTTCTCCCTTAGATTTCCCTAGATCGATTAGTTTTATAGTGCAAACTGATGTGCCATGGTTGATTAACCTCATGGGCCTGGATTGACTAAGATCAGCTGTGTATAAAATAAACAATACAGGACCTAAAACGGTCCTCTGAGGCACACCATTTAGAACACTACATGGTACACAATAGTACTCTTTTAAGATCGAATAGATCAAAGTAATAAGTTGTCTAACCTAACCTCTATTTGTTAATTCATCAGTACTATATTAACATAGCATACCGAAACTTAGGATTTTCCTTTATAGATTTCCTTAAATCTACTATTTTTATAGTGCAAACTGATGTGCTTTGTTTGGTTAACCTCATGAGCCTGGATTGGCTAAGATCAGCTCAGAATAAAATAAACAATACAGGACCTAGAACAGACCTCTGAGGCACACCATTTAGGACATTAAATGGTATACAATAGTACTCTTAAAGATTGAATAGATCAAAGTGATAAGTTGACTAACCTAACCTATAATTAATTCGTCTTTACTGTATTAACATTAGCATACCGAACTTTAGGTTTTTCCTTAGATTTTCCTTGATCGACTATTTTTATGGTGAAAACTGATGTGCTTTGGTTGGTTAACCTCATGGGTCTGGATTGGTTAAGATCAGCTGTGTACAAAATAAACAATACAGGACCTAGAACAGACCTCTGAGGCACACCATTTAGGACACTGACTGTTTAAAAAAAACAAAAACAGGAACACATCTAATAAGGAGAACCTCTGAATTATTATAACACGACTTCGCCCAGTTTTTCTTTCTGTCATCAAACTTGTCCTTTTCACACAACGAATATTATAAATGACTTGGTAAACTTTACGAAGATTAGTAAATTTGACCCTGACACGCCCAAAAATTAAACAAAAAATAATTTAAAATTAATCCATTCAAGTTTTGAAGAGGTAGTGGAATTTCTTGAAACAACAAAAGAGAAATTATAAACATATAGGTACACAGTTTTTCTATTTTTCTTACGGCTACTTCACTTTAACAGTTAACATAACATTATAGTAAATAAAGAGACCAAAACATCAGTACAAATAAAATAAATTAAAGGTAAATAATAAAAAAAAAGAAGTAAAAGAAGAAGTTAATGTGGTTGTAGTAATTTTCGAAATTTGTTGTAACAATTAACAATAGGTGTTCAATTGTTACTTAGTGGGTGCCAACAACTAGGAAGGATTGTCGATTAGTTACTTAATAACAATGTTTTTGAGATCCATTAAAAATTAGGCAATTTAAACTTGTAAGTACCTATACTAAACACAACATAACAATTACATTTTTATTAATGTTTTGCCTAAACACGAAAGGATAAAAGGCGAATTTAAGAGCTATTACTTGCCTAATATTTTTTTACGTAATAAAAAATTTAAAAATGTTGCTAAAATAAGCGATTTTAAAAATATTTTTAAAAATATACCGTTTTCATTCAAGTCAGTGGGCAAATTGAGAACGAACTCGTAATTACAACAGTACCCGAAGAGAAAAAAATCATTGGTGAAAAGATATTTATATGCAGATTAAAACTACAGAAGTAATTTAAACACTCAATTTAAATAACCTTCATTTGTTAATAATTTTACTGCTATAAAATTACAATACCCACCCATACTCGAGCACCAGCACCAATAACTCTCAAAGAAGACATTTCCATTGAAAAATCAAAAAATTGTTTATTAGACAATTCGGCCATTTAACACCTACAATTTAAACTTAACATTTGTTGTTTAACGCAAGGCTATCTTTATTACAAAAACAATAGATTAATAAACCTTGTTGGAGTAATGCCACAATGCCTCAAATTTTAAAACTTATAATTATGCACTAACTTGATCATTGTTTGAACAATTACACTCGTAAATCTTACAATCACGTAATTGGTTCTTTTAAAAATTAAATGTCTGATTAGTTTGAGAACAAAAGAGCCATTAGTTTCAATTTTTGTTACCAGTTGCTCATGTGTCAACCATCGTTTACATACGTTAAGAACTAAATCGTCTTCTTATGTGGGTTTTAAATGTGCCCTCTTTTTCCAATAAAGGAATAGTAGTTCAACTTTAAATTATTATTACATTTACTTATCAATGATATGTCTTGTATGTAAAAAAAACGGTTTTTTGAGTTACTTGCAATACAAAGAACTTCCATCTATAGTACAGACAGCTTTTGAATGCACTCAATTCGTCGTTTGTTCTTTATTTTTTATTTTGTGCATTTTCAAAGTTTGCAGTTTCAAATCTTATAGCTCGGTTATCAAATGGCTAGACCACATAAATTATCAAAATAGCACTCAGCACTAACAGTTCTCCCGCCCACAGGAGGTTCAACAAATAAAAATTATAGAGAATACACATAAGCAGTATTGAAGGGTGATCTTCGATCAATGAAAAATAGACATTTTTTCATCAAAGACTTAGTGAAATGCCCAAAATGATTTATTTCTATTCCAAACATGGTGGGGATCATGGAAACGATAAGAAATACGAAGTTGGCCAAATTGGAGCACCTACAAAGTTAAATATAAAAAAAGCTCCTGGATACGACCTTATTACTGAGTTAGTCGTAAATCAATGTCTTAAAAAAGCTCTAAAAAAAGCTACAATGGAAAGTAGCACAGGTAGTAATTATACAGAAACCGAGCAAACCTTAATTGACCACATGACCACGTTATATCGTACAGGCCAATAAGCTTATTGCCAGATCTTTCGAAAATGTTTGAGAAGATAGCCATTCTTAAAAACACTAAAAGCTATCTTGCAAAAGGGAAATATTCTATCTGAACATCCATTTGGATTTCGATAGCAATATGCCAACACTGAAGTGGATCGTGTTTCGTGTAGTGTAGACGTTAGAAATAGTAAGGGTGTAGTCTTCGAAGATAGAAAGTCCTGCTCTGCAACGATTTATTTGACATCAAGGCTTATTTTATAAACTAAAAAGAGACCTACATTTTATAAAACCATAATTATTAAGCGATAGGGGAAATGCCCAAAAACAAATCACTGGCTAGGCAGCCAATTTAATTTGGAGTCTTTTAAGGAAGTAACCTTGAGCTCGTGCTTTAACTGAAGCATCTCATGATTTGCCTACATCTGTGAGTACATCTTTGCTACATTCACCGATGTCACAGCGGTAGTACCAGTTGATAAAGATCTCATAGTAGCATGTTGCAAATCCTATTATTTATTATTCCTTAATAGATGGTTTACTGGAGAATAAAAGTGAATGAAACAAAATCACTACCGGGAAAAATTGAGAAAATAGAAGATACTATTCTTGGACGTTACCCAAACCTTTAATAAAGTATGACAGCAAAGCTTTTATTTATAAACAAAAATGAGACTTCCATTATCAATTTTACAAACTTCTGAAGTTCTGGATACCACACTTTCCAAACGACTTCTGTGAAACACCAAGAATGACTATTTGGCTTGCAGCCTGTTACATCTGGAGTTCTTCAAGGCACTAACCTTGGGTCCATGCTTTATCTGCTGTCCGAGCTGACTTGTTACACCTATAGGTACGTATAGTGGTGCATTTGCTGAAGTCATATCGGTAAGGAAATATCTATTGATGAAGATCTCATAGCAGCATCCTTATAACTCCAATTATTCATTAATAAACTACAACAATGGATGGATTGATGGAAAATAAAAGTGAATGAAACAAAATGAGTGCAGAAAGGGGACAAGGGGTTTATCAGACTACGTAAGAGAAATTGAGAAATCGTTCGATGCAGCACCTTTCCTGCACTCTCATAAGGGGTGTCCTAGAAGATATAAAGTAATGCATCATTCCTAGACGTTGCCCCAACTTGATATCAAGCCTTAGTTTAAAAACTAAAACGACACAACCCACGTCCATTTTACAAACTCCAAAAGTTCTATTTAAGCGATAGGTACTTTATGGTGAGATACCCAAGAATAAATCACTGACTTGCGGCCAATTCAATCTGGAGTAGCACCACCATCGATGCAATTTTTAATTTAAAATGAGAAGCAATTGTGCTGGCAGAGTACACCAACTTATATTCCTTAATGTGCTTTCTCTGTCTTACAAAGTCGTTCACAAGTCGCCTTATTTCGCTACGTGTGGTAAGCTCGTCGCTATACCTGCTATATTTATTACCGTGGTTATAGCAAAAACGCAAATATTTCCAAAAAATAGGCAAATGACGTACTTTTTTTTAAAATCGCACTGTTAACTCAAGTATGTGAATAATTCCATTGAATTATTAACGACCGGTTATTAAAATATACCTACATAATACGTGAAGAAATGCAGAGGAAGTATGCAAGTGTGAGTTTCAACAAAGATATTCTTAAGTCTTAACATAAACGGATGCCATTAAATGCGCGTGTATTTATAAAAGAAGAAGAAATAATAATAAAGAGAGTGGGTCCTTATAAAAATTTAATAACAAAAACTTAAACTACTTTAATTCGTTTTAAATTCATCGAGTCGCGTTTAATAGGCTTCAACTTTTTTCTCGATATAAAGAAACGTACAAAAAGCGAAATAAAAAAATTACATATAAAATAGTTCATTACACTTATGTAAAACTCGTTTTAAGAAGTCTTTTACAATAAACTTCTAACTGACATTTCTGACATCTTTATACTTGTACATGGATAAGATTAGATGAAGTATTCAACCGTTGCAAATTTTTTGTCAAAATCTTTTAGATTAAATCGGACGGACGGACAGTTGGAGATTTTTTAAATATTTTTTTACTATACATCTCTATTTCTAATGTCATCGTGCATTTAATTCATTTAAAATAGTGTCAATTGCGTTAATGTTTAATGTATGTCATGTGCATGTCATTTAATTACACAAGGCGACAAATTTAGAATTGATAATTTTTTTCTGGATTAAACTGTACTTAATCAAAAGGGTATGCATATTGAAGTTCAAAAATTAAAAAAAAAATTTTTTTTTACGAGTTATTTTTGAGATAATCCACAATTTGTGATTTTTTGACCATCTTTTGCCATTTGTTTTTCTCAAAAACTACTAAAGGAATCTCAAAAATTCAAAGTTTATGTTACAGAAGTAATTTCAATCTTCCTAAAAAAAAATTTTGAATTTTTGAAAAAAGTTCTAAAAGTTCAAAAAAAAGTTCTAAAATTTTATTTTTAATTTTTTTAGAACTTTTTGAACTTTTTTTTTTATTTTGTTACTTTACCTGAAAAGAACAATTTTTTTTACACAAAATAGTTAAAAATTAGGAAAATCCTACGAGTCAATAAAATATGAAGCTAAAGATTAAAAACAAAAAAAAGATTTGTATACAGGATGTCCGGCATAAGCCTCCATTCCTTGAAGTGGGTGATTTGTGAGCTCAAAATAGAGTGATAAAACCGAATTTACCTTAGTCCAAAGTTGTTTGCCTACCAAGTTACAGCGCTTTGAAGTTCTTCAAAAAAAATCGATAAATAAGCGTAACTTTGGAATTAAAAGTGATAAAACAACGAAATTTATGGAATATGCTTTTCTTGATGAGAGGAAAAACTTGGTAATCAGTAAAAGTTAAAAACAAAAAGTTAAGGGTGCGTCAACATCGAGGGAGGGGCAACTAACCACCTCAGAAGAATCATATCGGTTTTTACTGATTACCAAGTTTTTCCTCTCATCAAGAAAAGCATATTCCATAAATTTCGTTGTTTTATCACTTTTAATTCCAAAGTTACGCTTATTTATCGATTTTTTTTTGAAGAACTTCAAAGCGCTGTAACTTGGTAGGCAAACAACTTTGGACTAAGGTAAATTCGGTTTTATCACTCTATTTTGAGCTCACAAATCACCCACTTCAAGGAATGGAGGCTTATGCCGGACATCTTGTATACAAATCTTTTTTTTGTTTTTAATCTTTAGCTTCATATTTTATTGACTCGTAGGATTTTCCTAATTTTTAACTATTTTGTGTAAAAAAAATTGTTCTTCTCAGGTAAAGTAAAAAAACAAAAAAAAAGTTCAAAAAGTTCTAAAAAAATTAAAAATAAAATTTTAGAACTTTTTTTTGAACTTTTAGAACTTTTTTCAAAAATTCAAAATATTTTTTTTGGAAAGATTGAAATGTTTTCTTTAACATAAACTTTGAATTTTTGAGATTCCTTTAGTAGTTTTTGAGAAAAACAAATGGCAAAAAATGGTCAAAAAATCACAAATTGTGGATTATCTCAAAAACAACTCGTAAAAAAAATTTTTTTTTTTAATTTTTGAACTTCAATATGCATACCCTTTCGATTTAGTACAGTTTAATCCATAAAAAAATATCAGTGTCGCCTTGTGTTATATATTATTAAATGTCTGTGTATTCTTAGATAATCTACCATTACCTGTTAGACGGCAACGACACGAGACAACAAGAACTGTCGTCTGGCGTATTGTTTTATGAAATAAATAAGTACGCGAGTAGTCTTTTTCATCACGAATCCTATTAGGTACTTGGATGATGGTGCTGGTACATACCTGCAAAAAAAGAAAGAAAAATATTAAAAACAAAAAATATAACAAAAACATACAAAACAACTAAAAATAAAAACGAATAAAAAGAACTCGTAAAGTCTTGAGCGTCCTTGAAAACTTCGAAACTAATTGACAAAATGTAATGAAATTTGTAAGGAATAAATGATTTTATTTCTGCATCTTTTGGCATATTTTTAAAACTTGTCATTTTTATGTTTTGACTATAATGGCGTTGAATCCTTTTTTCATTTACTTAAAAATAAATTTTTAATTAAAATTTTTGTAATATCTACCTATGAAAAATTAATAATACTCTTTCTACAAAATATTCCACCAATGCAATTTTTTAAAAAAGACCCCCATGTTATTACTCGGAATATAAAAATAATAAAAATTTTAAAAATATGCCAAAAAATTGCAAATATTGCATTATTTACTAGTTCCAAAATTTATTTGATTTTGTCATTTAGTTTTTAGTTTCAGAGTTTTAAAAGTTCAAGACTTTTAAAAACTATTCTAAGCAGTGTCGGACTGGTATGTCTACCCCCCGCTAGCTTAGAATCTGCCCCCCCCCCCCCCCAACGAAAACAGCAAAAATTAAAAAATTTCTATTAATGCTCTTATATGGAATATTTTATGACACCTTTTATGCAGGGTTTCCATTAAAAGGTATGGAATATATAAATTATTTTATTAGATTGCCAGTGCTAAAGCTATACACAGAGGCTGTTGCAGATAATAAAAAATTGTGTACTGTCATGGAGATGATTTACCGATAGCTTATAAAGATGTCAATAAAAATAGTTCCTATTAGGACTTTGCTACCCTACTGCTAACGCTATACCTACCTAACCCTACAGACTACTTCTAGTTTGCAATAAAAGAGCGCGTCGTACCGTTAGTAGGCCTAGGTCTTGGAAGGATGGAAACAAAGCAAAAAAAAATGTTATTTGCAATAATCCAAACAATAAAATATTTATCTTTGCATTTCGATTGTTTAGTTTATGCAATGTGACAACTATCTAGTTGTCTCCTAAAATGGTACTATAATGGTCATCGTATGGTACTTTTGGAAAGTCACAAAAATTCATTGAAATTCCAAAAATTATTGCAAAATTTTAAAATAATAGCCTGTTATTTAAATTTTGCAAGAGTCATTAACCGGTAACCACATGGTTGGCTTATCTCATCTTATTGAATCAGTTTGCATAGTGACCAATAACCCACCTCCAACTCCTCCCACAAACAAACATTTGTTTTTGAAATATCGTCGTTTTTGCATCAAAAAGTAAATTGTTATTACACCATCAACCAACTTTTACGTAAGAATTCATTTTGAGCATTGTATAATAAAAATGTATTTTAATGATTTCATTTAATGTGCCCAAAAGTATTAAACTTGAAACAATGAAATGAGGTTAAAATTACCTAGATCATCTTTCTTTTAAGAATAGTAATTGTGTTATTTACAAGTAACTTAAATTGTTCATTTAAGTACCGCAATCGAATATAGCATACAGTTACAATTGCCAATTTCAACTTCCTAGAGGGGAATTGTTTATTTTAAATTGACGTTGGTGGATGTGCGTGTGTATGTTATTCTCAACCAATTGCTTTTCTACAAATCTTGTAAATAAGTAATATCGACTTTTGAAAATTATATACTTTATTTATACGAGAGCTCAACAGCTCATAAAAGAAGAAAAAATTCAAATTTTTCAAAGAATCTTTTAGCACTGTTGTTGTGTTATGGTTATAGCTACGAGACGAGTATAACGAACTCTCCCATTGTAGGAAATTGGCGATTCTCTCAATAATCTTCTGCACGATTAATTGTAAAATATGCTTATCATATTATAACTAGACATGCTTGGTCAATTTACTACAATAAAACTATCAATTTCTTAGATTTTATATAACAAACGTTCGAGTTACGTCAAATAACTTCGTTAGAAGAGATTAATTTTAGATGGAAAAATATCTTCCTCGCGAAATTCATACTGTTAAAGAGAAGATGTTTCAAGGAAACCATCACTTGCATTTTTTGCATTAGATATTAATGGTACATATTTGGATTAACGCGATAAAAAGTCGTTATCTTTTATAACATTACCACATAAAGCCCCATGCTCCCATGAACTTATAAATTATGGGATGTAACAATAGAAACTTTAGCATAGGGAGACTCAGCTCAGAACTTATCTCTTCATAGTTCAATACCATAAATTTCGTATACCTGCCGAAGAAGATGATGCAAATGGGCCAAACGTGTGATGTCGAAAATGTGGGTGGTGGGAAGAAGAAATGAGGAAAGTGCCCACAATATTAGCATAATCAGTGGTGTGTTGTAAGCAACCGGTTATTTATAACGTCAACGTTGAGTCGTTGAACGAAGCTGGATTGCTGGATATATGTCTGTTGCATTCTGTTAAATAAAGAAAAAAGACTCAACGTTCGAGTTGACACACAACTGAATGTCACATGTAAGACTGGTTAGGATAGCGATAGATTAGTCACCACCGGGTCGCAGAAATACAAGAAGTCCAAGAAGACAAGTGCATCGAACAAGCATTCGTCCATTTAGATGGAGGAAGATGAAGAAATAGTGTTACATCTAGGCACACACTAGAAAACTATTTTTTAGACTAATGAAGAAATACGTAAGTGTCATTATTTCTTTAAATGGTGAAAGAAGGGTCATAGCCAGACTGTGTTAAGGAAGGCTTAAAAAATTTCAAGGGAGGATGAAAAGCTAAAATCAGGGTTTTCTCTCTTCTGGGTTTATATAAATCCATTGACCACCGAATAATCTCTTCTGAACATGTTTTTGAGGAGTTTTTTGGTTCAAAGTTTGAAACAATTTAACTTTCTCTAAATCAATTCGGCACCAATTAGGAATTTATCGTTTTATTATTATTGCGAAATCCTTCGCAAGCTCCGACTAGAACAGGCTTAAAATTTTCCAGGACAGGTTCAGCCTGACGTACCCCTGGCTACAGCCCCGGGTGGGGAAGGTGCTTAAAAACATACATTCGCTAATCTACCTCAAATGGCAATTTTCTATTTTCATTGTGAGATGCGTGCGAAAACTTATGTATAAAAAACCCTTATCAGTCTAATCCTCTAAATACAAGCCCACCCCGATATAAGATTCGATGTACGAAACCTTAGGACGTTATGAGTGCGGGAATAATATTCAAATTAACAACATTCCCCAGATTGTACCGAGAACTAACGCCACCGTAGCTTGCAATTATTTCCGTACTAAAAAGTGTAACAGGGAAACATTCTAAAGGACTGTTCTCTGTTTGTAATGAAACATATAGGCAATTCTATCAGCCCGGATTCCATTTATTACTACCACACTCTCACTATATTTAATAATTACTTAAAAATAATTATCAACACAATAAATAATACATAATTACAGAAATCACCACACCTTCATGTAAGGGAACAACTGCCATAGATTTCAAAAGACCATCGGATGGATTGCTCGACGCCACAGTACGGAAATAGACAAATCCCACTTTCAGATTTTTATGAGACGTTAAGAACCGCGAGTGACCTTCTGATAATTTGGGACCAGCGGTAGACTAGAAGTTGGCAGACCCTTAAGATCCCCAGATGACTTAAGTAATACCAGCACTTTCACACTTTTATGGAATGGACAGACGTAGCCACACTCCAAATACCCTTTGATGAATTAAGTAAGATCGTCCTTATGTCCTAACACAACAATATATTTTTAGACCATCTCATTAGCAGCTTGTCAATAGAATCTGGTTCTCCGGACACGTCGGAGCACGTGGACACGTACATTCGAAAAAGATCTCAGATGAGGGGACATCTCTCTCAGGGAAGGAGTTTTTATTTTTTTTATTTATTGACAATTTCCACTGAAGGAAATTAACAGCGACCAGTAGCAGCGCGGTAAGTAGTACTTAATATGCAGAACACGTATATTTTTAAATTGAAGTCTTCAGTTTGTTAAAAATCCTAGTCTTTATACAGTTCTGATAACTGCAGGACTAAGAACTGGACTAATTGTGTCCAGTTTAGTACTACTCCTGTAGAATTAGAACGAAAGACTCCCATATATGTTGTCCTTTCGTACATACATCCTAGTTGTCTGGTTCCAATTTTATAATCAAGGCAATGTGGCTAGCACTATGCATATGCATGCATCCACCAATAAGTTACGTATTTAGAGATTTAGAGTCGAGCGCCTCACCAAGAGAATATTTTTATTTTGCAAATATACCTTCAATATACAGAATTCATGGGCTGTAGACATTTTTGACTTTGTTGACCCCCCCTCCAAGATACGAGCCTTATTAAAAGTGTTTCTGTTTTTATTTATAATTACGGGATCATTATTTGCGCAGGTCAATGAAGATGCAGAATATATGTGTAGCTTGATGGTAACTTAAAAATATACAGAAGCTGTGCCACTTATTCACACATTCCGATCTTGCAAAAAATCTCATTTTTCTCTTACTCCGGTTACTCGTTCCTTTTTAAACGAAACTGTAAAACTTTGGTTTCGATTCCACAAAAGTGCTAAAACCGATAATATTTTAGTGAAACCCTCAAACAATTTTAATTACTTAAGTGGTTGTATTAAGATAAAGCAGATGGTAGAAAACACATAAGACACGAAGTCCTGTAGAAGAAATTAACCTTGACATTTGCTGACCGGCGCCAAGATGACCGTCGACGATTTACTAAAGATGTCCTCTCCACGGTGTCTGTGCATTAAAAGGAATGTGCATTGCTTAAGATGTTAAAATTTTCTTATTTCACTTTTCGAATAATCCGATTAAAATTAAAACGAATATTTAAATTCAAATTGAGATCACGTTGATGATGGCGTTAATTTCTCCAATAAAAATAAATTTTAATTGCATTCCGGAACGTATGGTGTAAAATAATATCAAACAGCAACCCTTCAAACGGTAATTGATTTGTAATAGCAATCAAGAAATCATCTTCTAAAAAATCTCGAATTATCTACTTCGATACATTGATTTAACAATTTTAGAACGGTTGTTTGTCTATATTACAAAATGTTAATTACTAAAATTAATTGACACATCTCATTTTATTAAGCTTTTTAAATGCATACATACCAATCTGTAGCTGTACCCACTCTTATTTCAATACAAAAATACAAGTATTTATACACTATCGGTAATCCAAAAGTAACGAATTCATAAAAAAATAATTAGAAGCGAATTACCACAATAATCCCATTAATACTTGTAACTATTTTGTTCCAAAATTATTATTACTTTTATTATTTTTAATATTTCATACTACACACCTATCCAATTTGCAAGGTTCGCATATATCAAATAAACCAAATACTATCAAAAAACAACGGGACCTAAAATATAAAGGAAATGTTTCTTAAAATAACACATCTCCATCAATATTATTAATAAAACATACGCCTCTTCGATGTAACCTGTTTAAAACGCGTTATAAAAGACACTATATAGTAGAGAAGACCATACTACAATAAAATAACAATTTCACTCAAATGCTTGATTTGCAATTAATTGATGGTTTACATCTTGGGAATTAGATGGTATATAATTTCTACTTTTAATACTTTTACAATACAACTCTTTATTGTTTAAAATATCAAACAATGGTAGTACAAGTTCGCCTGAAAAGTTGCCTTCAACAACCAAACAATGTAAAAATAATATTATGAGTTATTGCTTATAGTGAACGAACTCGTAGAAATTTTCGAGAAAAATTTAAAAGTGAAAACTTGAAAATTTTATGCAATTTAATTGAGATCCCTCTATTTAAGGATAAGTCGTAAAACAATAATAAAATCAGTAGTTAACTCTTGTAGGTGTCGGTAAAGAGGTCACTCTATAAGGTATGGTAATAAAGTATAAATGCATCAGCGTAGCTAAGGGAAAGAGGATGTGTATTCAAGGACTTCAAGGCCTCTTCCCAATCAAATTTCTTTCCCAATCAAGTCACTGAGCACAAAGAACTAAAGATCTATTGGTATGTCCACCGTTTCATTACTTTCAAATTTTTTAATACTAATTCACTTTATGACTTCCTATATCTCTCTCTACTTCATCATTATACTAAAGTTTTCTTCAATACTACGTCACTCTGAGGTCAGTTTTTACATCAAGATTCTCCTTCGATACCTGCTATAGTCCCATTATTAAATTTCTTGCCTGTAACACCTTTTTCAGCATTGTAAGTTTTAACAACTTAAAGGCTGCGTCTACATCGGCAATATATCGTCACATCAACAGCCTTTCTAATATCCTTTTCAATGCTGTATCGCTTAAGGGTCTCTCGCTAAAATAGTAATTCACTGACTTCGCGGTAGGCCCAGTCCCACCACATCTCTGTGCCTAAGAAAACATGGGCAAATTCTTAAAGAGAAGAAATCTCTATTCTGGCTACAACTGGCTTACTACCTGGATATTGCTATCTCTCTAAGATGCCACCTTAATCTTAACCACCATGACATGCCACATTCGGCGCATACTATTCCATTACGACTCGAGCATTTTATTTATACCAAAGTTTTCTTCAATACTATGTCACTCTGAGGTTAGTTTTTACACCTAACACAAGGATGTTAGAGGTTAGGATCCTCTTGGGAAAGGATTTTTCAATTGTGGGAAGTTGAGATTTGCTTGTCTGACTCGGGAAAGGTTTCGCTTCCCGAGTTGGGTAAGGATTTTTTAATTGCCGGAGGTTGAGATTTCCTTGTCTGACTCGGGAAGGCTGGCGGGAAGGGTTTTACAATTAACAGTGCTGTTCCTAGGGGGCGTAAGGAACCAGTAACCAAGCCTACTCGTAATACAGCTGACTAATAGCCATAGCAGTTAATGCCGCACACTTAATACAAAAAAATGGTCTTCGCGGTAGTCCCAGTCTCACCTTGTCTCTGTGCTCAAGAAAACATGAAAGGGGAGAGATCCCTATTCTGACAAACATCCAAACTCCATAAAGGCTCTAAAATCGTACAACTTTGAGGTAAAATTTGCTTGAAAACTTTACATGCAATCAAGCAATTGATTACTAACAATATATTTGATTGCCTTGATATTGCTGTCAGTGCACGAAGACATTACAGGTAAGGCAACTGCAGATCGTTTAGCAAATGAAGGAGACGAACCGAGCTGAAGATAGGTAAAGATATTCATACAACATTTGTGAAACAGATCAACGCAGAATTTTCGAGTTGTGTTCGTTTATTATCGTTGTTCCAAATCTAAAATCATGCGAAACGTCTCAATAAGGTGCGTGGCCGTAGGCCTCGGACAACGATTGCTCTAGAGCTGGACACCTGGACAGTGCTCTCTCTCTAAGTTACCACCTTAATCTTAACCGCACCATGACATGACACGTACTATCCCATGGAGTGTTGTTGCTTGCCAGAGCTGTAGTATCTAGTTAAGGTGTGAGCCAAATGATGTTAAAGAGGCAGCATCCATGATGATCTTAACCGTCTTGAAAGATGAACTGGAACAACTCAACTAGGTCTAGATAGTAATGTTTCTTAATCTTTTTACCACATTTTCCGAAGAAATTTTTGCAGCACCTGCTTTTGCACTCATAAAATATTTTCACCAAAAATGAATTTGGAATTTTATCCTGAAAATGTTTATTCATATATAATACCACTAGAGATAAAATTTTGTCGGCAAAATTGTTCGATTGTTATGAAAGTTTGTTGCTTGCCAATTTCGCGAATGACATTTGTCAAAAAATCACGAGCCGTACGGCGAGTGATTTTTAATTAAATGTCATGAGCGAAATTGTCAAAAAGGAACAAACTTGAATACTTACAAGAGAACAATTTTGCCTACAAAATTTTATCTTGAATGGTATTCGACATGACTATTTTACGAGAGAAAAATTAAGTCTATTTTCACTTAAAAAACTTATTTTTTACTGCAAAACGCAATGCGATGCAAAAATGTCAGTTTGACAATGATTTAATTTCCAAGCTGACTTGAACGTTTAAAACGTCAAAAAAATTGTCGCTGAGATTCCATGTTGTTAGTTTTGCCAAGGTACTTGTTTTGTCACCTGAATACTTGATTTTATTGTCGCTATAATACACTCTAGTGAAATAGTCACCTCAATAGAACGCATGTCACATTTTCATAATGTTTTTATAATTTTTCGCATCGCTGCTGCTATGGTTTCGCCGAGTCTCCATGCAAACCCACAGTATCAGAAAACGTTGAATTCCGGTGACCCCCATCAAGAGTTTGCTTCTTTGTAAAGACATGTAACAATCTGAAGAAGTGGTGATATTAAAATAAAGTGGTCAATAAAAAACAAAGTAACATCATTGACGAAGCAATAACCTATTTACATATGTGTAAATACCACAAACGCCATTACCACTAATGTGTAACAAGTATAAAAAGGATCTTTAATTAGAGTCTCTTTTATAAATAAAATAATTTTGAAGCACAGCTGTAGTCCATAAATACGTTCAATTAACTATTTCCCAAGACTGATTAAAAAATTTTAAATAATAAACAATGTAAACACTTAATTAACTTTTATGTGCTATATATAATATAATGACACTTTCTAAAAACTAAATAGGTTAAGGTCGAGTAAGACCACAATCTGTAATTCTTTAAACATCTTAATAAATAATTCATAACCATGTGAAGATGTTCCAGTAGGTAATATTAATAATTGAATTACAAACAAACTGATGTACGTACATACCAAAAATGATTGAAAAATCGAATGGAATTAATGATAATTTGCCTGTCAAAGTCAAAGGGCTACGGAAGAGTGGAACAAAAGAAAATGTTTACCTAACCTAGCATTTTGCTAATGCAAAATTAGTTACAATATTATGGTCATCTACCTAATAGTTGGTGATTTTTTCAATTATAAAGCAATTTCATTGTTCTTTTATAATACTCTCGTACAACACTGCAATCTGATTAATAACCAAAACCAATTATAGCATACATAGGACCTATATTAGGTAGTTCTCATTTTAAAAATTGCACACCATACGACTTAGCTAACTTTCGATTCTGCAATTAATTATAGTATATCTACAACATATTATAATAATGGTGACAATAATAAACCAGCAAACGTGGGATGTTTATTTTTAAGGTGGATTACTATATGACAACTAGAACTTTCTACAAGTGAAGTGATTAAGAATTATTTTTTAAGTGTATTATGATTTATTATTTTTAAAAGTAGTTTGCTATGATATAAAAATTCTTCTACACACACCTTTCGATTTCAATTTGCAATTTCTAAATCGATACGTTCAAGAAATACACCGGAGATCAGTTAAGGGTTATAAATACATTAATCCAATGATTTTAAGTATTAATAAGTGGTAAACCAAATCACAATTAACGACGATAAGCCGGCGATTTCTTGATGTAATGCTAATGATATAATACCAACTATATTGTAAACATGTCCAATATATTGAAGTACTTGACGTGTGTGGTCGATGGTTCGGTTCCCAGTAAATCGATTGCTTTTATGTTAACGTTTTCCGTGGTTTGGCGGTATCTATACGTTATGCTTTAATCGCCTCACCTGTTCTTTTCAAATCACACACATTACAAGAAATGGTGACCATTAACCATTGATAATTAGAGAAGCAGAAAATTACAGAAGTATGATTTCACACGTTAATTATACCACCCTGTTGAAATGAGCCATACTTTTTAGATACTGCACAAAGTGTTGACTCAATCTATCAAAGGGTTGGCTCGACCGGACGAAGAGTTGACTCGACAGAACAAAGGGTTGACTCGACCGATCAAAGAATAGATTCAACGGATATTCGTCGTTGATTCAACTGATCAAAAGATTGACTCAATCGTTAAATGCTGGTCTCAACCGCGCAGAGGGTTGACTCAGTCGATTAAAGGGTTGACTCAACCTAAGAAAGACATTTCTCAATCGTTCATAGGGTTGATTTAATGGATATTTTCGTTTTATATCAAAGGGTTAACTCGACAGGACTAAGGGTTGACTCGACAGTACAAAGGCTTAACTCGATCGATCAAAGGGTAGATACAACCGATATCCGTCATTGATTCAACTGATCAAAGAACTCAATCGTTAAACGCTTGTCTCAACCACGCAGTGGGTTGACTCAATCGATTAAAGGTTTGACTTGACCTAAGGAAGACATCTCTCAATCGTTCATAGGGTTAATTTAATGAATATTGTCGTTTATTCAACCCATCGAAGGGTTGACTTAATATATCAAAAAGTTAACTCGACAGGACTAAAGGTTGACTAGACAGTACAAAAGGTTAACTCGACCGATCAAAGGGTAGATTCAACTGATATTCGTCATGGATTCAACTGATTAAAGGATTGACTCATACGATTTAATGCTTGTCTGAACCGTGCAAAGGGTTGACTAAATCGATTAAAGGGTTGACTCAATAGATCAAAGTGTTGAGTCAACCGATCAAATGGTAGATTCAACCGATATTCGTCGTTAATTCAACTGATCAAAGGATCGACTCAATTGATTAAATGCTTGCCTCAATAGCGCTCAGGATTAACTCAATCGATTAAAGGGTTGACTCGATCGTCCAAAGGGTTGATTTAACGAATATTTGTCGTTTTTTCAACCGATTAAAAGGTTGACTCAATCTATGAAAAGGTTGAACCAATCGATTGAATGCTTGTCTAAACCGAGCAAAGGGTTGACTCAATCGATCAAAGAGTGGACTCAATCGATTAAGGTCCAGTAGACTTTATAGTCTCGTTTATAATACTGAACCTAAATGCTTGTCTCAATGGATCAAAGGGTTGACTCAATAGATTAAAGGGTTGATTCAATGGATCAAAGGGTCGATTCAATGGATCAAAGGGTTGATTCAAAGGATCAAAGGGTTGATTCAACCAATAGATGCCGTTTATTCAACCGATTCGAGAGGTGACTTAACCGATCATGGTTATGGTTAGGTCCATATTAACCTAGATACTTGGCTAAAACAACAGTTTTAGCCAAGTATCCTGTACAGTTCTGAATGAAAATGCAAAATAACTCAAAAACCAAAAGTTTCTGCTCATTATATATTACAGATAGATAAAATAACACAAAACTTAAATCTAACAACAATCCGTACCTGTTTTTATAATTCTGCATAGTTCTTGCAATTTTCTTGAAATAATTGTAATCGCTAAAGGGTTTGTATATTTAATTACAAATTATTTATTCAAATTACTCTTACTTTCTTTTGTAAACAATAAATTCACTTTTAATATTAATTAGTTTTCAAAAAAATATATGTATAAATACCTTCGTGCAATAGTATCGTGAGCAAATAGGTAAAGCAATGAATACGTTTAGAATTTTCAATTTCGTTTAAATAAAAGCATGAAATTAATACTCCGATTAATAGTTTGATTATTACCGTTGGTAATTATATTTTATGGATAATTGGATTCAAGTGCTGTACGTATAAAAATAATTAATGGTAAACGCGCCAGATAAACTTTTGTAAATATTGTCAAGTTTCTTTAATAATATTTTTCGAAATAGTAATTTACTGTAATGTAACAACTAATTCAATTAAAATATTTAACTTTTTTAATTAAAATTTTGCAGTACAATGTGTCCCACGGAACGTGAGATATAATGGCTGTATCGTACTCAAAATCCAGTCGACTGAACAGACACACTAGAGTAGCTTTTAGTGTTGATCTATGTAAAAAAATATATGGAAAATGGAGAGGACGCTCAAAAGCTATAGACTATAGGGATTAAGTCCTAAACCTGTATTAGGAAAAAGGGCTCTCCCAATAGTGCTGTTATATGTTGGTTTAGTGGAGTATTTTTGTTTATTTGAGTGTTTCTTTTTCCAACCGAATGTTATTATGTAATGAACTAATTCTTAAATAAATATTATTGTATTGTATTGTATTGTATTGTATTGTATATTTGAACTACTTTTTGACACAAATAATTACGTAAAAAAATTTATAGGGGACTTTTCTACATGCCAATAGAACGATTTATACTCCAATATATTGAATAGGGCAATAAACTATTAAAAAAAAAAGTGCATCAAAATGGTTCACACAGATTAATCCAGGAAGCGCACTCTCGAGTTGATTTACTTATTTCAAGTTGTAAATCAGTTAAAGGAAGTATTCTTTAAAATCGTTTAAATTATGTACTCGGTGGATAGTTGGAATTTTAACTGACGGTTCAATGAGCTATTCTCTTATTTATATCAAAACATTGACAATTTCAGATACCTTAAAGGATAAGGAATGAAAAGAGTGGAATTGTTGAAAAAGATTATAATATAGTTAGTGGTAAATTCGTCCAAGCATACTTTTTATCGAGTCACTCTCCATGACATAAGCTTTAAAAACTGTTAATTTGGTTTGCCAAAAAGAAATTTTGAAACCAACAAAAGGAGGGAAACGGATGCAAACTTTTTCCATTTCGTGAGGTGAGAAGAAATTATCGGAATAATTTGTTTTTACTACCATAGCCACTTTGTTTAATGAAAATAATTTAAGTAAATGAACATATCGTTATTTCAAGAATATTAAATTTTACTATTTTATTCTAGAGAATATTTAATGGCAATATGTCTGTTTATAGTCAATAGAGAAGTTCATGGTTAACTTTAACACGTAGGCTTACTTATTTATAAGTTAATACCACCTTTATTATGGTATTAATAAATATTAACATAATCTGACACATCTTAACAGTTAATTTAATAAAAAAAAATAATTTTGCGTGCGTCGAGCAAGAACCAAATTAAGTATTGTTTTATGTTACAATGTATCTAATAACAGGTCGTTAATTGTCGTGAAATATTTTGGGAACAAAACCTATTAGGTGTCTATTGGCTTTTGGTTTAATTACGGGGAAATAGCACCTAAATACAAATTTTTCCTATCTAATTAATCATTCAAAGAGCTACTCCAAAATATTAAAAATTATAATTTGGATCCTAATTTTTTTTTGGTGGAGATAGACAAAAAGTTTAAATTGGAGTTCACAAGATGGAATACAGAAGAAAAAGTTACTTTTATTAAATGGTACAAGGGCGTATTTTTATGTTATCTGCCTAACCATGAAACAAGAAATGAACGATGTCAAACAAATTATTACAAAATAGATGTGATATTTAGAAGTACATGGTGCAAAGTTGTATTTACTTTATGCGGTTTTTAAAGACTTGATCTAGTTTATTTGCTGGTAGAAGGAAAATAAAGTTCCTGACAGAAGAGGACAATATTCTAAAAATAATCTTTGGTAGAACGGCGGTTGTGTGACTTGAGTACATCACTGGGATCTGCCTACTAACCTTGAATCCATGCAGTAGGTTTATAAGGGCTCTCCAACACCAAAAAAGGCCAAAACACAAGTTTTTGCAAATAAACTGATGGAAACAGTTCTCTAGAGTCTTGCCTGTATGCCGAAGAGGTTAAATGCTAAGAAAACCACAATTCAAAATTTCGAAACTGTTCTCTTTATAGTCCTGGCACAGCTCAGTTAGACTTATTTAAAAACATATAAAAACAGCTCAGGAAAAGTGTTCAAAGTAGCTGTTGAACAATATCTGCTGGGTTGAGAAGAGGTATTCTACAACCGTTATATGACTTTCTGACGCACATTTAAATCCTCAACCAATCATCTATTAGACAATAAGATCGTAATTTCTTGATGGTTTATTTAATTAGTAATGCATGGTTTTATATGTGAACTGTTAGATATTTTGTTAGTGAGATTATTATCATACTACATTGTCAGGTTCTCTGATATTCTCACAGTTCAAAACAGTACCATTGATTAAATTAAATAAGCTTTAACTGTTTTACTTTGTTCATTACGAAACAAACGATGCTCTACCTGTCTTCTTTGCAATTATCAAATTCCTTAACGAGACACATAAAGCACGGATATATCCGTTTACAGACTTTTTTTTATTATTTTCCGTCAATTCGAAGGGTGCTCGAAAAAATGTTTTTAATTCGTGATGAAAGAATTATTAAATTGAAGGCAGAGAGTAGCGACAAAATAGAGCTTACTTCCCCATTACTACATTTTTTGTTAAGGACCACGTTCCTGGGATAATTTTGGGTGTCCTTTGAAATTTTGGAGAAACTTTCAATGTTCCTCACAAATAATTCGAAAACAAGCCCAACCTAACGTAATCCAACCCCATCTAACCTATCGTAACCCAATTCAACCTAGCCTATAACCTAACGTAACCAACCCCACCTAACATAACATAAACCAACCCTATCCACCCAACCCAACCCCACCTAACATAACGTAACCCAATCCCACATAACCTAACGTAACCCAATCTAACTAATTCTAACCTAACGTAACTCAACCCCATCTAACATAACGTAACCCAACCCCACATAACCTAACGTAACCCAATCCAATAGTGTCCATCGATTTTGTCTAGAGAATCGCTACCTACATTATATAATTTATTTTAAGTTTCCTTAAAACCGACCTTAAAACTATCTGTACTCCGTTCAGCGACCAGAAATATCTAAGCTACTCCCACAAAAAGCGCGCGATTTTTAATTAGAATTTTTCTATTGGTAGAATTTTGAAAATACGGTTTATAACGAGGTTTGTAACAATCACACAGGAATTGACATGTATCAATCTTATTTGACAAAAATTTGTGGGAAGTGGCCCAGCTATTTCTGGTCGCTGAACGGGGTATAGCGACAAATTAAGCGGTTTGAGTTCATTATAAGGAATAACTTAAAACAGAGTCTTTCACTCCCTAAATAATATTGTGGCAGCGTCCTACGTACGCTCGATTTAAAGTCTGATGATTGGCGGGTCCTTTTCCATAAAGGAAGAGGCTAACGGTTTGAAATGAGTTAACGTATAAAAAATAAAAAAATAGTATTAGCTGTAACTGCTAGCTAGTGGTTGTAGCGACCATCCAAGGATGCACAAAAATCCAAATGTCGTATGTTGCTAACTGTAACAGTTACATAAATTATCCGTTCACTATTTATTTGCGCTATGGTTGGCCATGTTCGGATGACAGATTCCACCCGGTATACGTATATTAGAAAAAAATCAGTTAGGTTAAGTATTGTAGAGTAGCGGCTTTTATTCAATTGTGTTAATAGTTGGTCTGTCAATGGTCTGTTATTTTTTAAGTACTGTCAAGAGCTGTCAGTCAACTTAATAGGGACTTTTTATTTTGGCAAACCAAAAAATAAAAGTTCATGGCCAACCATAGCGCAAATAAATAGTGAACGGATAATAATATCTAGATTTTCTCTGCAGCTTTTATTTCAAATAACAATGTCACAGATCTTTTACGAAGCCTATAATTTGTGTGATTTTCTCAACTTGTTGGAAGTTTATGACGCTTTTTCAATTCCTGCAGATGTACAAGTAAATTACCATTAAAATAAAATAATAATTGGCAAAGAGTGACCGAAGTACCATCGCCCCCAGCCGGTACTGTAAATTCATTTGACATAACCTAGCAATTGAAAATCCGTATTCTTAAATTAGCGTAAACCATAATTTGACGGTACGATCTGGAAAGCCGTAGGCAAGTGTAAAATGCACGATAAGGTCAAATAAGGCGTAAAGAAGTTTGAATTAATTTAATTTCCTGGTGTCTGGGGTTTACTTGATGTAATTGTGCGAAAAGTAATTATGAAAACTAATAGAAAATCTCCATATGGACTTATGGAGAGATCCTATTTTAAATTAAGCTACTAAAAATTCTATTTTTGAAATTAGTGTGGAATTTTCAAGAATAAGTCTTCTCTCTATTAAAACATTCGCAGACACGACTCAAGAGTGGTTCCATTTTACTGCAATATTAGCGACCTTTCTAGAACGGAATTTTGGCATGAAATTGTAAAAATTTCCAAACAACAAAATACCATCACATATTTCTAACTGTAGCAAGGTCCTTGAACTAGGTAACCTTGAGAATTCGTCAAAGAGTTTTTAACCAAAAAAGTGTATCAAATTAACCGTGAGATAATTCTAAAGATGAACTAACCTGCGGCCGCTCCGGTTCCTCGTTATTCATCATAAACATGAAAATGTTGAAAATGCTCTTTAGATAACAATTTTCTAAAAGCCAAATGTTGCAATTGCTATAAAAAAGACAGCTATCAAACTTTTGATGCCCTCCTTTTCATGGTCGACCCAGGAGACTTTTTGCTGACGGTTTCATATCTCGGTCAATCTTAATAATTATTCTATGATTTTTTACTCGGCTTATGCTTATACGTAGGTTGTACCATTTTGATATATTTTTTTTTGTGAGTCTTAATTGTATCTGAAACACTACACATTGTTGTCTGATGTCCCTCTTGCGCACATGGATCCATTCTTGTGCTTCCAGACTGCCAGAGATTGACCTTACAGTACTCATTTATGTAGTTCTTAGCAAGTGGTTTATTTTGGTAGCATCAATACTGGTCTCTGATCCATAGGCAAGTATCGGTTTCCCAATGGTTTTACAAAATTTAGTCTTGCACACTCCATGGACATACATTTATTTTTCCAAATGTCACCTCTAAGCTTGGCTAAGCTAAGCATTGGCTGGTACTTGATGTGCTTGCCAAACTTTCCACTAGTCTCTTCAAACAGCTTCATTCCTTCTGAGGTATACGAATTTGGGAATAAGTTATGGATCTTTAGAAAGGAAGCACTTCACTTTCAAATAATACGTATGTAGGTGTTCATTCTTCTTCTTTGCTTACAGAGTCTCAATACGAAATCGTCTCTTGTTACGCAGCTGTTACCTGAGGTGACAATTTGGTTAGAAATTTGGAAAGCTTTACAACTCTCCTTCTGCGTAAAATTGAGGTGCTTGTGGTTCTGCAGTTCATTGAGCTTATGGTATTTTGATATAAATTTATGTAAAAAAACCTGCTTTTAGAGAATAAGCAAAAATTAAAAGTAATCGTCCTAAGCACATATTTAACACATCAATTGAAAATAACTTTTACTGAAACGCAAGAATTAATCTTTTGTACCGAAGCTAAACCAGTCGTCCATAACACATCTTCCTTTTGTGAATAAAAAGAAGTACTTACTTTCTTCTTATTGCATCTTTTACTAAAACTTGTTTAAAAAGAGTCGGGATTCGAAAAACAAAGCCCACGAAGAGAAAAAAATTAAAGAAAACCGTTATATTCTTTAGCAACTTTATAGAAAAAGAAAATAATTTTTTTAGCTTTTTCAAAAAATAATAAACATTCCACTTTAAACAACATTAGAATAGCCGGCTTTGCTACATTATGTCGTTAATATTATAGCATGCAAGTAAACATTTATTATAACTTCTTGTTTGCAATTAGCCAATTAAGACGATTACATTGTATGTGCAAGATATTTGACGCCCAGTCAATGCAGGAACAATTAAATGTAAATACCTAATTGACAACGTGCAAAATAGTCTTTGATAAGTGGAAATAAAAAAAAAATTGGCTAATCATTTATTCATAAATAGATTAAAAGTACAACGCCTTTTCATCAACGGCAGCAATATTTTATTCAACTTGTTAGGAATTTAACTATACGAGTTTGTTTTTGCTGTTGTTACGTAGGCACTGGAATTCGGATTAATGCTACATTTAGTACGTAGGTTTCATGTATATTTATTTATAGAAAACAACTAGGTACTTACTTATCAAATTGTATATTTCTTAATGTAAGGTAACGAGGTACCATAAGAAAGTCAACTTCAAGGACGTGAGTTAAAATTTAAAAAAACGGCTCAAGACAAACTTTACAACTTCCAAGACTCCCAGTGGAGGAGCACGTCTAGTTTTTGCAAATTCGTAACTGTTTTAGCCAAATTTCGTACCACTTTGTATGCAAAAGTTGCACTAAGCGAGTCATTTGATTAATATTTATAACCCTGGAACTAAATTGTAAAAAAGAAATAACTATCCACATACATAAAGTAAATTTACTGCTTATTTATTATTCAAGATTATAATGAAATCCTGAATAAAATTAAGTTAATTTGTTTATAAGATTGCACTACATTAAAATAAATTTATGTTCGTTATTTTCACGAAGATACGGAAATTTAATTAATTTTTTTTATTTCATAATCATGCTCATTGGCCCTCGCCCCCCTCATGGGTTTTAAATTTTCAAGATACCATACCATAGCGGTAAACATACCATTGCAAACCATCGTGGGCGTGCCCAGTCACAAAAGATAAATTAATTTAGGAAGCCTTGCATAACCGTTGAAAGCATCCTATACTGTGGTAAAATTCATTAGTTAAGTCCGGTTGATCAAAAGAGGTGCGAGTGCAGAGAACTCCTATTTGAGTATGTCATCACACCAACAATATTTCACTAACCACCGATGAGCCTAGATATCAGTCTGAGTGTCATACCAAAGATACAAAGTCACACTCTCGTTTCCACATTGACTGGATGACTGGATCTCTGGAGATCAAATCTAAGAGCCAAAAATATCTAGATTAGATGTGTTTGTGTTAAAATCAGTGAAATCTAACAGTAGAGCACCAGCTGTTCTTTCATATTAATTTATGATTAATTTACTCGACTACAAGTCGCTATAAAATTCTTGAAAAATTTCAACTTTTATAAACCATGAAAACATGAAGTTACAGAAAACGAAACTTTATGACATTTGGTTAATAATCTTTCAATCGAAGGATTGGAAAAGAAGAGCAAAATTTAATTTCTTAATTCATTTACAAAAGGTCGTGAGACACTTATGCCCGTTTGCACCGACGATTCTTAAAGTTAAGGCATTGCTTAATTTGACATTAGCATTTTTTAAATCGAAATTGCGCTTCACCACGTTTCACCACGCGCACGAGAGTTCCTAAATAAGATAAACAAAGGTATCTGTATATCAATATCGAAATGGTTAATAATTTTTATGCATCGGGTTAGGAATTATTTTAGCGTTAGGCAGTTCTTACGTAAGCAATTGCTTAGGAACCGTCGGTGCAAACGGGCATTAGAGCTGATACTATAAAGTTCTCGATTAATTAATGACATTAAATTAACCATGCAACTTTTGATAGCTACTTTGACACATTTAAGCTGCAATTCTGAGCACTATAGCAAGATTCGTAAGGTGTTCTCGTAGCAACTGTAACTTTCCAGTGAACTTCTTAACGAACGTATCCTAAAAAACAACCTAACAGTTTTACGGTTTTTGCTTAGAATTGCAGCATTAAATTTAATAAGCAATCAATTCTGATTGGTTAAGTACCAAATAACACCATAGTAGAATAAGCTCGGAGAAGCTTGAAGAGGTTTATCAGAAATGTTAAAGGAATAAGAGTCCAGAAATGGAATGCAATGGAAATGGACTTTTGGAATGAGATTGTCTTTAATAAGGAGCCTTAGGTTAGATAAAAACGATTTTATAATCCTTAATAGGCCCTGAAAGGTGCCATAAGCACATCTATATCTAGAGCTGTAAAAACAACGTAAAACAACGGACCAACTCGGGTAAGGCCTGAAAAAACAATAATTACAAGGTCTTGGAATGAGATAATCGTCTTTTGACGATCCTTAGGTTACATATAAAAGATAGGATACTCCTGAATAGCCCTTGACATGTTCCACAGGTAAACCTACATTTGCAGAAGCTGAAAAACAGAGAATCAGCTCCGGTAAAGTTTATAAAAAAAATAACCTGTCCTGGAATGAGATAATCGTCTTTTGATGATCCTTAGGGCGGATTTCATAAAGGGTGCTAAGCACTTGCTCAACTTAAGATCGAGATCGCAGACTTAAGTCCGTTTCATAAAGCTTTCTCAAACTCGAACAGTTACGTCGCCGCTTTCGGCAGTTATCGGTTGAAAACAAACGTAAAGAACGAGTTGCCCAAATTTCGAAAAGGTTGGCAGTTTGCTTGTTTTCAACCGATAACCGCCGAAAGCGGTGACGTAACTGTTCGAGTTTGTGATCGATCTCGAACTTAAGTCTCGCAAGTGCTCAGCACCCTTTATGAGACTCAACCTTAGGTTATATGTAAACGATAGGGACCCCTGAATAGGCCCTGAAACGTTGGACAGGTGAACCTACATCTGCAGAAGCTGAAAAACAGCGAACCCGCTGCGGTAAAGTTCAGAAGGAAAAAAAGTAACCATGTCTTGGAATAAGATAATCATCTTTTGACAATCCTCTGGTTAGATGTAAACGATAGGGTATTACTGACTAGGCCCTGAAACGTTCCACAGGTAAACCTACGTTTTCAGAAGCTGAAAAACAGAGAACCAGCTCCGGTAAAGTTTAGAAAAAAAAAGTAACCATGTCTTGGAATAAGATAAAAGAATCGTCTTTTGACACACCTACATCCGCAGAAGCTGATAAACAGAGAAGCAGCTCCGGTAAAGTGTAGAAAAACAAATAACCATAATAAGAATGTCTTGAAATGAGATAATCATCTTTTGACGATCCTTAGATTAGATGTAAACGATAAATTCTACTCTTGAATGAATTCTGCCAAAGCTGTAAAACATGGAACCAGCTCTGAAAAGAGCGGATATGGGGCCAAATTACAGTTGTTGCCGACGAGGCCAAATGAGGCCAGGCCGACTCTGGTCCTACTCAAAGTAAGAAAAAAGAATACTTATCATAAGCACAAAATTATTCATTAGGCAGAAAACTCATAGAAGTTCCAGAAAAGTTTTATAAAGTAGGAGAAAGTTCCAACAGTTAAGTCAAATATTGCGTTTAACAGCATTTTGAGCTTTTGCAAGGTATGGAAAGTGATCTGATTTCGTTGTTCAGGAAATAAAATTCAGATTATAGTTTACTAATACAACTTGTGGTTATTTTATCCGGTATATTAATTCACGGTACATTAACCTAATACGTATAAATAAACAACGATTTGATTTACATTTCATATATCTTATTTCCTTCACGTTTTCAATCGTGCCGGACCTCTGAGACCTCTGAGGCTTATGCCACATGGAGTTAAGTGTTTTGAATTATTTAAAAAATTATTTTTCACAACCTTTTAAAAGACTTTAACAGACATTACTTCAGATGTTCGAGTAAACACAAAAAATTTTCTCGAGTACCTACATCAAGGTGCTTCCTCAGGAAGCAGGTGGCGAATCGACAACGGATGAGAATATTTGTATGCTATGCCATAAGTTCACCTTTTGGTGCAATATTACACACCACTAATAACAGACAATTACGTTTGATGACATAAAAGTAGCCTTAAATTGATCGAAAGCCACAATAATGCTTTTAAAATGATGGATGTGCATTTAGACTTTTCGAGGGTCGCTGCTGATGAGAGTCAAGTCTGATGAGAGCTACTTGAAATGTAACTCACAATAAATTGCTATTCTACTACTACCACGTATTTTTTGCAATAAACTCACCATTATTGTGTTACATAATTTAAAAAAAAATAAATTGAGGGATTAAAAACCACATTATTGCTATACTATTTGGTATACAGTAATTTATATTTTCACAACCAATTACAATCGTATCAAAGAACAACCAATACAAATAAGAATTTCCGATATCAATTCATTTCTTCCTCATTTCAAAAGCCACAAAATTTATTATATTGTTGCAGCTGTAGCCAAACCAGCAAGGCCACAATGAAAACCACATACCAAGGCGTTTATAAAATAAAACGAGAACATCCACCCTATAAAAGGTATCAATATGTCCAACCAACTTCGCTATGTTTCCATTGTATTCATAATCGAAGGCCGAGATAGTCGACAAACAAAAATATATTTAAAAAAAGCCAACTTGATTTGATTGTCTATTGACGTTAGAATAATAAAATTTTAATAATTTAAAACCTTTTGTTTGTGAAAAACGAATTGCTACCTAATAATTGTTTGCATCAGGAATTTTATTATTATCGTCATGAGATTCCTGACCTTTCAAAAATCAATTTATTATTATAACACCGAGCAAATTACTTTAATTGTAGAAAATTCCTCATTTTAAAATAGCGTATTGAAAAAAAGCCCAAATAACTTCTACAATTATTATGTAACAACTCTTAAAAAACCTGTCTATTTTGATTCTTGTTTGTGGTTGAAATTAACGTGTAAGATGGGCATCTTTAAAAAATCTATGAAAAGAGATTTTGATCAGTAACTGGAAACGCTATTAACAATCGTAAATTTATTATGGCCAAGTAAATGAGCTCTAAAATTATGGGCAAAATAAAATTTTTACAATCAATGTCAAGGTCTGACTTAAGGTCAGTTAATGTCAGGATTGTATCTACAGGCCATTTATAATTTTCTACAATTATGGTAGTAACTGCATAAATTTTCTCTTTAAAGTATAGTATTACATGTTTAAGTGTCACCAACAAGATAATAAATACCGCAATTGCTTTTATTACATGACTTGTTAAATTTTCTTTAATTTAAATTGAGAATTCAAAAAGTAAAAGTAATAGCACACCTTTTATCTATAATATCCTTATGTAATTAAATAATTAGAAATTTATTGATCCAATGATCTGTGGGAGATATTATTCGAAGGGTACCTATTTAGATTGTATCTCAAAATCATCGACCTATGAAACGGTAGATTATTTGTTGCAGTCCCACTGAAGATTGTTTTATGGGGCTAATTGGGCCTTTTTAGTCTTTATCATCACCGTGACCTCCTTAGGGCCACTGTGTTTTTCATCTTTGTCTAATTGGCCCACTACATGCTCAACCTCAAACTAGTGATCAAGTTCAGGATCGTTCCGGATGCTAATTCGACTAGCAAGTATAAAGATGCTTAAATCTTGACCACTGAGTATTATGATTCTGTTTGTGCTTTTTCGTATTTTTAAGACCTTCTTTATGTTAGCTTGTATAGTAAGAGGCTATTAGCACTTGATTCAAATGATTCAAACATTATTTCATTAAAAGAGCATTAAACAATGCTCTCGTGTACTGACACTACCATTAATATAACCTCTTGTGTAAGTTTTTCAGTTGCTCTAGTATTTTTAGACAGTCACATACTATAGTTTGCACTAGAGAGC
The DNA here is from genome assembly GCA_963924605.1 of Malthinus seriepunctatus. NCBI lineage: Eukaryota > Metazoa > Arthropoda > Insecta > Coleoptera > Cantharidae > Malthinus > Malthinus seriepunctatus. The sequence continues at coordinate 73,253,695 of OZ004600.1, forward strand.
CTTTAGAGCTACTCGACTGTCCAAGAAAATACATATTCTAGCTCCTTTACCTCACTTATGTTCGTTTGCACCGCTAACAGATAAACTGACAGGTAATTTATCTGGCGGATAAGTTGTCAAAAATCTTTACATCTCCATTTACCTGTAGAATAAATCAAATAACTGAGGAATAAATTTTCTGCAAAGGTACTTGCTACTTATGGCCTTTTGCACCGATTTTAGTTTATGTGGCAAATAAATTATATTTTGGCAACTTATCCGCCAGATAATTTATCTGTCAGTTAATCTGTAAGCGGTGCAAACGACCATTAGTGTGGATTTTACAATACACACTTATCCTTAGGATATAATTTTAGTCTCAGTATAAACGGGTTCACGCTATTGTTAAAACGTCTTTATACTGAGACTAAAACTAAATCTTAAGGATAAATGTGTAATGTAGAATTCGACCTTAATAGCATTTTTTAATTCCGTGCATTTCTGCTACAAATATTGGCGGTTAACTGTACCTATACCAATTCCCACTTTTTCATCTATTTTTAATCCATTTGTGAGCCCCAAATTTTTATATTTTGGTCCAATAAATAACATAAAGTAACATATAAACATAACGTAACATAACATACCCTAACAAAGTATGAAAGTTTTGTTTGGCTTTCGAATTTAGACAAACCAACTGAGTAATTTTCTGCTGAAGAAAATATAAACTTGAACGTCGTAACGTCGTGCCTAGCGTCGGTATGATAAAATGTCGAGTTTAGTATCGTTTGATAGCTCTTTTAATTTCCTGAAAATTTTTCCACAGATTTTTTTTATAAAGTGAACCATTTTCAAACTACAGTCGAAATTGCCAATTTTTCGAACCAATACACCATGTCATCAAAAAATAATATTGATGACGTCATTTAAGACGTGTTTCAAGATTTAGTAAAAAGAACATTTATTTCAGTTTTATTTTCTATGTTCCATACCTTTCATGCGCCCTTCCTATAATATGTTCAATATTTGGTCGACACTCACCTGAAACAAAAAAAAACTATTAATATTATTGTTAATTTAATAGAATAGATATTTGAATGGAATAGAGAAATAATCAAGTGGAGGTTCCTATAGAACCACCGTTTTAACTTGTAATTAAATGTACAAACTAATATTTTTCTAACGACGAAACCGTGAGAAGTATCAACAAGAGTTACCCCAACAATACCAACCTTGACTCAACAAATAAAATATCAATACTTAAAATTTAAAAAGAACCAGTTCTACTAACATGTGTATACCTATACAACCCAAATATTGTTTATTGCTTTGGTGTTGGAAACAAATATTTATAATATATGTAAAATGAAAAATCTACCTAAGACCTCAAAGCACACACGTACGGATAATAAATAGGTACAAGATAACTTAAAGGTGAGATAATCTCATAATTAAACTTGTTCAAATGAAGATTGGTAATAATTGATAAACTTAATTACACATTTATTATTTAAATAAGATAAATGTAGGTGTTAATTTTTTTTTCATTGGCACTCCTGTATAAATCTTGATGTAAAAGGTAAGCAAGTTTTGACTCGAAATTTTCGGAAAGAAAAAATTTCTAAAGAGTAGTTTTTGCCCAACAAACCGCAAGATCATAATAACAAACATCCTTATCTTTTATTATGGGCCATGATATAACAGATGCTGGTACAAAAAAATATTAAGGAATGGGAAATCCAAATTTAAAAGTAGGTTTTGACGAGACTCATGCACGTAACTATAGCTTCCTAAAATCAAGAGGGCACTTGGTGGTCACAATTTTTTTTGGGTGGGTCAAATACATAATAAGCCCATAAAACTTTATAAAGATGAAATATTTTGTGTGGAATTCAGATTACACTGTAAATATCTGATCTTTCGCTTATTATTGTAATTTTATCAGGGTGAGCGCAAGGGTGGGCCAGCAAAATTTTAGGTGGGCCTAGGCCCACTCTGACCCACCCGTAATTACGTCCCTGTTTCAACATTGAACATCCATTTTCGAAACGAATATTTAGCGATTCAACTGCAGATGCTCTAAAAAGGACCATAATCTATAAGTTACAGCAGAAGAAGGTTTTGAACTAATGTCAAAACTTATTTTTCCAGAATTTGTCTGGAGATCTTACACATTTAGAAAACCGCTAATAAGTCGACCAATGCGATAGAAAGGTGACTTCTGCTAACAACGGGCTGGGTAAGATGAACGAGTGATAACAGAGTAAGGTTGAGAAAGACTTCAAAAAAATGTATTAGACATTAACGAAGACGAAGAAAGAAGAGTAACAATTAAGATCTTTCGCGTGAACCTTTTAGATTAATTACGAGAAAGTTTTCATCAAGCTAAGAAAAATTTCTTCAACTTGCAACAACTCTTTCAATAAATTATTCAATTTACCTTTCTGTTACCCATCATTAAATGATGATTATCTAAAAGAAACCATTTATTATTTTAGTTACGAAATTTTGTATTAAAACAAATTCTTCAAAATATCAATCAATCAATTAATTCATCAATAAGAAATTACTGTCAAATTTATCCTTGCATAACAGAACAGTCGCCTAACACACAATTATGATTTAATTTTTTTCACTTCGTAATTGCAATTGTTTCATAATTAGGCGTTTAATATTAATTGACAGCAATTTTTTTTCCATCCATCAATTTGATACCTCTAGTAAATCGCTTCTTTTATGACCGTCAAAATATTGCACTAATCAAGTTTTCACAGAATTTAGAACAAAATACAAGGTTACCTTTTTCAAAACTATAGAGAGCTGCAGGAGGTAGGCAGAAAGTATCGTTACTAATGAAGGTATTGTGGCCAGGCATAAACTTCCAACCCTTCACTTTAACCAAAAATTAATTATACTACACTTCTTATGTATTTAACTTTCAAAGGTCCTTATGTATGTACGCTCAAAAGATAAAGTTGAGTTATGGGTTATCAGAATCGAACCCAATGCTTCAGACGTCAACCAACGTCCCACAACTGAACAACTTCCATTAAACTACGCAAGGTTAAAGTACGTAAATTAAAATTACTAATACTTTTAAAAGCAATAAAATTTATTAGTTTTCTATAAATAACACGAAAATTAAGATCTATGACATTTCCTTTTTATGATTCACCTCATTAAACGAATTATCTTTCAAATTAAATTTCAAAAAGTAATAAAACTAATACTGCTGTTAAACTGAAATCCATTAAAATTTACTTTGATTTATACATTGGAAACAATAATAATATTTAAATGCATTTGTAGTAATTTTCTACTTGATTTGTATTATGAATCACGAATGTTGAGCCAAGTCTATTGATATGGTGTGAAATAAGGGCTATGAATTCATAATGGTGAATACATTGCAGCTGCAAGTATTTAAAATTTTAATTAAAAGTTGTGAATTTTTTCTGTACTTCTATTTCCATTTCTTATTCTCTATTCTGTTGGCTTCCTCAATCATCTCCAGTCTTCCTTCCTCATTACTCGTTAGGTAATTTGCCCACTTACACTTTAAAAAAGTTGGCAGCATTTCAACTGCTATTACACCCGATCTATAGTTGTTCTAGTAATTAACCGTACATACCATCAAGCATGAAGCTTTCCATGTTTTTTGGGCCACTTTTAGTTCCGCGTGTATGTGTCTGTGAGCAATACGAAGAAAATTAAGATCTAAAATTAGACAGAAGGTCGATGGGACTAGCGACAAAGACAGCGCCGAAGAAGCGTGTCTATGATGGGTATATCCAAACATAGAGCAGTTAGAATGGCTGGAAATAATAATAATTATTGTCCTTTTAATAAACAACTGGAACCAATGAGTAATAATGGTAGCAAAAAAAAAACAATAATAGCGCAAATTGAACAAAATTTTTATTTTTGTGCTTCAGTTGAACACGCATGACACTTTTAGATCTAGAGAAACACCAAAAAACAAAATACATGTGAATGTAATGATCTAATGATGATTATAGTACCATTAGTTTTAGTTATGTTTTAAGTTATAAGTATAACTTATCAAACCTTTTTAGAGACTATTCATAAAAGAATCTTTAGAAAAAAATATAAAAGAAAACCAACGATCATTTCGCATTTAAAAACAAATTTTATAGTAGCAAAAGAACTCAAAAAAACTAATACTTCAAAATTTAAAAAAAAAAAAACTCAGATTCAGAGCCGGTACTTTGAGCCTCGGTTAAAATCGTGTCTAACTAACCAGCCCTGTGGGATCTTGTAGCTACGAAGGGAGATTCTTAAGTTCGCGGAATGGGACAGAAGGAGGCCGCCATTTTTTTAAATTATTTTTATTCAATGTCCTTTTTCATTTTCAAGTATAGACTAAAAATTTTATGGATATATATCCACTAGTTTGGTCGCAATCAATAAAATAATAAGTGAAAGTGTAAGAATTTTTCAATTTTTTAGCAACTTTTTTTGAATTGTTTTTTTTTGTCAACCGAATTGTCACAAGATACGAAACTTTGGTTCGATTTTTTAATTTGAATCTAAGCAGGGGTCTATGTAGTTGCATATACAGTGTTGTCCAACACCAAAAAAATTTAAACTTGTGTCTTCTGGTGGAAAAGTGATGGCAAAATCCGCAACAATCTTTTGGGACTCAAAGGAAATTCTTTAAACCGATTATAAAAATAAAGGTACCACCATAACAGGCGTATAACAGGCTTGTATTTTACATAAATTAAAAGAAGAAATCAAATCAAAAAGAAGAAGTAAATTGACAAAAGGCGTATTTTTACTGCGAGATAATGCACCTGTAAAAATTGCGATTGTGAGCAAGTGTGCGATGAGTGCCATGACGACATGCGATTTCGAAGAAATTGTTCATCCACCCTACAGTACAGATTTGGCACTAAGTTATCATTACCTATTTCCAAATTTGAAAAAAAAACTTTTTGGAAGGCATTTCGATAACGATGAATCGAATTTTACAACAAATTTAACAATTCTTTTTTTGGAGGTTTACAAAAATTAATTCACAGAAGTAATATATGTATTGATGTTCGAGAAGATTATATTGAAAAATAAAATTATAAAAAAAAAATATTTATGTCTCTTTCTGCCCAATCCGCGAACTTAAAAATATCCCCTCGTATATTACTGACCCGCTAGCAAACGCTAACCCTAAGAAGTACAGGATAAAACGGAAGGCAAGGCCTGTGTGTAGCCCTAAGGAATTCGTTTCAGAGGGCCAACCAATAAATCGTCAAAAAACGACCTCGCAAAATTGATGATTTCCAGCAATGTTTTCTATAATGGCATGCTGGTGTCGTTTCAAAAGTCTTATTAGACTCTTCTGCAAAATTGGCTACACGACACTATAAACGCTAAGGACACGTGCCCGTCATCCATATGGAAAATTCTTAAGGATTTTGTTTAGTTTGCTATATCATCAACCGGAAATTTTATAGCGGATCGTGGAAAAATGGTCTCGCTTCTTACTGGTCCATAACGTCACATCGTGCATTTTGATGGCTGTGATGTGTAATCAGTAAACATTCTCCACCGATTATTTACTCAAGTACAAAAGTAATTATTAGAGACATTGAGTAACAACAACAATAGTTGTGTAAACTTTTTAAATGAAATAACCGCTACAAAATAAATTATTGAAGTAACGTGGGTTTATTCTAAATTAAGTTCCCACATCTCAATGAATTAAAAACTGTGTAATCTCCCAAAACTATGGTGTGTAAACTATTTATTTAAACAAGGTGTTAGATTAACACAAAATTTTTAAAAGTTTTACCATTATGTACTGTTGTACGGATGATTTATAATAACAAAAAGAAATTTGCAAGAAGTTAACGATCCTGTACGAGTAAAAGTGAGTGAGTGGCTATTAGGAATAGGAATGCAATAATATTTTGAACAAAAGATTTGTTTTTTTTTCAAATTAAAGAAATAAAGTAAAAGCATTTGTGAATCTTAGAAAAGTTATTTTAAAAATGCAAGCAACGGCCGATGAACTTCAAACATGCCACAAACCGGCATTGATGGCAACTGACCGGAGTTTCAAAAAGGAAACAAACATGGTGGTCTTCTTAAAAGAAAACAAATACGTGAATTTTTGCAACAAAATTATTACACGCAATTTACACAAAACCTTCGCATTCCGACAATAGCCTATATTTTCTCGTATTTTTTTTAGAAGAAATAAATGTTAAGTTTATAAATGTATAGATGTCGATTATATTATGATGTAATAATGAATACATAAGCGTATTGACCTGTGGTAAAATTACCAGTTTAACTAGTACTGGTTTATAATTTGAATGCCAAGTTTAAACTGTTAGTAAATTTCAGAATACAAAATATAATTTTTAAACAGTCAAAATGAACCGGAATGGGTTTCGCTGCAGGACACTAGACAATTCTTTAACAGGTCATCTACATAGAAAACGACCTGTAGAATTTATCGTGTTATTTAAAAAGAAGCGTCTCAATTTGTTTTCTCTTTCAGCTACTCATATTAATTTTACTTTTAATTCGTAAATAAATTTAGCCATACCGAGAAGGAATCGAAGTTGAACTTCTATCGAATCATGCGTTTCTAGCCTAACACTTCAAATGTCAATTTTGTACCATTTAATCGAGTAAGTAACGAAGATTAGGTCTGTTCGTTTGTCTTGCACTGGTTCGTGTTTGTTTGTGCATTTCCACTCCTCGTCAAGAGCAGGAGTAAGTTGAAGTGAGTTGGAGCAAGTTGGAGTAAGTCAGTGCAAGACAAACGAACAGAGCTAATGTTAGAATAAAACAAAGTAAACCGACGTCGAAAAGAGTGGAACGATCACGTCAGCAGAGCTGATCTTGACAGAATAATAAGGATGGCTCGTGATCTAAAGCCGTTAGAAATAAGAAAGCCAGGTCATTCATAAAAATGATGAGAAAAGAAGTATGGTTCCTCCTTCACCGAGTCTCCGAAAAGAAGAACAGACGTATGCCGATAATAAATGAAAAAAATGCACAAAATCAATAGGCCTTTAACATTATTGCTATAAAAGCGTCACAAAAATTTTTTTTTGATTTTGTATTCTGATGACAATGTAAAGTCAACTTCTACATGCAGTTCATGTTCATTCCAGTCGAGAATAATTGTCACCCCTATGTATAGAAGTTGTGGTGCTAAAGCCGATATATTAATCCTGGTCACGTGGTCACGTCGAGCTAGAACCATGTTAGAACCTACATCAATGATTTGTTTTTGTCTCGACTTGCACCTTCTGTAGGTGCTTATTGGTGATTTCATTTTAGCCTTTGCTTCACCCACGTAATGTAATAATTCTTTCTCACGGATCTCATAAAAACTGTATTCCTTGTACAAGCCTATTAAAATTCTGCGTTTGTTTGAAGATGAAAATTTGAAATGATGCAGTTGTAGAGTGTAAAATGGCAAAAGTTTTTAAATTACGATACAACATGCTGCACGAGAATAATTCGCACTCCGTCTCAACACAGTAGTATACAGCTAGTAGAATAATCTATGACACACTTTTTGCGTATGAGCCAAAATGAAGACGTTACAACACGAACGGGGTAGCCTCACCTTCACCTGAAACTGTCTCGTTTCTTCACAACTTCTCCCCCCCTCCGGTTTACGTCCGGCGATTACGCCACTGAATCTTATGGCCTTAGAACATAAAACATTCCGAAGGAGGGTCAGCAACCCTAACTATAACAGAAAATGCGACAGAAATTACATATTAGAAGTCCCCGGATGGCTCATTCATTCCGTCGAGTTTACATTATCATTGGCTGTCATGATCTTTCATTATAAGTAGGAGTATAAGAAACCATTTCTATTGGAGAAATTGACTGGAAATCGCTATACATATTTACTCGTCTATTGCGATCCATATTATTAGCTAAATGGCTCTTTCCTGGTAGAGTAGGGGCTATTTATTCAAACCTTGTACAGTGCGTTCCTCTCAGTAACCTAACTAAGAGTTTAAAGTCTCTCCCATAAAATCCACGATGGGCCCCTACCTACCTCCATTAAAATCAGGTTACTCGACCACCAATCAATTCGATGACCCTCCCGCAGTGCGGGACAAAATTTTATTTTAATTTAATGTCGGTATACACGTGCTTTTGGCCCATGACAATAATCAACAGGCTTATCCCCAAGATATAGCCTTGTCTCGTCTGAAAAGCTGTTAAAGAAACCACTCGCGCCAGTCGGTCTCGTAAAGAGTGTATATCTTCAGTGCCAGAGTCGGTTTCATGTAGTCCCAATTCGCCTTATAACACAACCTGTTAGAAATCGAAAGTATCGGCGAGGTGTAGCGCCAAGAAGAACAAACATAAGTTTTACCCTAACCTAGGTTAGCCTAAAGCGACGGCTTGACGCGCATACTGCAAACTTTTATCAACTGTGGCTATGTAAACATAACTTGGAAGGTTCACCATAAAAATGAATGCTGTTGACCGGGCTGCCGATGTACAGTCAGCCTCACAATTAATGGCCACCCCGTATATACGTTTAGCACCCTGGCGTATAGCCAGGGTGGCCAATAATTGTGAGACTGACTGTACCATGAGCTCATGAACTACCCAGCGGATTATACCATGGTCTGTTATACCAAAGACTATACTGTAAGACTGTCATAGCATATAGGCGAAATATGACCTAAAATTCCCGCTAAAGATGTCGCTAGTCACCGGGGCATTTTCGAGTGAATAAGATAACTCGTCGAGGCGGGAACAACGAAGAAAGGGATGAAAAAGTTTACTCTTCGAAGCATTTTAAGCGATTTTGACCATAAAAGCTTTTCACATTTTCTAATATAGGTTTTGGTAGTTTTTTACTGTATTGTCTTTGGTTATACAGAGTGTTGATGGTCATAATGATAAAACGAGGTCGGTATGGTCCAGTGGTATGATGTGCTCGGGGTGTTTCGATTTCAGAGTGCACGCTCTGGTTATATTGTGGTATTGCGTCCAGCCAATATACACATTATGTTCAATCGTGAACAGACAACCTAAACGCCCTGTACACATGTATAATGGAAGCAATAATAATAAACGATTCTCGCACCTCCAGGTGAATGAATTAATAATTCATTCATTATTAAAGGTAATTAGAATTTATAATCTACTTTTGTACTATGTATTATATGCTATCTCTTTCTTTTCTTTACCATGAATTTGTTCCATAATTTTTTAATATCCTGCAGTTGACATAACGTACCTACGCAAAGGTGCAGTTAACTATAGTGCTACTATAACTATTTAGTTTCTATAGTGCATTTTAGTAATTTAATTTTGTATTAAGAAGATACGAATACTGCCTCTTTTTTGCACTCACACCTTAAAATTGACTTCCTTTCTATAAACAAGTTATTGTCGGAATGTTTGGAAATTTTAAAGTGTGTTCAGAGTTCAGACTACTATGACTTCTCCTATGAGAAATCATAGCAAAATAATAAGCTCAGTCATAGCAAAATAATAGGGAATTTTGGGAATTTTCAGAATAAAATTGTTGGTTATTTACCATATTTGGGGTAAATAACCAAATATGGTAAATAATGAACAATTTTATTCTGAAAATTCTCTATTATTTTGCTATGACTGAGCTTATTATTTAGCTAAGATTTCTCCTATGAGAAATCATGTAGTCTGAACACACTTTTAAGAAATCGCCCATTGAAGGATTATTTTTGGTATTGGAACAAAATTTGTAAATAAAACCATGCATGAGAAATAGGGCTTAGCAAAAAAGGAGAATTTTTGCAAACAAGTCTTTTGTTGATAGTGAAACCATCAGGAAAAAACGTCTCTACTTACTAAAGCTATAACAATCACACAATTTTGGCACTTGTATTACCAAATCTTCATTGTTTGGTAAGAAAAAACGTTTGTACACTAATGCATCCATTCATCATAATCGTATCGAAATATTGAAATGACGAAATTTTGAAGATGATAAATATTAGTTTGTTAATGCAAGACACAAAAAAAAGTTAAAACTTGTTGTATATCACGAACTGTTGTTCTAAATAGCGAAACTTTCCAATTCAAAATTTACTTATCTCTTACTTTTCGTGACTTTGTTCGAGTCGTATTTTTTTTCAGCAATACATTCCTTTCGCACAAAGCTGTTAAATTAAAACTTGAACTTGACCTATAGTAGGATAAGTATCATTATTAGATGTTGTTATTTTAGTCGTTAGCCTACATTTGTTTATTTCATTGTTTATACTTATAATTAGAAATGCACAATAACAATATATCCGTAAAGAACAATAGTCATTGAAAAGAAAAACCAATCAAAAATTTGTTTTACACCAGAAAATCTAGTTTATAACATTTTAAACATCAAATTAGTTTTTCGTAATTGTTTTTAATGGATTATTAATTTAATAAACATCCATATTTATGTGTATATCGAAAAATTACTCCTACAAAAGAAAAGAATTAAAGTAGGTAGGTACGCAATTTCTTTTTTTTTATTTCCTTAAAGAAAAATAATTGTGTTCACGCCTACTACAAAAACAAATATAATTTATTAAATAATTTTTTTAATTTTCACATTTTTTATGATTTTTCTCTTAATTTATTAATTGGTCGAGCCGAATTTACCGTTACATAAAATGAGTTTGAATCTTCGATCTACATAAATATTAGTACAATTTCTAACTTTCTTCCATATTGTGTTCATCAATATATTTCGATACGCTAAAACTCTCTATCAATTATTAAATTCAAAAAGTTTATTGAGTTTATACAAATGAATGAAATGAGAGAATCCATTTGGGTAGAAACGCATCGGTATTGGCTCGGGCATTGGTTAAAAAATATTTAAAATCGTGTATTATTTCATTTAAATTGGTTATAAAAACTGAAAATTACAGAAACACAAACTAGTTATTTACGAATCGAGTGCGGTAAGGCAATTTGCTCGTGTGAACGCGGTTTTGAAGCACGAGCGACGTAGGAGCGAGTGCCTTCATCCCTTCATCGTTGCATGAATGCGGGAAAATGGTTCACGCATGAGGATTGTACAATATTTTTTGTGCTCACTGTTTCGAAAAAAAAAACGCACTTAGTGGTCGACTGGGAAACACTGCTTCCCGGTCTACTACACCGGGAAGCAAACTGTCAAAACCACGCTGTTTCACACAAACGTCACTTTCGAAGCAATAAGTACAAAAAAGTTTTTAGAAACACCCTTATATTTTGGAATATACGAAATTAGTGGAAAACTATCTGTCAAATGAAACAATATCATTCATATTTTGACTTCCTTATTAGCCGAACAATTACTTAATTTTAATAGAGTGGTCTCATATATCTCAATCGGGGTTTTTCTCAATCGGTGTGATGGTGATACTGTTTCCTGGGGAGCGCTAGAACGAAGTAGAAGGGGGGTAGGTTTTCGGGTAGAAAACACAGAAAAGTTATTATAAGCGATCCATGGCTGGGATCCTGTAATTATTAGCGTATTACTACGCTACGCTACCTACCCTTTGGTCTTCTCCTATCAATTTCTAAAAGTTTGTAGGAGAGGGCTAGGGAGTAAGTAGCGTAGCAATATGCTAATAATTACAGGATCCCAGTCCAAGTTATACATTACTACATATCTTTGAGTTTGTTCGCTTAAAAAAGAGTAAATTTTCAAGTAGGCGCTGAATTATTTTTTCTGTAAGAAGGGGGTGGTAACTATTTTAAAAATAAAATTAAGTCAAGAATTGCTCGTGATTATAAATTATTAATGAGTTAGTGGTTCCCATGTAAATATAAATTTACCATACGATAATAAAAAGTGATTGTAGGAAGTTGCGTAGGGAAGTTTATTATAATTAGAGCCCGGATTCTAAGCTTTTTGCTTATGAATTTTTAATCATAAGCAGAACAAATTCCTTTTTGGATCTTTACGTCTCTGAAAGATTTAAGTGATTTAGGCCAATGTTGATAACGCTTATTTTGCTTTTTTTCGAATATTTTGCTTAAAAGACATTTTTGTGCTTTTTTGAGTTTTTTTTCAGTTTTTATTTTCAAGTTCAAAATTTGTGATGTTTAAATTTTAAATAATTTGGATAAATTTGGATAATTCGTGTTTTTTTCAGTGTTCAATCTTCAATTTTGGTGCTCAATTTTGGATTTTTAGTGCTTTTTAAGAACTTTTTTTGACTTTTTAAAAGCTTTTTTTATTCTTTTTTTAAGCTTTTTTAAGCGCTTATTTTGAAATAATAAATGCTTATAAATCCGGGCTCTAATTATAATGTTTTTACATTTTTGAAATCAGGGCAAGATTTTGAATATACTACCTATATAGTTCAGTTAAATAAGGGTTTACCTCGGAATGAAAGTCAGAAAGTTAATTATTTTCATAAACCTATATTTTGACGTTCCAAAGACTTGCTCAAAAGTTTCATACAATCTCGTGTCCGCGTGTCAACACATTCAAGGTCTAAGGTCACAAAAATCGTTTTTTTTTTGCAAATATCTCGCTTCCCGTGCATCCTACCTCATTAGAGGTTCTTATAAAACTTGTAGATCATTAAATTCTCTACAAATTTGATCCAATTCATTTTTTGTGCAATCAAGTGTTCTCGAAATATAGGGCGGGAAAAATATAGGACTTTTGTTCGCAAAATAATTTTGACGATTCCAAATTTTTTCTACCAAAACGGCCTTTTGAGGGTAATATGTGGCATTTTGAACCCTATTATGTAAAAATATCAATTTTTGAAAAAATGTCAAATGGAACCTTGTAATGTTCCTTGCTTAATGTTGTAAGCTCTGATGCTTTTTCTCTATTATTTTACAGGGTGTTCAAAAAGTGTTGGCTTTTAGAGGAAATTTCAAACCTAAAAAACTTTTTAATTCTAAATGGAACACCCTGTATTTAGAATCAATACATTACTGTTTTAGAATCACTTTGATGAAAAATATTAAAATTTTCTTCGAAACATTCTATATATTTTCAAACCTCGCAAAATTAGCTTTTATGTACAAAAAAGGTCCTATTGGAGCCATGCCAGTTTTTCAACATTCAACATGAAACGATATTTTTTTTCTATAAAACTTTGGAGCATTTAGGAATGCAGAGGACAGACCTGTTGAGGCTGAATACGGCATGCTCTATTACAGCTCTAACACTCTATACAGTTTGTCGGTCGACTATGGCCATCATGTCCATAGCCTTCACATAAACAGATTTGCGACAGTTTTTAGCCGGTCGTCTTTTTCCAGTTACCAAAAACTTAACGTGTGTAATAAAAGCTAAAAAATGTTCGAGTAGTGATATTAGTGATAAATCGTCACCCTCGTCGTCACCCCAGAATTAGTTTGTTCCAAGGTTTGTTCTATATCCATAGGATATCCATAGAATATCCATATCCAACTCCTACAAGTTTCCGAGGGCTTTTAGATGCGACGAATTGGATCACTCACTAACGCTCGCGGTCCAAGTGTTCGCCTAGTGCAAAAAACACGCTTATTTGCAACTCGATACATAAATAGTTATAAATTTCTCAAGAGATGATAATAAAAACCGACTGTAGAAAGTCAAAAGCGAGTAGCGAAGTAATCAAAATTCAACTATAAGTTCACGTTTTTGAAAAACCAAACTTGATTAATATGGGATTAAATTGAAAATAAGTTTACTGCAACATTACTAAATGAGTTTGTACATAAAGATAATAATTTAATGTTGGTCTTCCGACAACTTTTACATTTAAAAAAATCAAGTTATTAACACGTTTTCAACTACGAACACATGTGCATAACTAAGCGGACACCCAGCGTAATGAGATAATTTTTCGTTTTAACCATAGAAAAAAAGTGAATACTCAAAACAGGTTGGATTTAGCGAAAAAAAAAAATTGCAAAAACGCAGGTTAACGTTATCGACCTCAACTCCTTTCGACGTCCAACTAATTATTTCAAATCCAATCGGTAAAATTAATTGTCGAACAGTGCGAGCGCACCTCTAACCTTATACTTCAACCAGTTTAACGCGGATACATTGAAATAATATTGAAAATTGTGTTTCACAAAAGAATATATTTACAGAGAGTATTAACTCTTTGATATCAAATCGATTGTATCAACTGTTAAGACCTTGACTTCTGGTTACTGTTACGGAATTGATCTTATTTGAAAGACAATTGGTACAACCGGTTCAACAGCTACTGTCTACTTCGACGAAGAAATACAGGCCATACCGACAGTTTTAATTACGAGTGAATTACGATTAACAATTTTTTTTCTAATAATTATTAACCTCTTCAAACATGTTGACAGCGTATAATTATAAAGATGCAATTCAATTAAGTAGCCAAATATGTTAATTGATCGATAATTTACTTTGAAATGTGTACTCGGAACAAATATAATTGCAATTATTATTTTTATTAGTTTCTCATGTCTTAAAGGTCGTTAATGTAATTAATGTTGATTTTATAGTCTTGAGTGGAATTCAATAATTTACCTTTTTTATTTAAGTGTAATAAAAGGCTCTAAAAGCAATACTTGCATTGTTGCGCTTGCATACACCTTATTGCTGCAAGCCCAACTAATGACTCAGGTAACTTTATTTGTACCGCCAAATAAGAAAAAAAATGCATAAAGGAACAAAATCAAATAAAAGTGTCGGAGATCATATTTATGGTCAGTCATGGGTTCCTATTTTTGGAAGTAAATTATAATAATATTTTCCAAACTGTTACGAATAAGGTTGTGAATATTTGATTTTCTTGGAAATTTCTTCGAAGATGGAAATACGGTATTCAAAATTTTTCACAAAAGATTTAGGAAATCAAAGAGTTCCACGGTGTTTCTCGAGTATTGAACTCTGATGAGAAATGCAAAAATGCAATAAATGAGTTGCAGGAACATTGAGCATTGATTTTACAACAGCTGTTGAAAAGTATTTTTGAAGCAAATGAATCGTATCGAACTAACATGCAGGATATGTTGTTATTAGATAATTATTATGCAAATGGATATAATTCGCTAACTATATAAAATTATTATGCACTATTCAGAATAAAGCAAATAAGAAGCTAAAAAAGATGACACCTGACACGCCCTGGAATGTCTCGACGAGATCTAACCGAAAAACGTTGATGACTCATTATTAAAGGATTTTTTGAACCCTAACAAACGTCTTATGATATATTCTCACAATACCTCGAGGATTATACCTATATGCGATATTTGAAATATTCTAACCGACTCTGACTAAACAGAGATGTGAGAAGATTAGAACCTTTCAAAGCAAATATTCAAAAGATGCCATTAATAAAATTGTAGCTAACAAGCTAACATTTGTTCAAACTTAAAAAGTATCTTAAAACTACTTCCGTCTGGCAGAGGAAGAAATAGTGTAGAAAACTCTTGATTTTTAAATGGAACGCCAATCAGGACTCAAAATCCACGCTTATTTTAGAAATTAAAAAAATATTTTGACATAGAAAATTCTGTTATTGGGAACGTATGAAGTGGTGGAGGGCAGCAGTAGCCACCAGTACCTAAATGGGGCGACACATGATAACAAAATCGGCCCATTATTGGACTTTTGCAGGCAGGACTGAAACAGTTGTATGGTTGCAATACTGCGGTGCGGAAAGCAACGGAAAACTACCGCACTAATTTTTTCCCAAGACAATCATCATAATGGCTGAAAACACAATACAAATGGGCGTTAGTCCGGGGCACCCCTTAAGTGGGGAGACGGTGCAAAGAATCCCCCCGTCAGCTAATTATGAGAAAAAAGTAAGAATATACATAAAGAACATTAAACAAGCATTTATTAAACTAAAGAAATTGTTAACTGCTTCCGATCTTTCACTGGAATTGAGAACGCGAATGGTTAGATGTTACGTCTTCCCGGTGGTCCTGTTGGGGTGGAAAGCTGGACAGTAAACAAAGAATTACTCAGAAGGTTGGAGGCTTTCGAGATGTGGGTGTATAGAAGAATGCTGCGCGTACCGTGGGCAGCTCGAATGAGAAACACAGAACTCCTACATCGCATGAATAAAGACCTGGAAATGTTACACACAGTCAAGAAGAGGAAGTTGGAATTTTTGGGCCACATAACGCGCAACAATAAATACCATCTCCTAACAAATAATCATGCAAGGAAAAATTGTGGGCAAAAGAAGCATAGGACGCAGAAGAATATCCTGGCTCCGTAACCTGCGCGAATGGTTTGGGATGACTTCGCTGGAACTTTTTAGAGCGGTGGCATCAAAAGTGAAAATAGCCGTGATGATAAGCAACCTCCATCGGAGAAGCTAAACGAAGAAGAGGAAGTCGAAAATTAATTATTTCTTTAATTTAGATTTAAAAAACGCAAATGTCAGGATAGACCTACACTTTCGGTTTCATCGCGAGTGATCAAACGATTTTGTCAATAAGGTATAGGTACTTTACTTTAGGTACTCACGTAAAGTTTTAACTGTATAATTTAATTATTACCAATAGTTATAGTTCTCAGTTCTCACAGACTTCCTAAATATTACTCTAGGGACCGAATAGATTACCGACAGACATTAACCCTACGGGCATTCGCCGAACAACGCATAATTAGCAGAACAGACATTTGGTCGAATGGACATATGGTTTTTTTGTTCATTTATTTCAACTGTTTTTTTTACAATGTTACTGCAAAAAGATGTTATTGTATGGCGTCGTTCAGGTGACCAAGAGCAGTTTTCATCTATCCACGAGCAAACGAGATCGGTGGGGTATTACAGAGATAATTTTTTAATGGCCAGGAAAAGTAGTCATGGCGCTTGTGGGTGCTCATAGTACAAATTTATTCATTAGACCAATACGAACCAATACGTCCATTTGAATAAATGTTCTTTGGTCTTTGTAGGTATATTTTACGTCTTTGACACCTACATATAATTTTTAACTAGAAAAATTTAAAACTAAAGAGACCTTACCCTGTATATTAATCCCGATTAATCCTTTGTAATTACTGCTAATGCTCTACAAAGCGAGTGAGATATAATACAATCCGAGATACAATCCAAAGTAGTTAGACAGATATAGACAATGTCGTTTTTGAGATGTGTAAAATCGAGTCTGGCAATACAGGCGAGTCACACAAAACTACTTTGACTCCGTATAAAACATTTTATTTTTTCTGCAAACGTAAAGCGTAAAATCGGTTAAAACAATAATAGGATACTATAACAACCTACAACAATCTTTCTAATAAAGTCAACTTGATTTATTTATTTTTGTTGGAATTTATAATTAAAATTATTGAATTGATTGGCGAGGTTATTGTTTTGCAAGCAATAATTGAATTGTTTTAATAGGTTTGTTCCTACAAACAATCGAACCAGTTCAGAACGGTTCAGAACTGAACAGAGCATGCGCATATTGAAGTTGGCAATACAAATTTCAATCTGCGCACACTCCGCCCAGTTACGAACTAGTTCGAGCTTTGTAGGAACAAACCTAATGAAAAACGAGAACGGAAACAAATCATAAGGTACTGTTTCATTTATCTTATTGTTATTTGATATTATACGAGTTATAATAATAGTTATAGGTACCTACTATTTTTTAATAATAGTATTACTATCCGTAATGTCTTAAATCCGCTTAAATCATAAAAATTGTTTATTAGTAAATAAGTACATAATTACCTATTAAGCGAGATACAAGATGATTAATTATAGTGTGAAATGGAGAAATAAAGTTACCGAGTTTGCTACAAGAAATCTTGAACACTTAACTACTGTTAGTTAGCTACTGCTAAAATTACGCTATTGTTTATACTCAAAAGTTTATACCACGGTTTAAATAAATGTAATGAGGAAGAACGAAACAGTGACGTAACTTTAAATTTACTACCCTCTGCGTCGCCGCGAGGATAAGCCTTATGATACTCAAATACTTCAAATACAAACGACAGTTGAGTGATCATGAGGTGATCAATAATCATAGCTTGAATGGCATACTATTCGGATTGCTACTCCAATGATCAATCAACTGTAACAGTTGAGAAAGAACAGTTAAACTTTTCTTTCGTCTGAACGGAAGCAATGATCTTTCTGAAGATGCAATGGTTACAGAAAGGGTGTATTGCTATATGTGCGACACTGTTGCCAATTTGGCTAGTTGGTACTCCCGATGTTAGTCGATCCCCTGCAGCCGAAGTGTAGTAGCTACCTTTCTGGAATCGCGTATAACTCGTGAGCGATCGTGTCAAAATAGTAACTATATTAACCATGAAAAAGAAAATTTCAGAGAGGAATTTTGTTATTTTTTGCGGAACTGTCTAAACTTTTGCTTAAAAAGAATACTAGGCTAGGACATTAACATTGCTAGGAACGCCGCACAGACCTTCTCACTTTCAATTTTAATTTAATTTAATTTTCTGCTGCAATTCAATGTATTTCTCTGTTATTTACTCTAAAAACTTAAAAATTCCATTTTCAAAGGATATAAATATTACTCTACATTTTTTCACGTTTGTAGAGTCACCCCAGGAGCCACCACTGCAAAGATTGAACACGTTTAAACCATCACTGTGGTTGGGAGATAAACAGCATCGAAGAACCAGAGAAAATAAGCCAAATTTAAAGTTTCTAATGTGAACCGCACAACTTTTACGTCGATAAAATCCAGAATTGTGTTTATCAGTCCACAACCCCTATACTCCCTAATCGAATAGTAAATTCCACAAGATTGGTCAGTTCCATGCAATAGTTTGAGTTCTAGAGATTAAGCAACAGGGAGACACGTACGACTACATAATTCTAAACCCACTTTTTCGATATCTAGTTTAGTACTTACAGCGATTCACTAATAAATAGCTAGCGATGTTGTTAACTAGCGATTGAGGTTTTGTATCCATTTTGAAACTCAAAGTTCGCGATTTTTGTCTATAAATATATCGTTGGGCAGTGGAGTAACTAAGAACTGGGGGGGGACCCCCCACAATTTTTTCACATTAACAACAGTGAAAATTTATTTGAAAATTTCAGAGCATTTCAACCACGATTTCAACTTAAAATAATAATAAAAGCGAGAAAAGTGATTAATGACAACCCTTAGAAGAGTTCTGATTGCCTATGCGGTTTTTAGCCGTTGGGTTGCACCTGAGAATCTTAAAAATGGCAATTCGATTCTACTGATCAATTACTATCATATTTGATCGACTCTTGGTGCATTAGAAGTTTTTTCAACAAATCTGCTGAACCAAAAGGTATGTTATCGGTCTAGAATTAATCTAAATCTGTAGATTTAGAATAACTGCATATTTTTTATTATGATCGGATGTTTTAAATTTGCGGAATTAAATAAAACGTAAACGTAAAATCACTGCACTAATCCATTTTTCCGAAGGGAAGCAGCCGCACGAGTTGGAAGTCCAAAATTCGTAAGATTATTCCTGCCAATGTCTTATTTATACGTATAGGGGTTCGTTTGTGACTATTTCCAAAACTTTTACAACAGACCTTTTCACTTAATTGCAGTATGCCGATAATACCCACGGTTTATAGTTACTTATTACTGCCGAAACATCTGTTTTCGATAAATTTAAAGGAAAGAAAAGTATTTAGTACTTCTTTTTTAAATTCTCAAATATTATAAAAACAGACATTTTGTGCCTCTTTATGGTACTACAAACTACAAAATTTTCTGTCTCCCCGTTATTTACGCCACTGTGGTTAGGTATCGAAAAAATTAAGATTTTTGATAGCTAACGACATAAACATCGACAAAAATCGCAAACTTTGAGTTACAGAATTCGCTAGATAGAGACGAGACGTCGGTAGCTATCGAATTTAGTTTGTGAATCCAGGTACTGGGGGCAGGGCTAGGCTGGGAAAAAAATTAGTATCGGGAAATCTGATAGTCCAGGTTTATATTTTTGATTTTTTCAATTTATCTGAATTTTTTCCCAGTAGCCCGCCGGGCCAGTCCAGCCCTAACTGGGGGGTGATAAAATGTCAAGTTCCGTCGAAAGTCCGAGGTTCAATTTTAGGACGATTGAGATACTTCCTTGATCCTAGGTTTGCGCGAAGTACAAAATTGAATTTTAAAAAGACGGGCTTGATGGTTTGTTACAAATTTTTCCCAATTAAATAATAATTATTAATATTTAATATCCTATTAATTCAATACCTAAGATATAATTAATCAAACTACGAGAGTTGCCGAGGCAGAGAGCATCTTTTGAAGAATGCGATTTTTGGCATTTTTGATTTCCAAATCCAATTAAAAATAACATGGAATTTTGTTTAATTTCTCGATAAGATCGCACTTAAAACTTGAAAATTTAAAAGCAATAAATAAACAAAATGGATGTAAGTAATTTAGATATAATCAAAATGCAAATATTAGGCAGATGCCCATTCACCAAATGCATAGCTCACGCCGTTCCGTGTAACAATTTACACCCATTTTGGAAATACAAATTTTTAATTAAAATAAAATCATTAATCACACCCAAGATCGCACCTTTGGCGTTATTTTTACAAAACATTTAATTTAAGAAAATTGAACTTCATCACCATCATCAGGAGGAAAATTATTATCTCTGCACGATATGTTTATTTTGAATCATAAAGTACACGTAGTTCCGTATTTTTAATAAATTGCTTACTTAACAACAATAATCATTACACACGTTTTTTCTTATGAACTACACTTTACGTAAATAAAAAATGCTGCATCTAAAGGTAATTGCGAAAAAAAGGATTTTTTTTTGAAAATTGAAAAAAAATGGAGGTAAACGACACTTGCGTATTTCGATACAAAACGCAAAATAAGTAGGTAAAGTAATCCTTTCATTTTAATAAAATAAATAAAGGTCAATAAAAATCGTTCATAGGAGTTTACTTAAAAAGTAATTGACTGATAACAGTTATAAAAGAACGGCCAAATGAACGCCTCACCTGTAGACCGGTTTGTGCTGAGAACAGTCAGCAAATTGAAGAACCAAAAATTTTTAGATGTAAATTAAATTCTTCACTTGAAACACTAAACAATTCAAACGAGTACAATCACCTCCACACAACACGTAAATTTAATCACAGAAATCCAATAAAATGTGTCCTTTGTTGCAATTAAATAAGTGCATACATGAGAGATACGTACGAAACAAAGAATTAACTTCGAATGCAACCACAAACACTTCTAACACTTGACTAGTGAAGCTGACCATCGGCAAGTCTCAACTTGGCAACTAGGTCTTCCGTTTCTCTCTAAACTGTTACTTTAACCATATAACATTAAACTTGTCTTAAATTATCTCTCTCACTCTTTAATCCCCTCTTAAACAGCTGAGGCGCTTTGTCACCTTCATCTTACCTGCGTATGTTGACTAAGCAAGTCTCTTGCTGCATGCCATTCCAAGTCTACCTGGACCTGTTGCTCGCTTGCACACCCATATGAAAACTATGCATATCTATTATACATTTCCCATGAAGACTGTTAAATTTGTACTTTCTTTGTAAAGTTACGTATCGATACCTTTATTGTATAAAAAAGAATTATCTAATGAAAACATGGGTAGGCGTAGGTAAGAGCAACAATGAATTGAAATTTAATAACCTTTGTGAACCCATAGATTATTAGATAGATGAACTTGATTCTTTTATCACATGGAAAAATTTAAAAATTACCTGTGATTGTTGCAAAAAAGGATGAGCTTATTGCACCAAAAAGGTTTTATTTGGGCCAATAAAAAAGTATAATTTAAATGGGTATAATAAAAATTAAAAAATTATATGTTGACCTAAAAGGCTAAAACGTTACCTATAATTAAATGGAGCCTTTTAAAATTTTTGTAATTTTTCTTAAATACCTGTTATTTATTATTTTAAAACAAAATTTTTGTAAACAGATGAGTAATCGTTGAATTTTTTAAATGCTAAATTTTCATCCCTTGAAAATTGTATTGAAGTTGACCGTTTATTGAATTCTATATTAATTGATCAAATCCAGTATAAATAGTTAGGATGGTTGGGAGTGGCTTTAAGAACTAACCTAACTAAATATAAAACGAAATATGACAGTCCTCTCTATTCTCAGATCTTATCTGACTTTGGTGTTACTAAATAAAACAAATAAATAATCTGAACTCTACCTGAACAGCATCATATCTTGGTCAATGAAATCTTGTTAGACATTATTGTCTTCCGTAGTCGTTCCCACAATTTTGTTTCGATGTTTAGTGTCAACTTTGAATTATTGTATTTTCTACACATTTTCATATAAGGATGGATGCTCAACTGACACATTTTCGAGTAAGTAAACTAGTATTGCGACCTTCCAATAATTTCAATTACGCAGGTATCGAGAGAGAACATGTCCAGATCTCCAGATTAGTCTGCAATTAGAGCAAAATTTCTGTTAGATAGTCTATCAATCAAGTAATATGTTTTGTCTTATACGAGTATAAGACAAACTAATAACTAAAACTATAAGATTGGGGCTTCACTTGCGAGATTTCTCGCGAGAAATGAGCGTTTCTCGCCTCGTCTCGGAAAACTTGATTTCAGTCTCACCTCGGCGTTCTCGACACCCAAAAATTTTTAACTTGTAATCTGAATGACTGATATGACTAAAGTCAAATTGCACCACTTTTCGGTAACTATTAACTGTAACCGTTGCATAGATAATTAAGCTTTGCTTAAATGCATATTATACACACGTAAATATTATACCACGTGCAGCTCCATGTTGAGCTACAGGAGTATTAATTGTAGACGTTCATTTTTTAGAGATTGCTTGGGCGAAGCCAATGGGCTACGACGATAACGTGACCGATGACATAGGGTAATATCATTTTAGTAATACCTATAGAGAGAGAGAGCGAAAGAGTACTCGCTCTCTCTATAGGTACTATGCAAGATATTGGCTCCGCCTAAGCAATCTCTAAAAAATCAAAGTCTACCAACCAAAAGTTTGAAAGTAAGTTTATGGTGAGTTCGAGTTCATAATATAAATGTCTAAAAAATCAACGTCTACCAACTAAAAGTTCAAAGTGAGTTTATGACAAGCTGTAGTTCATAATATAAATGTCTACAAAAATCAACGTCTTCCAAACAAAAGTTCAAAGTGAGTTTTTGATAAGCTCTAGTTCATAATATAAATGTCTACTATTAAGGTGTACCAACCAAAAGTTGAAAGTAAATTTATGGTGAGCTGTAGCTCATAATAGCTATAAATGTCTACAAAAATCAACGTGTCCAACAATCAAAAGTTTAAAGTGAGTTTATGATAAGTTGTAATTCACAATATAATTGTCTACAAAAATTAATGGCTACCAACCAAAAGTTCAAAGTGACTTTATGGTAAGGTGTAGTTCATAATATAAATGTCTTCAAAAATCAAAAATTCAAAGTGAGTTTATGATAAGCTGTAGTTCATAATCTAAATGTCCACAAAAATCAACGTCTACCAACCAAACGTTTAAAGGATTTATGGTGAGCTGTAGCTCATAATAGCTATAAATGTCTACAAAAATCAACGTGTCTAACAATCAAAAGTTTAAAGTGAGTTTATGATAAGCTGTAATTCACAATATAATTGTCTACAAAAATTAATGGCTACGAACCAAAAGTTCAAAGTAAGTTTATGGTAAGGTGTAGTTCTTAATATAAATGTCTTCAAAAATCAACGTTCAACAATCAAAAGTTCAAAGTGAGTTTATGATAAGCTGTAGTTCAAAATCTAAATGTCCACAAAAATCATCGTCTACCAACCAAAAGTTCAAAGTGAGTTTATGATAAGCTGTAGTTCATAATATAAATGTCTACAAAAATCAACGTTTTCCAAATTTTTGGCTAGGCGAAGATCTCGCAACTTTACAACACACAATTTTAGACTTTCAAGTTCAAAAGAAACATAAAAAGTGTCCACTTTAACTCGGGCGGGGTGCTAGTCTATTTTTTTCATTATAAGGGCTATATTACATGAACTAACTATTTAGTAACTGTTAGTTACTAACTTGGTTACTAAATGAACTCAAGGAGCAAAAACACAGGAATCTAAGCTTTAACGTCAACGTCAAAATTTATCCGCCCATTTTGACGTTGACGTTAAAGCTTAGATTCCCGTGTTTTTGCTCCTTGAGTTCATTTAGTAACCAACTTAGTAACTAACAGTTACTAAATAGTTAGTTCATGTAATATAGCCCTAAGAGCTAGAAGAACGATTGAATGGGGAAACAATTGCTGTTTTCAAAGCCAAACAAATAATTATTGTTCGGCTCCATTGAGCTTATATCATCAGTATCTTCAGCGTTAGTGGTTAGTGGATTTTATCTAAACTCTCTGAAGTGAAGATGATTTTCCTTTCTTGAACCCGAAGCACCTACTTGCAAAATGCAACTAATACTAAGTAAGAAGTGTCAAGACAACTATTATAAATAAGTTTGACATCCCATTATTCACATTGTATTTCATTTTATGACCATTTTGAACATAGGGTTTTAACTACAGGTCTTGCATTTTACTTGTTAAACCTACATGGATAGATGAAATGAATTTTCACTAAAGCCTAACAAGACTTGTACTAAAAGCAATTAACTGTCAATCATAATAATTTCCTTGTTTTTAATATAAATAACAGATGGGCATTATAAATTTTAAATTTATTGTATGTTTACTTGCAACATTGTAAAGACTTTTTTCTTTTATTTTCATTCTCTTCTCCTCTATTTTTTGTAAAAGTGTAAAAAATAACCAAGGCTACTTCCCACAGATGCCGATAAGGTGACATAAAAAATAGTTGCTTGTCACACGAACAGCAAGTACCTATAGTTTTGTTTTAATGGCGAATAAAAATAAAACAATCTGCCCTATAGTCTGCATTTTTTATTTTTTTTATTTTTAACATCCAATTTATGCAGTAACTTTTGAAATTTGCCTAATGTTTTTCTATAATTATTATAGATATACAGTGAAACTCGGTTATAACGAACCTCCATAGTGTTGCAAAATTGGTTCGTTATATCCCATCGTTCGTTATATCCAAAAACGAGAAATTTGCATTTGCAAATCCATTTTGCAGTTTGCGTATTATATCTAGTTTGTCACGTAAAGCGATTGATTTTTGAGTTAATTTTTCACTGTTGGCCATTTTGTATGTAGTGTATAAAACGATCAACGATAGAAATGTGCACGTGAACTGTTGGAAATAAAAGAAAGACTAAGACATTGAAACACAATTCAGCAAACTTGTCAAAACTTTCAGAAATTTGATACATATTAGATAAGCTACACACCTACCTACTACCATGCTGCTACGTATATATTTTGTTTAGGTATTAGTGCGTTACAAATTCATCGATAGTTCGTTGTAACCAAGCTATAAATTATTTATATAAATAATTATAGTATGTTATAACCGAGTGTTCGTTATATCCAAGTTCGTTATAACCCAACAAAAATATACAGGCGTATATTAGCTTTTGGAAGGGACTTTCAAAATCGTTCGTTATATCCCAGTGTTCGTTATATCCCATGGCCTTTATTACCGAGTTTCACTGTAATTAATTTAATTGATTAATTTCAACGGTATCAATTGAGATAGGAAAGAAATCAACAAGTATACAATCAATTTGTACTGGATGAATTATAAGTCCCGTTATCACTCCAAAATTCAATAACTTATTTTTATTTTGAAGATAGAACATCAAAAAATAATAAGGTTTATTCGCTACTTTACAAAAAGAAAAAAATGTTTGTAGCACATCAAAAAAATAATATACCTTACAATAACTAAATATACAGAGATTTACACAATTACAACAATACAAAAAAAATAAAGTACACATTTTATACAGTACTGCAAGTCAGCTCAAGTTTTAAATTCTGTAAATTCCTGCACAGAGTTAAAGCAGTTTTTAAGCAAATATCTCTTTAAAATTTCTTAATAATGATTTTTGGGTATAAAGACCTGATCTCATTCGATAAATGGTTATATAATTTCATGTCTAAAGAATTTTTCTGAGCAACACCTAACCTGAAACGAGAAGCTCTTATGAAATCCGAAGAGCGAGTAGGATAGTTCATGAACTTCTGACTGCTTAGCAAAACAAACCCCCGCGAATGAATCTCCAAAAGAGAATATAACAGATACAAAGACGGTAGGGGCAATATACCGAAAGCCTTGAAAAAGGGCCGACAGTGCTCTCCAAATTTAACTCCCGCCAAATGGCAAACTGCTTTCTTTTGCCGTTTGAAAGCGTCCAGAGCGTGGGTGGAGTTTCCCCAAAAGTGCAACAGCGTAGCTAATTGTAGAGTGATATAACGAGAAATACACCATTCTCAGAACATCAAAACTCACACAATCACGTAGCCGTTGTAAGATGTAGGTATATGGTGCTGGCGAGCTGCGAACAGAGTTCGTCAACGTAGACCATCCAAGTAAGGCCTCATCAACCATAATTCGCAGTAATTTGACACAATTGCCATTAACGTATTTCTTGTTACTTAGAAACGGTCAGAAACTGTGTTTTTGAGTTATTCATATTTAAATTGTTGACACTGAACCACAGCTCAGCTCAGTCAACGCTCTTATTCGACAACAAAGTAAGACTACGATAATCCTTATCTGAGTTTGAATGTGATATCGTCTGGGTTTAGAACAGAATCACTATGTGAAGCCATGTGACGGCATAGATCATTGATATACAAGAAAAATAAGAGAGTCCCAAGAACGGAGACTTGGGGCACACCGTGATGTACAGATTTAACGGTGGAAGGCGTTCCTCCAAACAGAGCCATATCCAGCGGTACGCCGGGGCTTTTTAAAGATTTCGCAATAATAATGAATCGATAAGTTACTACTTGGTGCCGAAGAAGAAAACATTGATTTTGAGAAAGTCAACTTTCTGAAAACTTTGGGCAAAAAACTTCCATCCTCAAAAGAGATTACAATGGTCAACCGAGTTATACAAACTCAAAAAAGAGAAAACCTTGATTTTAGCTTTAAACCTCCCTTGAAAACAGGTGCTTGCGCTGATAACACAGTCTGGCTATGGCCCTGGTCCCAAAGCAAACGCTCTGACGCCTCTCCGATATATAAGAACGGAATAAGTTTAAAAGCACTCCTCCTCTCCTCTGTTTCCTCTGATTCCATAAAAAGCCATTTCTTAAATTAAAATATCAAGAGAGACGCAGTCGAACGCCTTGTAGAGATCGCAAAGAAAAAAAATTGAATGTATGCCCTCCTCTAGATTGTTCACCAAGTTCTCCACAATTTTTATTATGGCTTTTGTAGTCGATCTCGATAGCTTCTTTAGAAAGTCAAACTGTCAAACAGATGATTTATCGCGATATTCGATGATACACTCCCGGAGAATAATCTCAATAACTTTACCAAAACTAACTATAATTGAAATGGGGTCATAGTTTCCTGGTAGCTCTGCGTTTCCCTTTTTGTATAAAATACCTTCCTGGAGGCAATTAGTGCCTTTTAAATATGGGAGAACTTAGTTTATATAGGCTAATATTGGTATGCCTACCAGACCATGGGGGAATATGCTAGAGGAGCTAATAAATAATATGTATAATTAACATGGAAAATATAATTAACTAGAAAACAGGCAAGGACTATATCGGCCTCTGGGCTACGGGTTCAGAGCTATTTTATTATTTCTTTTAATAATTCCTTATAAAGGCTAAGAAAACAATTTGAGTGTGAGACAGATTTTTATCTGTGGCCGTAGCACAAAAATTTATTCAGATTCCATAATCAACAAATGTCTTTTTGAAAATGTAGCTAATTAATTTAAAATTTAAAATACTCGCTTTAAAAATAGACTGGGTCAAAATTAAATGTTTTAAGTATTTTCAGGATTTCAAGAATGGTGGCGGTACTTTAGATCTATTGTATTTTTTTATAACTACAGAACCATTACACAATTCCATTTTGTTTCTCAGGCAAAATTTACCTACATTTATAATAACACAAAAAAACACTTAACGTTTTAGCAAAAGCTTTTACTAAATCTCCAATTGTAAATTAATAAAAAAAAATTGGAGAATTATTTTTTACGACTTTGAAATTTTTGGGAAAGTCAACTGATGAAAGTGAGTTATTATTTATTATGACAAAATTGATTCTTTAAAATTTATTTGCTTTGTAGGTGGCTCAATTTGTCGGCACATTCATTAATTTTGGCTGTCAATAATAGTTTAGAAAGGGCCCAGGTAGGTAATTCCAAATAGACCTACCAATAAATTTCTCTAGAAAAAGGTATTCTTTTTCTCTAAACGTCCTTGCCGTGCATTTTACAACTGTTAAGGATTTAAAAAAATATTAAATGTAGACAAAGTGTGTCCGGGTCCGAAAAAAAAAGTATTTTTAAATATTCACAATTTTTAAGTAAATGTCGAAACACTCAAAGAGATAACGGATCATAAATGGTTTTAGACATACCACAACTGTAGCATCACAACTTATGTGTAACTTTTTTTTTAACATTTAACGATTTAACCTAATATACATTTTTGCAATTTATTGTTTACGACATTTATGTCTATTTTGTAGAACATCTTTATCCGTATTTTAACCTTTAAATGATCCAAAGTAGCCAAAATCTTCAAAATTTATGCAAAAATTAACATTAAAGCGAGCAACATGATGAATAGTCCTACTTGAGGTATTTTACTAATAATCTAATATCAGCACCAGGACCGTAGCCTATTCTAGCCAGACTTTGCTAAGGATTTTGCAATAATAATAAAACGATAAGTACCTAATTGGTGATGAAGAAGAAAACATTGATTTAGAGAAAGTTAAATTTTTGCAAACTTTGGATAAATAAACTTCCATCCTCAGAAGAGGTTACAGTGGTCAACAGATTTGTACAAACCCAAAAGAGAGAAACCCCTGATTTTAGCTTTTCATCTTCCCTTGAAATTTTTTGAGCCTGGCCCGATAACACAGTCAGGCTACGATCCTGTCAGCATCCACTTATTATCATTCATAGAGAACCCTATTTTCTACCCCTAATTTCTGAACATCCTAAAAAATTTAAAGCCAATAGAATACGTCAACTTATACATTTTTGCAAAATATTGCAGCTGTACTTATACACATTACTGAAATGTGTGTAAACAGTAAGTTATTAAATGGTAATTCCCTAAATTTTAATAAACTGGCGTTAGCTGCTCCATCCGCGTAAATTCGACATAAGGTTCGATTAGGTTAAAAATATGTGCTATATTATGATACTCGTGAATTACTATTAAGGTAATAATAATAACAGTGTAAGACTAACCAATTTCTTAAAAATATCTGCTAGCTTCGCCAGAAGCGGGCTCAAAATAAGTACTTGGTCAGGGACCAGCTTGTTGGAACCCATATTTCGTTTACTGGTTTATTATAAATTATATAACTAAAAAGCAGAATTTTAGTTGGTATTATACTACAAAGTAAAGAGCTCGTGTTTCAGCATTTAAAATTAAAGTAGCGTGAAAATCGAAGAGGTCATACATTGCACCTTGACCAATGGATCTTGAAATTAGAACGAGAATTGAGGTTGCGAGATATGCTTTTAACACGATATAGAAATCCTTACTGTTGCATTTATGGCGAGATAATACTATGCTTAATTGACTCTTCTACAGTGTAATAAAAGCCTCAATGCTGAAAATCCCACAGATGACCCACTTTGAAATTTATGAGATCTAGACCAAGAGTTAGCTAATAGTCCAAGAGTACGCCACTTAAAAGCTCTATTTTCAACATTTATTTTAAAACTTCTGGAAGAGTTTTAAAAATCATGGTGTCTAGCACAAATTTATGTGAAGCATGGAGCTAACTCCCAACACTTAAGTCACTAATTCGAGCCTATTATACAATCTGTAATCAACCTTCTCCAGTGCACTAATAACAAACCACTCTATCTTTAGGACAAATATTAAAATTCTAGCAGAGAAGGTGGGGCTTATTCTAGACAGTGGAAGGCCATGATATGTTCGGCTGTTTCGCCTTCCAAGTTAACTCCATCACATATGGGGTTGTCTCTTCCTCCAAGTGTGTAGAGGTTCTTGCTCATAAACATCAGAGATCTAAATATTCAGACTTCGATAATTCAAGAACCACCCCATGTAAAGTTTTGTTTAAAACTGTAATGTTGCAAATAACCACCAATTCGTAATAATTAAGTGATGGAAGGCATCGATTTAAATGCACCAGATCAGACTAAATCTTCTCTCTCAGCTAAGTAGGCTTAAAATCCTCACACACTTGTTAGGCTAATCGTAAATCGCACCCTATCTTGCTACTCCTAAATGCTCCTAAATCAGCTTCTGTTTCGGCCTTGTATTCCATTTTTGCGGAAAAAACACATTAAACTGCTGGCCCCGATTGCTAAAGATCATATTAGCACTCTTAAAACTTGGTAGAGGTTGGATTAAACTACTCCCATGTCTAACTAATTCCTGACAGGATCATATTCTTCTTTTTACACTGCTTTAATTCCATATTCTTGATTTTAAATTATGGGTGGAGCGTGGAACTAACTCTCTACACTTAAATCACTAATTCGAGCTTATTATACAATCTCTAAGCAGCCTTCTCCAGTGCATTAGTAACAAACCACCCTATCTGTGGGACAAATTTTAAAATTCTAGCTGAGAAGGTGGTTATTCTGGACAGTTGAAAGCAGCACAGACAGCACTGCTTTCATAGTACTTGATGAATCACCCATTAATGATAGCTGAGTAGGGAAAAAATTATACGGTTTACGCCTATTAATAAGGCGAAGGAGAAGAAAAAAACTAACGTTTAATAGTGGGCTCTTATTTTTAGCCTAATAAAACAATAGTATCTACTTTTGTTATAGTATTGTCAAACGTCTTTATAAAAAATGTCCCTTTTGAGTTCCCTTCCATGGCACTCATGGCTCATGGCAGATGCCTGCCTTGTGTAGTTATTTAATCTGCACAAATATGCCAATTTATGGAAGGTCAGGGATTGAGCTGATGTCTCAGCCTGATGAAATGCTGATTTAGTTACTGTGTTATGATTGCTTGGTATCACCAAAGATGATACAATTACTCAGCTTCTCAACCGCTGACCTTCCCCGAATTAGCCCAATATTCCCAATAAACGCACAATTGACTTGGCCTTAATAATCGTTTATAAAAAGCTACTTATACCTAGGTTGTGCTTATAGTTCAAGTAAGTAGTGTTGAAAAAATGTGTTTGTTTTATGTTGCAATAAGATTACAACTTATAATAATACAAACACTAAGCATCAGTGAGAAAATCCTTGAAGGACGAAGGATTTAATCGTGTTTATAAAATTAAACTAATTGCTCTTAAATCGTCAATGGCGTAAATAACAATTATGACTATTTACATAAAAAAAGTGTTACTTAAAAAGACGAACACACGTTCCATAATAAGATTCCTAATTAAAACAGCAATAAAGCACGTTTTTAAACAAAATTACAGTTACAACTCGAGCACAATATTGTTTTATTTTTCCTATATCCTTCGTATATATTATATTTTTTCAAATTTAATATCTGGATAAATTGGGTTCTCTTTTGAGACCTAAAATGCAAAAAATATCTTTAGTTTAAAATCAGTTCCGGTTAGTGGAAATTAGAAATGAAAATCTTTTAAAGGAGTACGTTTGTGAATTTATGAAAACTTTGGAAAATTACCACAATAACGTACGAAAAAGTCATGTACCTACTAGAAAACTAAAAGTTTTTCTTTTCTCAACATAAGTAAGACGTAAGATTCAAAAATTCGGAAATGACGTTTGCAAATAATAATTATTGGTAATGTACTTAAAAGAAGAAAAAAGTTTTTAAGATTTGGATTCATCAGAGCAAGGAATTCCTCAGATGCAGAACCATTTGGTGGCCTTGAGTAAGGCGTTGACTTCCTTAAGATGCTGCTGCTAAAGATACAGCAAGTTCGATTCCAACGACAATATTATATGGTTAAATATTTTTACCTTTTTTAATAAAAAAAAATTACTTTTTGTAAGTTTAAAACAAATGTTTTTCCGTATTACAAAAATGTTGATGAAATTTATGCAAATTATTAATGAAATAATCGTAAACACTTGGAAAAGATCATTGACAAGGAGGTTCCATTAGCTTGCAGGAATGAACACGATGAGCTTTAAATATTTGCATTAGAATAAGGATTATTTTATTTATAGCTCATACGTTGCATTATTTTTTGAGGCAAAGTTGAAAGATGAATGAACGGATTTTAATACATAATTCTTACGAGTGGTGAAAATATTGTCAGGTAAAGTAAACGAGTTTTTGGTTATATGAGAGTGTGTCAAGTTTAATCATATTTAATAATTTTTACGTTATGGTAGAATGTTTAAGGAATGCGATATTGTTAATAGTTAATAGTTGAAAATGTCAGATAAACAATTAATTGATTTGCAAAGAAGGCATAGGTGAATGACTTTTTCGTTTTACAAAAACTTACGTTTGTCTCGTGTGTTAGGTGTTAAATAGAATGTAGTCAAAGAAATGCGAAACCGAAGGTGCAATATTTACATTTATAAACTATTTATAAACAAATTAGCTACTTCCTTAATATAGTAGAAGCAGTCTCAATTATCTCGTAATTATCTATACCACTGTTTTCTTTTACTGTTTTTTGTTCCTTATTCGCATCACTATACATCAATCTGGATTAAAAATAATTCTGCAATATGAAGAAGAACGTTCTATACATACCAATAACACCAACCTTAAATGAGTCGTTGACTACTAACTAGAGAGGCGATAACCACTAGCCATAGCCATAGCATGTGAATATATTTGGACCTGGACGTTAGCTAAGGAACAGACTTAAAAAGTTGAAACCCACCACAGTTTCTTGATAACGAAAAGAATCTTCATGAGAGTGACAGAAAATTGTCTGGACGAAGTGTTTGAGTCAGGATGGCACTAACTAAAGAAATTTGCTATATACAGTAAAGTGAATCAATTAGGGCACGGCTCTGCTACTCCAACGAGGGTATCTCTATTCAGAGTTTTAAAGAAAAATAAATACAATAGCAAATTAAGCTGTGTTTATTACATAAAAACAGTAAATTAAGTTTTATGCATATTTTTGATGAAAAAAAACTGGTTGGCCCATTGTTTCTTCTTTATCCAAGTCATTTGGTACATTCTAGCGAGGTACCAGTGTGTTCACTATATCAAGAGTCTATTGTAATTCTAATTATATTATGTATGACGAGGCTTGTAGTCTAGTAAGACTTACAAAATATTGTTTAAGCCAAAACTGTTCATAAATGAAATGAAAAAAGGTTTCTAGAAAATATCAAAACCCACTCTGGTGGAACAATAGAACTCTACAAAAACCTGAGCTGTGCACATGACGTTGATGTAGAACGTAATATACCATCTTTGATAACTGAAGAACCACACTACAAATATGCAGAATATTTTTTTTAAATTCAGTGACAGAAATCAAAATAAGGAGACTGCAATGACTGGAGCACGTAGAGATGATGTCAAACGATTGACACACAAAAAGAGATCATGATCATGAAAGGAATACCTGAGGGGAGCAGTATAGTTAAAATTGAAATATCTGAAAGAGATAGTTGGTCTACTGCAAGTAGACTTCGGATGCTATTCATTTCGTCCCTGCTGATTTCTCTGCTTAGATAGTGCTGGCTCGACTTCTAATCGTAATATTTAGAATTCTTGTCCTATGTTAGGCTATTCACAGACATCTACAATTATTCGTCTTTCAATATCGATTTGGAAACATAGATTTTCAAAATTTTAGAGAGGTAAGTGGTAGTAGAGTGGGTTGGTTTATAAATAGAATGAAGTTGCAGTTATTGTGTACAGTTTCTTCTGCGTGACTCTCACTTTTTTGGTTAATGTAGAACACTTTTTTGTATTTCACATAACAGAGCTGATTCCGAAAAAGGTAACACGTGCACGTTGGCACGATATTATAAGATCGTACCTCAACATAGCCACTCGTTTGTTATTAAGAGTGAGTTCGTAGATCGTAGACTTGGAGCACAACAGGTTCTCCCTGACTATGTTGAAAATGAACAGGAATTCTTCATAAACCTTCGTGGTTATTCCTACCGGTGGTGAAATGTTAAGTGTGAGGATATTGTGGGCATTCTCGATTGGCTCAGCTATGTAGTTCGATAGTATCTGATCGACTCTAACTGTTTTTAACACTCTTTTAGATGAAAATGGTGTGAGCCGGTCTAGATTGATTTTCGAAGATTTAAAGCAATAACTATACATTTCTTGATGTTATTCCTGTATGCTGCCAGAGTCGTCTGAAGGAAGAGCCCATTAATGCAGCAGCCATCAATTTTTAACCAGTCAAGACGAAAGCACTGCGGCAAGTTCTTGCGGGGGTGGGACTATGAGACAAAACAACGCTTTAATGCTTAAAAAATCTAATAAGCAAATAAATTGCTTAAATTTATATGTTAAAGTGATTTTTTATAAGCGTATACCCCGAATTGACGGTTATTCAATTAGAACTGTTTCAGATATTTTCCCAAGGGCTATCAATGAACATAAAATTTAAATTTACATCCACTAAAATTTCCAAAATATGTGTATCATTTGGTTTCAACACAAGTAGGTAGTGGGTAAATTAAATTTTAAGCTAAAACTGCTATACTGTTATAATAACTCTTGTCCATAATTATCAATTACCCTATATAATAAACTGTGCTATTTAATTTATTCGTAATGTAATTGGTAGCTCATATTCGTATGATTGACCAAAAAATAAGAGAAGTAAAAAAAAACAGTTGTATTTATTCTGTTTTATTATTTCCAAGCACGCCATATAGGTATACTTATTTAAATATCAAACGTAATAAGGTATATACTGAAATGATAAACTCGAAAATGGCCTCAAGATATCAAATAATAGGTACGTTTTTCTGTACTATAATTTTTAACTCGAAAATTTCATTCAAACACTTGAATTCTTCACGTTTAATGAATAATCAAATCAATCACACGAGACCTCATTTAAATGAAAGAAATTAATCGCAACTCGCGTATTAGGACATATGTGAGTACACGCCTATAATAGAGGATGGAGGATTGAAATAAGTTGGAAACGGTAAGGGAAAAATTTTTTTTCTGGACACTTTCGCGTTGTACAACAAGATACCGACATAAAGGAATATTGATTTAATAAGTTGTAGATCTTGGCATCCTGAACAAAAGTCTCCATGGATAAAAATTTCTAAGACCTTGCCCTTCTGACATAGGGGTCGTCAAAGTCGTTAAAGTATGAGAAAGAGAAAGAGGAAAATTATTCACCTCTTCTTCGTTGTTCTTCCATGTTTTGTGGTTGGTGCCTTCGACCTGTTTGTTAGAACTATTATTATTTTTTGTTTTGTTATTCCTAAAAGATGGGAGACTTTTAATGTAGTTGAACTTTCCACTATTACAAGTTTTACTATCGGCTCACGGGCCCACACTGTCTTGTATAGGAAAATCGGTTTGGCGAGATGAATTGCCCCGCTCGCCACGGTTCTAAAAGTAAAAGTTGAGATATTTTTCTACTATCTGCTTTGTCTTCCAAATATTGAGTGTTCAAACTTATGGGTCCATTATAAAGTAGATCAGTAAATAACACCCTGTAGATACAATTTAAATTGAGAAATAAAGAAAAATGTATAATATTTTAAACTACCTAATAGCATACCAAATCTATGATTAAGCCTTAAATTTATGACAACAAATTCTTTAAAAAAGTGTTGAAATTACATTTACAATCCAATCTAATATAATTTTATGAACAATTACAATTTAAAAAATTTAACCATTGCGAAATTGTATGTTTATTTATATAATTTTACAGTACTACTTACTTAAAATGACCGTTGTAGGTGTTTATAATGTTTGAGGTAGTGCCCGTTATTGCAACATTAGTTTATCACAATTTTTGAAAATTTTAATCGGATTACAGCATACATTTATTTGTCCTCAAAATAACGACTTTAAGAGCATTAAAAATCTCATTGTCGACATTTGTTCCATTTAAAGGATAAAACAAAGAATACGCATTCGACTGAACATATAATTAACCTTTAAAGTAAAATAATGAACTTGTTTTAGTGCTCATTGATGTGTACTCTACTGTGTCACGATTGCAGTAAAATGAAATCCAATATACTTATTTTAAGTTGAACTATTTTGATTAAAAGCGATAAGTGTATGAAACAGTAGCATAACAATTACTTAATTTATTTAAACGCTATGTAGAGGAGAGTCCAAATGATGCAATTATGCTTGACCTTTAGCTTAGCGTGTGTGAGGTAAAATTTTTAATTTTGATATTATAAAGCGAGGAGTTGCCGTTCACAAAAAATTAAATAAGATAAATGTGTGTACGATTTTACCACTACCATTACATGAGGAAAAGAGCATGAGAAAAAGTATTTCAGTGGACTACCTCGTAGATCGAACGCCGACCTTCAACCCCCAATTACAATAACACACTTTTGTTTTGTTTCAGTAATTGTTAATTACATATTGTAAGACTGGTTCGTTCGTAATGCTCATGTTATTATAATCCTTTTGGTAAGAGGATGTGGTTTCTTTGAAAGAAAATTTGGGATTGGCAAATTGACTGTGCGTGGCATTAAAAAGGAGCTAGGAAAAATAAGACCAGCTAATTAGTCTGATTGAAGAAGGGCTCGTGTATCAATTACCAGCAACCGATAGTAGAATAATACGAACGCTACTTCGTAATCCGCACATTCCATGAACTTGAGAACTTGTTAAAAATGGATTCGGTGTAGCAAAAGTCGACTGTATTTGACATAAGACTATCATGAAAATGAAAGAATAATGCCAATGTTGTAAGTTCACATTTGACGAATAAAATGAGATATGATGGATTTCTGCAAATGAACATGGAAATGGACATCACAACGAAGAAGTAAGAAACTAAGACGCGTAGTTGGAAAAGAAATGTTTGAGACAATGCAGAAGCGATGATTAACAGAAAATGATTGGCAGAATAAACAAAAATAGTAGGCTGCACAAAACAAGGACATGTAAAGCCATTAAATAGATGGACGAGACTCTTGCCTACTTTTGTAAACACATCATGTGCATATTGAACATAATATGATCGAGCTGTTGGAGGCTGAAAGTCCGTAGGGAAATAACTACAAATGCTGCCTAATTTCAAGTTTCTATTACGAAACATAGAGCTCTTACATAATCTAAACATAAGAAAGGTTGTGAAATTAGGAGACGACAACGAAGAAACTAGCTGGAGAGAATTTAAAGAAAACTCTAAATACAGAGTGGGCCATGAAACTTGTAGTCTCTGACGATTTTTCATCACTACTACAGCACCTACTGCAGTAGGTTAACGATCGAGCTTTGGAAAGGGTGTTGGAATGAATATATGCATTCAAAGTTTTTGCCAAGTTAGGTGACAGGTACTGTAGTTATCTACACTGATCTATTTCTTGCTTTATAAATATAAAACTATCTAGACTGTAAACCAGGAGCGGACTGGCAAGAGGCGCTGACCCCTACAGCGTCTCGGAAGTTACGAAAAATCCAAGCTTTCTCTCGAAATTAATAAATAAAAAATTCAGGCGTTTTCATATTTATACAGGGCGAGCCTTTTCAAAAATGTCAGTGGCGTATTCAAATATAACATTGATCCCCTAGGAATATCTGTGCCTCTGAAAAAGTATAGTCAGTTCGTGCCTGCTGTAAACTGTAATGATATTTGCTATTTAGGTTTCAGTAAAAAATTGTCAAGGGTTACCAGATTCGTGCCCACCCTATATTGAATTTCAACAACATCTATCCAATAGTTAAGATGCTGGGTTAAGTTACAGACAGAACTATAGACATCAAGCTTGGTTTTTTAGATCACCAAAATTCATCGAAAATTCAGATCTTTATGAACAACTTATTACACTGAATCCTGTAGATTCTGTTAAGAATTACTTGGACAAGGCCGACAGGGTGCTATTATTGTAGTCCATATTCCAACGCACACGTGGAAGAAACCCCAAAAATAAACGTTAATTTTTGCTACCACTCCTTATACGCTCTATGTCAGCTTCAGTTTTCATTATAAACTATCTAATAGGGGAGTCAAAATAGAGCTATAAAAACTGCGTTGTTTCGAAATTCGTGCCCGAAGCTTCGATTTTTCTGAAATTTTCACATTATCTTCTATATGGTGTCTAGTTCAAAGTTTACCTTTTTTATTTTGCCGCGATCTATTTTCCTCCGAGGAAAACGGGAAACACTTTTTCCAGACAAGGTGTTCCAGAAAAACATCGACCAACTACTAAAATGAGTTTATGGGTTCAAAATAGGACATTTGTTCCTCTTGAAATTATATCTAAAAATGCACCCCTAAAAAGTTATTGAATCTCGAAGTTAATTTTCAAAAATTAACATATCGCTTTATTTCCAAAACTACTGTAAATATTTTAATAATTTTTATACAGCTGATATATCTTATAAAAGGCACTCTGTAGTAAAAATTGCAAGATAATCGCAATACTGGAACTATCCCTTAGGGGGTGGTGCTAACTTGAAAACTCTGAAAGACTACTTTGGCGCCAAAAAAAAGGAAATGCGTTTACTATATTTTGTAGGAAATTTTAAAACAAGCGGTTTTGTTCTTCTAACTCTTTTTTCTAAAACCAGCGGTTTTTGAGAAAAATTGAAAGATAACAATATTAAGGGTTGAATTTGGTAAAAAATGTTACCAATAAACCATCGCAAATCACCGGCAAACTTCTACAGTGCATTCTTGGTATTAAAATAAGATATTTGTACCTCTTGAAATTATATCAAAAAATGCACCCCTAAAAAACTGTGGGCTCTTAAAGTTGGGATTAAAATTTTTTTAAGTCCGTTTATCTCCACAAGTACTGCAAATATTTTAATGATTTTTCTTCTGCCAACATATCTTTTAAATGTCATCTTGTGGTAGAAATTTCAAGAAAATCACACGACTAGAACTACCCCTTAGGGGGGTGGGCCTAACTTTTAACCCTAAAAAAATCGAATTAAATTAGATAATTTTATAGGAAATTTTAAAATAAGCATTTTTTGCCTCTAATATTTTTCTTCTACAACCAACGGTTCTTGAGAAAAAATGAAAAACGTATATGTTTGGAGAATAATGTGATTTCTCCCGTTTTTTTTGTGAGTCTTCTTCCACCGAGGAAAACACCGCGCGGCCAAAAAAAACTTGTAGACTTTGAACTAGGGACTATATAGAAGATCATGCAAAAGGATTCAGAAAAATCGACTCTTCGGGGACTTACTTAAGAATGATTGTCTTCATTGACGAAACAATTTAAAACATCAAGTATTTTCAAATTACCCCACTTGGTGAGCCTTTTTCTGCCGAGGAAAATATAGCGCGGCCAAAAAAAACTTGTAGACTTTGAACCAGGGACTATATAGAAGATCATGCAAAAGGTTTCAGAAAAATTGACTATTCGGGGACTTACTTAGGAACGATTGTCTTCATTGACGGAACAATTTAAAACAAGTATTTTCAAATGACCCCACTTGGTGAGCCTTTTTCTGCCGAGGAAAATATAGCGCGTCAAGAAAAGACTGGTAGACTTTGAACCAGGGACTATATAGAAGATCATGCAAAAGGTTTCAGAAAAATCGACGCTTCGGGGATTAATTTCGACATACTTGTCTTAAATGCGCATGAATTGTTCAGTCAATGAAGACAATTATTCCTAAGTAAGCCCCCGAAGAGTCGATTTTTCTGAAACCTTTTGCATTATCTTCTATATGGTCACTAGTTCAAAGTCTACCAGTCTTTTCTTGACGCGCGATATTTTCCTCGGCAGAAAGAGACTCACAAGGTGGGCATAAAAATGGAAAAAAATCTCATTATTCTCCAAACATATAACTTTTTCATTTTTTTCAAGAACCGTTGGTTTTAGAAGAAAAATATAAGAGACAAAAAATGCTTATTTTAAAATTTCCTATAAAATTATTTAATTCAATTCGATTTTTTAAGGGTTACAAATTAGAGCCACCCCCCTAAGGGGTAGTTCTAGTGATGCGATATTTTTGAAATTTCTACCACAAGATGACATTTATAAGATATGTTGGCAGAATAAAAATCATTAAAATATTTTCAGTACTTGCGGAGATAATCGGACTTAAAGAAATTTTAATCCCAACTTTAAGAGCCCGCAGTTTTTTAGGGGTGCATTTTTTGATATAATTTTAAGAGGGACAAATGTCTTATTTTAATACCAAGAATGCACTGTAGAAGTTTGCCGGTGATTTGCGATGGTTTATTTGTCACATTTTTTACCGAATTCAACCCTTAATATTGTTATTTTTCATTTTTTTCAAAAGCCGTTGATTTTAGAAAAAAAAATTAAGAGAAAAAAATCGCTTGTTTTAAAATTACCTACAAAATTTAGTCAACGCTTTTACTTTTTTTGGTGCCAAAGTACTCTTTTAGAGTTTTCAGATTAGCACTACCCCCCTAAGGGATTGTTCCAGTATTGCGATTATCATGAAATTTTTACCACAGAGTGACTTTTATAAGATATGTCAGCTTTATAAAAATTATTAAAATATTTACAGTAGTTTTGAAGATAAAGCGATTTGTTAATATTTTAACCCTAACTTTGAGAGCCAATAACTTTTTAGGGGTGCATTTTTAGATACAATTTCAAGAGAAACAAATGTCCTATTTTGGACCCATAAACTCATATTAGTAGTTGGTCGGTGTTTTTCAGGAACACCTTGTCTGGAAAAAGTTTTTCCCGTTTTCCGCAGAGGAAAATAGATCGCGGCAAAATAAAAAAGGTAAACTTTGAACTAAGCACCATATAGAAGATAATGTGAAAAATTCAGAAAAATCGATGCTTCGGGCACGAATTTCGAAATGTTTGCTTAATTTGAATGGACTATAACAGTTTATCAGTGTTTCGCTACGAAGTTTTTTCTCATGAATAAAGCGAATTTTGTAACATAGCATTTTGTTGACTGTTTTTACGGTTTTGCCAACGTGCGGAGGTATCCAAGAAATTTTGTACGTAAGTAAATTGCTATTACCTACATCAAAGATTGCCTATACAAAGTTTTATTATACAAGAAAAGAAATAAATGGAGGACTCCCACCATTCAGTTCCCTACAAGATTTTTTGTGAAAATCCTCCTTTTATAGAGATCTTTAAGGTATGATCTGCCCTGGTGCAAAAATTTCCCAGGATTTTTTAATTCACATTATGTAACAGCGAAGGTAACATGAATTAATGAAGGACTTCTAGGCATCTTAGGAAAATTAAATTTGATACCAGGATAGATCACATCAAATCTTCCTAGACAAGCCTAAATTGGTCGAAAAATACCCAGAGTGTGAACTCCCTTTTGGGTCCGTTTTTTTCCAGCAATGTAGATTTTTATAGAGGGTTTTTGAGTATGATATAGGTAGGGAAACAATAATATTTTGTATTGAAAACACTAATTAATAGGTAATAGTAAACAAATATTCTCCACAAAAAATTGTACAAGAGCTGATGAGCAAATTGACCTACTGGAAAAAAATTATTTAAGGTAAGTCGGGGGAAGACGCCACTGTGGGGCGAAATGCCACCCCAGCAGTTTTCAAAATTCCTCCAACATATCTCCGAAAAATTTTATGTATAGGTTGCTTGTGATTATAAGCTACTAGCAAACATCGTTAAAAACGAGTTTTCACAAGTCATCGAAAAGTTTTCTAAAAAATTAGTTTTTTATGTTTGACGAAGTTTTTGCTACATCTCAGCTTTTAAATTTTATTAGGTGTTTTTTTTGTGTTATCGATATCTACGAATTGTTAGCTGAAAATACGGCACTTTTCACGTCTATTTTAATTTTTGCAAAATTGATTAGTTAGAGAGTTTTGCATTTTCATCCATAGAATGGGGTAAGACGCCACATTAGTGCAAAGTATGTAAGTTAGACTCATTTTATTTGGATTTATAGTAATAATGCGACAATAGTGCCGACAATGATGAAAATGTGTAATGAAAACTATTACGATAGCAATGGGCTTCGTAGATTAGATTTGCTGCATAATTTGCAAGAAGTGGTTACACAAAAGATGTACATGGATTGATGACCCATGTAACGATTGAGGTCAATAATATCTAAGGATAAAACAGTTTCTTTTCGTTTAGTACCGTTCCCGACTTTCTATTCGGGACTAAAACTTACTATTTTGTTAGTTTGTCAAAAAATACATAAAAAATTTGTTCACTTTGTTAACTAATAATTTATGTTGATTTGATATTGCTATCTAATAGTGTATTCTTTGAGCGATAAACACGTATTTTTAAATTAATCTAAATGTGTATAATAACGGTTTTATAAACTAATTAAAAAATGTATGGCATCTTCCCCCGACTTGCTTTACTAGTAAAAGAAAAATAATTTTCAGAAAATGTTTGGGTCAATACTCGTTTAAGCTTTAGACCTTAACTTTTAATACTAGGTATGTAAAGCCTGGTTTACGTAAACAAGTACTTGTTCAAAGCTGTTTTTAATAATTTAAATAAGTGATTAAACAAAGCTGCAAATTGCATAGTTGCTTATATCAGTCCGGCTTGTATGTACAATGTACATTTAATTAAGTTCCACGATTCAATTATAACTTTTATGTTATCCAACTTACCTAATACTTAGGTATGTTCCGGCTTATTATAAAGAAACTGTGCTTTTTAGTCTAAGAGCAACACAGCAACAGATAAACTATCGTACGTACTTTAATTAACGTATTAGGAACTCATTGCTTTTTAAACGAAGCAGCAGTCACTGTTTAATTCATTTCCTTAATTTCTTTTTGTCAATTTCTAGTTCTTAAATTTCCTGAAGAACAACCATCCATCATGCATGATAATTCATC
Source organism: Malthinus seriepunctatus (assembly GCA_963924605.1). Taxonomy (NCBI): domain Eukaryota; kingdom Metazoa; phylum Arthropoda; class Insecta; order Coleoptera; family Cantharidae; genus Malthinus; species Malthinus seriepunctatus. The sequence continues at coordinate 73,296,598 of OZ004600.1, forward strand.
TGCTAACAACTACTTCCATAACTCTACATTTAGTGAATTAATTTAAGTATATTCAATGATACCTTTTGGTCAAAAACGGTATCACGAAGTCACTACTTAGATTCTTTGGTTACTTAACTTTTAGTTTGGGGCACTTTGCATATTAGTTAAATAACTATTAAGTTATAATTTGCTCTTTAGAGATTTAAAAGTAACTTATATCTAACGGAAATACAATAAGCAAACTTATACCGCGCGTTCATTAATGTTTGGTCCGTGTAAGTTTGGTTGCATATTTTGGTTGGTCAAAAACAAAAATACTTTAATTGTCATTAATTTAAGTGACATACTAAGATTTAAGTACCCATAGTCACTGAATAATTATGCAGAACTTTGTTTAAGTGCGTATATCAACAGCGTATGTTGGGTTGCATAACAACCCAGACCAAACATTAATGAACTCACGTTACACGATGGACGAAACGCCTATAAATAATATACTATTATACTGGGTGATTCAGTTTGGCTGTTCTAGTCTAAATCTCAATAGGGAATAAAACTATCTAATTAAAATTTACTGTGTTAATGGAACGATGAGGACGCATCTTTGAGTACAATAACTTTCAATTTTTTTCCATTTTTGTGAGCATGATGATGCAATCGATATTTTTATAACGCCTGTATAAATATTAGTCAATATTTGGATGCAGCTTCTTAAAGGCCTGCCCTGAAGCCTGGATGCTGTCCAGACGCTCCGGTTTAGCCTGTGCAGGCCGCCGAACAATGTCCACTAGCTCTGTGTGTGTGGACGGGCCTTAATACAAATTCGACGATACCAGATTTTATGCATTTATCTTTAAAAGGTACCGAGATAGTTCTCGTTATCAAGAAAAGGAATGGAATTGAAAATCCATAAGTAGAAATTTAATTTGTTACAATATGTGGTCGATCACACAAATGTCTCACTGACATCACTCTCACAACTCAAAGTTTTATTGTATTGCATAATAATAACCTTTATGTTTATGAGATGAAATCATCCACCCTTCCCATATCCCATACCTATCAGTAATGAAGAAATTTTACTTAGGCTTTCATAACATACAAGTTTTGCTCTTGAGATGAGATGTTTGTACGTTTATCGTAAAATTGTAAAAAATTACTCACCTTCACCTTACTTCATAGTCAATTGAAATTGTAGAGATTGTATCAGCAGACCAAAGTTTTCAGCATTCTTTAGATGGTAAAATGGTGGTTTGACAATTTTGGAATCCTGGAATACAAAAAAAGAAATTATTTTAATAGGTTTGCTAAGGCGACGGTGATTTACAGGCTAGACGCTAGGCTAGAGCGTCACCGTCTGACCTAGAACCATCGTGTTGGATTCTCTGAAACTAGTACTAAAATTAAAGTCTTCTTAATTACGTAATTTTTAATTTATGAGTTTTTCTATATAATGTAAGTTGACCTTGAAATTGACTTTTGTATAAAATCTCGAAACGGTCTCAAATAGACCCCTCGTAAAAATAGGTACATATAGTGAAGAATGACGTTGCATGAAACGATGAAACTATTTAAAAAAATTTCAATTAGCTAACTAATCATTAAGTTAAACAAAAAAACTTTTGATATCGATCTATTTACCGAAAATCCAAAGTCACGCTTGTAGTTTTTGTAAAACATTATCGAGAAGAAGCGACAGAAGAGAGAAAGTGAAATTAATAATTATATAGTATAAAAGCTCTGAAATTAAAGTGCAGGTATGCGTAATAATGTCATCTAGTTCACCTAGCTAACTGGCATTTATCGATTATCTAAAACAAGTCTTAGTATCCAGCTTGAAGGCCGTATAAAAACTGGAGGTAATAGTAAGTGCAGCAACAAATTCCTCGATAAACGTTGAACCTATTAGATTAGCTATAACTATAGTCACATATAAACAGTAAATCGATTTCTGTATTATTTTATTAAAGGTCAAGTCCGGTAGCGTTTGTCCACGGATTATTATTTGCAATAAGAACACGTGTTTTTACCAACAGGATGTTTAATAGATTAACCAGCATTAGGAATCCTTAAGTTGCAGTACAAAATACTCCATTCTAACTTTATCGCTACTGGAAATTTCACACTCCGTGATCGGTTTGGTATATTGTTACCTATTAACTTGTGGTTACGATCTTGATGAGCTTTTTGAGTTAAGCCACTGAAAATTAAAGTTAAAGCTTCCATACGTTTTTGTTAACACTCGGATACTCTTTTTTTGTAATTTTTAAATTTTTGTGGTTGTTGTTTTTCTTTACGTGAAAGTTTAACGAAATTATGATTCTGTATCAGGTTCTTGACTTCTGTTTGGAAATTTTTTGTAGCACACTAAACGGTAATCACACTTATTCGTTCAGTGAAAATTGATATTTGATTTGAACAATTTAAACAGATAAATCTCTAATGGCAAATTTCTACTATTAAACTTTATCCACCATCGTTGTTGATAGAAAATTACAAATTACGAAAAGTGTAAGAAGTAACGGTCTAAAACTTGCTAAATTTATAAAAGAAGTAAGAGGAGTAACGTAACTCAAAATTTTAGGTTGGTGCTTAATTAACGAACGTTTCCCAAAATACAATTAAATGATCATTTTGCAGCAACACCATCAGCAATTTACAGTGATCTCCCAGTGGATTATAGAGCGGCACCACCAAACACAAAACATAGCCTTTTTGCAATGAACGACTTTGGAATTATTTTCACACTCTGACTGATCAACGTACCTATAACTTCTTTCGTTTGACATTTTAGAAGAGATACCATGATTTATAACCGCTCACCATTGAAAAAGGGGATCTTGCGAGTTTAGCTAAAGCAACTGGATAAATATCATCAGATCCTGTTGTCATCGAATGGTTCGTAAGGAACCCATCCAACGATTTTCTTTAGCTCACCAAACTTTTATAGGCGCTTGACGATCGTCCAGTGATCATTTTGCATCAATTGCAGAAGCAATTTAGAATAATGTGCCACTGGATTATAGACCGGTCTCACCAAATACACAACATAGCCTTTTTGCAAAGAGCAACCTTCGGAACTATTTTCAGAGTCTGACTGATAAACGTACAACGTACCTATACCTTCTATCGTTTGACATTTTTGAAGAGAAACCATGATTTATAACCCCTCAACATTGAAGAAAGAGATCTTGCGAGTTTAGCTGAAGCAATTGGATAATGATGAGGACTCGTTTAACCTTGTTGTAGGGAGATGGTTCGTCAAGAAACCATTCAACGATTTTCCTTACCTCACCAAGCTTTTTAAAGCGCTTGAGAATCTTCCAGTGTTTCACATTCTTATTATCAAACATTCGTCTTCTTTCACGACTATCTGAAGATTCTGATTATCATAATTAGAGGGATCATCTTCTTCTTCTCTATGTCTTAAGCTTGTGTCGCCCGATTTAAGACGATTGAACCATTTTCAAACTTGGCTTTCATCAATCGCTTCTTTGCCAAGCAGTCATGAAATCACTGTGCTGCAGTCAGGTCTTTTTACAAGTGATAGTCGAATTGGATTTATTTTTGTTCTCTTTGACAACTGCAATGTGCCCCTTGCATACTCCTGGGTCCTTGAAAGACAAATAATATTCAGGATTAATAAATCGTGCATTCTAAAAATTCATATTTTTGTTTTTATGCAAAGTTAGGTTAGGATGGATGAGGTTAGAGTAGGTTAGAATAAGTTTATCACTTAAATGACAAACTTTAACTCCCGACAGCCTACGAGACCTAATTCAGAGAATTATTTTATTTCTTTATTTTTTGATAATGCAAATCTTTTTATTTAGATAAAAATTCGAAATGCTTTATAAAATTTTGAAATAAATTTTAATTTATGCAAAACTCTGCAATTCAATTTGGGAGGTCGTCTTGAGAAAGCCTATAATGACATTAATAAACGCCATCAATCAAAACAATAAATATTCTCTTTTATGTAAACTTCCTTTTTGGGCACTTTTTGTAATTTTATGGTCAGCTACACAAAAGAAACTTTGGCAATTTAAATTCTGCAACTCAAAAATAGTTATCTAATAAAAAAAATTGATGTCACCTCATTCAACTAACAATGGAAATTATATTTTCAATTTAATTTGGATTCATAAAAAATGTCATTTATTTGAATTGTATACAGTGTGTTACCGTTAAAGCAAGTTAAAGTGTTAATTCTAGTATTTTTATAAAAATTTAATATATCAACCGAACGGTGCAATTAAACTGTTAAATTATGCAAATGTTCACTGACAAGGTTTAGTGTAAAATAATAAATGTTTTCTTTTCCGTGAAGTAGTGGAGCAATTAAAAAAAGTACACGTTATGTACATTGTGCATTTAGTGCGTTTTATTGCATTTCCTGATTTTTTGAACCAACTAAGTTAATAATTAATGATAAATAAAACTTTTAATCAAGTTCTAATGTGCTTTCTTTTGAAAGATGGAGGTGTAGCTGTTAAATAACCTAATTGATTGTTCAAGAAGTATAGGCAACACACCTAACATGCAGGAAGACTTTAATGAAATAAAACTCGGATGTGGCTATAACAACAAATTTTAAATGGTTCAAAATATTTAAAAATGTACAAGGTGTCCCTAAAAAACTATAATACTTTTCTTATTTCCGCTTTAACTGAATGGATGTGTTCGAGTGGCTGGAGAGTTCAGTCTTCAGTCGTACCTTTTCTGTCATTTAAAATATTTCACTCAAATGCTGATAACATTTCAAAGAATTACTCTCAATTTCAACGCTGTAACCATGATCTGTTTTTACCATTGAATAAAGAAATACCCCCTACTCTACCAGGAAAGAGCCATTTAGCTAATAATATGGATCGCAATGGATGTTTAAATATAATGATTTCCGATCAATTTCTCTAATAGAAATGGTTTCTTATACTCCCACTTATAAGGAAAGATCATGACAGCCAATGATAAAATGTAAACTCGACGGAATGAATGAGTCATACATGGTTTTCTAGAATGTAATTTCCGTCGTATTTGCTCCTATAGACCATGGTTGCTAAGCCTTCTTCCGAATCTTTATGCTCTAAGGTTTTTACCGAACTGAGCGTCTGGCATTACCTGAAAGCATACATCAGAATTTTGTGCTTCGGGATCCAAAAACTAAAATAGGCTTCTGGGTGCAATTTGGTCAGAAAGTTCCTCTCTACGATTTATGTTTCTAATTTACGTTCTTCACCACCCATGAGCTGTTTTACCTGCTACCTCAAAAATTTTTATTTCAAAATTTTGAAGTACGTAGATTCTTCCATTTTTATCTTGTTCATACATTTTAAAGTAAGTAAAAGCGTACGCACTCGATAGACTATCATGAGACAAACATAGACTAATGGTTCCTCCAGGAGTTAAAGATCACTCTGGGGGTCGCTCTACAATAACACCGGCAAACGCTTACAGTGAATTCCTGGGACCAAAATAGGACATTTGACGCTCTTAAAATTATGCCCTAGAATGTCCCCCTACCAATTTATACGCTCTCGAAGTTGTGTTAAAAATTTTGAATAATCGCTTTATATCCAAAAGTACTGCAAATATTTTAATGATTTTTATAGAGTCCACATAACTTATAAGAGTGCTCATGTGGTGCTAATAACTTTGATGCAGATCCTATAAGTATATCAAGCTGCTGCGCTTACTTTTACTTGCTTTTACTAAGCGATTTGCAGTTTCACAGCCTGTATGCTTTGGTATTCACCTCAATGTGACTTTTATTGTTAGTAACAAGTAGCTGTCTCATATTGGATTGGATTGCTAATGGGAGGGCTAGCGTTTAGCCAGCTTACAGTTAGGCTGCCTGGTCGGGCCCATGATAATTGCAGTGAAACCTCCATAGAGGCGCCTCCTTCCCCGTCATTACTCGATGAACTTTAAGATGAACTCGAGCAACTTGGCGGGTGGGGTGTCTCTGAGTATTCACAGATGTAATTGAGAGCTGTCTCATGTTTTTGAGACATTTGTTGATGTTTTCGTTAGAGTTTCAAGGCATCATGTATTTCTGCCTGAAAGTTTGATGGTGAGTCGTCTAAGTTCTAAAGCATTTGGGAGGCTGAACTTTTACCCATAAACACCCACTTCTTGGTTTATTTTTAATCAATTGCTCCAGTTACTGCATCGGAGAAGTTCTTTTCTTTTGAACTGTGGACCTTCTGTTTTCCATATTAGGTGTTCACTGATTTCCACTTAAAAGCGACTTTTAAGTTGAGCTTGCTTGTTCGTTTGGACTAGTAAAGAGAACTGCTTTGACTTTCTTGAAGTACGAGTGATTAATTTTGTTAAAAAACAGTTTTCGAATTCGTCTGCACGTTTTAAAGCTTTTGAACAATTTTAAAACTTGCCAACAATTCTGAAAGATAATATTTGACGAGTTGGCTTTAGGAAACTACCGTGTTTCACCTGGAGCACCGATAGATATTGAAATTACCGTACGGTTCAACAACAGTTTCATTAAATCAATAGACGACTGCTTAGTGCGAAATGTAAATGGCCACAATATAAGTAAATTGCACTTCTTCATATAGATAATAATGTGATACTTAAAATTTTCTTTGTATTCGCAACAAAGTATCGATAAGTATTACAATAACGTGCAATTTACGTAGCTGACAATAAGTAATAAAATTAAAGTAGATTGCAGATTGTTTTATTCAGTTAATTAAAAAAAAGGTAATACTACATAATGATATTTAATTTTAATTGATTGTTGATTTTATCTCTTTAATTTTTACAATGTTAGCAAGAAAAACTCGCGCTTAATTTAGAAAAAGAATTTTTTACTTTTAATTATACGTTCATGTTAATTTGCAAATTTTTATGACACTTTCAGTAAAATCTCAAGACATTAAATAAAATATGCAGCAATTAATATAATTATTATTAATTTTATGTAAAGTTGTTGCAGAAGAGAATGGAGAAAGTACGCGCGTTAATCAAGTGGCTACCAGTGTCCATATTAACCAAATTAAAGGCGCCACGTTTTGACAGTTCCGGTTGTGTTTAGTTCATTAACATTTCAAAATGTAACGATCTCCTGCTTGCAAGTTAAATTGTTTGTAGTTATTTAACTATTTGATAGTTAACATACCTATTTAAATTAATCAAATTGTTTGAAAGAAAAAGCAAACTTATTTGAGCACATCAACAATGTGTAGAGCAAGAGTTAAATCTCTGACCTCAAAAGAGTTTTATATTTACATAAATATTCTAATAATTTTTGAGTGTAGGTGATACATTTTAGATTCAACCCTCACTTTCAGCTTTAACAATTTCTCAACGATTCGATTATGGTTAGAAATCCAAATAGGAAATTAATTATAAGGTAAGTCGGGGGAAGACGCCACTGTGGGGCGAGATGCCACCCCAGCATTTTTTTAAATTCCTCCAACCTATCTCCGGAAAATTTTATGTATAGGTTGCTTGTGATTATAAGCTACTAGTAAACATCGTTGAAAACGAGTTTTCGCAAGTCATCGAAAAGTTTTCTAAAAAATTACGTTTTTATGATTGACGAAGTTTTTGCGACATCTCAGCTTTTAAATTTTATTAGGCGTTTTTTTTGTGTTATCGATATCAACGAATTGTTAGCTGAAAAGACAGCACTTTTCACGTCTATTGTAATTTTTGCAAAAAAATTCGCATCAAATTTGATTTAGTTATAGAGTTTTGCATTTTCACCCATACAATGGGGTAAGACGCCAGATTAGTGCAAAGTATGTAACTTATGCTCGTTTTCACCGACGGTTCCTAAGCAATTGCTTACGTAAGAACTGCCTAACGCTAAAATAATTCCTAACCCGATGCATAAAAATTATTAACCGTTTCGCTATTGATATACAGATACCTTTGTTTATCTTACTTAGGAACCCTGGTGCGCGTGGTGAAACGTGGTGAAGCGCAATTTCGACTTAAAAAATGCTAATGTCAAATTAAGCAATGCCTAACTTTAAGAATCGTCGGTGAAAACTGGCATAAGACTCATTTTATTTAGATTTATAGTAATAATACGACAATAGGGCCCACAATGATGAAAATGTGTAATGAAAACTATTACGATAGCAATGGGCTTCGTAGATTGGATTTGCTGCATAATTTGCAAGAAGTGGTTACACGAAAGATGTACAAATGTACATGGATTGATGACACATGTAACGATTGAAGTCAATAATATATAAGGATAAAACAGTTTTTTTTCGTTTAGTACCGCTCCCGACTTTCTATTCGGGACTAAAACTCACTATGGCATCTTGCCCCATGCATTTTTGTCAAGATTTTTTTGTCGAAAAATTCAAAATTTTTTTTTTAACTATGTTAACTAATAATTTAAGTTGATTTGATATTGCTATCTAATAGTGTATTCTTTGAGCGATAAACACATATTTTTAAATTAATCTAAATGTGTACAATAACGTTTTTATAAATTAATTAAAAAATGTATGTCATCTTCCCCCGACTTGCTTTAATAGTAATTTATGCAACAAGTTAGTGTTAAACGTTTTTAATCGAGATTCCAAGTACCGACCTTTAAAACTAATATAAAGAAATAATTGATTTTCAAAAGTTTCAGTTCAGCTAGAATATACCTATAAGGCCAATTGCAAGTCATGAGCTTCTCAACTACCCTAGAGTTTTCTTTTAGTCAAGAAGAATGAATATCTAAAAAGGTCAACTAAGTATGTTCTTAGGGCCGTTTTACATGGACTAAATATCGAACTAACTTGTTAGTACTGAATCAACTCAAGGACCCAAGCACGGGAATCTATAAGCTTTAACGTCGTGCGTAGAAATTTCGACGCACGACTTTGCACGACGTTAAAGCTTAGATTCCCTTGCTTTTGCTCATTGATTGATGGATTCAGTACTGACAAGTTAGTTCGACATTTAGTTCATGTAAAACGACCCTTGGTAATTGAGTTGAGAAAGAAATCAACTGCTTGAATAATAGAAATAACAAAAATTGTTAGTTTCAGCCGTACTACGCTACATAGTATGACTTAGTCGACCTGTTACACCCTGTATATTTTTTTGTGTAAGGTAAGAATAAGATTCAGAAATAGAATTAAAGTTAGTGGAAACGAAAATAATGTAATAATTCAATCATATTTTACCAATGGTGCAAAAGCGCACCTGTTGCCTGAAGAGTCAAGTTAGTGAAAATTACATTCTAAAGTAATTATAGGTAAAATTTTTATATTATTATCTATTTGTTTGAAACCTACCGTGCGTTTCAAAAAAGAGCCCCAGCTTATAGGGGGGGTTATTTGTAACTTTAGACAAATAAAACCTTATAATGAGACGATCTTTGCTACAATTTTAGCGAAAAAAAGTTATTATTTTCAGGCTGCATATGTATAATGGCTGCATAATGTATATGGCTGCACCATATACGTTTTTAGTCTCATATAATAGAGATTTTTTTTTTTTCAATAAGGTAAAGCATTCGTAGGTTTAAATAAGAAAATTTCAAAGAAATATTGATAAAACTAAATCTACATTATTTTCTATCAAGCAAGCGAATTGTTCAAAAAAACAAATGGTTTTTAATCGTACAGCTAACTGTGTAAGCTTCTTTACTCAAATCTAATAAATTAGGTAGCTCAAAGCTACCTAAACAATTGAAAATCATTTGTTTTTTTGAACAATCCGCTTGCTTGATGAAAAATAATGTAGATTAGTTTTTACAATTTTTCTTTAAAATTTTCTTATTTAACCCTATGGATGATTTACCTTATTGAAAGAGAAAACAATTCTCTCTCTTATGAGACTAAAAAATGTATATGGTCCAATTTAAAAAAAATAACAAAGACACGCCATCAGTCTTAGCTGTTTGGAAAATAATAACTTTTTTTTCGCTAAAATTGTAGTCTTATTTAATTTTATATAAGATTTTATTTGGCTAAAGTTAGAAATAAACCCCCTATAAGCTGGACCCTTTTTTAGAAAGGGGCGGTATTTCATAAAAATTGCTGAATTATTAAAAAATGATCAACAACAAAACATATAATGACTGAATTTTAGTAAGGAAGGTCAGATTTTTTAGTAAAACTCAATTTTGTTACTTTTTGCCCACGCTTGGCTCGTACCTTCGAGTTTTCTCAAGCAAGGAGTTACAGAAACGAAGTTACAGGAACGGAGTTACAGGAGTTGAGAAAGCTCGAAGATACGAGCGAAACGTCGACAAAAAAGAGTAAACAAATTGAGTTTTACTAAAAAATCTAACCTTCCTTCCTAAAAATCGCCCATTCAACACAAACCAACAACAAACAAAACAATTTGTTGTAATTATGTTATAGGAGTAATTAGAATAATTAGTTTAAAATTTATTTTTCGTACTGATGAGTGATGACAGTTGTTTGCAAATCACCAACCTTATCAGCTAAGCGGCGTTCAAGAGTTTTTTGAAATATGTTATTGAGTATATTTTGTATTTTCCTTTTATTGTTGCACTTATCTCTAAATAACGATATATTATCTAAGGTAGGAGTTATTGAAAGTAATTAATAAAAAAAATTAAACATTAAAATTTTTTTTAGTTCAATCAAAATGATTACAAAATGAAAGATCACAGAATAGAAGCTGTAAGTCACAATGCAACTTTAGTGAAATATGTAAAAGCTCTTACTTACAAATATAATCGTACAACACCAGCAATAAATTTATCGGCAACTTATTTAATAGATATTGGAAATAAATTGGGGGTAAATATAAATTATTATTGTTTAAAAAATAATAAGTAAACAAATTTAAGGTTATCGTTCAAGCTTACAAATTTGCAAGCAACGAGTACCGCCGTTTTCCCTTAAGATTTCAAATAAGTATATACGAGGCCTTTAATACCAATGCATTAGGATTACAAAGTATAAAAAAATGTGGAAACATACAAGAATTATATTTTTTAAAGGTGCTTTCCAAATTTTTATTACGTTTCTCTTTCTTTATTCGAAATTTTAATATTCACAGAACGTAGAGTACTATTTTTGTAATTGGGTACCAGATGAGCGTAAATTTCCACCCTTCATCCCAACTGGGTTGTATAAATCAAATTTACGTTTCGTATATCTTGATGCAGATCTTTATGAAATGAATTTGTTTTCAGAAGTCTATCGCCCTATTTCTATTCCGAAGAAATAGTCTAAAGAGTATATTTTGAGATCTACGTATGGCTTGTCCAAAAACAAGAGAGATAATAATATGAATATTTTTATGTAAAACAAAATTTTTACAATTTGAAGTTAAAACTTTTGATTTTAAAAAATTTAAAAAAAAATTGGAATAAACGATTTTCGAAACTTGAAGAAAATAGCTACATATTTATGGAAATCAATCTAATGTATATTTTAAAAATAAGCATATTTAAAAAAAATACGCACATTTCTTAGAAATATACATAATTTAAAAAAAATCTGTGCATATTATAACGATAAACGATTAAACATTTTTTTGCATATAATTCCGCCTCTAGTCATCACTATAAGTGTTATCACTGAACAAGAACACGAATTTTGCAAAATATGACTCCTTATATAGGTCAAACAGTCCGAGTTTCCGACGAATGGGATAGGTTGCAGAAAATTCCTGAGTGCAAAAATTTATTGAAATCAGAGCAAAAACGAGCACGAAATGTTCAAACACTGTTTATATTCAGCTGGAAAACTGAAAATGATAATGGGAATGAAATTGAACTGGATCTGTCTAAGATTGGGAATATTTGAATTTTGAGACATCCTGTATAAGTTAATATAATCATAAACAATTGAAAAATAACAGTAGGAGCTCCTATAAGCTGTTAAAACGAAGCACAAACCATTTGACAAATTGTTTTTAAGTTCTATACATGTGTGTGTAGTGAAACTCAAGTTTATTCCAGGAAGTTATTTATACGTTCCCATCTTACTTACATTAAAATCTAAACATTAAAAAATATGTAAAACAAGATAGGAAAAATATTCAAATTGTTATCACGATTGAAACTCCATTATTATGCATAGAAAACAACGGGAAATCGAAATTGTTATAGCGAAGTATAGCCAAAAGGGTGTGTTTAAATAATAAATAAAATAAACAAAATATTTTAATTTGCGAAAAATTTTTAAATTGCAAGTGTTACGAAACTAATTGGGCAATTTTCCCAAAACGAATGTACCCAAAATTACATTAAAATTAATGAAATAATCATTGATTGGTTCATTAGATTGAATGATTTAGGCAAACCCAAAATGTTTAATCGATTCCATCATTATCGAATTAAACCGTAAAAAATTGAAAAACGTATTAAAATAATATTGTTGTAAGTGAGGTTAATCACAATAATTTTTTTTTCACAACAATAAATAGTTGTTGTTTTATACAGGGGGATTTTTTTAACTCATACTTACATTGTCATTTTAATTTTAGTGGCAACGGATATATATTTTTAAAATGTAGGTCCAATGATCATATTATTACCATGGTAAAATTAGTTTTGATATCTTTGATAGTTAAAGAAGAATTTTCAGTTGATATAGGAAAAACCCACCCTGATCGTTGCCATGATAGCACCGTTAGTATCATTTTAAAAAAATCGCCCTGTACATATGAAGTTTTTAAAACATATTGAGAGCACGAACTTTTAAGTTTAGATAAATTCTTTAATACATTTTACAACATTACATTATAATGCAAAAGTTAACACAGCATGTGGTACTTATCGGTTTTGATACAGTACAAGAAATTTTGCCATGTCAGATGAGTCCAGGTGTACATCAATCCATCGATGTTATCGTACAATGCTCCAAATACACAATTGACCAACGAGGTCGAGTATTTTAAGAATGCAGTTTTGCAATTAGTGGAAGGACTACAAAAATTATACATATAAATTAATATAAAAGTATAACATGTGATAAATCTCACAATTAAGTTCAACCGTAAAAAGAAAAGAAAGTAAATCCTACTAAGGAGGAACGTTATTTGCCATGAATTAGTATTTGGTTATGGTATAATTGATATAACTCAAATTTTAATGGCTTGTTGAAATCTTTCCAGTACTTACGACATCACATTTTTTATCAGATTAGATTTAAATATATTAATGGTATATAATAATAGTAAAACAAAAAAGAGAGAATGATTAGGCTTATTTTATTCAACAAAAGATTACTTTAATGCCATAATGTAGAGATGTAAAAGCTCATGACCTTAACACAATGAAAAGCTAACAGTGACCCACAAAATATAATAAATTACTTAGATTCGTAGACGTTTTAGGAAAAAAAAATTATGCAACATCATTCATTTCCATAAGAAGCCTAATTGTATATTAATGTTGAAAATCTACACTATTGTACGCCCGAATAACAAAGTCCAAGCTTTATAAAAATGTTGCAAATTTGAAAAAGGTTTTGTCCAGAAGTTTTCGAATTTTCACAACTTTATTAGCGAGAAACGTCATTTTCTCCATGTTTATCGGTCTGTCTACGTGTCTGCGCGAACACATCATCGGTAAATCAAAAGTTATATGTTAAATTTAACGCCGACAATAGCTAATCGATATCTTTATAGTACCAAAGATGATATAATACATATAGTACCGACCGTAGTTCTAAACTCTTCAGCGCAACTAAGTCGTATGTTGTTAGTTGTAAGAATCTGATGCTGAAAACTGTCAAGCCACTGTTAATTCATTATTTTATCACTAATTTCTGTCCAGAGACTAGATACAGGTAAGCCGGTAAAAAAGCGCGCGATATTTGAATAGAATTTTTCTATTGGTCGAATTTTGAAAATACGATTTACAACAGTCACACAAGAAGTGACATGAGTGAACCTTATTTGATGGAAATTTGTTGGGAGTGGCTTAGCTGCATCTTGTCGCTGGACCAGCGTATAGTTCTGGTCCTCTTGAAGCTTGCACTTCTTATACGGTAAGCAACTTCATCCATATCTAGTCCGTAAACCACCGTTGACGACGATTGAACCAGAAAAAAGTATACCAAGAACTGATATTTTTTTCAGCCGGAAAACGGAATAGAAGAATTATTAATATCAATTCATAGAATTCGGCCTTTGAATTAACATTTTTTAACAATCTAACAGTGTTTTTTCTAGAGCCATGCAATTTAAATTTAACACGAACTTAATTGCATTAATTATTGAATAATTTCATTTTGCTGAAAATATACTTCTTAAGCAGTTGAAATTAAAGCAAACAAATATTAAATAATTAAAGTAGGTATGATTTTCATGTATATTCAATACGAAAAAAATTGATTAATAACACACCTCATCTATTATCTGTTTAATTTTATTAATCAAGAAACAAAGTAACAATTTAAAAGTTTGAAAAAAAATTTCAATGGATTTAATTTAATGCTTTGAATTAGATTTATAATTGAATTTGAAATTGTGGTTTTTATTTGACACCTCAGAACTTAAAAAAATGTATGTAAACTTTTAATTAAGGTTAACAAAATATTTATTTTAAATTAGAGCTGCATACGCGTTTCAATGCGAATTACGCCTACACTAGCATGGCCGCCCAAGATGTGACCCTGGAATAATTTCCAAAATAACCAAAAAATGGCTTGTAAAATAAAATCCGTATTAAATTAGAAAGAACTGAATATTCGCTACAGAAAAATTCCTTACAAAGTTTTTTTGTAACGGCAATATTGTAACTGCTCCAGTTATAGGTTTTCATTATTCCACGAGGATCAAGCGAAAGGTTTTTAAAATTGTCAATAAATCGGTGGGCTAAATATGTCACGACTTATTTATGAAACATCGAAAAAAACTTTGAGAATGTAGAGCATTGGTCTTCCATATCTGGAGTATTTTATACAGGTTGGTGATTGCATAAATCATTAATGTTCAATTATTGCCTCCTTAATTTCGGCTAGGCGAAAATGCAGTATGGACAAGAGAAAGGATAGCCAAATATCGCTCGACCGAGTAAAAATTATATACTTTTGACAGTACATATTGCTTTACATTTTTAATTACAACTAAATAATTAGGGACGGTAAAAATATTATAAAAACATCTTTGGAATCGGAAAAGATTCTAAATATTCGGAAAAGAACTAGACAGAAGAATTTTGATTTGTTGCTTAGTTTATGAGAAAGGAATTAAAACGTTTTAAAAGGGCTAAAAATAATTAATTTTTGTCGTAATTCGAACAGAGATAGTAGCTCTCAAAGTTTTTATACAACATAATAGAAATGGTTGCTTATACTCCCACTTTCAAGAAAATATCATGACAGCCAATAATAATGCAAACTAGACGGAATGAATGAGCCATCCATTAGCAACCGTTGCCTATAAAAGAAAATGCGAGGGAAACGACATTTTAGAAAACCGTGGATGACTCATTTATTTTATTAGTGGCTGTCATGATCTTTACTTATAAGTGGGAGTATAAGAATCCATTTTCATTGGAGAAATTGACCGTAAATTGCTATAGTTAGACAACCATTGCATTCACATACGATTACATACCTGGAATGCTCTTCCCTGTTAGAGTAGCGGCTATTTCTTCAATGAGCGGTAATTTTGTTAAATGAGCAGATATCTAGATAGTTCAATATAACGCAAATGAAATGCACTCGATAACGTAGTACATGTTCCCAAAGCAGGGGCAAGTCACCGAATGATTTGGTAGCTGCTCCATAACTGTTACGTCCGGTGAATGCGCTCAATGCTTTACTGAAAGTTTGTTATTTTTTTACAGCCAAAAGGCTACAGACGTCGTATTGCCTTTTTGACAAAATATACTTTTGTATATGATCTACGTTTTCCGATACGTCGGGCACCTTTTTTACAATCTTCTAGTTAAGGTTTTTGTTTTTATGGCATAAACTATCGTTTTGGATAGTTTTTAGCTTTTAGTCTTAAAGCGCTTACAAAGTGAACTATTTATACACATTTTTACTCTACTATTATGCCGCGTCGCTCAAGTATGGAGAAACGAAACCTTTTGGCTAGCTCGTTCACTATTGGAAGTCAAAATTAGCTTTAAAATCCTTATTAACTTATTGGCACACTCTGGGTAACCGAAAGAAGTGACTACTTTCCATTGTTTTTGTTGTCGACTATGTACAGTCAGCCCTACAATTATTGGCCATCGTGGCTATACGTCAGGGTGTTTATTAGCCAACAAAGACAAAAGGACAGAAAATGAGGTTGTTGATTTACTACTTGTTGGCAAAATAAAGTTACCCCTCAATTTAAGTCTGGGGAGTTATGATGGTTACATCCAGAAATCGTGCTAAACGTATAGCCAGGGAGGCCATTAATTGTGAGGCTGACTATGATTACACTTCATTATTACTATATCTCTCTTACTTTACAGCTTGTAAGTGTTAACTAGACGTAACACCACAGCATTCATATTCTCAAAGCTGGATTTCGTAAAAACCTATCTCAACTCGGATATTTATTTTATATCATAGGTTGTTTAGTCATCAGTAAAGAACCCTAAGTACCTTCTCTAGCATTTTCAAAAAAAAATTGAGATACTCCACTAACGTTTCTCTACCGAAACGTTTGTTTTTAATTTGACATTAATTTAAATACACCCTTGAGCTGAATGAGATGATTAAATATTTATATATTTTTAAATATCCATCGTCGGACTTGATTTTCACCTAAAAAATGTTTTAAGGAGCAAGTGGGTATGTGACGAGAACATAATCAAAATTCTACGACAGAAAAATTCGGCAATTAGCCTTAACGTTGAAACCACAAATGGTTAGCAACAGTTAATTTTATTATTTTATTTAGAGCCATATGCGGTTCGGTTGAACCTTCGAGAAACTATTAATTATCTAATTATACTGTTCATTTACAATTAGGTAGGTAGGTAAGGTATAACTTGGAGATGCATTTACATTTTATTTGACCATCCATACGATGTATGCAAAGAAATGTAAATTATTGTATCTCTTATGTAAATATGAATAATGTAATTACTAATGATGTTTACATTACTAATAAGTTAATGACCATACATGTTCACTTTTCATTGAGTTGAAATTAAATTATATTCCTCGGGGCCCTTATATGGCAATAGTTTCAATATTTAACAAAATAATTTAGGTAATTTTACGAGTTAAATATTCTAAACAACTACTTAAATATTTATTTAAAAGAAAAATCAATAACTTTTTTAATAACATTGATATTAATTAAATTTTAATCCTTTTATAGCGTTCAATAGAACTGCTATAATAACGTGCTTTTTCTTAATTTCAATGTCCACGCTAAAAATTAACCTTGCACTTCATCTCAATATGCATAGATAAAATTTTCTTTTTTTACGTATGCAACTATACAGTATGTCATCGCAGTAGATTTGGAGTTTCACGAATAACCGAAGAAACAGGTCAAGAAAATCTGGCGTCAGTCCAGCTATAATGAGTTCTCACGTTCCGAGTCACTGTGTAGTATCGAAGACAATAAAAAAACTGACGACCTTACGTTTTTTGGCGTGTGGAACAAAACTACAAGGAGAAGCTGTAAAAAAAAGTAGGTTAGAGAAAAATAGCATGCGTATTGTGTACCTCAGAATATTTCGCTTTAATAAAGGGAGAACGAAAGCTAAACATACTGTCGGGTTCGGAACGTCGCCAGCCACATGTCATGACTCAAAAGTTTAAGACAATGTATTAGAAGGCAGTGAATCTCTTTCAGCCAGCATTTAATAAGGATAAATTGGTACTCGTAATCACGTGATGACCAACATCCATAAATGCTAGGTACTTTCAGAAGGGGGATAGAACAGTTGAGCCAAATTTTACCTAAGGTTCACGAAGACGGGTTTACTTAATCCTATCGAACAGTTGAGCCAAAGGATCCCTCTGAATAAATCCGCGTTGATTTTTCTATTTCCCGTTCAGAAGAAGAGGGTGAACCAGAGTGTTGTGAAAGAACATTACTAAATCTGTCCTATTGCTGTAGGGTTTTAGGAAGTTGTTGACTGCGGTGTGGAGCCATACTATCATCCAAATCTGGGACACACTGTATAGAAAGATCAATTTTATTACCGCAAATTCTTCTAAATGAACTTTAATTAAATACAGAGCTAATTTACCATAATAATTTAGTTTTTATCTTTGCTTAGTATAAATTTGAAATTGATTGTGAAGATCAACTGTTACTTTAAATTAACCTTTTTCTTATTCTTATTATTATTATATTTTAAATCAAACAAAAAGTCTGTAAGTACAAAATAAATGCTTTTTAATTTTTAAACTGAACTTATTTATTAATTATGGCTCACGAACCAAAAATTATGAGAATCGTGTTACAGTTAGCTTTGTTACTAATTTTTTTTTATTTTAACAAATTTTAAAGCTATTGTTAATATTCAGTGACATTTACAGTAATTTTTTTCTAACATTTCGCAATTTAAATGTCCCATTCTTTATCTCGAACTACACTTAAAATATTTAAATATTCAGTTTTTATTACAATCACAATCAGTATGGCTTAGTTGAGCAATTTGTGCACTTTGACTCATTTTAGACGAAACATAAAGTCTTGTGCTGCTCTAGTGCATCCCAGCTTTACGATTCTCTTTATGTTGTCGAACTTACGGTAATCCCTACAAAAACCACCATAGTTTCATTGACTAAGCGCAGGAACCTAACTTTAAAAGCTCCACAGCTACTCCCTGGAGTAGGTCAAGGTAAACTCAACTATGAACCTCACATAGAAAAAACTCTTTCCCAAGCAACGGGGGCCTAGTGAACGTGTCGCGAACTCTTCGGAAAGACCTAAGAGAAGAAGAACAAGACCACAGAGCAAAAAATTTAAGCTGGGTGACAGAACATATCACCTAAAGATTCTGGGTTTTCTACTGACAAAATTGTTTGAAAAACCCTTGGATGTCATTCCATAACTGTTTGACTTCCAGAAGACTAACACTAAAACTGATCTAAAACTGAACAGGGAATAGGTATAGCCATATGTAGTCTAAAACATAGGGCATTAATAGCCTTGGGCACCTACCCTACTATTACTACGAAGAAATTTAAAGAACAAACAAGTCTACATAATGTCTGACAGCCAAGCTTCGATAAAAACATTAAATCTAATAGTTTTGGGTGTTTATTCGCTTGGGAATGCTGACAATCCCTCAAAACTCTGGCAAGGAACAACAAAGTTGCCCTTCATTGGGTGCTGGGTTACGAGGGAGTTGAAGGAAACTAAATTGTTGACGAATTAGCTAGAACAGGCACAAAAGTCCTCCCGATTGGACCCGAATCATTCTGTGAAATATCTAGAACATATAGAAGGGCGAAGATCAAAAAATGAGAAACTGGGAACAAAAATTCTCACTGGAACAATAGACTAGGACTGTTATCGGAAAAAACGTATCCTTAACCATACAAGCGGCATTTCATATAACATTTTGGTAACCGATGTTTTCCCAGTATTTCAACCCTGCTGAATACGAAAATTGCGGTTATCAAAGCGAAATCTTAACCGGAAGCGTGATATTCAAGATGACACCCAAGATGTCAGCTTTATTATTTTTGATGGAATCATTATGGACAATTAAGACAAATATTTTTATTGGTTCGGATAGATAATTTTATACTCTACAATTTTTATTAGAGCAGAAGAAGTCGGAAGAAGCACCGTGAAATTGGAACAAAATCCCAGTATCGAAATGCTAGAGGAATTTCATATAACATTTTGGTAACCGATGTTTTCCCAATATTTTGACCCCCCTGAATCCAAAAATTGCGGTTACCACAGTGAAATTTAAACCGGAAGCGCGATATTCAAGATGGCGACTAGGTTGTCTGCTTTATTAATTAAGATTTATTTGGATGGAAGAATTATTATTGAAACTTGGACAACTGTTTTGATTGAATTAGATATACAAGGTTCTCTACAATTATTATTAAATGTAAAAGTACCGTAAGATTGCTTATTAAGGAGCGAAAGCCAGCTAAAGACATCGTGTGCGTAAAAATCGTCGTAATATACATGTTTGCTCTTTTTATTTATTTTGATGGATTAATTATTATGGCAATTAAGACAAATATTTTTGTTAGCTCGGATAGATAATTTTATGGTCTACAAAAAATTACAGTAAAATCACTCTTTAAGGGTCTAGAGAGTCGGGAGAAGCACCGTGTGTTGTCAAAACAGAAGACGCAATATCCTCTTTATGATCGACTTTTATGGACTTGATTTGCTCTGATCATGTTTTAACAGATACATCCTAGCTGGATACTGGGAAAGCTACCTCGCTGAACTCACCAAGATGCTTCCATATACTGCTTTATGTATTAAGACGGTTTATACAACACTGGTGCTTTTATCGACTCTAGCTCTTTTAGGAGTGATCTGAAGATAATTTTACTTTTAATAAAAATTGTAGGGTATAAAATTATCTATCCGAACCAATAAAAATATTTGTCTTAATTGTCCATAATGATTCCATCAAGAATAACAAAGCTGACATCTTGGGTGTCATCTTGAATATCACGCTTCCGGTTAAAATTTCGCTTTGATAACCGCAATTTTCGTATTCAGCAGGGTTGAAATACTGGGAAAACATCGGTTACCAAAATGTTATATGAAATGCCGCTTGCATAAAATACTTTAACTTTTGCGCCTAGTCTACAACGTACAAAGTACAAAGGCAGAAGAAGAAATTCATTGAGTACTCGACCACGAATGCTAAAAAGTTTCTTCTATCAAAGAACGCAATCAAATTCATCACGGTTCTGTTTACTGGACACTACCTAGTGAGGTGCCATCTCAAGAAATTGGGACTGGAGGATAGTGACATATGCATATGAGTCTAAGATCGAATCCACCAAACACATTCTCTGCGATTCTGATGCATCGGCTCGGTTTAGACTAAAACACTTAGAGCGGTATAAACTGACGCCTAAAGAAGTAAAAATCAAACTTCTCAGGGGAATTCAATGCTTCGCTGGGAAGATTAAATTCCTGAGAACATAACTACGAGTAGGATTACGAACTCGTAGTTATGGCTCACTTTAGACTCTGGCTCATTTTAGAAAAAACATAACGTCTTGAGCTGCTCTGTTGAATCCCAGCTGTACAATTCTTTTTATGTCGTCTATTTTGTCTCTGACCGGCTTACGCTTATCTTCTCAACCAAAGTCTCGGAACTTCCTTGTTCATTACTCCGTATTCTACTCGTCTGTCTCATAGTTTATACTCATGCCCATTTTAAGGCCCCTATGTGTTCTTTTGAATCTATCAGTTTGGTTTCGTGTATTCGTTTCTAGACGACTCTATATGACTTTTTTAGGTTATTTTTGCCATTTTAGTCGTTATCAGTGTCCAGGTTTGCGATAGTGGACAAAATAAATCAATAAAGAAGATTTCTGTTTCATGTTATGTGAAATTAATTGAATTTTTAACCTTTAGCCTTTTCAACTTACTGACACGAAATAGAGAGAACTGACTACTGAGTTATTATTGGTTGCATCACTACTCAAGACCAAAGACAACTGTATGTTATAATAACCGACAACCCCATGTATGGAATCAGTAGGTGGGGCACCCTATCGATTACTTAATAAGACTGGACCATTGGATTACATTCGAACAATTTCTAACGACATCACAGATAAATGAAATCAAAATTAGTATATGAAGTGAGCGATCGTCAAATCAATCCCGATGCGATGAGCGAGTTGCTTAGCACTACTTTTATACAGAGTGCGATTCAACTTTAACGTAAAAATTATAATTTATTAATTTGAAAGTAAAAGTGTATTGTTGACAAATCTATTCTTTTTTAATTACTCTTTGGTGGCTGTTAAAGAAATTGAATTAGTTGTGACAAATTTTATTAATTATTTTAAATGTTGAGGTTACTTAATTATTACAAAATAAAGGCGTAAGTTTGACCTCAAATAC
Source organism: Malthinus seriepunctatus (assembly GCA_963924605.1). Taxonomy (NCBI): domain Eukaryota; kingdom Metazoa; phylum Arthropoda; class Insecta; order Coleoptera; family Cantharidae; genus Malthinus; species Malthinus seriepunctatus. Next base: position 73,318,525 of record OZ004600.1, read on the forward strand.
AATATGTAATCTCTGTATAATAATTAATAAATTTATGATCTTTTAACATTATGCAATTTTTTTAAATATCTTAAATGACAATATAATCGCCTTAAAGAGCGGCTTCATGGTCACGGTCATGAACACAATAAAAGTTATGTTAGAATTTGAAGATGAGTGGATTAGATCATTAATTATGTACATATCTATTGATGATAATAATGAGCACTACATAACAATACAATACCGTGCATAGCAATTGGTGAAATATGCGCGGGTGATGTACAGTGACGGAAGTGAAAAACTCCAAGAGTCGACAACCTGAGGCTTTCCATATATCTCACATTCCATTCTCTAGGAATTTTTTTTATAAACTATACGCATTTTTTATTGAATACTTGAATACTTAATAAAAGCTTTACTATTTATTATTGATTGTTGTTTATTACATTTTTTTTTCGATATTTAATTGGTAAATGACGAAGGATATTGCACGTTAGAGTGAGATGGTTATCGTTGTGATTGTCATTTGTTAAACAATTATTTTTAACCGTAACTAAAGAAATTGACTTATAGCATAATTTTGCAACATTTAATAAAGAAAATAGTTGTTTATGACTTAAGGTTTGTATGCAAATTATTGCATAATAAATGACTTGTATGTCCAATGGTACAGGTAGTTCATTGTTCTGTACATGAATATACAGAAATTGTATTATAATTTATATTGCCAATGGTAATTTTCTCATCTAGTTAAACAACTTACTAATGATTAATAAGTAACGACACTGTAGGATAATTGTTAAAAGAAAATTGATCATATCAATAGTGAAATTATGTTCTACAAGATAATAGTTTTCCAACTTCAGTTGCATTGAAATATGAATTCAAAAGTATATAAATAGATATGGCCTTAAATGGAAGAACAGTATACAATGTGTATCATGGAACTTAGACTAACGTAGCTAACTCTACTCTATGACTATAAGTCATCTGTATAACGTGATTAACTATATTTTTTCAAACATCAACGTAGCCAGAAAATTAAAAATTACAGTACCTTTGATAGCCTCAGAAGACAACCACAGACACCAACGAACTATTACTGAACGAAATATCGACTGAATATGTTCTTGAACTCGAATGGGTTGAAAAACCTCACATGAAAGTGATAGTAACGAGATAGTAAAATAAGATTTCTTCCTACTCAGAGTCTATGGAGACCAACCCACTGCCCTTGAACGAATAATGGACTAAAAATGTTCCAGAACTCGAATTGGTGGCAATGATCTAGCAAAACTATAGGTTCGCTGCTACCCATAGCTCATGGTCGGATTCTCAGCGACAACCATCAACACCAACCAACTACCACTGAATGTGAACTGAGTATGTGCTTGAACTCGAATGGGTGCAAAGACGTCACCACGTCACATGAAATTTATAGTAACGAGATAGAAAAAAGAAGATATCTTACTACACAAAGTCTATGGTCGTACTATCAGCAACAACCGTCGACATCTACGAACTGCCCTTGAACGAATATTGGACTGAAAATGTTCTTGAACTTGAATTGATGGTATTAAGCTAGCAAAACTATAGGTTTACTACTACCCATTGTTTATGGTCGCATTTTCAGCGACAACCAGACTGATTCAAATATCAGAAAATACAATTGGTACCAGGTATAGTGCACCGACCTTCGGAAAATTGCATAGTAAACTTTCTAATTTAGTGGCTCAAGTCTCACATTAAACCGTAGCTAGAGATGAAATCATTTAGAAATGGGATTGATCAAGCCAGTAAATTTAGGCAGTGGCGTGGAAGCTTTTTTTAAATAAAACTGTAGTTTGTATATTTTTGTAAAAAATAATAATTAATAGAATTATGATGTTAACGTACTAAAGATTAGGTTTATTACCATTTATTACGAATATTCGGCATACCCAACGCATAAGGCGTCAGTGGGTGTAAGATTACTTCTTTTCGTTCTGTCCCGCAGACAGACGCGTTATACCTACCCCGATCCAGCTATGTGTACAGACTATCATTAATTTATCGAGGTAATTTGTCCAACCATGAAAATCCAATCCTGCCTCGTGAAAACTTGCCGTTAGTGGGCGGCAGGGAAGGTTATTCAGCACCTGCTCACCGACTAATTTTTGGAGCTTAAGATGATACACTTTTCTAGTTTTGCACAAAATGACATAGATTCCAGTTCAGATGAGAATTATAATTCTGATACTGACGAAGACGAGGATACCAATGTTGGAGTTAGTCCTCTTTAGGGGTTTTATACTTGTTCATTATATTAATTAAAAATGCTCAATTTACTTTTTTTTAGTATCGTAATTATTAATTATTTTTATTAATGCTGTAAATTTAAAATCTGAAGAAACCTTAAAATAGCCATATATCCGTACTTCACTGGACATTAATGTAATAAGTCAAAAAGCATTATAACTCCGCCTACTTAAACAGTGGAACATTGCAAGCTTGCTAAGCATAGCGTTCAAAGCTAACCATTATTGTGTTGGGTGTATGTACTTCAAAGTAGGGGTGTAATCTATGTAAAGCGTAACCCATTTTCTACTAAGAATTGCACTGTCAGGTAGAAAGCGGCTATTTGCAATAGTGTTTTGTATTAGATGCGCTAGGAATGATTGACAGACCCAGGGCCGTGCCTAGCTAATTTTGCGCCCGGGGCAAAGTTCGTGTAGCGCCCTCAGCTTATTAAAATGTTAATTGAATAAATTATTTATTAATTAATTAAATTATTTTCATCATTAATTAATTAAGATTGATTAATTAAATTTTTTATATCATTAATTAATTATAGTGTAGTCAACGAACCAAAATTTATCCTGATTTTCTGACTTTTTTTGTAACAGCGAGTTTTTTTCCTTAAGGGGTCGAAACCATTCCTGCGAGTTTGTGTATAAAATGTCCCAACTCAATTTTGACCGGAAGGCCCTTATTCTTGGACTTTAGTGTAAAAGTTTGACTTTTTCAAGCTTCCGTTTCACTATTTTTTCAATAACTTCGCTTGTATTGATCGGATCGGGACCAAAAAATTTTCCTTTTCTTTGTAATGAATCTCTCTTTAAAACTGCCTGGGTTAAAATTATTTATATTTATTTCCTAACCCAAAAAAAATATTCATAACTGTCGTCATTGGTGGGTTGTAGTTTTTTCTAGAGAACTTGAGTTTTAATTAATGTTATGGTATGAAACTTTAGAAAGTTGCAGCTGATATAGTAACAAATCCATATTACAAGTTGGGTCCAAAAATATTAAGAACAACGGCTAAAATTTGTATTTTGGTTCCACGTTTCTTTTTCATATTTGTTGTGAGCAATTGGTGGTATCCCAATAATTCTTCTCTTGAAATGTAGGAAATTTAATGCTCTTTCAGATGAAAACAAAAACAATCACATCCGACCATTTTTTCTTCCGATTTGCGTTTTTAAATTTAAATCAAGCAGGTCAAAAAAGATTTGGTAGTCTTTTACTACCGGTACATTTTTGTAAGAGAAGAGGATTAAGAAATTTGACTAATGCCGTATTGAAATAAAAACTTTCATTTTCAACCCGTTATGTTGGGTTTTTTCGCAAAAAGGGTTTGGTATATTTTCACTGCAGGTAAATTTTTAAGATAATAGAATTAAGATTTTTGCTCCTTTCTAATGACAAAATTTTACCTAATTTGTTCTATTTAGCGATTTTTGTGGGAGAATCTTGATCTTCAAGATAAATTGCATGTAAAAATATGCCTCGAAATTATGATGTTCAAGTTCTATATTGTAAGTTTTTCTAAAAATTTTGTGAAATTAAAAATAAAAATATTTTAATTTAAATCAAGCACGTCAAAAAGGATTTGGTAGTATATAGGATCTCTAGAACATTTACAAAATAGCTAATTCTAAGCTAACTTTACCTGTTCTAGTACAAACAATAGGCAGTAGACGCAACGAATACAAAAAGGGTCTGCGTAGCATCCTGCTTAACATAAACTATTAAAAAATACTTAAATACAATTTCTAAATTTTACGTAAAAGTAAATAGGTTGTATGGACAATACCTACTTATTTTTTTTGAATTTTTAATGGAAGTTTAGAACCAAAAAGGGCGCCGATGGCGCCCCATTTGAAATAATATATAGTAACAGTAACTGCTTATTTTTTTTACATTTTCAATAGAAATCTAAAAATAAAAGGATGTATTTGCTGATATTATTAGAGTAATTGTGCATTTTTTATATTGGTGCATTAATTTAAAAAAAAATTAAATACGTTGTACTTTGATTTGCGCCCCTACCAAGTTTGCGCCCAGGGCAGAAGCCCCTTTTGCCCCCCCCCCTTGGCACGGCCCTGGACAGACCCATTTTTAAATGACGAGAAGTCTAGTAGATCCTATTATACGTTTGTGTAATGGTGTCAAGTAACTAATAAAAAAGGTTCCCCAGCAATATATACAAAGACGTCGCGAATGCTCCTTAAGCAAGACGCTCATCTTAAAAAGAAGAAAAGTATGAATGTAGGGGTACTTCTGGCGTGACATGACTAGAATTAGTGAAACTCCACCTGTAAACATCCCCGAATTATTTTTAAGTATTATGGGAGGTTTAAGTAACGGACGGTCCCTCTACTTGGAGGGTGTACAATGGGCTCAATTTTTCCTGCCTTAGTACATTTATCTGTAGATAAATCTCACCTTCTCTATCACAATCTAGAGATCCTGATGTAAATAATGATGATGATGAATATTAAAGACAGCTAGGCTATCGATTTTTTAGAATCGTTTAAAAGAAGATCTTGGAAATGAATTTTGAAAATTTTGAAACATACATAACACCCTGTGTGGCAAGAAAATCTAACTATATTTACATTACAAAGTATTTTCAAGTATTTATAGTCTCTATATGAACAAAAAATAAATTTTGTGATAACACATAAATTTACTATCGTCTTGTAAAGAAACACTACCCTCCAAAAGAGAGATAAAAGAAAATTGCAAATAAATAAACAATGTATAAATTTCTTCCCTATAAATCAATTGAAAAATCGTAAACTAAGCAAGTACTTATTATAAAATTTTTATCTTCATACTAACAAATAATATTCATATATTAATTTATGAATAACAATGAAACTGAATGAAGGAGTTAACCAATAATATTTTTTTAATATTACTCTATTGTAACAATTTTCCACCTTCGCACACCTATAAAACCGGCAATTTAACAATATGCAAGATGAATAAAAAATATTTAAGAATGCACCATTGTATCAAATTAGCGGAAATAGTCAACATTTATCATTTTGTTGCCAACGATACTTAACTCAATTGAAGAAATTCACAAATCAGTAATTAACAAAAGGAAAGCGTCAAATTGCTTTGATTAGATACCTGCAGCTGTTCATAATTTAAGTATTGTTGAATGTAAGCAACAGAAAATTAAAAATTTCCACTTCGATATGCTTATAACATACAATAAAAGTGCTAATAAACACAACAGTGATAAAACTTTAAAAAATAATTGAAAATGAAGATGTTGAAAGAAACACTAAAAGATAAAATAAGTGATAATAAAATGTAAAACGAAATAATACCAATAAATATTTAGGCTGATAAAAGAAATATACAATAGATAGGATACATACCGAGAATGGATGAAGGTCGATTGGTAAAGATGCCCATGGTTGAAATATATTTCCACCATGAAGATGTCCATGTCCTTATGTTCATAGATAAGTCACAGCGAGGCAGGCGCAGCAAAACAAGATTACAGAAAAGAGGGGGAGTGACAATCTGTAAAAGAAAAAATATACTGTAATTTTTTTTCAGCCGAGTAAAAGCAAAAGGTGGTAAAAGGTAAAAGCAGAAAGGAGTTTTTATAATAATCAGTAATGTACAATCAAAGTTAAACAATAAATATAATTATAACATTTCACGAATTTCCAAGTATCCTCATATTTGTTTTTCTTTATTTGGTAATTAGTTTTTCATTTACTGCAAGAAATGAGAAATGTTTCAACTACAACAGAGCAAAGCTAAATTAAAAATAGAAAACACTAGGTAATTTTCTTGCATAATTTTTTTAATAATTAAAATGAAAAACGTGATTATTAACGAATTCCATAATTCTTATAAAAAAGGTTGGTACAAGAGTACCATGTTGAGTATACTGCAAAACAAGATGTGCCTAATCGCAATGCAAATATTGCAAATGCATGTCACAGTGTGTGATAGTAAACCATGTAAGGTACTTTAGATAGGGACCCACTGGGCGACCTTCGGCGCCGCAATGTCGCTATAGTTCTTCAGCTTCTCTACTAGTAACCAAACACAGGCTGTGAAACTACGCAGACTGCCTCCAGCAGTACAACACTAGACATATAACATACTCTAAAACTTCTTTATTTAATATGTAATTGTGTGCAAAAACTTGCGTTACTAATACTATCTGCAATAATGTCAAATAAGATAGGTGGTTAATGGTTATTGCAAAAAGTAGCATTTTTTAAACTTTTTATATTTAAAAAAATATGCTAGTAATAATTATAGTAGGCAAAGAAAATTGCAAGTCTTGTTGTTAAATAATTGATTAAAAATAACCAAAACCAATTGCTAAATATAGAGAGTTTTTAAATAAAAATAGCTATTGAAAAACCAATGCAATGGATACAATAAAAAAAAGATCAAATTGTAAGCCTTAGAAACCTCAAACTATTCAAAAGGAAGAGTAATGAACTTGAAAAAAAAATACAAAATGCTCATAGCATTTGAAAACGTTTGCTTGACGAAGACAATTAATTTCATTTTTTTTCAAATTTTTGATTTTCCACCAAATAAATCAACTCGACACCAACCCTTGAAAGAAAAGTTTCAAGGACTATTGACTTTTAGATGGTTAGATAATCTCTGTAGATGGCATGTTTTCAAGAAGTAAAAAGAAAACGTTTTTCTTATCCTGATGACTAGATTTCTTAATGTTGATTTGATTATCTTAAAAAATACAAGGTATTTCTCCGAAGATGGATTGATAAAAAGTTGATAATCAAAGATCACTTATACTTTCAACCATCGCAGCCCACTAGATTTCTTCCTTCCGAGACCATGCGACTAATGTTAAAGATACTTCATCCTATACAGAAAAATATATTAAAACACAAAAAATGTATTTCTGAAGATATTTAAAACAGTCCACCTACGGTAGGAAAATGCAACGTTACCTCTAGAGGCTAAAAATTGAAGTACAAACGCAACCACATAGGAAGGAGAATGCAAGTTCTTTCGGAACTGGAAGTAGCATTGCTTCCTATCGGGAAATTGAACGAGTTGTCGAGTACAAAGCTACTCGTATGTACATGGGAAGCCTCGTCATTGAAAATCTCAATATGGACAAGAAAATGAAAACCATTGTTAAAGTAGTTCGTCAATCATTAATTTAACAGAATTTAACAAAATCAATTAAAAGAAAATCTTCGACTTATTTGAAATGACAATCCAATCTAAAATTGCTTCAGATTGTGGTTAAACGTTACGTCTGGTTTACTCTATTATATGGTGCAGAGGTGGAGACTTTTGAGAAGTAGACTATGAATCATGTGCAACGGTTCAGAATATGGCTAAACAGAAGTTCAAATTATGTGGATGGAGAGTGCAGCTTTTCTCTCCGAGACTGCAGCAGATTGATGCACGAGTGCAATCAAATTTAACCTTAATCTGGGCAATAAAATGAAAACTATTGTTGAAGTACCTATACAAGCATTTAACAGAATTTACCTAGAGTACCTAAGTATTTACTATAGTCATTCTATCATATACTTCATCTATCACACTTTCTTCTTCATTCTTTAAATCGCTATAACGTCTATATTTTAATAATATGGCCTCGAATATGGTTGATCAAAAAAAATACTTTAAATTTTACGGATGGACATAGCAGCTTTTGTTCTCAAAGCTGAAAATTTAAGAGCGCGCGTAGAGAAGAAACTCACCACGCTAGAAGAAAAAGGATAGCTCCTCCAGATATGGATATTTGATTTTTTCTATGACTCTAGCAGAAAGTCAACTATTACCTCAAACCGGGAAATCAGTAAAGATGTTAATCCAGACAGGGTAGTGAAAACTCGGAATTGGAACAACCAACACTTCGCTCTACAAGTCTACAATATACCTGGATTCATCCAAATGAATACTATAGCTTTCACCAATCCTGCGACCGCTTACCAACTCAACTAAGTTTATGTGAACATCGCAGTAGAACTAGGCGGCTTTAACTTTCTGTACTAATTCTGCACTGCCAATACAACTGCACTATTGCTTATGTGAATGATACTTAAGTAACGGAATGAGATACAAATCCGAAACTTTACTATTATGTGCATTGGTCATCTTCCATTCAAATTCACTATCTAACTCAATGAGGAAGATGCATGGATTTTTAAAATCATTTATATTCAGTTTTTATTGTTAAATTTGACTTTCTTATTATAAATATCGTTAAAAAACTACCAAAAAAAACTTATCTAGTTCAAAAAACACAAACAAAAATGCGGCTTATTTCGAATAAATGCACGTGATCGTATACTCATTGTGATTGGTGCGACGTCACCCGTTAGGACAACAAGCCAGTCGCACTTATTTTATACGCAGTTAACGTAGGGTTTCGTGTGGGTGTTGAATTGTTTTTACAATTTGTAGTACATAGTTTTCGTTTTTTTTTGTAAAAGATGAAAGTTGAAAGTGGGTATTTCGAGGCTTAGTCAGACAATTTGCCGAATATTTACGCGATTATGATCGCTTCATTTTTCGTCAACAATACAGATTTTGTTAGCGCGGAAATTAGAAATATTGAAGAATAAGATTGTAGGTAATTGTGACAAATCTTGATTAACAAGATAACATAAATTCAATTTGTGATTATTGAAAGAAGATAAAGGTTTTTTTGTTTTTACTTTTCTAAATAATCCAAAAATTTACTATTCTCCAAAAAAAGTAATAACCAATTTATTAATGTGATAATTTTTTTTTCATATACACAGCCAATCAAATTTTACAATTTTCAGTCACGTGTTCATTTTTACCCAATCACATAAAACTTCAACTGACAATCACCCTAGGGTAATTTTCAATTGCTCTGCCGACGCGATATCGTATAAAATTCAACGAATTGTCACTTTTGACGTTAAATTTAAATTTAAAAAAAATTATCTCGTTGAATATCCCTCGGGCATTGACAAATCCTCATAATTTTGTCATATCTTTCAAGTACATTTTTTGGAAAAACACCCCTCCGCTTCGCGTCGGGGTGTTTTTAAAAATGTACTTTCAAGATATGACAAAATTATTTCGGTTGTTATCAGTGCCCTAGGGTTATTACAGTTGAAAATTAATGTTACTTAGAAAAAAGTTATATTATGTTTTTATTAAAAAATCTTGGAAATTAATCACACCACAAGTATTATTAGATCGTCCACGCTAAACTCGTCCACGCTAAAGCGTCTCACGCTTCACTACTCGCGAATCTGCAAAATTGGGGAAATTGAGTTAAATAGTAGTTTTGAATGGTAGATGACCATTTGACCATGACCAATGCACATAATAGTGAAGTTTTGGATTTGTATCTCATTCCGTTACCTTTAGATACAGCCATTTTAAACTCCAAAAACTGCATAAATCGATTTATGACTACAATAAACTCGCGAATTTCATGGACTAAATCTTTCGAAAACATTTTTTTCTCAGTTATTAAATAATTCATTGAGCTGATCTTTTTTTTATTTCATAGAGTAATTATTCAGAAACAGAAAGTTATTTTTAAATTCAAAAAAAGATCTTCAATTGTGGCACAAATAATTCTTTTTATACAAAGGAATCAACAAAATTTGTCAAATTCCCACTTTTAAACGCCATTAACTTTTTTTTTCACGATATGGATTTTTGGATTTTTGTGCACAGTTAGGTAAATTGATGCCTTTAGGACATATAATTTCGTACAACATGTAGTCGCTTTTCAAAAATAAAGTTTTTAGGGCCATTTATATGGAACCATGTAATTTGCAATAAATTCATTACAGTAAGCCAGCAAATCTGCATTTTAGGCCGTTAAAATTGAAAATTTTCAAATTTCTTATTGTAGTCTTGTAAAAGTACCTGCGATTCGATTCGATAGTGCATGAATTCATCGTATCATGACGCGTGACGTCACACACAATGGCGCGTAAACCTCTTGTTTAAACGCCTACTTTTAAAGGGAACTACTAAATATTTTTTTGGGCTTATTTGAACGCTAAAAATTATATAAAAAATACAGGTATGTTTACTTTTTCATGTTAATTCAATATAAAATATAAAAAAAAATCATGCATCTTCCTCATTTCGACAAATTTGTAGATTCGCGAGTTTACCAGAGTGAGGACGATATTTACCTCTTAAATTGTAGGTTTTAAAGCAAATAAAGACGACTCTAACAAAAATTTAAGAAAGAGAGAATTAGACGAACCGGATGTTACTTACTGTTGGTTTATATCTTTGAATTTTTAAGCTTTTTTCGGCAAGTTTATAACAATTGGACGTTAGTTACTATAGCCTATAGTAAATCAATCTGACTATTATCATTGTGTAGACCACGCTTTAGTCTACCTTTAATGGTCCACTGTACAGTGTACAACGTCCTTGCAATTCTAGAGAATCCATGAGCTTTCAAGTCTCGCGAATTAATTATTATACATCTCAAAAGTTTAAAGTGAAGTGAAGATAATTTTAATCATGAAGCCCCTCATATGTACCACTTGATTTTAGAGCTGAACACAGTATCATTCGCTAGAGTTGCTTTTTTGGGTTCACTCCCAAGCTACAATATCTGCTTCTGGCTCTGAAGGTGTGTCTTGTCAAAGCCAAGTTTTTTAGAATAGGGTGTAATTATAGGTGCTTTTTACATTTTATTTTATCCTAAAAGTTAAAATTGTGATAAGTGAAGGGAGCATGAAAAATTTGTTAAGTACATTAGTTCTAATGTTATTCTGAACGGTTTCACAAATTAAACTCTCATATAATTATTTAGCCCCCACATAAATATTCTTTTAGAATGTATAAATTAGTGTTTTTAGGTAAAGTTACTTTAGTTCCAGTTCAGGTTAATCCACATGTGAATATATTGTGGTTCCACAAATTAATATATCATATAAAGTTTTTTTTATTATTTACAACCAATTCGTATTTTAAATTAATATTATAATTTTGATTTAATATATCATATAATTTAGCTATCGTACATAATTGTTCTTTTTTAGAATGTGTTAATTAACAAATTATTAATAGTTAAAATAAAACGGCCTTCAAATGACATTAGAAATAAAAATGTAGTTAGGTAATAAAAACTTAAATATAAGCAAGATATACAACGCAAGTAATACTCAAAGTAATTTATTTGCAAGAAACCAAGCTTGGCGCCCGCGCTCAATTCATATCTTGTATACCATCTAAATGAGATGCAATTAACACTTTCAGCCAAGTATTTTTTTCATGACTTACAAGAAATTACCAAGTAAAACTACATCTCATTAGAAAAACACAAAAATTAGCTATTTACATTGTTTGTTCGCCTACTCTAAAAATCGACCGATTATTTTTTGCTTGTATTCGAAAAGGCTCATGTATATTTCATAAATGTTGTGGATGTGTATAAACATAAACAAAGAATGCAATTTATACACTATAAATTCATGGAAAAAGGATTTTTTACATATAATCGAGCAAAAATCTTTTTTACTTTGTATAGGAGAAGAAGTTGAATCATTGAATAATAACTCTTCTTGTTTGTTTTGAATTGTAGCTTGCATCAACGGAGATGTTTGAAAATTATGCAACGAACGTTTTAGAAATTTAAATAAATCCAAAAAAATCATAAAAAATAAAAAGTGGACATACCTGTACCACCTACCAGAATTAATTTATTGCTCCGAGAAATCAAACTCTCCCTTTAAATTCTACGAAAAGTCATTGCAGATCACACATCAAGTTTTAATTTTGTACTTGGAAATATACGACGCTCGAATCAAGAACAATTTGTTGATTACAGATTTTGGAAGTTGAAAAATTATAATTTCTTTGTTTTATTGTAGGAATATTGTTAGAACTCATACAAACTTCGTGGATCTACCTTTAAAATATTATCAATTCCGTGGTATTATTATCCACGAGCCAAAAAACAGAACAAAATAAATATACATATGGAGACAATCCTAAAATAGTGAGTAAGTAAAAGAAGACTATCAACCTTTTGTACTTGCAAAAGCAACAGCATTCCACACCCAACTAACTGTCACATCCCAAACCCAAAAGTTGGTGGCTAGACCTTTCAAACTTCTTAAAGCCTCATGGTTAGAATTATCAATAGGAAGTAAGGAAATGCTACAGGCAATACAATAGACCAAAAGCAAGCGTTCAACTATTTTCCCCAAAATTGGCCATAAATAGAGAAAATGTTAGCAATGAGTAGAGAGGCTAACCTACAATAACAACGCACTCCTTCTATGTTAACAAGCTTTACGTACCAACTCGAGCGTAAAAACGAAAATTAAGCTGTAAACTAACCGAAGGTCTTCAGCAAGAATATCTATTGTCAGATTGTTACCAATTAATTTAAAATCAATTTAAATCACACTCCGCAACAATGGAAAAAGAGGTACCAGAACCTCTAAAAATAATTAGCGCCTTAAGCCCCAACGTTCCTTAATCCTAACTGTATCAACACCTTCGTTAAGATGCTGACATTACTGAAAGCTCTTAAAATATTTAATAAAATTATATATCACCATACAGCCTGGAAGCAAGAGAACGACCTGCTATTCTTTCTCAATGAGATGTTTAACCTAGAATGAACGAACGAAATGAAGCATAAATCTTGTCAGCTTTGGCCTAAATTGAACAGAGACCGCACTTGAAATGGAAAATACAGGAAGGTCCAAGTGTCTATGAGCAATTAATAGCAGAGGTAGACTGGTTTCTAATACATTTGAATCCACCTTATGACGTCAACGCACACCAAAAGGGTCGGGAAGATCATTTAGAAGCACCTTCAAATATATTTAGGGGTCATAGTTGTTATTGCAACTTACAAGACCAGACATCGTTCAGCTCTAACATTCACGAGAACGGATATGGACTCCAAAATGGAGACATATATTTCCCGCCAGATTTTGTTTAATCATGACTGACTGATGAGTCAGGGATGACTGCTTGAAAATTGTACAGTGCTTCCTAATAAGTTGCCTGTGCTAGCAGTTAGTTGCCCCGTCACTTTCTAATCCAGAGATACAAGTGTAACGATGAGAGCTTGAAAGAAGATGATAAATCGATAAAAATAGAGGTCTCGTTTTTCTTTTTTGTAGTGTAGTCAGCTCTATGCTACAATCGACAGCTGATTGTCCCTCATTCACTGCAAGTGGTCGTACCGTATGAGTCAGCATCTCCGATCAAGACTGTCCATCGGTTTTTTTTCTAGCTCCTATAGTTTTTAAGTATAAAAGCACCCAATTAGAACCACAGTGTACATTCTAAAATATTTTAAGAGACTAAGAGGCAAGACTATGAGCCATATAGTCTTTTAAAAATAATATATTAGTCCACCCTTTCATCCTTGGAATGACATAGTTTCAAAATTAGAAAAAAGAACACCAAGACACCTGAACAGACAGACAGCTGAACATGTGATGCACTACCGTTCAAGTTTAACGTTCACGAGAACGGATATTGACTACGAAATGGAGACATATATTTCCTGCCAGTTTTTCTTCCATGATGTTTGATGAGTTAGGGACGACTGCTCGGAAATTGTACAGTGCTTCCTAAGAAGTTGCCTATGTGCTAGCAGTTAGTTGCCTCGCCATTTTCTAATCCAGAAGATACTAGTGTAAAGATGAGGGCTGGATAGAAGATGATGGATCAACAAAAGAAGAAATCTTATTTGTCTTCTTTTTTTATAGAGTAGTCAGCTCCATGCTAGCTTGAACAGCCTATTGTCCCTCAGTCACTGCAAGTGGTCATACCGTATGAGTCAGCATCTCCGATCAAGACTACCATTCCATTTAAGAGACGAAGAGGCAAGAACATGAGCCATCTAGTTTTTTAAAAATAATATATTAGTTCACTCTTTTGTCCTTGGAATGACCTAGTCTCAAAATTAGGAAAAGAAACACCAAGAAGCTGAAAATGGTTAAAAATATAAAAAGCAAAAATGTTAACTGTAAATAAAGATTTAATGCGCATCTGGATCTGAGACAAGACATGAATTAAAAGTACAAAATAGTAGTAAAAATTTTGGAAATAAAAAGTTACCCAGACAGAGTTAACACAAAATTTATACACGAGCTAAATTATAAAACCAGCCCTTGTTCGTCCTTTGAAAGGTTGTTCGCTTTTTGTCTTTTGTATAACAAGTTCGAGTCAAGATATTTGTTGCCGTTTTGTCAATCAACAAAATAAACTACAAGGAACCAACATTCAAAGACTTTTCTTTAATTATTCGAGCAATGCGAATTATTTTCGAAAAAACTTTTCGACTTTGTACAAGTTCCTTGAACTTGAATAAGTTTATAAAAACCTATGACCTTTTGTTTTTCTCCTCTTGACAAAAATTTAATCCTCGCAACACTAGGTATATAAAAGTGGTGTTTGCAAGTAATCTGTCTTTGAAGTAAAAGAACTTAAAAACGCTTAGTATTAACTTCAAATGCATGTAAGCGAATAATCTGTAAATAATAAATCGAATCTTCTTCAGTAATTAACTTTGCAACTCTGGCGCCTGCAGTTCTACAACTTCTAGTATCTTTCTTCAACCTTTTTTCTTCCTTTTAAACGTTTGTTTTCTTCATTAACGAGTTAAAGAGAGAAAAGGTTAATGTACGTAAAGAAAACGTTTTTACTTCGAAAGGAATTGTTTATGATCAGTTGATTTCAAATGCGTTGTATTTCCTACATCAGCTTTCTTAGAAGGCAGCTAACATGGACGTTCTTCGACATGGTCTGTGGAGAATTATCAGAATCATTTTCATATTTTAAATGAGCCGAGTTTATACAAGAAAAGTTACCATCATCAATTTTCTTATTGTATGCTTTAAATATAAACCTTCTTAAGTGAAGTAGCACTTGAATGGCAACTAGATTAATTATTGTGGAAATGTTTACTTTTGAATTGAAAGCGTTTGGACTGCACCTTGTCTTCTTCCTATTGTTTAATATTTACTCTCAAATGGTATTTGATGAAGTCCTAAAGAAAGTTAATAATGAACGAAGATGCTTTTTTACCAATAGCGAGGAGGACAGGCAAAATTTTCCAGATAGAGTGGTCCAATTTGGGTCGTTTCTAACAAAAACTTGATTGAATTGCATCTCAAGAACTGAAAACTCAAGAAAGAAACTTTTTTCACGCTTTCAGTGTACGCAGTTCAACTCAAACCTTATTTATTACCTTTATTTAATTTTCATGCATGAAATTGTGCTCTCTTTGCAACAAAGTTGATGACAATTTGTCATATAAAATAAAATAAAAATTGCAAAATAAAATTAAGTAAAATTTAAATAAAACAAAATATTGTACCGTAATATGGTATTTATTCATGTGGATGTGAAAGCTAAACGACAAGATGTTAATATTTATTTTTAAGCAATTTCGTAAAACTGAAAGATACAGCATATGAGATTTGACATTAAAATACATAGATATGAGATGCACATATTGTATAGTATTGTACTGCCAATCATTTTCAAGAAGTAAATGCATAAACTGTATATGTGATTATGTAAAGTAGAGAGAGCAACATGAAATTACATGATACATAAATTCATGCAAATATGTAGATTTATAAGCTACCATTTAATAATCTTTTATCAGTAACAATAGCTACATAGTTTTTCATTTTTTTGATCTAACTAAATTGATTATCATTCAAAAATTTGATATTAAAATTTATTAGGTACTTGAAGTATTACAAAAATATATTTTCTTACTTTGCTTAAAACAGTTGATTTTTGTATAAAAACTATAACTCAAACCTTCTATGCCATTATCAGAACAAATTACTTCCCTAACTAATAGAAGGTAGCTCTAATTGTAATGATACCTAAACCAGGAAAGAAACCTGACGACGTAAAATCATATCGACCAATTAGTTTACTACCCACCTACCCACTGTATTCAAACTAAAAACTCTTTTTCGAACGATTGAAACGAATCATAGAAGAATGAAAACTTGTTCCTGGCCATCAATTTGGATTTAGATATCAGCACGGAACAATTGAGCAAATTCATCCAGTCATACGAAAAATTAATAGTGACTTAGAAGGCCAAAGATACTGTTGGACAGCCTTTCGTGATATAAGCAATATAAATCAGGCATTTGATAAAGTATGGCACGATGGCCTGTTTTATAAACTAAAGAATAATTTACTTTTCCTAGTAAAGCATCAAAGTAAAATCATTAACCTTCATGCCATCTAGGCTGGAATGCCGCAGGGAAGTGTCCTAGGTCTAGTACTCTACCTGTTGTATCTACACGGCGTACAACGTCCAGGTGTACAACAGTAGCTACTTTCGTCCGTGATACTGCCGTGCTTTCATCACATGCGGACCCGGTGGTTGCTTCGAGGAACCTGCAAGCTAGCTTGGATGGGGTTCAAGACTGGCTTGGGAAGTGGCAAATCAAAGCCAATGAAGTTAAATCTGCACATGTAACATTCACAACAAAAAGAGGTTCTTGTCCTACCAGTTAGACTGAATGGGTGTCAACTGCCACAAGCAGACGACTCCAAGGATCTTGGAATGCATCTTGCAAAACGACTAGGACTGACAGTCAATCAAATGTACTGGCTAATCCGAAGAAAGTCCAAACTTTCTATCGAAAACAAGCTACTGCTTTATAAATCAATCCTTAAGCCCATCTGGACATATAGTATACAACTCTGGGGTTCCGCGGCAGACTCTAATCTACGTGATATGGATCTAAGTGATACGGACCATAATCGACGGTGCTTAATAGTTTTGTGCAACATGACATTCCTATTCCCTCTATTAAGGATCTTATAGAACATTTCAGTGAAAGTTACCGCGAAAGACTCACAGTGTACTCTAATGTGCTCGCCAAACGGTTGCTAAACGAAGGAAGTGAGGTACGCAGACTTAAGATCATTAGACCGGCGGATTTGTGCGACAGATTTTAGTCCAAAATTGTGCAAGTTTCGGACTTAGGTTTATTTTATAATAATTGTTGAGGCAGTGCATTCACTGGAATGCATCTCGTAAATGTCAAAGCGTCAAAATCTGATTTAATTTTGTTTTATTTGAATTTAGATTTAATTTATCAATTTGCCAAACTGTGGCCTATTATTATAATTGGATAGGTTGCTGTAATCTCGGAGATAATAAAAAAGAAATTATCTTTTAGAGCACTCATCCAAAATAAAATACTTCTGGAGAACTGATCAGAGGAAATCTACCAAAGCACCACTATCGAGGAAGAACACTCCCTATTTTTGAAAGGATGTGTGGATATAGCGATGTGTCAACGAGAAAATGAAGGGAAGAGTAGTAAGGGCATACACAAACAGTATGCGGAAAAAATACCTGGAGCAGATGAGAACTGAATAGGGGAGTTTCAGCTACCTACGAGTAAGCCAGGCTATAAAAATTAATAAAAGAGACACAAAAGCCGAGATGGTGGAAAAGTACATACCAGCTTGAGCTAGGACAGGAAGGCGAATAGATGATAACTGAGTTGCTTAACAATTTGGCTTGCTTAGAGTTGCCAATATAAAAGAAGACATTTTGAGAAAAATGGCGGATATAGCCTCAGATCGTCAGATAACAAGGTAATTAATAAGAATAATGTAACATGACACAAAAAGACCTAAAGGTAACTATTAAAATAAATCCACAAACGATAAGGATACTGAAGCGAAATATTATGCAGACTTGGTAAGGACAGGAAAGGTCAAACTATAGACACATTATTAATGTAAAGTTAATATAAACATAAAAGCCCAAATAATGAGAAACAATCATTTAAAACGGTTAATAATATGATAGATTTTCACTAATGTTCCTTTAAAGTTTTAAGGCAAGATGACGATGATAGCACTCCTAAGATATTTAAATAATTTAGATATTTTTGTTGTTGACCACAACCTAAAACGCCCTGGAGAGTAAAGCTAGCGATGAAAGCTTAGGACACACCTGGATTCTGGCCACCAAGACGTATCGACAGCCGCTATATTTCATTCAACATTACTCTCTCTACGATCTACTTAAATTCTTCACTACGTTAAATCTAACGTAACCTAACTCAATTTACGGTAACCTTCTACTTTTTCAAAGAATTTTGGATTTAAGGTAACCTTCTATTTTTCCAAAGAATTTTGGAATGTCCGTATGTTACTTGCATTTTCCAATTTTCTGTATAGTTGAGCCTGTCTGCTTCCATTTGCACTTTACTTTTGATTTTGATTTTTATAAGTAGGCGTAGATACAGTAAGGTTTCAAGAACCTGTGGAGTTGGTTTAACGGACTATTTAGGGTCAATTTTTCAATTATCGGTTAAAGTTTCATCTGAACGAAGTTCAAGCTCCGTAACTCGTTTACAATACGGTAAGTATACTGAACTTTGTTTAGATAGAACTGCCGTAATACCGAGTGGGATCCAAACCAAACGGACCTCACTGTCTGTTACAAAAAATTCGGAACAGCATTGTTAGGGTCGATTCTTGTAAATTTCTGGCGCTCACCCATAAAAATTGTGTAAAAGTGTGGAAATCGCGGTTCTTCCCGGTTTTTTCGCCATTCGCAAACAGTAAATATTAAGATTGGATCGAGGGACTAACCATTATTCTGAATTTGTATACTGACTGCAGTCAGTATACCCATGGCCATGACTGCATATTTGCAATTATCTGCAGTTTTTGTACATTGACTGCAGAGTCAATGCATTTTTTTGCTCCATTTATCCATTATTGTTGCTGACTTCAAAACAAATTGATTGACATCGGTTTCATAACATTTAGTTTATATCAACCCCTTCAGGAGATAAAAATTCTCAATTACCTACGTTTAAAATCAGATAAAAATTAATTAGGGTGGCTTTAATTAACATAAAGAAACGTGCTTGAGCTTAAATTCTCCCAAAAGCTCCAGAGAACAAGAATCGAACATAATAATATTAATAATAGCTCATAGCAGAAAATAGTTGGGGTTCGTTTGGACTCCTGTTGGTGTTAGATGTTTCATTTTTAACTCGGTATTACGAAGGCTAAATAATGATGATTGAAAAACTAAGTTTTATGGCAAGTATTTCAATCAACCCTTAAACTTTAACATGGCGTTAAGCTGAGTTTTACTATACAATTTTGTGTATTTCTATTGTTTGAAGGTCACTTTAAAGGTAGACTTAAGTTTAAGAGTGGATTGAAATACTCGGCCTTAGTGCACCAGTCAATATTCCTTAGAATCCACCCTTAGTATTACGCATTGCTCCTGATTTTATGTCAAACTGGGTGTTTTGTACACACGGTATAATGATAAAAATGTGTCTCTTTGTTAAAGAGTTGAAGCTATAAATTTAAAGTCGGTATACGTAGAAGACACCTATTAATTTATAAATTATTTATAATTTTCCATTTCTTTAACTTCACACCTTATAAATTAACACCTACCTTTCAGTCTCATTGACAGCGTTAAATTCTTTATAATTTTTATGGTAAAAAATATTTTAAAAACTTACTAGGCAAAAATTTTTTCACTCAAACACTTGAAAATATAATTGGTGTTTATGTTATCCAACATCTTGATTTTTATTTCAAAATTAATCTTCTAATAAATTTCCAAAAGTTTCGTAATATTTTATATGTAAAAAAGTGTCAAAAATTATTCACGCTTTGTAAGTGAATAATTATTTGTACATATTAATGTTTACGCATAATTAAAAAGACACAAAATTATTCCGAAGAGTTCTTCTGTTATAGGAAATTCCTATCGACTTAATAAAATGTAGAGAAAGCAAATCAAAAAAATACAAAAACATTATTTTTTATAACTTTCCAACTGTCAAAAGTTAAATGTACTTGTAATTATAAATTGTGATGGTACAACTCTTCCTATAAAATACAATAAAATAGCACCGTCATTTTGAAGATTCTTGAATGCATAATTGTAATAATAAATTCTTCGATAAAATATTCTTCTTACTACAATGACACATAAGATGAGCCCAATGCATTCGACATACTTTGTACTCATGTACAAAAACAAAAATGCACTTTTGTCTGCTCATTCACTCCTATTGTAATTTTTAAAACCACGAAATGAAAAAAAATGTTTTGTAAATCTCCTTACCAATTCTTTCATCCGAATTAATGCTTATTATATCTAGAAAGCTCAAAATATGAAATTTGGAACACTTTTTCGACGTTTGCACTATAATTTGTATACAAATTTAGGATATTAATCTTGGTGGATTAAAAAGTTTCTTTTAATATTCATATTTTGATATTAAAGCTTATCGAGATTTCTTTTGATTAAACTTATTTTGCATAATATTTATGTAGCGGTATGCTCTTGACAAGGCCAATTTATAATTGTCTACTTATAAGTGTGACTTAATTAAATCGTGAAATGTTAAGTAAAAAAAAGTAAAACTGTTTTGCAAGATTGAGCAAGAGAGGAGATGACGATGGTCAGCTGCTCCTTGTAATTCAGTAAAAAGGCACCAACCAACGATGGTTGCATGTTTCAATGAAGATCATTCTAATTTAATGTTATACTTACGGAAAACAAATTAGTTTAGTTTTCACTTTTTAAATATTAATCTATCCGAACAAACCCTAAATCTAAGTATGGAGAGAAACAGTTGGATTATTCATAAGAGTTTTCCATAGATTAAAATTTTAAAATCCACTCGGATTATAGAAACAACCAATGTAACGATGCAGAACTTTATCCGGATGCTGAACCTAAATACTGGTAGGTAGTAGGTACAGTACTTGTTATTTTTTCTCTAGTTTTTCCCTAGCGCCGCCTTTGAGATCAAAATCGAGATAATTTTTACATTCCCTTGTTCAGCTCTTCACACTCTTCAATTTGAGTCCAATCTCATCAAGATTAGACAATAATTACTTAATTTTAATATTCCCTATTTTACTATCAGCGTTATCAGTAAAAAGAGCTGATTGCTCTATAACTTGGCAACCATAAGAGCTAGCGCTTCCGTTTAATTTTTAATTCAACTCTTAAATTATTTTTAACTCTATAAAAATTATTTAACTCTAATCACTTAAGCATTTCGTTATCTAATGGTTTTTAATTATAGGATTGAAAAGTTTTAAATTAATTTAGAACCACCTAGAGTGATAAAATGTGTTGTTACTTTAATTAATAATTATAAATTTTGTACTGACGTGCTTGATATTTTTGTACGGTTCGAATGAGCTAAGTTTTACCATCGCTCGCTCTTTAATTAAAAAGTTATTAATTTAATTAGTAAAATTTATAACGTAGAAGTGATAATCTTTCTTGGGTACAATTCAAGTTACAGCGTTCCTATTGGTTGTCGAGTAGATCCGAGTTGGTAGTCGGATTTCGAATAAAAACCTTCTCCATTTTGATAAGAGACCTCTCGTTTCACCATCGTGGTGAGCGAGAGCGCGCCCGCTTTTTGTGGTTTTTGTTAATTTTGTTAATTTCCTCTTAGTCAATTCTCGCCCGTATTAATTGATTAATTTAATTAATTAATTATTATTTTATTTACCGTGTGCCTTCAGCAAATTCCGTGATAAATTAATTTATTTAATTTAATTAATTAATTTTTATTTTATTTACCTTGTTGCCTTCAGCAAATCCGTGGATCTATGTTTTGAACCCTAGGACAGATCTCTCTGAGAGAACTTCTTTGGATCTTAAAGAGAGGACTATTGATCTAGGAAAGAGAAGTTTCCGTGCCAGTTTTTTTATCAGGACTATTGATCTCTCTTAGATGACCGCTTTGGATTTTAAAGAGAAGACTATTGATTTGGTGAAATACATAGTCCCTGGTTCTTCCTTTTAGAGCTAGTGATCTTTCTTAGAGGACCAATTTGAATCTCAAATAGAAGACTATTGTTCTAGAAGAAAAAATACCCTCTCTTCCCTCATGTGTCTCATCAGGTTTATTGATCTCTCTTAGAGAACCAATTCGGATCTTAAAGAGAGGACTAGTGATATGGTAAGTGAACATTCTCTTGAAATACATAGTTTCTGGTTCTTCCTTTTAGGGCTAATGATCTTTGTTAGAGAACCAATTTGGATCTTAAAGAGAATACTATTGTTGTAGAAAAAGAAATTCTAGAAGAAGAAATAGAAAGAAAGCAAACCGGAAGGCAAGCCTGTGTATGAAGACGAGCCTTTAGAGAACCAATTCGAATCTTAAAGAGAAGACTAGTAATATGGTAAGTGATACTCTAAGTAATACTCTTTCCCCTCCTGTATCTCATCAGGACTAGTGATATTGTGAGTGAACATTCTCTTTTCATTAGGTCTAGTGATATCTTACTTAGGAGAGAGGACTAGTGATCTGATGGGAAAGAGCATCTGGAGTTTTCTGGGCGTAGTGATCTCTCTTAGAGGACTGGTTGGATCTTGAAGAGAAGACTAGTGGTCTGGGACTACTTCTGTCCCGTTTGTGTTTGTCTAGGTCTAGTGATCTCTCTTCGAGGACCGGTTGGATCTCGAAGACGAGGACTAGTGAACTAGTGATCTGGGAGAACAGTGGCCGAGTCATATTCATCGAGTTTTGTATATTGTTAGTCGTTATCTACTACTTAGTTGTTTTTTCCTTAAGAAAGATTGTTTTTTTTAATTTCTGTATCATTGAGGTATTTAGCGTTATTTTCATTTAATAAATATTTTGTTTAACTTTCCATAGTGTTATTTATTTCTTGCTCCAACTGAGCGACACTTAAGAGAGATTTAATGCAACACCCGGTTATCGGTGTTACAACAAGTTGTACAAAAGAAAGTCTTTGGGTCCCTTTGTGTTACTAGCTTGCAGAAATGTTTTTTTTATAGTTTAAACAGGCTTAACGCCACTTTCAAAGCTTACGGGGCACCTGCACCTGAGTAAAACAAAGATAACATAATGTAATGGCTAGTTATTATTATTATTAGTTCAGAATTTTCAAATTATCCTAAGACAAGTACACTTGGAAGAAAATCAAAATACAAGTGACTTGCTTAAGCCTCCTCGCCTCACGATAAAATCTTATTTTGATATCTCCTCAGAACATTTATAAAAATCCTCCTCCGAAGGTTGAGAAACGTGCATTTATCCAGTTAAGATAGACAAATCGGGTTGTGCAACAGTGCAACATTGAACTTATAAATCCCATTTTTAAGCAAAAAGCTGTTAAAAAAAACTTTACAACGCGGACGAGACTAAACTTTTTCTGAAGAAGATTTGACACCCCTTTAATTTATAAGTCAACTTTAATAAGTTAAGAAGAATTTCCAAGTGTAAACACTATTTACCACGTTTTTATTCTACGAGATTAAAATGGAAACGAGTTCTCGTAATTTTTTTAAGTTATTTTTAAAATTCAAAATTCCTCGGGCTTCTAAGATCTTTTTTTTTTTCAAAATGATGGTTTTGTGCAGTTAAGTAGCGGTATAGCAAAGTCCCCACGTAAGGCCATATACGTACGTATGTATGTAGTTGGAAATACGTGTTTTAAAGAATTTTTACAAAATTGTATGCAATACATGTATGTACAGGGTGGCATGTATTTTGGAAACAAATTTTTTTAAATCTTTCCTTAAAATTTGTAAGTAAAAATGAACTTGGTTGAACGTTTTATTTCTTATTGAAACTTTTGTAAAAAGCATATAAAGATGATTATATCAGAAATGAACATAAACAACAATAAAGAAAAAGAAAAAAAGTTTAAATTGAATGCCTATTGTACCAAACGATTTTAAAGAGTACCTGGGCATTATTCAATAAGTATCATATAAATGCCAATGCATTAAAAATCTTTCCGATCACAATGTAGTAATCCTTTCATTTATTCCAATTATAAGTTGAAGACTTTTCTTTAAATTGTTCAAGATTGATCTGGTCTATTTTCATTGCAAAGCGATTCGCTTTTTCTGTGTCCTTGGGAAGGTCACTGTCTTGTATATAGTATAGTATAGTCTAGTATCAACCTCTAGAGAGGATATAAAAGTAAGTTTGTATTAACGCTCTTAATTTAAGTTGAAATTACATATTTAGATAAGTAGGTTTATAGACTATTTTTATACTTTTTAGTAACTTTTAATTGAACGATTAAATCATATAATAATAAAACAGATTTCACTTATGGATGTGTGGACATTATGCATTGAATACACATTAAATACGGTTGTGACATGATGAACTTAAATATTTGACACTTTTATATATGCCACAGAACAATAAAGTTTGTGAATTTAAAAATTTATAAAAGTTAATATCACCCACACACAAAAACTGGATATTATGTTCGAAAATAAGATAAAATGTCTATTTTTTTTCTGAAAACACACCCTTAAGGAAATACATTCATTTAAAAAGATTCTTTTTTCGTGTTTTTTCAATGGTTTTTCCAGTATTTCTCTAAAATTAGAAAATTTTATATTCAACTAAAATTTGATGCACTCAAATGTCTAATCCAATCCAGGGAGGGGGTGAAACGGTATTTTTTTTCGAGTTTTCGCTTATACAGGGTGTCCCAACACTCCGTTATCGTAGAATTGTGACTTTGCCTTATAATTTAACAAAAGAAGTTTAATGCATGGCTATAGTTCTCTGAGAGCTGCACCTCTTAAAAATATTTTTACATATACCGGGTGATCCATTTAAATGCTATAGGTCACACTTGTATTTTTTTAAATGGAACACCCTGTATATTTTTATATATTTGGATTCCCCTTTCAAGAACGATTATATTAATGTATGGTTTAATGGGTCTACCGTAGATTTGGGCCAAGATACTGCGAATTTTAGGAAAATACAAGTCAACTTTGCTTATCTGCTATAAAGTAACGAATTAACATTTTTAACTGCAGTTTGCATTAGAATAATTCTAATATCGGCTTCTTTCTAAAATATTTTTCAAAGTTGACAAAACCGCAAAAATTGTGCCGTGGTGATCTCCAACGCAAAGTGTAATTTTTCTTAATTTTTTAAATGGGATAAAAGTTGAATTTTAAAAGTGAATAGATTTAGAAAATATTATATCATTAGAAAGCTCAGAAAAGGGGCTATCTTTTCCTGAAATCGAAAATAGGAGGTGCCATTTAAAAAAATGAAGAAAACTGACATTTTGCGTTGGAGACTCACATGGTCTCATTTTGACGTTGTATGTCGCTTTGAAAGATAATAAGGAAAAAAGACGATATTAGCATTATTTTAACTCAAACCTCGGTCAAAAATGCCAACTCGTTAAGTCACAACAAGCACGCAAAGTTGACTCGTTTTTAGTATAAAATTCGCATTATCTTGGCCCAGGTCCATGGTGGACCCATTAACCCACACATGACTATAATCGCCTTCGAAAGTGGAATCTGAATATGCAAAAATATACAGGGTGTTCCATTTAAAAAAATACAAGTGTGGCCTGTAGCATTTAAATGGATCACCCGGTATATTTAAAAATATTTTTAAGAGATGAAGCTCTAAGAGAACTATAGTTGTGCATTAAAATTTTTTTGTTAAATTCTACAGTAAAGCCACAGTTCTACTATAACGCAGCGTTGGGACACCCTGTATTTAGAAAACGATGGGTCCTTAAGAAAAAAATTACTTTTAGCAAAATGAAAGCTTATCAAATTTCCTACAAGAGTGATTCGATTCATTTTTCTCTGTCCCTTATAGTTATAGAGACAAAAGTTTGACAAAAAACGTAACATTAACGATTTTTACTGGTAGATATTTAGAAAACTATAAGAAACAGAGAAAAAATGAATAGAAATGATCTTGTAGAAATTTTTATCAGCTCTTATTTTGCTAACAATAATTTTTCCCTAGGATCCACCGTTTTCTAAATACAGGGTGGGGAAAAGGTAACGCAACAAGCTATAACTTTTTTATTATCGATTTTTCAAAGAAATGTTATTAACAAAAGTTATTGTGCTAAAAATGCTTCACTTGTTCGTGGTCTTTAACTGCTCGTGCGTAATCGTGCGTAGGCACAGGAGCACGCAACTCTGATTTTTTAAATGACAACTAATGATTTTTGTTACATTTTTGAAATCTCCACATGTTTCTGCTTCTGGCAGCATAAAACTTATAAAAAGGTTACATAAGCAAATTTTTGAAAAAAAGCGACATTAAATTTTCAACTCTAATCTCTGTTTTAGACAAAAGTAACTTTATTTGACAAACCTAAATAAAAAAAAATCGATTTAATAAATGTTTAAACTATTCTTCATTAACTATTAAACAGTGTCGTGTCCTATCTTTGTTACTATCTCGTACTTTAAGCTCCCGAAAAGAGGATTTGAGGAAGTCATAGATGTAAAGTTGTAGATCTCGAAAAACGACGAACAACGGCCTCTATTTTTTTCCTAGCTTTTAGTTTTATTTCGATATCAATATCTCCTGAACTGTGCGTCAGTGCGTCGAAAGAAGTTGAGCGACAGAGGTAAAGTTGTAAGCTCTTATTTAGATTGTCAAATAGCCAAATTAAGTTCTTTTTGCATAAAACAGATAGTTGTAATCGTAATTAGAGTCGCAAACTTAATGTCGATTTTTTCTAAAAAATCTATTATGTAACCTACCAAAACTTTTATGCTACCAAGTACCAGAAGCAGAAACATGTGGTGATTCCAAAAATGTAAAAAAAAATCATAGGTTGCCATTTAAGAAATTAGAGCTACGTGCTCTTGTGCCCACGAGCAATTACGAATGAGCAGTTACATGTCACGAACAAGTGAAGCACTTTTAGCCTAATAAATTTTATTTAAAACGTTTTTTTGAAAAATTAATAATAAAAAAGTTATGCTTGTTGAGTTACTTTTTCCCCACTCTCTATATGTAAAAGCCCAAAAACCGGGATCTTTCCACTATCTCTCACCCTTACCCATGTAGCTAGAACCGGAGACTTTTAGGGTAAGTTTCTGGCACGTTATATTCGCATAACACTCTGTAACTTAACTTTATGATGGGCCAAAACATTGTGTGAAAACCAGTTTATCGACATTTAGGAATAGATATCTATTGGTGAAGCGATAACTATCTTTCGAGAAACTTGGAATTACCTAGTGTTTTTACCTCCTAACTATTGTAAACACGTTCCTAAAAACATTCCACCATATTTCATGTTCTTTATAAACCCTTCTCTATACTATAAATAAATATTTGTGGTGTGGACTACAATGTATTTTTTAAGGGGTCCGAAAATAATTAGCGCCTCAAGCCCCAATTTTCCTTGATCCGGCCTTAACGTACGTTCCTGGCAAGAACATATTTTTTGGTTAAAACCTATTATAAAGCTCAAGTACAAAATTTCAAATTTTAGGATTCCAAAAAAATAAAGAAGTCAAAAGTTACAAAAATAAAGTGTCTGTCAATAGGAAAAATAAATTCGTAAAGGGAGAAATCCCTGGCATCTCTGACTATGATTTGTACCCAGGCTGTAGGCATTGAGGTTCTGAAATCTTTCCAGGACCGAAGTTGTAAATATTTGAAGATTGAAATTTAAAAAAATTGACATTGCATTTGTAATTGATGCTTGAAAGTCGGCAAGTTCAAGAAATTTGGACGATTTATGACACAATACCACGGTGCCGATCGAATTTGAATAACCCTCATATACATAAAGTTCCACCAACTAATTTTGAGTTACGGAAAATATGTCAACTAAAACAATTTTATTTAAAATATTTTTTACGGGAAAAAATTCGCCAATCATAATCAAGAATTCAGGTTAGGTACAGGCATTGTTAAAAGTCGCGTGTACCTACAACTACTTTAGGTTATGATAAAACCTTTTAAAATGACAGTAAGTTGTACTTTTCAAACTCACTGTCTTAATATTAACCTATATTCAATTTTGGTGACAGTCATTTGTCAAATTTACAAACTGAAATACTTTTAACTCGCAGTGTAGTTCAAAATCAGCTCTCTAATAAAGTTGGTGGGACTATACATTGATAGAAGAAAGTTCAGAGCCGGATCAACTAACGTTGGGACCTGAGCGGCTAATTATTTTTGGGTTCTTTAAAAATACACTGCAGTTCACTAAACAAATGGTTATTTATACTCTAGTTCTAGTCAAAGAAGGTGTCGAACCTAGAGAACATAGAAGAGGGTTAAATTTTTTTTCCAGGAATGTGTTTAGATTAAATAAGAAGTTTTTAAAGGTAAAATTAAAATACTAAACGTTCCTGGTCCTAGTTATATGGTTAAGGGAGGGAGGGGGTGAAATGGTCCTGTTTTAGGAGTTTTCGCTTATATCTCGAAAACCGTAGATCCTAGGGAGAAAATACTCTCAGCACAATGAAAGCTTATCAAATTTCCTAGAAGATTGTTTGTATTAATTTTTTCTCCATTCCTTTAGTTTTCGAGATATTCGCCCGCAAAAATTGTTAATGCATGAAACAAATTTTTGCCTCACGTTTTTCATAAAATTTTTGCCTCCATCTAGCACCTCAGCCTTTTGTTTTGCAGTAAAAGTATTCAGAAAAAAAGTTGCAATTAAATTTTTTCTACTATTTTATGTGAAGCAATTTGTTTTTATTAATATTTTATTATTATTTTTTTTTAATACATTAACGATTTTTACGAGCAGATATTTCGAAAACTATAAGGAATAAAGAAAAAATAATTAGAAACATTCTTGTAAGGAATTTTATAAGCTTTCATTTTGCTAAAAGTAATTTTTTCCCTAGGACCTACCGTTTTTGAATGTTTGAGTTTTCTCCTTTCCTCCGCGCGGCGTCGTGTGCTTCATGGAGTCTTGAGAATATTAGTAGCTGAAAACCTTAAAGTTAAACAAGACACAAGCTGATAAAGAGTTTTAATTTCATCTTCTATGATAATAAAAAAAATAAATTGCTAAAAAGTGCCATAATTCATTTTGAATTTAAAACGATAGAATCTATAGTTAAAATTTACTTCCAACAAGTAGTTGTAAACCTATTTATTGAGAAAGCAGTTATATAAATGTAATTGTATTTCAAAATTGGCGCATTATTATTTATAGATAAACATGAAAGACTCTTAAAAGATAAATTATTTTTAGTTTGTACTAGTTGTAAGTTTTAATAGTGCTCTATTTTACATAAATGAAAGTCACTTTGTAATAAACACGGAAGTTAAAAAATATATTATCTACTAAACCTATATTTAACCAATAGCCAAATATGATTTAGTGCAATAAAAATTGTTTAAGCAATATTGTTCAAGTCATGAAGAGTATAATCTTTAGATATAGATTACGTTAACGTGGACGAATTTCGTTTATTCGCCATAAATCAAAAAAAATAATTGAAAAGGTGCTAGCTCTAAATTTCCTATAGTTACATCAGGGTTGACCGATCTGCCAAAAATTTGTATATTTGCTATTCCTTAGAAGCAAACTCCAACAGCATTTGATTGATTTAAATTCAGCCCTTAAAGTATAAAGAGAACCAACAAGGAAGAATATAAGAGCTAAAGAGACCATCCATTTTTTGGATACAAGATAAACCTTGATGTTGAGAATCGATGATTTCCAGGAAGTAATTTTTTTTAAATTTAGGATGTTATCTAACTACTAACCGATTGAAAAACAGTAATTTTAAAACCAACACAAATAAATTACCAAGTACGATAGGTACAAGTTAAAAATTTTAATAATGTAAAAGTTGGAAGTTAAATCTATTAGGAACAACTCACGTACTACCTCTTACCAAATATGTATTTATCGTGAGCTTTAACTTCCATATTTAAAATTATCTCAATTTCCTATTTACTATGACTAATGCATAAGCAAAAATTGTTGCATGTAAAAGAAAATACATCTTGTAAAGTTGTGAGATAACGTGAGAGCAAGTTTTCAAAGGCATTAAAAATATGCTACAATTGCTCTTAATATTTTTCATATTTTTAAGTGATGAGCACTTCGTGTGTTGGATATTACGATTTACGAATATGTTAACTTGAGCTCTGCTGAGAACTTCAAAGAGTATTAAAATTAGATTATAGCGAGCAGACTTTTCAAAGATAAGTCACTATAAAAAGATTTTTATTGCAAAGAGAAACCAAACTAATACATTTTGGAACACACGAATGCACGAGTATAGGGTGCTAAGTTGACACATTCTAGAGGTACGCAAGCACTGGTAAAATATTAAAGAATAGTATCCATAAGGTGCAAAATAAAACGGCCGACCATTATTTTTTTAAATTTTCTAAAGCTAGGTGATTGAGAATTTAGTCCATGATTCAATCCAGGGACTTTTTGCTTGGCAGTTCAGCGTGGTGTCACTGGATTGCCACCATGATGATGTATTAAAAATTCACAAAAAAGACCTCACTTTGAGGACTTACCTTTTTATTCGATTGTTGCTTTTTTGAGCAGATGCCGCGTCGCACTTGGATGCAAGTTCTATAATCAAAATTACTCAAGTTAAAACACGAGGTTTTCAGCACTTTTTAAATTATTTGCTCTACGAAATTAAAACAACGTTTACTCGTCATCAACTAACACTACACACTAATAAATTGAAATTTTGTTACAACGTGTGCGGTAGGCAGATAAGAAAATTTATAAATTAACACCTGACCGAACTTGATACGTATCCTATTTTAGCAAATAAAATAAAAATAATAAATCCATATATTTAAAACGCTAAGCTTTTTCTTGATATATAATAATAGCCTACTTCTACTGGACCGATTTTGATGATTTTTTTTTAAATTGAAGCTCTTGACCCACAGATATGTCACCACTAATTTTTTTCTCAAAATTATTAATTTCATACATTGTTTTATATTTTATAATATACATAATAAAATAATCAATTTTATAATTTAAAATAATCCAATTTTAAAAATTATAAATGACAATAAATGTAGATAGTATTTGGTTTTATACGATAAGGCACACATTATACATTTGGTCGTGGTGATAAAATTTTCAATACTTTTATTCGACCAGTACGTTTCTAATACGCGATATGGTCAGGTTAGTGCGTGCATTTTTAATTGCGTTGCGTGTTTTTGTGAATTTTGGATTTTTGAGACGGTTTTTTATGTTGCCCTCTTTGGCTTAGTTATCTTTAAGGTTAGTTTTCTTATTTTTTTTATAAAATAGTCAAAGCTCATTCATATCTTCAAAAACTTCGTCGATTTTGACGGGGGTGACCGCTATTTTTTTTTAAATTGAAGCTGTCGACCCCCAGATATGTCAGCACTAATTATTTTCTTCAAATTACCAATTTCATAAATTTTTTTAAAATAATAAATTTCATTTTTCTAACACATTCATCTCTACAACTACTTAGTCGAATTTCGACGGGGGTGACCCGCTAGTTTCTTTTAAGATTTTACCAAGAGATGGCGCTATATTTTGTTTGTCATCATAAATTTAAAAGTTTAATTTTAATAAATAAAACGTAAAAGTACATTATTCCTTTGGTATTTAGTAATTATTTAAAAAAAATAAGCATAGGGTTTTCATAATTGATTTGTATCATGTGTCAAAATAATTATTTTAAATACCTATCTCAAACTAAAAAAAACTAGAAACAGTACTTCAAAGTAGAACATTGTAACACCATTTTCGATAGCTTTCGATGCTACAATAAGTGTATACCCTGACCAGATTTAATTGAACAAAATGAACGAAAATGCAAAAATAACATTTTTAAGATTTATGGTCGATTATGGTACTTAGAGCTTGTTAAGTAACTACCTGCTTTGAAAGTTTGAAGAGACACAAATGGTTGGTTTTAAGCAGGTAGTTATTAACAAGCTCTAAGTACCATAATCGACCATAAATCTTAAAAACGTTATTTTTGCATTTTCGTTCATTCTGTTCAATTAAATCTGGACAGGGTATACATATTATCAAAGCAAAATAGAAAAAAATATTTTCTATTATACAAGGTTTCTCAATTTTTATCGTTTTTATTATACTGTAAGTTAAAATCACCGACAAACGAAAACTGGAGATTCTGTGATCCAAAATAAGATAAAATTTCTAATAAATTTTTTTCCGGAAACGCCCCCTTAAAAAATACAGGGCATTTCAAAAAATTATTTTTAACGGTTTTTTCAATATTTGTCTAAAACTAGAAAAGATATTTAACTAAAATTTGGTGTACTCTAATATCTAATCCAGTGCAATTATTTATGCGAGTTTGAGTTCACTGGCGCAATCTAGTGGCGTGGAATTATTTAATGCGATAAGGTACCTAAAGAATAAAGACGTACGCCGCTGGATTTTTTGAAAAATTCTTATTTTTCTAATTCCCCATTTGGTTTTGAAAAGAAAATTATAATTTGGAATTTTTCGATTAGGCACTCCATTTCTGAGATATTTGTAGTAACATAAATCTCTACGTTAATCATTTGACATGTTTGGCAAATTAAATCCAAATATCTCAAAAACGGACTGCTTAATCGAAAAATTACTAAGAATTATTTTCTTCTAAAAACCAAATGGAAAATTAGAAAATCGATTATTTTGTCAAAAAATCCATTAGCGTACGGTATAATTTTATGGCATGTGAAGTGAAAAATAAAAAAGTCCACCCCTGGATTTATGAAAAAAATGATGTTTTTTCTAATTTACCATTTTAATTTGAAATCAAAATAATATTTTGAAAGTTTTTGATTAGGCGCTCCATTTCTGAGATATTTGTATTAACATAAATTCAACATTCATAATTTTGATATTTTAGACATATTAAATTGCAATTATCTCGAAAATGAAGTGCCTAATGGAAAAATTCCAAATTATAATTTTCTTTTCATAACCAAATGGGGAATTAGAAAAATAAGAATTTTTCAAAAAATCCAGCGGCGTACGTCTTTATTCTTTAGGTACCTTATCGCATTAAATAATTCTACGCCACTGGATTGCGCCAGTGAACTCAAACTCGCATAAATAATTGCACTGGATTATATATTAGAGTACACCAAATTTTAGTTAAATATCTTTTCTAGTTTTAGACAAATATTGAAAAAACCGTTAAAAGTAATTTTTTGAAATGCCCTGTATTTTTTTAAGGGGGCGTTTTCGGAAAAAAATTTATTAGAAATTTTATCTTATTTTGGATCACAGAATCTCCAGTTTTCGTTTGTCGGTGATTTTAACTTACACCCTCTGTATAGGTAGAGAATATAGCATGATAATTATTTAAAAAGTACAATGGACTGTATCTCTGTAGCGGGAATGATATAAAAAAATAGTTAAAACTGTTTGGCTAGTACGAAAGAGGAACTAAAATGACGTAGTAACTATTAAATGATACACCCCACGTCCCCTATAGGCACCAATCACTCCAAACGATTGAAAAACTTTAGAGCAGTACCAACTGCATTTGATTGAACAATTTTCTAAATAAAAAATCTAAAGAGCCCTGCACACTTTACATGATAAAATGGGTTTCCGTGGAATTCTTAGAAATTTTGGTATTTTATAGTTCATATTGAACAAAAGTCCCCATGGATCCACCAAAAATCATATCTTGACTGGCTTATAATCCCTTAAACGGTTTATATGTCTTATGGGTAGGTTTGCTTACGCCACCTAGGTACTCTTAATTACGCCACTCTTAATTATATCCAAATACTGATTGATGGACCAACCTCTTTTCAAACTCCAATAATTGAAAAATTTCTGCCCAACTCAAGAAACAAATTCATGACCTTATAGTATAGGCATTTTCGACTTTAATTTATCTCGAGACGGAAATAATTATTAGAAAGCTAATTTCTTCTGAAATACCTTCTATAGGTCCCCCTGTATTTCCCCAGAAAAATCCCAAGAAATCCTCCTTGGGGAACCCTCTTAAATTTTGAATAAACGGCCATCATCTTGCATTTTTCCAAGAAAACGCCATAACTCAGCAATGGACAATCATCGGAAGAGGCTGTTGGTTAGATAATGAGTTTTTACAAACAATATGTTCTACAAAAATTTTCTATTCGAGCAATGGTTTTCTCACAAAATGAAATTTAAAAGAGCTATGTTTTCAAAAATAATACTAAGCAGGCAAATTGCTATGGTGAAAAAAACATGCGCTCTGATGGACAAAACATCGTTTTACTCAGAGACGAACTATGATAAAATTACAATAAAAATATGAATTTAAAGCTGAAGACTTCAGCTTTCATTTCTATATCTTTTGAATTTATTTTTGTTACATCTTGTGGTATTAAATAGCAAATGAAGTTTTTCATGTACCATTTTTTAAACAGTTCAAGATATTTTGTTGGAAGGATCACTTAAAAAAAATTCCTTATTCCTCATATTGTTCCTTATGAGTTATTTTTCAAAGTTATGTCATGGGAAATTAATTACATATTTATTTCAAAAAAGCATAGTGATTTTATATTGCTTTACTTTTGGTAAATTTTATTTTCCACAAAAATTTAGATTTTAAGTGCTGTAAAATGGTTAATATTAAAGGTATTGAAGAAACTAAAAACTCATTATGAAGGAAAATATGCCTACTTTTTGATACACTCGTTATACTTTACTTATTATCGCAAGTTTCTTTTTTCTATTGAATACATTGAAGAAGTAGAAAAATAGGCGATTTTTTTCATAAAATTCCTCCTCAATTAAGAGTACTGTACATTTTTAACAATCGCTTAGGCAAATGAAACATTATACCTTATACTATAATATACAAAACTTAGAACGCTTTAGGATTCACTGGGGCTGCAGGAGTAGCTATTAAATTTTGTTAAAAATTTCGACAATATCCAATGGTATGGAGATATTTCAACAGTATCATGAAACTATTCTAAAAAACGACTTTTTATGCCTTTTTAGAGTTATATAATGCCTCCAAAAGAGTTAATTGTGTAAACGAGCACATATATACAGGGCGTTTGATATATCGTGTCACAGCAGATATTTCGACTTTTGTCAAAATTTTAAATACATATTGCAGTAGTTAAATTAGGGTGCTGATGCTGGTTCAAAAGATGAACTCCTGAGACTTGGTACTGGTTTGCATGGGTAATCGTCAAGAGAGACCCTTACTAGGCGCTATCATTCGGAGTCAGCTGAACTCAGGTTTTTTTACAAGGTTGTAACTCATTCCCCTCCTCCTTCTTCCTTCGGGCTTGGGACCGACATCGGCGGAGTTATGAGCTGGCAACCAAGGAAAAACGAAAAAGAGGGGGATCCACCAGAAGATTGGAAAAAACAAGTGCAAAGAGACATGGAAAGAAAAGAGTTAGAAGACTAATAATGGATGGATAAGAAGGAATGGAGAAGAAGATGCGAGAGACGGCCATAAATCTGTAGAAAACCAATATATCTATATTACTGCATAACATAAAACAGGTTTGAAAACTTACAACATTTTTTCATTAAACTCATTTTCATTTTGCATCTTCTTTGGGAAAAATGAGAGTTAGAAGACGTACAATGAATGCATAAGAAAGAATGGAGAAAAGGGTGCGAGAGACGGTCAAGAATCTGTAGAAAACCAATATATCTATAGGTAAATCGTTTTTGTTGAGTTGCCAGCTCATAACTCCGCCAATGTCGGTCCCACCCGGTCCCAAACCCGAAAGAAGAAGGAGGAGGGGAATGAGTTACAACCTTGTAAAAAAACCTGAGTTCAGCTGACTCCAAATGATAGCGCCTAGTAAGGGTCTTTCTTGACGGTTACCCGAGAAAACCAGTACCCAGTCTCAGGAGTTCATCTTTTGAACCAGCATCAGCACCCTAATTTACCTACTGCAATATGTATTTAAAATTTTGACAAAAGTCGAAATATCTGCTGTGACACGATATTATATCAAACGCCCTGTATATATGTGCTCGTTTACACAATTAACTCTTTTGGAGGCATTATACTTCTCAAAAAGGCATAATAAGTCGTTTTTTAAAATAGTTTCATGATACTGTTGAAATTTAAAATTGGATATTGTCGAAATTTTTAACAAAATTTAATAGCTACTCCTGCAGCCCCAGTGAATCCTAAAGCGTTCTAAGTTTTGTATATTATAGTATAAGGTATAATGTTTCATTTGCCTACGCGATTGTTAAAAATGTACAGTACTCTTAATTGAGGAGGAATTTTAAGAAAAAATCGCCTATTTTTCTACTTCTTCAATGTATTCAATAGAAAAAAGAAACTTGAGATAATAAGTAAAATATAACGAGTGTATCAAAAAGTAGGCATATTTTCCTTCATAATGAGTTTTTAGTTTCTTCAATACCATTAATATTAACCATTTTACAGCACTTTAAATCTAAATTTTTGTGGAAAATAAAATTTACCAAAAGTAAAGCAATATAAAATCACTATGCTTTTTTGAAATAAATATATAATTAATTTCTCATGACATAACTTTGAAAAATGACTCATAAGGAACAATATCCTTAGAGGAATTTTTTTTTAAGTGGTCCTTCCAACAAAATATCTTGAACTGTTTAAAAAATGGTACATGAAAAACTTCATTTGCTATTTAATACCACAAGATGTAACAAAAATAAATTCAAAAGATATGGAAATGAAAGCTGAAGTCTTCAGCTTTAAATTCATATTTTTATTGTAATTTTATCATAGTTCGTCTCGGAGTAAAATGGTGTTTTGTCCATCAGAGCGCATGTTTTTTTTCACCATAGCAATCTGCCTGCTTAATATTATTTTTGAAAACATAACTCTTTTAAATTTCATTTTGTGAGAAAACCATTGCTCGAATAGGAAATTTTTATAGAACATATTGTTTGTAAAAACTCATTATCTAACCAACAGCCTCTTCCTATGATTGTCCATTGCTGAGTTATGGCGTTTTCTTGGAAAAATGCAAAATGATGACCGTTTATTCAAAATTTAAGAGGGTTCCCCAAGGAGGATTTCTTGGGATTTTTCTGGGGAAATACAGGGGGACCTATAGAAGGTATTTCAGAAGAAATTAGCTTTCTAATAGTTAATTCCGTCTCCGATCTTATTATGCCTATACTATTACAACCACGAGTTCAGCGAGAACCCCAGCTGCACTAGCTCGTGTTTTCAGTTTCTTTAAATAAATGAGTTTCATCGATTATTTCGAAAATTATCCAGCCAAAATAACGCTTAAGTTGATACTTTTGTAAAGCACTTTTTTTTACATTTGGCTTTTCGAAAGCGCGCATTTAGCCACGACTATGTATATAAAATAAAGTAGTATGAAAGGACAAGAGAAGATTATTTAGTTACGATGACTGGACTCTAGGATAGGTGGAGGTCATTACTTAGTTACTATAACGTCATTCTACATAGTTCCCCCTAAAATATATTTTTTGTCCAACTGTCAAAAAAACGACAAATTTTAATATATTTACAAATCGCGAAGTTTGCTATTATTTTTAGTTAGGAATCCTTAACAACGTTAATGTAGAATTAGGATTAAAATCACTGTGAAAAGGAAAAAATTGCGAAGTAGTGTAGTAAACGAGGATTTTACTGCTAAGAACCCACGCCTTGAACGAATTTTGATGAAATTTTTTTTATTGAGTTCTAAATACCCTAAAGATCAAAGTTTATATTGTTAAAAAGTGTGCATTTGCCTCATCATCTTTTTAAACCACTTCTTGTGAATTCAATTTTGAAAATCATAAAAATTAGCAGAAAAAGAATTTTTATTTCAAAATTTTGGGTGCAAATGCTTAGGGGTTTGATAATTAGTAACTAAGCAACAATTTTACGGAAAAAAAATTTCAAAAATGCATGATGAAATTCTTATTAACATTTAATAAACAAGAGCTAGTGAAGCACTTCTAGGCATCTCAGAAACTTCAAATTTGGCACCAATGTATATAATGTCCTCAAGATTAATAAAAAAAGTCTTCAGGTCCTGAAAACCCTCTGGGAGTCGATTGAAGGGGGAGGGGGGGACGCCCCCGTACTTTTCAGAGGAAATCGGACCTTTTTAGGGATCTCTAGAGTGTAATGTACAATGACACCAAATTTCAAGTTCTTAGGATGCTTAAAAGTACTTGTGACTCAAAGTAACAAAATCACAAGAATTGGTTAAAAAGACGATGAGGCAAATGCACACTTTTTCACAGTATAAACTTTGATCATTAGGGTATTTAGAATTTAATAAAAAAGATATCATTAAAATTCGATCAAGGAGTTGGTTCTTCTCAGTGTTATTATTTTTCAGCAAATTCGTAAGATGACGTTACTTGGAGTTACAAGCACTTTTAAGCATCCTAGGAACTTGTAATTTGGTGTCGTTGTAGAACACACTCTAAAGATCTCTAGATAAGTCTAATTTTTTTTAATAAATAACGGGGGTGTTGTCCTCCTCCCCCTTTCAATCGGCCCCAGAGGGTTTTCAGAACTTGAAGATTTTTTTTTTATTAATCTTGAGGACATCATATACATTGGTGCCAAATTTGAAGTTTCTGAGATGCCTCGAAGTGCTTCATTAGTTACTATTAAGTAAATGTTAATAAGAATTTCATCATGCGTTTTTAAAATTTTTTTTCCGTAAACTTGTTGCTTAGTTACTAATTATCAAACGCATAAGCATTTGCACCCAAAATTTTGAAATAAAAATTCTTTTTTCATGATTTTGAAAATTCAGTTCACAAGAAGTGGTTTAAAAAGATGATGAGGCAAATGCACACTTTTGACCAATATAAACTTTGATCTTTAGGGTATTTAGAAATCAATAAAAAAAATTTCATCAAAATTCGTTCAAGGCGTGGGTACTTCGCAGTTTATGCTCTTTTCAGTCTAATATGACTCCATTAAAGTTGGAAATTTTTTTTAAATCATATTCAAAAACACGTGATCTTTAAGAATCCGACGAGTCCCGAGTTCTAAAGTGTGAGCTAAAGAAGTTAATGGGGTAAAATGGTCATCTTTGAAACATTTTATAGAATATTTCGAATTTTTGCATTTAAAGTACGAATAAACATATGAAAGTGAATAAAATACACTATTTTTAACAACATTAGCAAGAAATAATTCAGGTCAGATGGTTTCTTAAGCAGATGAACAAAATTCTTCTGTAGACGGGGACTGTTTTACCAATAACTATATAAAATTCATTATCTCTCGTAATAATACGACTAGTCTTTTGAAATTTGGTACGTATACTAAATATACATCAGTTTATTATATTCAACCCTCAAATTTAACTTCAACCCTCAAATTTGTCAGTTCTCACTCCCGAGGTGATTTTAACTTTAAGAACATTTCTACCTTACTTGAGAATTTTTTTTTAAATTCCACTAAATGTGGGTGTTTCCACATGGCTTTAACAATTGAAAACAACACACAAAATTGTTGGGACTTGCCTCATAATTTTTTTAAACCAATTCTTGTGATTCAAATTCACAAAATTTTAAATGATTATGTATCAATAATAATTAATGAAGCACTTCTAGGCATTCCATGAACTTCAAATTTGGTATCAGTGTATATCACGCACTAAATATTTGTAGGGAAGTCAAAATCTCCCTAAAACTCCCCGGGGTTCGAGTTAAGGGGGGGGGGGACAAAAGCCCCCCCGAAGTTTTCTTGAGGAATTCTGATTTTTTTAGGGATCTTTGGGATGTGATCTACAATGAGACCAAATCTCAAAATGTTAGGATGACTTGAAGTCCTTCATTATTTCATGATAATTAATGTTACTTACCCCTTTACACGACACGAGATAATGAAGCACTTCAAGGTATCCTAAAATTTTGAAATTTAGTCTCATTATAGACCACATCCTAAAGATCCCTAAAAAAGTCAAAATTCTTCGAGAAAGCTTCAGGGGGCTTTTGTCCCCCCCCCCTTAAATCGGTTAGTGGGGGGTCTTAGTCAGTTTCAGACTTTTATAGAAATATTTAGGATGCGTTATACCCTAGTACCGAATTTTAAGTTTACGTTATGCCTGAAGTGCTTAAGTAATTAATAATAATTATCAGCGATACATAATCATTTAAAATTTTGTGTATTTGATTCACAAGAATTGGTTTAAAAAGATTATGAGGCAAGTTCCAACAATTTTGTTTGCTGCTTCTAATTGTTAAGGCCATGTGGAAACACCCACATTTAGTGGAATTTAAAAAAATATTCTCAAGTAAGGTATAGAAATGTTCTTAACCCTCCGTTCCACGGGTGAGGCCTGTGAGATTTCGTAATAATGAATCTTTGCTGTAATTGTTGTAATTATTTTTTTAGGAACGCAAAATTTTAGGTACCTTTCAGGAATGTAAACAGTCAAATTAATGTTAAATAATAACCAAAATATAGAGTACAGTGTGGCCATAGGGCAGCCGTTGGACTTCACAGGCCTCACCCGTGGAATGAAGTAACTTTTGAAGATTAAATATAATTTCTTGTTACGACAATAATTATCATTGTCATTTGCCAATAATTAAATTATCGACATAAATCGGGTATTCCCCGTTGTACTAATTAGTTATTTTTATCTAAAGTAAGTGTTATTTTCACAGTTGTGTGTTGTCTGTGTTCAGTGTGTGCACTTAGTGCTATAAGGCTGAATGGGGTTGAAGATCGGCCAGATCCACCCCCAAGCAAAAGAGGATATTGCAAATTTTGTGTAAGACGCAAAACCCGTTACTTTTGTAAATTTTGCAAGGTTTGGGTGTGCCAACAACACACAATAACATGTTGCCGTGATTGCGATGATAAATTTACGGCGTAACTTTGACCCTCTCCATTTTGTGTACAATTCAGTTTTTTGAAATATTTTTGGGTTTCACTAATTGTTTATTTTATGTACTACATAGAAAAAAATTATTTTGCCGTTTTGCTATTTTTCGTTTATGTTTATTGTTTATTTGAAAATAAAGTAGAGAAAATTAATGCGTTTGTTTAATTTGTAATAAAAAGTAATTACTAATAACTTTCTTTAATTTTTTTAATGTATAAATAATAATAAAGCGACTATAATACCAATATATTAACGCAAATACTAAAAAGTTTAAAACCCTGTCTAAAATTCGTATTTTTCTTGTGGACTTCTCAGACCTCACCCGTGGAGCGGAGGGTTAAAGTTAAAATCACTTCGGGGTGAGAACTGAAAAATTTGAGGGTTGAAGTTAAATTTGAAGGTTGAATATTATAAACTGATGTATATTTAGTATACGTGCCAAATTACAAAAGACTAGTCGTATTATTACGAGAGATAATGAACTATTGGTAAAACTGTCCCCGTCACAGAAGAATCCTGTTCAGCAGTTCAGCTGATTCAGAAACCATCTGACCTGAATTATTTCTTGCTAATGTTGTTAAAAATAGATTATTTTATTTACTTTCATAAGAATATTTTTATTTTTAATGCATAAATTCAAAATATCCCATAATAAAATTCAAAATTAAAAATATAAACGTTTTGAAGATGGCCATTTAACCCCATTAACTTCT
This sequence comes from Malthinus seriepunctatus, assembly GCA_963924605.1. NCBI lineage: Eukaryota > Metazoa > Arthropoda > Insecta > Coleoptera > Cantharidae > Malthinus > Malthinus seriepunctatus. Next base: position 73,360,100 of record OZ004600.1, read on the forward strand.
TTAGCTCACTCTTTAGAACTCGGTTTTTGAATAGGATTCAAAAATTTTTACTAACTTCGCAATTTTTTCTCTTTTATATCCTAATTCTACAGTATTATAAATAGTATATTAAAATACATGTGTCACAAGACAGCATTTTGACGCACGAAGGCAAATTTTGCCAGACCAACTGAAAGGAGGTCTGCAAATGCCTGAGTGCGTCAAAAGCTCTTGTGACACAAGTGTTTTATACTATTTTTTCTATTTTGCAATGATTTATTTTAAAAATTGATTCTAAAAAAATCGTGTTAGAGAATTTTATTGCTTAAATTCTTAAGTTGGCCCTACTGACAGTTGACGTTTATTTAAACTTCTAAGATTTTACCAAGAGATGGCGGTAAAGTTTGTTTGATTTTAATATTTTTAACTTTAATACTAATCAATTTACGTAAAAATTATATTATTCCTTTGGTATTTATTACTTAATCAGCATTTTTTGTAATTATTTTTTAAAATTAAGAATAATTTTTACATAATTGATTTGTATCGTATGTCAAAATAATTATTTTAATTACCTATGTCAACCAATTTCAAACTAAAAAAAACTAGAAACAGTACTTAAAAGTAGAACATTACAACATCGTTTTGGACGGTTTTCGATGCTCTAATGAGTATATTGTAAACGCAAAATAGAAAAAAAATATTGTTTGTATGACGAGCGCGAAGTGTTTTTAGTGTTTTTTCATTCGGCAAGCCTCTTGAAAAAAGTACATCTCGCGCCCTAAAAGCACTGACTTCGCGCTCTTGATACAAAAATAACATTTTTAAACATTTCGAAGTAGTGGAGTTTTTAGGTTGTTCATGACTTACATTTTCAAAAATTCGCCACCAGCTTGGAAATTTCACATTTCCAGATTTTTAGCGGTTATCGGTGTTTTTTTTCATTGAGTTTGTCGGAAAAAGTTTACTTGTCTATGAAACTACATAAATATTGTTCAGAATCTCATTCTCTATCAAAATGGCGTAAACTATAAGTTTCGATATTCGTATGTGGGGTAAAGTATTTCTTCAAACGTTTAGTGCACATTTTCTCCATACACCTTTACACGTCCCTATGAGGGTTGATAAATTTTTTCGAATCTTTTTCTACACACCTAAAATACTAAATATTTCTAAATTTTCAGTCACTAATGTTGATTTCAACCCTTACATTTTCTCTAGATTTCCAAATATCTTTTAAAATTACAAATTTTATCTTTCAAATTTCAGCCTTTTATTTCTAGTACAGATCCCAAAGGCGAATATCGGCATCGACCTGGAAATAAAACCTATGTGGCTGAAAATTTGGATTTGGGCATTATTTGATATGTACTACAAGACGCTAAAAAGTTTACCATCGTCAGGGGTGTGCAACATGGGTAGATCCCACCCATATATTGTTTTTAGGGGGCGTTTTTTTAAATCCAATTATTTTTTGATAAGGACATGGTACTTTATAGTTTTGGGGTCGCTGATTACGAATATGATGTCAAAATTGTAGTTTAACAACTGCAAACTGTTAAATCAGCTGCCAAAATAATAACATTATGCTTTTTTAACATTTTTTTTCGATTTAGCGGTTACTGTAAATGAGGAGCAATAAAAAAGATAAAAAAAAAGATGTAATTGAAATTTTAAACTAATTTATTTAATTTTTTTTATATAAATTGATGCAGAGGCTATCTAAATGTTCCTTACGTGGTGCTTATGGTACAACTATTGCAAGTACAGAAAATTTCATAGATATATAAATTGTTTAGAATTTAATTCTCTATAAATTGACCCAAACAAAATTTAGATTTTTCTATTACACTTCCAGTTACTCTTTTAACAGTTGAGGACACATTTATTCGATGTTGCACATCCCTGAGAGTGGTAAACTTTTTCGCCTCTTTTTCTAGGCTTTTAATACTACTTTATTTCAAATTTTCAGCCACATATGTTGTTTTTCCAGTCTGTGTGATGTTAAGGCTATATAATTGGTTCTTTCGACGCGTTTACGGAAAAACTATTGCAAGTACAGAACATTTCATAGATGTATAAGTTGTTTAGAATTGTATTCTCTATCAATTGGCCCAAACAAAATTTAGATTTTTCTATTACACTTCCAGTTACTCTTTTAACAGTTGAGGACACATTTATTCGATGTTGCACACCACTGAGAGTGGTAAACTTTTTTGCCTCTTTTTCTAGGCTTTTAATGCTACCTTATTTCAAATTTTCAGCCACATATGTTGTTTTTCCAGTCTGTGCCCTAGAGTGATGTTAAGGCTATATAAATGGTTCTTTCGACGCGTTTACGGAAAAACTATTGCAAGTACAGAATATTTCATAGATGTATAAGTTGTTTATAATTGTATTCTCTATAAATTGGCCCAAACAAAATTTAGATTTTTCTATTACACTTCCAGGTACTCTTTTAACAGTTGAGGACACATTTATTCGATGTTGCACACCCCCGAGAGTGGTAAACTTTTTTGCCTCTTTTTCTAGGCTTTCAATACTAGCTTATTTCAAATTTTCAGCCACATATGTTGTTTTTCCAGCCTGTGCTCTACATTGATATTAAGGCTATATAAATGTCTCTTTTATAGCTTACGGTAAAACTATCACAAATACAGAAAATTTCATAGATATAAAAATTGTTTAAAATTTAATTCTCTATAAATTGACTATAACAAAATTTCGATTTTTCCATTATGCTTCCAGTTACTCTTTTAACAGTTGAGGGCACATCCACTTGATGTTGCACACGTCTGAGAGTGGTAAACTTTTTTGCCTCTTTTTCTAGGCTTTCAATAAAAGCTTATTTCAAATTTTCAGCCACATATGTTGTTTTACGAAATGTAGCTTGTTTTTGCCCTTTGTTCAGGATCATCGAAAAAAACCGTGTTTTCGGGGTTCTTTTTTCGGAACAGGTAGGCAGAAATCAATATTTAGTATGATGAACTGAAACGTTGAAATATCCTCTTTCATTATCCGCAAACGTTTTTAAGATATAACGTTTACGTAAAAAAATGCCGTCAATATTACGATAAAAGTGCCCTTTTTAAGACGCGCGCACTTCATCTTAATTTCATAGAAAGTACATGAAGTAGAGTAAATTTCAAATACATCATTTGAAAACACGATGAATTACCTACAAAACCGTATATTTATTTTTTTGGAAATTACATTTTTTCATCTTACAAATTTCTCTTAAAAATTTAATTACCAGAAAAAAATAAAATTCAAAAAAGGTGAAATATTTAAGGGGATGTTTTTTTAAAACTGAAAATTGTTTTAACATGATTAGTAGCATGATGTCATTGCAAATATATTATAGAACATATATCCAGAATATTTTTTAAATTTGAGCTCTCTGTAGCTTATGGTACATTAATACGTAAAGAGTCGTCAGAAAAATGAAAAAGAAAACTTCTAGTACAATTTCAGGGATGATGAAAATAAATAAATTAAAAAATAACCCCATCAATTTAAAGCTAAAACCATCTTCTTTACAAAAATTTACTCGAAATAATAATCTGACAATTAATTACAAAATGGCAAACATTTTTGTGAGTCACTACGCTGTAAAATTTCCAATTTTCAGATTTCTAACGGTTTATCCCTATTTGTCTTTCATCGCGTTTTTCTGGAAAAGTACTATTGCTACAAAAAATTTTATAGATTCATAAATTGTTCAGAATTCGATGCTCTATTAAATAGCTTCATCAGAATTTCGAAATTCTCATTTGTTTTCGAGCTAGTATTCTTTGAATGTTGAGGGCACATTTACTTCATGTTGCACACCCCTAGGATTGGTAAACTTTTTTATGTCTTTATGTAGACTCTTAAGCCTAGCTAATTGTAAATTTACAGCCACATATGTCGTTTTTCCAGGTTGAAACCGATAGACCCTGTACTATTCGTCAGTTAGTTTTGATTTTATTGGGACCATTCGGTATTTTTTAAAGCTCGTCGTTTATTAAAACTAACAGACAATTTATATCTAAATAAAAATGCTCTAATTCTCACAATTAGTTTTTCTTTCGTTTTTTATAATAATAAGTAATAATTTACAGTACGGTCAGTACGAACATTTTAATTAATAAATTGATAGCCTAAAGAAGCAATTTAAACAAAAAAAAACGTGTTTTAATACTTTACCATAAATATTTTGTAAATTAACGGTATTGTTCTAGATAGATATTTGTAATCTGAATTTGCAATCGCAATATTTTACAGTAACCTTCAGCAATTTACACTAAGTCATTAAATTGTATATATAGCCTAGTAAAATAGATGTTTTGAAAAAGAAAAAATATATGGCAGCGATTTTATTGCTGAAATGTGTTGAGGGTGGCCTCATGAGTAAGTGATAAAAATGCACCATCCGCACCCCCTCTGCTAACTTCAGGGGAGAGGCAAACGTATGACTACTTCTAGTTTCCGCCAGTTTTCGCCAAAATTAAGCAATGTAGAGAAAAATTACTAAAGCATTATTTTATAGATGACGCATTTCTACAGAAAAATGTTTTATAAAATTTTTCCATTAGAGCAATGGTTTTCCTAAAAAATGTATTTTAAAAGAGCCATGTTTTCAAAAATATTATTAAGCAAGCGAGTCAATATAATGCAAAATATCTGCGCGCCGATAGATAAAAAGCTGTTTTACTCCGAGATAAACAATGGTAATATTAACAAAATATATATTAATTTAAAGCTAAAGACTTCAGCTTTCATTTCCATGTATTTTTGAAGATTTTTGTTATTTCTTGTGGTATTGATGAACAAATAAAGTTTCTTTTGCACTATTCTTTAAACATTTCAAGATATTTGGTGGAAGGAATTATTTAAAAAATTTTCATTAAAGGATAGTATTTCTTATTAGTTATTTTTCAAAGTTAGATCAAAAGAAATTGATTATACGTTATGGTATAATAAGAACCATGATTTGAAATTTCTTCATTTTTTGTTAATTTTTTTTTTAACACAAATTTGGTTTTAAAATGCTGTCAAATCTTTATTATTAAACAGATTGAAGAAAATAAACACTCATTTTGAAGTAAAATATGTCTACTTTTTGATAAACTAATTGAAATTTACTCATCGTCTCAGGTTTTTTTTATGTATTGTATACTGTTGATAACAAGCAAAATTGGTGATTTTTCTTCAAATGACTTGGTAAATTTAAATCAGTGTACATATTTCAATAATTTCGTATGCAAATAAAACGTAATAACTTATATATTTAATCTATGAAAACTAAAATTTGTTTTGATTTACTGGAGCTAAAGGACCAGCTGTTGAATTCTGTTAAAAAATTACACATTATCCAAAGCTGTGGAGATATTTTAATAGCATCAGGAAACTGTTCTCAAAATCGATTTATTGTGCCTTTTAGGGATGTATAACGCCTTCAAAATAGTTATTTGCTTATAAGAGCACATTATATACAGTGTGTTTGATTTTTTGTGTCACAGTAGTTATGTCGGCTATGGTATGAGTTGTAAATAAATTTTATATATGGAAGTCGTTAGATGGATTATTTTCAATAATTTCTGAAAATCAGAAAACAATTGAGTGTCGAAGATTCTAGATATTGCAAATACGTTCAAAAATGTAAATGGGACGTGCTCAGTATTACTCAATATTTTAAAATTATTAGAGCGAATTGCATACAAACAAAATATGAAGTTATTTTGGGACCCGTAGATTTTTTCAGACTGAGCAGGGCAGATTTCCAAAACATTAAAATGTAATTCCAAAAATTTTCTTCTATATCGTCGAATTAACTCAATCAGGGGAGGGGACATACTGATTCTTATTAACATTTACTTAACAGTCACTAATGAAGCACTTCTAGGCATCTCAGAAACTTAAAATTTGGCACAACTATATATGATGTTCTGAAGATTAATAAAAAAAGTCTTCTAGTTCTGAAAACCCTCTGGGGCCGATTCAAAGGGGGTGGGTCAACACCCCCGTTTTTTATTAGAAAAAATCAGACCTATATAGAGATCTTTAGAGTGTATTCTATAACGACACCAAATTACAAGTTCTTAGGATGTTTAAAAGTGCTTGTAATTCTAAGTAACATCATCTTAGGAATTAGCTGAAAAATAATATTACTGAGAAGAACTAACTCCTTGGTCGAATTTTAATGAAATCTTTTTTATTAAATTCCAAATACCCTAATGATCAAAGTTTATACTGTAAAAAAGTGTGCATTTGCCTCCTCACCTTTTTAACAAATTCTAGTGATTTTGTTACTTTGAGTCGCAAGCACTTCTAAGCATCCTAAGAACCTGAAATTTGGTGTCATTATACATTACACTCTAGGGATCCCTAAAAGGGTATGATTTTCTCTAAAAAGTACGGGGGGCGTCCCCCCTCCCCCTTCAATCTACTCCCAGAAGGTTTTCAGAACTTGAAGACTTTTTTTATTAATCTTGAGGACATGATATACATTGGTACCAAATTTGAAGTTTCTGAGATGCCTAGAAGTGCTTCGCTAGCTCTTGTTAATTAAATTTTAATAAGAATTTCATCATGCATTTTTGAAATTTTTTTTCCGTAAACTTGTTGCTTAGTTACTAATTATCAAACGCGTAAGCATTTGCACCCAAAATTTTGAAATAAAAATTCTTTTTCAGCTAATTTTTATGATTTTCCAAATTGAATTCACAAGAAGTGGTTTAAAAAGATGATAAAACAAATGCACACTTTTTAACAATATAAACTTTGATCATTAGGGTATTTAGAACTGAATAAAAAAAATTTCATCTAAATTCGTTCAAGGTGTGGGTTCTTAGCAGTAAAACCCTCGTTCACTACGCTAAATGTATTGTTTAAACCTGAAAATTTGTCCTAAATATTATTATAATCATTTACATATTTATAAATAGGTTACACGCTAAAAAATTTAAAGGAACACAAAACAGTTTTTGGTGAGGAGGGGGGGGGACATTTGTTCTACGGCAATTGATGGTAATTTGTATACTTATTGTTAAATTAACATAATGCAGTTAATGTTTAAAAAATCGCCCCCCCCCCTCATATCTACGCCACTGGGACAAAAAAACAGTACTAAAAGAAGAGAGGCAGTGTTATTTTACATTATTCATACCGATTATGCATTAGGATACAAACAGGTCAACGTGAGAATGTCTTGTATGTTATAAAACCAATTGTAGATAATATATTCTATTTTTGCGGTCTTGTAGCGTTGCTGCTATCATATTTGGAGAAAACCCAAAAGAAAGCTTTCTTGTTAAAAATTTCATCTACATTATTTTTTAACTAAGGTATTTTGACGTATATAGCTTAACTTTGGAGCAAACTTGCAGAAACTAGAATTAGTCATACGTTTGCCTCCCCCCTGAGGTAAGCAGAGGGGGTGCGGGTGGTGCATTTTTATCACATACTCCGGAGGTCACCCCTAATGTATTTCAGGAATAAAATCGCTGCCTGATATTTTTTCTTTTTCACCATCGTTTATGATGTTTATTTTACTAGGCTATATAGCCAGGTATACAAAGTTGTTAACAATATTGCCTTATATTTGGTGTGACTTATTTAGGTTACCAAAGTGTCAATGTACATACAAAAAAATGCAAATAATAAAATAATTACTCATTGAATAGTTAGTAACAAACCGTTTAGTACTAATAACATTTGATTTTATTAAAAATACAAATGCTAACATAACTATAAACAATATTATAACATTTTTATGTTTAAAAGGACTTGTTAGTCCAAATAAGTATAATTCATAAATAACATTTACATGCACATGCGACCTAAAAGCGAACTCTTTTACAGATATGCGTGTGATCAACCGTCATTTTCTATACTATTTACAATATTTTACAGTTTTACTTATCAGATAAGAAAGGATAGATGCTAAAATGACATTAATATAGTTTCTTCAATACCAAATATGTAATATATCTGATTTTCTGTATACCTAGTTTATTTTCAAGGAAGTTGTACAATTTTAACTGTTTTCATATTGTTTTATTTTAAAATAAGTGTATCCACCGCAATTGTACGTATTTTATGATTAAGATCATCCTCTCCTGTCTTATGATTTTATATCACTAACACTAACTAGTTCTAAAGATTATTATCTTTGTGGTTCTCGTTTCATTATACAGGGTGCTTCAGTTCCATTAGTGTTGAGCGTTTATGTGTTAAAGCGGGTGTCATTCGCGTTGGGATATCTACATTTGAGGCAATAGACAGACAGACACAAAGACATTTTCGCCAAATTTACTTTTTCGTTTTCTGAGTCCTTTAAGATCAAAATTTATCAAAAACCTAATGCCCAATTTTCGGACATTCACTCTATGGTCATTCGAAAGTAAAAAGTTGCTAAAAAAATTATGCGAGATGAGTTTTAAAACAAAAAAGGAGAAAAGGTTATAGGTTAATAATGTTAAATTTATAGGTATACAAACTCCACCTATCTAATACTTTTATTTAACTTAAATTACTTTTAATTACAATTTGCGTAACGCTCGTCCTAGTTTACATTTTATTACATATAAATAACATTAACAGTGTTGTTTTAAAGCGAATTAATTTATGTAATCTTAAAAGATTTAAAGCAGATTACCAATTAGGTGAACACGAACTTAATCGACACGTTTTTATTGTAGTAGCCTATAAGTATTATTTCTTTTATATAAATGTAATTATTAAGACTAATGTTTTTAATACTTAATCAAAATTAAGACTGGACCAAAAGCATTTCACTAATAACAAAGATGGAATAAACGGAAATTACTGTGCTGACTTGTGCTTGATTTTTCAATTAAAAAAGCGATACCTGAAAAACTTTGGCTATGGGGAAAATGTCAAGGAACCGATTACCGGAACTGCGATCTAGACCCCAAGAGACTCCCGATCTAGAATTAAATACCGATTAGAAAAAAAAAAGATTTTTTACACCGAATTTCCGTGACTCTCGTACACTCGAGAACCGCCGAAGAGATTGCTTCGACTCTCATGTCAGACGATGCTCAAATGTCTGTATAATTCCGACTACCTCCTGAATTTTTGACTTTTTGCGTACTTTTCGCTGTGCGATTATTCAAAATTTTAGGAAGATTTATGAAAATTTTTGCACGGCCGCTGCGCGCTTATCTTTTGTGATTTTTGGAAACTAAGATTAGGACGTTTATGAGGACTCGCGAAAGTATCTGAATCTCAATTTTGGAGTCGATTCGGTCATTTTGATTTTATGACCAATGGAAACCTATAAAAAAAATTCTAACATTCGGATTGGTTCGAATATTGAAGAAAGGGTAGTCGTGGATGTGTCTTAAATTCCTCCCAAATTTGGGTTCTTAAAATCTAAGGATGGCTTGATTATTAATTTTTATATTACACCTCGCTTTTTTCTCACTTTCAAAGCCCATTCACGACCTGCGCTGCCATCCTCTGTGAATTTTCTAAACTAAGATTAGGATGTTTATAAAGACTTGTAAGAGTATCCGAATCTCGATTTTGGGGCCCATTCGGCCATTTTGATGTTATAACCAATGGAAAACTATAAAAAAATCGGTTGCTTCGAAATTTGGAGATATATGGGAGCCGTGGGGGCGTCTTACATCCCTTTAAAATTTAGGCTCTTTTAATCTAAGGATGGCTTAGTTGTTAATTTTTATATTATACCTCGCTTTTTTCTCACTTTCAAAGCCCATTCACGACCTGCGCTATCATCTTCTGTGATTTTTGTAAACTAAGATTAGGATGTTTATAAGGACTTGCGAGAGTATCCGAATCTTGATTTTGGGGTCGATTCGGTCATTTTGATTTTATGACCTATAGAAACCTATAAAAAAATCGGTTGTGTCGAAATTTGGAGATGGGGGAGCCGTGGGGGCGTCTTACATCCCTTTAAAATTTGGGCTCTTTTAATCTAAGGAGTTGTTAATTTTTATATTACACCTCGCTTTTTTCTCACTTTCAAAGCCCATTCACGACCTGCGCGGCCATCTTTTGTGATTTTTGTAACCTAATATCAGGACGTTAATGGGGACTCGTGAGAGTATCCAAATCTCAATTTTGGGGACGATTCGGCCTTTTTAATTTATGAACAATAGAAACCTATAAAAAAAATTGAAAGTTCGGGTTGGTTTCTAAATTTGGAAAAGGGATAGCCATGGGTGTCTTACATCCCTCCTAAATTTGGATTTTTGCAATGTAAGGATGGCTTATGGCCAGTTTCTGGTACATTTTTGCTTAGTTATGGATCCATAACATTCCAAAACTTAACCATTTTTATTGTTTGAAACCGGTTTTTGAACACTTAGGGAATAGATATCTATTCGTCAGTAGATAACTATCTTTAGAGAAACTCGCAGTTAGTTGTTCATTTTTATATTAAACCTTGCTTATTTTTTCTAACATTCAAAGCCTCCTCACGACCACCCCCCTTTAGTATCTCGTACCGTTTTTGACCCTAAATTGTCAAAACTGATACGTATCTCGATTTCTTCCATAAAACATTTTTCCAAAAAACCTCTCGAAGGTTGTTTTGTCTTACTCCCACAGCAGGGGTAAGTCACCGTACGATTTAGTAACTGTTTCACAACTGTTACGTCCGGTAATTGCGCCTATTTACTTTCAAATTTTTTCAAATGTGAAGTGTTTCAAAATGATCCCTTTCACGATTTTCAGTCAGACCACGATTTACCGGTCTATCGCGGTCTCGAAGATCTGGAAATCGTTTTCAATATCAACCTTAAACCGCGGTAATGCATTTCAGGAGTGTAGTTACGCCACTGATTTAAGCTGTTTGATTACATACCCTCTGCAAGCTACCGTGCTTTTCAAGAGTAGAAGTAAGAACAAATACTGTTAAACCGTAACATTCTAGTACATAAATAGTAGTAATGAAATAAAATCCATGAAAAATCGATTCGTCCATAAAATTCAAACATAATATGTACACATCTAAAAATGTAGTTTAATTTCAATTGGACACGTTTAAATTTTAATTGGAAAAATAATTAGTAAAAATAAGAAACAAACATAAGAAAAGTGTATTTCAAAGTTTACACTATTTTAACTGGTAAATCACATTTAATTCTCACGATTAGTTAAAAACATTTTAATAAATAAAATTTAAACCATTAAATCACATCTTACAACAAACTTCAAAGAATAATTTCATGTCTATACATTTGTGTGATCTAAAAAACTAATAACTGTAAAAGGTCATAGACGTGGTTAAAATCGGTTACGTTGCGTATCGCATAATCTAAAACTGTTAATCATCAATAACTATGGTATATTTTACTAAACTAATTTTTTTGCGCTTTATTCTTGTGCTATTCAGATTGGGTACATTCGCTAAGTAATTTCAACACGTATACGTTATTATATCTTGTTTATAATAAATTTCATGCCATACCTTTTGATGCTACATCTGGAGCTAATTGTCACCTACTTTACCAATTTATGTTTTTTAACCACAAACTTAAATTTTATTTTAATTGTAATTTGTAACGTTTTATGAACATAATTCAAGAAATGTGATCACTGATCAGTGATCAATGGTAGCTTCTGGAATTAATTTATTATTCACCGTTGAAAAGGTTGTAAGTTGTCTTTTTGGAGTTACGAGTGAACTGATTTCGTCGAAATCTACAACGATTTTATGTTTTCCGAGACATAGACTCAAATATAGTTCAGAAAGTCCAACTTTGATTCAACTGCAACAATTTGATGTTTCAGAAGTGTATTGATTTGAAATCAAAATATTTGTACTTCCAAGTAAGCAGATCATTTTCTCATAGTTTTCTAGATTTGATTTAATTCATTATTGATCTTTTTGGTTTGAAACAATAATCAATTGCTCTTAATATTCACCCAACGGTCGAAGCCGCATCGTCCATCTCCTGAGAATGCTAGAACATTACAGTTATGGTAGATGAAAGATTCTGTAAATAGCCACAAGCTGATTTGGGATAGTTTAAAATAAAAGTTAGTAGAGTTTTGAATGACATCATTAGAGGTTCTTAAGGTTTTCGTACAAACCATCAGGTAGAAAACGTTCAACCCTACAGACTAGAGTAGTATTATTCTATTACAATAATCTCAGACGGATTAACACAGGAAAAAATTGATGAGCTGGGGTGGTAAGCTATTGAACATCCGATATACAACTCTAACATAGTCTCAGAAGATTTCAACCTGCGTGGGCCTTTATAAGCTCGACTTAAGGCGTTCAAAGTAAAGACAATAAGCGTGAAATAATTTGCAACGACTCCCTGCAGATTGCCTCATCTGTAAGTATTTCCCCGGATCGGGAAATGTGCCAAAAGAATCAGGAATTCTCTGCTTTTTGAAATAAATATTTTTGATATTCAATAGTGAAGACGTCTTAGGTAGAGAATTTGAACATCTCTAGATGCCTAAACTTGGTTGGAGAGTTTCTAAAATGGTAAGCGGTTTATTCTAATCCTAAAAAATTGAAAATGTTCAATCGGAAAGACATTATAAAGTTTCTAAAAGAAGCACCTGATGAAACCTATCTGTCTATAAGTTTGTTCGTTTGTCTTGCACTAACTACTCCTCCTCTTGACTAGGATTAGGAGAAGCAGAGCTGAACATGAACTGAACACGTTACACCGATTAAAAGCACGGTCAAACGAATGCTGAATAACGGTTCTGAGCAAACAGTGCAAGGCAAACGAACAGACCTTTTGAAGGTGTAATGAATTTTTTAAATACTCGTAACAGAAATAGCTGAAAGATGTCGTCGAGACCATTTGAAAAATATGACAGTGGCGGATATTTACGACATGAACTCGATTTTGATCATAAACATAACAGACAAAGCAATATTGAAAGATTATTTCCAGTAACATTTGGATCTAAAGATGGTGGGCTTGATTTACTCCAGTTATTCAGGCAATATGTTGCACTTAGACGTGTTGAGTGTGGATACGATTAAAATTGATTTCTTTGCATTACAAGAGCAGCAAGTGTATATAAGGAGAAGTTGGCGTGAATTTAATTATTAGAAAAATTAAAAAAGTCTCTTCTTTAAGACTGCCAAGTCCACCTTTTACACTAGCCACTACTTTCAAAGTACATTTCAGAGGTAAAGATTAGGATTGTTAGGGTGGAGGGTAAAACGAGCTTTACGCGCACTTAGTCCACTTGATCGGCTCCATTGTGCTGCCTCCTTTTAACAACTCCTTCGGGCCCTTCAGTCCTTGATCCATCCCAACTTTTGGAAGAACTCAAGGATACCAACGGGTGAAATGTCGCTGATACTGGCCTAACATGGCCAGTATTCCCCTAACATGGATCCTCGAATTAGCCTTAACGCAGAGCAGTGACAAAGCGCGTGTTCCATTGTTTCATCCGCTTCGTTTCATCCTCTACAATTGGGGCTGTCAGCAACACCCATTCTGTATAGATGCTTATTCAGTCGACAATGTCCAGTGATATTTCTCAGGTATTCTATAAAAACATTATTTTGTTATTCAACTTTGGGAATCGTTTCTGCTCATTTTTGCTCCTACTGCCGAAGCTTGTGCTGCACCAGAGATTGAGATATTGATAGGAGTGCCGAGGAAATGCAGTCATTTTTGAACGCAACATTTGTGCTCCAACTGTGCTTATCAATATGATCGTATACCCTGGTTTATACCTCGTCGGTGGCTGAAATACAATCAATAGTGCCAAGGAAATGCAATATACAAAACTCTTCATTAAATATTTTGAAAAATATGGGTTCATCAACTTTCAAAAGCAAAAGTAGAAAGAATTATTTTCAGCAACATAACATAAATTTGAGAAGAAAACATATTTCTAAAATTTATATTTTTCCACTAGAGTTAATTTCAAAATTTTTACTCTTTTGAGACAACTAATACGTTAATAGGTATTTTATTCAAAGAAGTAGTTAGTTCCTTTCTATTGCGACAAGACAATTACTATGTATGTAAGTTAAGCACATCTCTTATTTCTTTAATGAACAAAGTTAGTTATTTACATGTTTATATGTCTAATAAGTGGGTGGTCTTGATTTTCTACAAAGTTTTATTTATCATTAAATCTTAATATTGCTATTTGAGTAAGGATCTAACTACAAAGATGTAAAGATGTAATTAAAAAAAAAAGAAGTTTCAATTAATTTTGTACACGCAAAATGTACATTTTGAATCTTGATAAATACATAATATAGCAGTAGCTGAATTTTAATAAAAAAAACTCTTCTATAATGGTTGTTTTAAAATTGGCACAAATCTTATTTCAGCAGCACTTAATTTTTTTTATTTATACACTAACCTAATTACAGGTCCGCCAACTTAGCGTGTCCTCCGACGCACGATCAGCTGTATGATGACCAATATTTGGGTGGTCAGGTCAGAGATCCAGAGAAAAGTTGATGAAACCAATGTTAAAAATCACTAGCATAGTGCCAAAATATTTTTGGACGCATTCACCGGATGTAACAGTTGTGAAGCAGCTACCAAATCGTTCGGTGACTTACCCCCGCTTTGGGAACGTGTTGGGAGCGCATTTTATTTGCTTTATGTTGAACTATCTTGATACCTACTCACTTAACAAATTACCGCACGATTGTAGAGCTAATGATGTAGACAACTGTTACGTCCGGTGAATGCACCCAAAGTCTGCATCGCTGGGAAAACAGATCTTTTTTAGGGAACAAAACACGTTGGTCTACAATTGCTTTGTATATTTCGTTCAAAGGATTAAAGATGGATTCAAAACATTAGTTTGCAATATAAGTATAGCGAGTTATTTCAAATTTTCAAAATGGCAATATTTCCAATTTTGGCCTATAACTCGAAATAAAAGAAATTTTAATTCTGTCTTGGAATGTACAATCAGCATTAAAAAATAGCATTGTAACGTATACTATCAGAATTTTCCTATCCTCCAATATTAAAGGTATATGCTTTCCATTTAAAACCATCGAAAATGCTCCTCCCTGTACACATGTAGGTAGTTATTTGAGGTTTGTGACAACATTTTAAATTGTAACATTAATACATTTTAAATGCGTACCATTGAAAATACCATAATTAATGGAACTATTTGTAAGAGAACAACTTCACATTTAGTAACATTAATCCCTTTTTACACGTCTTTTCGACAAGAGCCTTAAGAATAAAATTAAAATCCAACCAATTAAAACTAACATAATGAAAAGCATCAATATCACTTTAGAATAGCTAGTTGATTAATTACTTTCATTTTTAATAAAATGTATTTAACATAGACTAACATAGTCTTTGGCTAGTAAATATATGTATTACTTTAAATTTTTTTAAATAAGAAACATCCTAGAATGAGCCTAATGAAGTAATAAAAGCTGTTTAATGCAACATGGCATTAAAATTGCCAGTTAACCTTGTCAGTAGTTGATAATTAATAATAAATCAAAGAAATAGGCATATTAATTACCTTAATACTAGCCGAGTGAAACTCAAGCAGCGTTTACACGTAATTGTATGTTATTTTACAAAATAAAAGTACGTACTACTCTTAATAAACATTTAGAACAAAATAGGATTATTTCATAAAAAATGTTAAAAGTAGCAAATTATAGGTAATAAATGACATTAAAGTTTATTGATACATTTATTTTTTTATACTTAGACAAAGCATTTATCAGCTATTATAATGGTATGGAGGTATGTAAAACATTGATTATACATATTAATAGATTTATCATGTTAGTATTTGGTGTGGAAGTGTCAGAATTTTCTTAGCTAAAATCATTATTAGAAGTAAGTTAAAGTTTATGACAAAATTTGGCATCTTGGGTTGCGAACTAAACTTCGACAGATAATCAGCCCTGTGCTGTAAGCGACCGGTTATAAAATAGCGTCAACGTTAAGTCTTTTTTCTCTCTTCAATACAATGCAAAAGACATAACATATATCCAGCTTCGTTTAACGACTTAACGTTGACGCTATTTATAACCGGTCGCATACAGCACACGGCTGAATATCATAAATACGCACACAGCTTCAAGTAAGAGTTGGGTCTGAAACTTCCACTTTGCAAACGATAAATTCTAAAGCACTTCAGGGTAGTGTTCTTAGACCTCCCTTAACGTACTATTTACAGCAGATTTTTCAACAGTACATAACATCACAATTCACAATACGACTTTATCCAGACTGTCTTGCAAGAAGTCATAAAAACCCAATAATGGGTTTTTTAATAAGAGAGACGCATTTTGAAATGGAGGTTGTTGATATGTGTGTAGTGCTTTGTTTTGATTTCACTGAGATTTATGTTTGTCAAAGGCTACCATTTAATTATAGAGTAGTACAGGCTTCCACAACGATTTCAGATCGTTCAGATTTACTACCATAAGCGTCGTTCAGTCGTAGCAACTTTGTGTGCGCTAACATCAATTTTCGGTCGCTATAATCGCTCAAGTTGAAGGTCTATTGAACGACTGGTGCAGAACTTCGAATCAACATCAAGTCTCCGTCATGTCCCTATGCCAATTCGACGAAGAAATGCACAAGCGAAGAAAATATTGCTGCTGTACGAGACGTTGGGGCAGACCAAAAAGTATTGATTCCTCGTCGTGCTGAACAATTGGGTCTCTAGAAATCGAAATTATGGCGAATTTTGCCAAAATATCTTGGTCTACGACCTTGATTGCTTTGCCACACTGCTAATGCAACGATAGCTTTATTGAGGGAAATGGACCAGTCGATTGGCCACCTCAAGCATGCGACTTAACACTCTAGATTCGTGCTTGTGAGATTATGTTAAGTCGCTCGTTTACAGTAACAAACATTAGATGCTTTGATGATAAACATTGAACGCATAATTGACTAGAGCTATACGTTTAAAGCTTAATTCTCAGCTATCCGAAACCGTCGTATACGACGATACGAAAGTTTTCCTATTGGTGGAATTTCGAAATTTTTCGAATATCCACCAATAGGAAAACTTTCGTATCGTCGTGGAATTTCGAAATTTTTCGAATATCCACCCACCAATAGGAAAACTTTCGTATCGTCGTATACGACAGTTTCGGATAGCTGAGAATTAAGCTTTACCAACTTAAATTCGCTCTCTAGCGGCGTCGAATTACGGGAAAATGTAGTCTGAAACAAAACTTTTGCTAATAGAAATATTATGACTGAATAATGCTCAGGACAGTGTCAGGAATAATCTAGTAAATTTCGGACTTCCAACTCCTGGTGCTTTCTTCGAAAAAGTGCCTTTTGTAGTACATTGACGCGTTTTCCTTGACGTTTTATTTAATTTCTCAACTTGTAAACCTCGGATCGTAATAAAAAAAATAAAGGATTATGCGAAATAGACTGACGATCAATTCTAGACCAAAAACGTGTAGTTTGGTTTTGTAGTTTCTGCGAAAAAAATTCTTAAGCACCAAATACCGACCAAAAATTGTTTTATTCAGTGTATTGCGAAGAAGTAATAAAAAACTGTTTTGCTCGTGGAAAAGATACTACTTCATGAGTAGAATCGACCCGCCAAAGTTGAGATCCTCAAGTGCAACCAAACAGCCAAAAAGTGCACAGGAAGTCAGAATTTGTAAGGGTTCCCATTTAATGCGATCGTTAAAAAACGAAATTCTTTTTTTTAAAACATTTGTCTTTGAACCTCCAATTTGCTGAAAGAAATTGTTTTTAAATTTTTGCTAATCGTAATCCACTTTTGACTCCTTTTCCGAAACGTACTTTTTTAAAACACTTAGAACTAGGGCTGGACGATACCTCGAATCAGGTATCAAGTATCGATACCACGACGGATCGATACTATTCAAAAGTATCAAAGTATCGAAAGAATCGAGGTATCGAAAGTATCGAAAGAATCGAGGTATCGAAAGTATCGAAAGTATCGAAAGTATCGAAAGTATCGATAGTATCGAAAGTATCGAGGTATCGAAAGTATCGAGGTATCGAAAGTATCGAGGTATCGAAAGTATCGAGGTATCGAAAGTATCGAGGTATCGAAAGTATCGAGGTATAGAAAGTATCGAGGTATCGAAAGTATCGAATAGCAATGCATTAATGTTAGCAATAGTTACCACTAACAAAGCTAACATTGGTTTCAACAGTTTCTACACATTATTTTTGAATTACAGCTTTCTAATATTCATTATTCAATCCTAATTTTGAGAACCTACCTACACGTCCTACACTTGTTCCAGCGGATCATTACCGGTGCAAAACACGGCCAAGTACGCAAAAACACGCAATCTGATACGTAGTGTAGCAACTATCTTTGTTGGCGCTGCGTAATATAACGCTAAATTGTAACCACGCGACGTATGTAGTGTTATCATTACATACAGCGACAAAGATTTCCCCTGGAACAACTACACCTGTAAAAACATTTTCTTCAACTCCAGTAGGTACCTCGATACTTTCGATACCTCGATACTTTCGATACCTCGATACTTTCAATACCTCGATACTTTCGATACCTCGATACTTTCGATACTTCAATACTTTCGACCCTCGGTATCGTTATTCGATACCACCTAAGGTATCGATACTTCGAATAAGTATCGATACTTTACCCAGCCCTACTTAGAACTTTGTCAATAATTGTTAAATAGAAAAGTCTTAAAAATCTTTGCTTTAAAAAAAAGATCGCGATTTATCAACTTGGGGGCCTAATGTGGATAAATAAACAATAAATTTGTTTTCAAGAGAGCTACAAGCCCTATGGCTTGTATGTATTTATTTATTTATGTTTATCCTATAGCTAAATGGAGTCGATACATCCTGTGTATATTAAGTACCTGGTTTTGTCCAACCTTCCCCTACCTCTTTTCAATAAATTCGAATAAATCGAATAATTCGAATAAAACGAATAATTCGAATACGAATTCGATGAATAAGTAAACGAATAATCGAATATTCGAATAAAAATTCCCAGCCCTAAACACAATTAGATTTAATGCAAAGATGTTACATGAACGCCAGTTATGGAAAATGCAAAACAAAAATTTAATTTTGGAAACAAGTGCAAGTACCAATAATAGAATAATAATAATAAGATAGGGTTCTTCCCCACAACGGCGCGCTTGTTCACGCTTCTACATACCGAATATCCTAGCTAATGGATAAGTAATCAAGTAATAATTCTATGTATCTACTGAATGGCCAGCCAGGTCTCCAGGAAGAAAAATTTGTAATAAAAATGTGATTTCAGTTTTTTGATATCTTTGAACGTCAAAAAAATATATATATTTCTCATAATTTCGAATTTTTTCACCAATCTCAGGATCTGGGGAATTTTGAATTTCCTTTTTTAAGTCTTTTTACATAAAATTACACAACTTTACCCCCATATTCATCATTCATTCATCATAGTTTGGTATCTCTTACCGTTGCCGAGATCCCTATAGTGATATACTACTTTGAATAACCCTGTATACGTCAACAATTTGACTATGATAGTACGAATAATTTTTAACTGGAATCGAAATCGAACACTGGTTTATTAGCGTAGCAACCCACGACCCACGATAATTTTGAATGTTTTAAAATATCAAAATATTAAAAAAGTGCAAAAATACGACATTGTACCAAGTATGTCACTAAAAGTAAAAGACATCTCCAGCTATAAAATTTTCACGATTCGCCTAATGCGTAGGACGTATAGGTATAAGTTTTTGATTTATGACATAATTTAAATAATATGAAGAATTATTAACAAATAGATAAGAATAAAAGTAATTTGAAAAGAAAGTAGTTAGATTATCGTGCTTGACGTGCATTTCCATATTTTCACAATAATTATCCACTATGCTGCAAATCTGCCCTAATTGGGACCTTTTAACCCTATAAAGTTAAAAGTATAAAAATATAAAAGTAAAATTCGTGATCTAAAATACAAAGGATAGTTCATAAACTGTATGCAAAAGTACGTGCACAGTGCTAAGCATGACCTGTATACATCACTTTGTCACTCTAAAGTCACGATATCTCTTTATCTACTTAAACGTATATCCATTAAAGTATGTTTATTGTACAGGGCAAAATCTTTAATTTTAACAACGTTATTAATTTGAGGAAGATTGCTTTCGTATATTTTTCTCTCAAGACGGTGGCAAATAAGCTCCTTAATTGACGGCCGAGAAAATGACTCCGGCGAGCGAATATTCGAGCACATTATTATTTAACAATTTAACCATAAGAAATCGCTAGCTCATAGCAATTTGGCTTGTTTAATAAAATGTGCAATCACTTTATAAATAGCTATGCAATTAATTATTTTTATAACTGCAAGGCTAAGGAATCTGCACTAAATTATTTTATATTCTACTCATTATTTTAGATTTATAAATTTCCAACGTACGATAATAGTTCTTTATATTTAATAAACAATAAAATTATTGTTTATATTTTAACAAAGTTATTAAATAATGAAGCACATCAAAGTAGTTGTGTATTAAAACCTGCAGGGATATTTACTAATATACCATCACTTGTCCCGTGGTTATTTAACATTAATTTTCCGTGTGCAACATCCAACTCTGTTGCCCTTGACTTTCCTTCGTATACCTCGTTTTATTTTCTCCATATAAACTTCATTTAAATATATCATTTATTTTTCATTAAAAACTTTTCTTTTTCTAATACAACCAAATTCAATACTTGTTTTGCTTTAAGCGAGTAATATGCATTAAATAGGTATGTGAATATTATCTATTTTTATTTACGTACCCTGTATACAGTCTGTACCTATAAATCGTGTAGGTATGCTAGGGGATTTATACATTGTTCACCGACAAGATGCCACTAAGCCACTCCCTACAAATTTCTGTCAAATAAGGTTGACGCATGTCAATTCTTGTGTGAGTGTTGTAAACCGATTTTTCAAAATTCTACTAATAGAAAACTTCTATTAAAATCTCACGCGCTTTTTGTGGGAGTGGCTAAGCTGCATCTTGTCGGTGAATAGTGTATAGTAATTCTCAACGATGTTAGGTTTTATATTCATAACACGAACTTTTCTTGAGATATTGACGTTTTTATGGCTATGAAACCAAATAGTAGTATCATTTTTAGTATTTACATTTCACGAAGAACCCAAATGTGAAAATTATATTGGGTGTTCCATTTAAAAAACACAAATTTATACCGATACCTTTTTGTGAATCACAATTTTAAAATATATGTCCAAAGATCATGTATTACCATGACAAAATTAGTTTTGATATCTGTAATAGTTAAAGAACAATCCTCCCTCCGTCCACAAAGTAACCACCCACCTTGTAGGAATGTATTTTAAGTTGGTTAGGTTCCAGGCATAGGTACTGTATAGTACATTGTTGGTTTATTATATTATGTAGTTTGTTATGGCAAAGGGGTGCCACTTTTATGTTCATGTATTGCTAAACAAGTTTAACTTGATGAGCGGTAGGGATACGTTTGCGCAGATTTGGCCATACCCCTTAATTAATTTAAATACGTTTACTACAACTACTAAATAAATGGTAGCTGACTCGTCAGCCATTTTGTTGCAACCGGTATTGTACAGCCAAAATATAGGGTCTTCGTCCTAAACAAGTCGATTTTAAAATTGCTTCAAAATTGCAAAGTAGGTCAAAATTTTGAAATAGATTTTCTCAAAAACTGGTCCGGCCGATTTATACAGATTTGGATATATTATAGACAACGTGATTCTCTATCTAACTCAAAATTTTTAAAGACTTGTATGATGCGGATTCACAGTTATGATTTTTTGAATGTCAAAATTTCAATAATCTCTAATTTCTTTTGTAATACAAATTAAAACTTTAAATTGGATATTTATATCAATCTCATAAATATCTATTATTTGACACTATTTTCGGTAACCAAAACGCTTCCGGTTAAACCGGAAATTTCAAAAATATTAAAATTTTTAGAAACACCCTGTATATTTTTCAATATTTTGAAAGATCGTAAGATTAGCTAATACTCGATACCAAACACTTTATATTTTGATTTCCGGTTTAACCGGAAATGGAATCAAATTTCTTAATTTAAATGGAACAGCTTGTATATTTTTAAATATTTTGAAAGCTCCTAAAATTTGCTTTCTGACCATATAAAGCAATGTATATTTTGGACTTCAATTTATGCCAAATTAAAAAAAAATTGAATTAGTATTTAAGACTAAAAATTCTGCTTACACGCATAAGTCCTAGGTTTGATCCCGGACAAAACCAATTTGTTTTTTGAATTTTGTTTTGAATTTTTTTTAATATCATGTAATTTATATAATGTAATAATAACATAATAATAAAAGCAATGGATGTGGCCATACGAAGAACTTTTTCCTGTCCGTCAAATATTATAATTTTTTTTATTAAAATTTAATTTGATATCTTTAAATGAAATACATTCAAGAAAATTTTAAACTATAAACTTTTAAAGAAATGCACACAAAAATACAACAGGAAAAAGTTCCTCGTATGGCCACATCCGTTGTTTTTGATATTCCTGTCGGAAAAGAAAATATTTCCATTATTCCTGACTATACTATTAGATCCCTTTCCTGCCTTACGACCTTTACTAATACGTTGTGGTAATCGTCTTCTTGTAAATCACTACTACATAAGCCTATTTTAAATTTCGGTAGAGTTCAAGTGTTCTCAAAGACCCAAGCTAGATAATTTCTTTACTTTCAGAGACTTTGAAGAATATACCTACATATTCTCACAATGAAATTAGCATTTGAACCATATCTAATAGTTGTTGATACCTCAAAAGCACCCAGCGAACTACAGATGGAATTATTTGAGCGTCATGGTAATTTTATAAAGTATCTATGTATTTAATACAAAGAAAAATCGTGTTGAATGTGGAAAAATGCAATAGGGTATTTTCCAATTTTTAAAATATCGATTATTCCTGCGTTATTGCATAGCAAAGTCGATTATCAATGACTTGGGCACACTAAAAATATGTTAATCAAAAAAGTTTAATCAAAAACTGCTTTAGAATAAGTATTAAATGGTACAGTTTCAAAGTGAAAATTAAAACGGAAGTGACGTCACGAGTCATACACATCACGTTTGTTGCTAAGTTACATGTATTAAATGTCAGTTAATGTGTAATTAAGGTTTAAATAAGTTGGAGCTCATTATAGTTCAGTTTCTATAGACGAAAACGCACTACAAGATCGGAAAAATAGAAGAACGGGTAAACATCGGCGCATGGTCTTTTTGAAAGCCTATTCTTTAAAAATCAAAAATGTTTACCATTTTTTAGTGGCCGCTTCATTGAAAAAATTGAGGTCGAAGATTTAAAAGTTCGATTTTTCAAAACATCTCTGGAAATATTGATCGTATAAAAAAAAAGTTTAATTATTTTTTACAGAAGAGGATACTTAGAGAAGAAAAGGTCTTATGACTTTTTTTCGTAGGATGAATAGTTTTAGTAGAAAACGGAATGAAACTGGGTTTTGATTGTGGGAATCAACTCGTGCGCGTGAAGCTTCAATATTTAGAAATGTCATAAACGCTTCTTCGTAAAAAGTGTCAAAGCTCTCTCAAAAATGAACATACGAACAAATTTAAAAATTCATTTTAAAGAAGAAAGCGTAAGCTTTCAGATTCACTAATTCATCATTTGCAGACATTACTCCTGACTGCTGGAATATGAGTTTATAGATGTCGTTCCCCTGTTTTATACTTAAAATGTTTCTTTATTGTTAAAAATGGATCAAAGTGAATAATTCTTGTGGGATTATACTCTTAATACTATACACTATCATTAAATAATAGTGAAAACCGCCTTTGGTGCTTTGGTTTATTAGTTTTAAAAGCGAGCACTTTGAAATTTGGCAATTTTTAATAGTTTGGAATTAAAGCAAGAAATTTCAAGACAAAAACTAAAATGCAATATGAAGCTTAAAATATGTATTATTTGTTAATTAGGAGTAAATTTGGCGAAATTATCTTTCATTTTAATTAAAATTTTCTGCTTTAATTCGAAACTATTAAAAATTGCCAAATTTCAAGGTGCTCGCTTTTAAAACTAATAAACCAAAGCACCAAAGGCGGTTTTCACTATTATTTAATGATAGTGTATAGTATTAAGAGTATAATCCCACAAGAATTATTCACTTTGATCCATTTTTAACAATAAAAAAACATTTTAAGTATAATACAGGGGAACGACATCTTCAAGCTCATATTCCAGCAGTTAGGAGTAATGTCTGCAAATGATGAATTAGTGAATCTGAAAGCTTACGCTTTCTTCTTTAAAATGAATTTTTAAATTTGTTCGTATGTTCATTTTTGAGAGAGCTTTGACACTTTTTACGAAGAAGCGTTTATGACATTTCTAAATATTGAAGCTTCACGTGCACGAGTTGATTCCCACAATCAAAACCCAGTTTCATTCCGTTTTCTACTAAAACTATTCATCCTACGAAAAAAAGTCATAAGACCTTTTCTTCTCTAAGTATCCTCTTCTGTAAAAAATAATTAAACTTTTTTTTTATACGATCAATATTTCCAGAGATGTTTTGAAAAATCGAACTTTTAAATCTTCGACCTCAATTTTTTCAATGAAGCGGCCACTAAAAAATGGTAAACATTTTTGATTTTTAAAGAATAGGCTTTCAAAAAGACCATGCGCCGATGTTTACCCGTTCTTCTATTATTCCAAGGTTCAAATCGCTAATCACTGGACTATTAGTTGAATATTGACGAATATTGACAGCAACGACTCGTGACGTCATGCCGCTTTTATGCGGGAAAGTTTATAGTTTGAATTTCAAATAATTTTTTTGGCAAAACCTATAGTCGCAATCCATATATTTAAAACGCGAAGCCTTTTCTTGATATACAGGGTGAGTCGGGAGGATCGCACCAAACGCCAGGGGTGTATCTTACACGTAAATATAAGACGAAAAAACCCAAAAGTTGTAGTCCGATTTTTATTTGTTTTCAAGATACAGCGTTTTCACAAAATAACTTGCAACCATCTTGCAGTTGTGCTGATACTGCATGCGTATTTTACTGTTTGGGGGAACATCATCTAACAGTCCTTGTAAATCATTTTATAAGAATTCCAAATATTTATCTCGTTTTAGGCGAAACTATAGACGATATCACATCACACTTTTCCGAAAAACGATGCTGAAAATTTGTTTCGACTTTTATGTGAGGATTTTCGTCGGACCATAAGTGGGAGTTGCGGGTATTGTTAATGTCATCATGGGTGAATGTGGTTTCATCGTTATACAGTATATTCTTCTAAGTTAATCAAATTAATTTATCAAATATTTCAACTTTTAAGACGCTGTAACTCGAATACCAATAAAAATCGGACTACAACTTTTGGGTTTTTTCGTCTCATATTTACGTGTAAAATATAGTCCTGGCGTTTCGTACATTGAACAACAAACAATCATCGATGTAGGTAGTAAGTTCGTCGAATCTCGACGGAGGTGACCCGCCAGTTTTTCTTTAATGTGGTTTTGTGATTACGTTATTTATCAATAAGGTAACTTTCTAGATACATTTTAAAAAATTGGAAAATACCCTATTAAATATCGATGTTTACATCAACTCATGCTCATTGACTGGCGACAGCTTTCTTGGTTTGAAACTATAAGTACCTACTTACTGTTGGGAATTATTTTTTTCATATCTCACATTTAAGGACTATGGTATAAGACTTTCAGAAAACCAACTCGAGTTACGTAGGTATCTATTATTAAGCTAGAATTTAATATCAAATTAAATTAGGTATAACAAAGTCCTGGAATATGATCGAGTTCCGAGGACTACGTAGACTACAGCAAGAAAAATTGACTGTCTATGTAAAAGTGGTTCCCTAGTCGTGCTATAGAGAAGGCCTTGCAGTCGGGGAAACAATACTTCGCATCCCCTGTATTTAATGTTTTTAGAGGTAACTTATTGAAAAATTTTACTTCGCTCCTTAAACATATGCAACCAAACGTACAATAAAACAATTAACAGTATTAGAGTATTGCGGTTATGACTGCGGTATTTGCTGGGTTCACAAAGCATTATTTATATTATACGATCTATATTGATGTAACAAGGGGCACATATAAAAAGAAACATCCCTTCCTCAACCTCAAGTACAGGCGTTATTTTTAAGTCTGCAAGATGCATCATCTTATTTTAGACCAGGTAGCTACATTTATTATAAAAATTACAGAATTGTAAATTAATATTTCAGTAAATGTTGGTAGATTTCACGATAGTGACCCACATGAAGCTCAATTTAACATGTGACTCCAAAAGAAAAATATTTTAAGATACCTACTAACTATTTATACAAATCAGAACGGCCAATCGGGATATTTATGAAGTTGTATAAAAATTAAATTTTGTGCAAAATACAACTACAGTTTAAGAAAAAAATATTATGTTAAGATTTTAGATGCAAGTAATTTAACCAACTTCGCTATAAAATAAGAAGTGGTTAGAAATAATCCAGGACAGGTTCTAGAATATAAGGTTGCAGAACCTGTGGAAATGTATGGGTCAAGGTTGTCGATTCCATTGCCAAAAGTACAAAGTGAACTTCATACGTGTGTTGATTGATTTTTTTAATAATTAAATTATAAGCACACAATTTTCTTTTTTAATTATATGTAGATGGGTTATACGAAAAACATCCAAAACTAGTTCTGGAGCGTATGGTTTATTGCAATAAAAAGGTTGGCACCATGTCAAACTTTTAATAAGGAGTTTCCATATGTGTACAGCAGTTTTATGGTAACTTGATTTTATTATTTAGTTTTTATAATGATTGTTCTTAAGACGAGTCCGTCTGAAAGTTCGTGGACCCAGTGGCGGCGCTACCTATTTTTGCGTCCCCCCGCAAATTTAAAATATTTTGCTCCCCAAATACCAAAAATATAATAAAAAAATGATTTTGGCCAAGAAACTAAGATCAAAAAAAGGATGTGCTGTCAATTAATTTGTGGAAAGCTGTAAACTGCTTTAATCTCTTTATTTACATGTAAAAAGAGTAAAGTATCGTTTTTAACCACTTAACGTAACGTAACTTAACGTAAGAACTTAATTAAGGAAAGTTAAAATGCATTGAGTATATGTATTCGTTCAGAATCAAATTAACGTAGCGTAAGGAACTTAACGTAACATAAAGCTAAACCAACTTCCAATTGGTGCAACCAGTTTGCACCAATTTTCTGCTTGCGTTCCAGGGGGGAATGGCACAAAAATGGCCTCGCAATTTTTGCACTTTTTTCATTTTTTCGCGAACCGGCGCGGCGCTCTTAAAATATTGGCGCCCTTAAAATATTGGCGCCCTATGTGCCGCCACTGCGTGGACCTTTCCTTAGAAGGCGAAAACAAACCACAGATAGGACTTAGTATAGTAGCTTCCCTAAATCCCTAAAGTGCCAATGTTTTTCCATTGTTTCCCAAAGTATCCGAGCTTATGTTCCGTATTTTCAGATAAACAACCTGCCGACGAAAAAAATTTTTGAGAGACACACTCTCATAAAACCTAACTACACATTTTAATTTTTGCAATATCCATATAATAGTGTCTCAATCTTCCATGCACATGCACATACCATTAGAACATTCAGTACAAAATAAGTGCATTTGAATAATAAAAGATGGCTTCCGATTTTTGAGTTGCAACAAACAAAAACTTATCGTAAGACATTGTTTTAGTATTAAAGCTACATGGAAGAATGGGTGTTAATAAAAAAACGAAAATGAAAACAGAGCGTATAACGCCTAAAGATTGTAATGTAATGTAGTAGAGTGTATGGAATATTTTGTTTTATTCTGCAAGCAAGTCTGGACAATAAATAGTATTTTTATTATATCGATTTTATGGTCTCTTTATTTTGTCTCGCGTTCTTTCGCGTCTGTACTGGTGACATCTGAATAGCAACAATGACCAAGGACGATCGTTTATAACAGAGCAAGCCTGTAGCAACTACAAGAATTTAAAACACTATTTTCAGAGAAGGTAAAGTCATTCACAACGACAGCAATTGTGCAATAAAATGAGTTTAAGTTGTTTTTCACATTTTCGCAGAGTGACGATTAAATTTTTTAAATTTCGAGTAAAGAAGAAATTTCTTATTAAAGTTGGCTATTGTAATATTATTTTAATAAAGTAGCGACTAAAGTAATTTATCTAACACAGCGGTTACAACTAATGTCAATACTAATAGCTTGTGGTATTCTGGTATTACCTTTGCAATGAAAGAATGATGTTTTATTCATAAAGTATTAACTTAAAAAAAAGACTACCGTAAAACTGATTATTAAAAACAAATTGTATGTAGATCTTATTACAAAAGTGTCTTACAATAATGTTGTTACAAATTACCACTTAAATTTGTTCCGCTCGTTATATTTTCAAAGGCCCTTCCCTAATAAATAAATAAAAATGTTCATAAATTGGAAGATATTTGAAAAATTTAGATTTCTCTTTACTATAATATGTGTGTCTAAAACGGTTTACAGTACCAGAAAGTTCTTGAATGGCGGATTATCCTTCATAAAGCTGTGCTACTAGGCCATGGCTGATAGAAGCGGCTCCTTTGAAGGCAGTCACATTGCAAAAAAATTTTAAAATGTGTAAGAAACCGCTAGTTGCGATTATTAGTTAAAATGTTACTTAAAGAGTGGAAGTCTGGAGGATTTTAGATCATGCATCATTATTGAAGATACCACCCCGAAAACTTGCTTGTCTGGTGGTTCTTATTTTGTCAAAGATTCAGCCTAAGGTATTCAAGAGTTAACATTGAAGAATACACATAGCACAATAGACACAAGAGCGAATGCATCATCCGATAGACCGAATATCGAACCGACAGACTTACAAACTAGTTGACGAGCGTATGAAAATACATGTACGGATAGAAAAACTAAATTTCATCAAACAGCTTAGAGCTTATGCTGAGGAATGATACGGTACCTACGTATTCAGTGTAATGAAGATGGCTTGTTCGAAACCACGTTTAGACCCTAGTGGGACTTTTGGAGTGAAGTTGCAAGACCTTTGGGTCGTCTAACAAAGACCCTCAGATAGGCTGACTAAGACCATCTTAAGATTTCGTGAGACATGCGGATGGAAACCACACTCAAGATTTTCCAAGACGTAAAGACGTAAAAATTAGGAATAAGCTCAGGATCAGAATTAAAGCCTAACTCAAAAAAAAAGGTAAAGGAAAGTCCTGGCACTAACTGATCAAACATCTCTGTCCAAAATTATAGCTAAAGAAGAATTGAGGTAACTAACTCTGATGTAGGTGCCGTTTGAACTATTGATTCGTGTATATGTGATAAGACTGAAAGAGATCTATTTTACTCTCTAAGTCACACAAATCAACAGAGGCGTGGTTACTAATGATAAAAGGTGCCCTTGAAGCTTGCCCTGGAAAGTTCTAAGCCTGTTCTAACCATAGCTTGCTAAGGATTTTGCAATAAGAATAAAACGATAAGTTAACCGCTAATTAAATAATTATTTAATTATAATTAATTAAAATAAAGACATTGATATAGAGAAAACTTACATTCTTAGAAGAGCTTACAGTGGTCAACAGATTTATACAAACCCAGATGAGAGAAAACCCTGATTTTAGCTATTCATCTTCCTTTGAAGTTTTTTGAGCATGCCCTGACAACACAATCTGGCTACGAGCCTGCCGATCGATATTATTACTTATGAGCTTATGACCAAATAATGAGCTCGAGTCAAAATGAGCTCTAGAGATTCATTAACAATAAGTTATAAAATATATTTATAAGACCTAATGCGACCGCTGTAAGGTTAAGAGCACTCAATATGCTAAGACCGAGATTATAATCTAGAGACATAAGAGCCTTCTTAGTTATATTTTGGTAATCCAAATTTTTTATTTTGCACCAAAAACATAAATCCAGGAAGTTTAGATCTGGCTGAAGAGCAGGATAACCTCTTAGTCTTCGACAAGCCACCATTTATTCATAGATTGGGAAAAATATCAAAATATTTTTTTAATATCTATTATATGAAATTATATGAGAAATATATTATAACACTATATTATAATATCATAATATAATATATTATATGAAATATAAAAATCTAAAAATGCTAAGCACCCTATATTTATATCCTTTTACCACTGAGACTTTTTTAGAAATTTTGAAATTACTGGATACGGTGAACTAAAATGAATAATGGAAGTCACATAAAATAAAAATACGAGAAGTAAAAAGAATAAGAGAGAATGAAAATTACCATCAATAACAGTACTTACCTAACAAGTATAATATGTACATACAACAAAAAACCATACATTTTAATCTCATCTTTCTTTAAAAACAAGAAATGGTCATTTTAGTTAGATACGAAACAATAAACATGACAGTAAAGCAAGGTCATTCATATTTACTTTAGCATTTTTCAAAAAGGTAACCGTCTATAAAAATGTCCTTATAACTGACATATACCTATTGAATTCTGGACTTTGATGGAAATCGATTGACTCGTAATTGATAATTAGAATTCTTGAACAAAATATTTACTGAAGATACTCCAAGAATCATAGTATTAAATATAATGGTTCGCAAAAAATATAGGTACATTAAAGGTATTAATGACGTTAATTTTTTTTTAATTTAACAAGAACCGGTACAGTAAATACTTTTGCATTATTAAATATCTCATCTCAATTACATCATCGTTTTAAGAATATTTGTATCTTATAATTGAAGTACCAGATACAGACTTGATGCTGCTCTGTATTGAGTTGGACCAAAAGTCTGGAAGCAATTTTATGTTTTCTCATTGGAATTCGTTTTAGAAAAAATAAACACCCCTTAGCTCTATCAGGGCGAGTTTTTCAATCATTGTTTAAACTAAGTCCCAGCTGAACGAAGTTACGGCGCATGAGCTGGAACTTAGTTTAAACGATGATTGAAAAACCGGCACTCAAGGGTGCAAATTCGTTCCAAATTCCGAGTGCAAGAAAGAAGTATACATATAACTACACAATGGTGTAGGACTCTTTGAAAGTAGTGTCTCAGAGTAGGGTTTTATTTTGATCTGTTTTTGCATAGTCATACGAGTAGGTAGATTGTATAGTTCCAACTTCTATCTACCGATTTTGACTTTATAATCCTTTTGTAACCTTCACAAAAGAAAAATATGTCACAAAAGGAAACAAATTACCAAAGGTGTAAAATGATTTTTAATTTATCTGTAAAAATGCTATTCTTGAAGCAGGGTCGTATTTTTTTCTAGTAAATATTAAGTATGCATCAACCTTAACAAAATTTACCTGAATTTGCTATTTTAAGTTTTTATACTAGAGAGAAATAGCACCCCTGTTTCACGCCACGGGAGTTCGGTCAGGTAGGTTCAATTTCTTTTACTATTGTTAGTGTGTTTTCTGTTGTTGAATATTTAAAAACCCTTTTGTATAAGAATTATAAAGTCAAATCGAAAAAGCCCAGGTCTTACTATATAGTTTGCGCGTTTATATATGGTTTTTTTGGCTTCTATAAAGTTAACTTTTGCTCATCAGCTTATGTCAATACACAATAGCCATCGTAAATCATAGGCAAGCATCCGTTGTACTACGACGATTTACGATGGCTATTGTGTATTGACATAAGCTGATGAGCAAAAGTTAACTTTATAGAAGCCAAAAAAACCATATATAAACGCGCAAACTATACAACAACTTGAGACTTTCTTGGTACATTAGATCAAATGAAAATAGCCGTAACACCTTTGGTATGGTAATACCAGTACCCGTACAAAGATCACTAAATAGAGGTTTAACATCAGAATTTAAGGGTAATTTTACATGCAATTTAGCTTGAAGATCAAGATCCTTGAAAAAATATTACTATAGATATACAGAAAATCGGTAAATGAAAGGTCACTAAATAGAGGTTTGATGAGAACTTAAGGAATAATTTTGAGGGAGGAGGTACTTGAAATTTTCCAACTATGAGCCTCTAAAATGCCAACTATTTTTTCAAAAACTTTTCACCCCCCAAGCGCCGCAGGCAATTTTTTTTTAATTTTCACGGTCAAAAGAGCTTAGATCAACTTAAGTAATTTTTAAAAATTTCTGTACTCTGAAAATAAGGCAATTGTTTATATCGAAAAAAACTTTATATAATAATAATTTATTTATTTGACCGATAATTGTTTTAGGCTTGTATTGTTCATAAAATCACAAAAATAAAATATTTATAATTTTTACATGTTCACCTTATTAAACAAGAGGACATATTTTACAATTTACAAAAGAGTCCGCTCGTTCGGGCCCCTGAAACTCACGACATGTCACAAGAAACGACAAACTATTGGCCAGTATAAACACAGAAAGAAATTTAAGAGCATAAGTATTCCCTGTAAGCAAATTTTTATCACGTCCAGATAAAATGCTAAAAGATTAATTATTAAGTTAAAGAAAGCCGAGCGCTGATAAGACTTCCTGAGTGATCCAGTTACCGTGCCGCGCCGGGTTATGTATAAATAAAAATATCTCTTTTGTTGAATAAAATAACATATTTTTTTCAATTTTGATAGTTCGTCCCTGGGTTGGACTGTAATTAATAAACGAACAAACATGGTTTTTATGAGGTGCTATTTACATTTAATAAGAAATTAATTTTATAAACTTATTAATATACCTATAAGAAATAAGGATAATAGTAAAACCTGTATTAAAGAAACAGGTAAAAGGTTAATATTGTAAAGTAATAAATATCGAATAAAAATATTCACACTTGAATGGTGCGTGGCACGTCGAAGGCGCAGTGCGAGCACTTAAAGGTTAATATTCATAGGCAACGTTAGTTGAAAGGGTCAATAACAAAAAACCCGATTTCACAAAAATGTCCAAACACATAAGAATGATAATAAATCATGTTCATTGACTGCAGATAAACATAGTTATGTTAATATAAGATCGATCAACTGTAAATCAAGAGGTGTGGGATCAATAAAGTCAATTTACAACCCAACCTCACCGGGACATCAAATATGAACATATAGTACGTATCTAAATACCAACAAACTCTCAATATTACAAACTGGTCAAAACCTTGTCGAGTCAGAAAAACAATGCATGTAGAGTCGAACACTTGTTGAAAGTGGAATATCGATGATATATTCAAAGGACCTAGAACTTAAGCTGTTAACACGTGCCATGTTACCAATCGAACTAGACCAAGCTAACTGGACAAATAGAAATAGAAATTTGGCAAATTTACGAGCATTCGTATGAGAGATGAGTGCCACCTCTACATGTTCAAAGAAAAGAAACAAAAGTGGAATAAGAGAGGCGAACGTGGAGCCTTTGTTGGTTATCTTCACGTACTTGATGGTTAATGAAACTGAGTTGTAACTAGTCTAAGGATAAAGCAGACAGTGAATCATGCGAAGAATCATCGGGGACGGTAATTTGAGGTAAGGGGTAATCTTAAGCCTCGGGGAGCACGTAACCGTCTTCCAAGCAGATATTTACTCCATCTTAACATGTGCGCAAATGCTGTTAGATAGAGAATATCACAACCAAAGAATCCTCACAACCGGTGAGATCCGGACTAGTAACGGACTGCATCCGCAGACTGAATGCGCTAGCGGGAACAAATTTTGTCAACCTGGTATGAGTTCCAGGTCATGCCAACATACCAAGAATCGAGAAAGCGTACGATCTGACCAAAGAGGGCAGCTAAATAAGACGCATTTGGACCAGAAGCCTACCTTTGGCATTTCTTATGTAATGACAAAGAGAGAAATGAAAATGGCAAGTCACTATTCTAAAGCCCTACTGGAGAAACCCTCTAGCAAAAGAATTCGCTCTCTATTCAGTATAAGCAGAGATGAATTATTACAACTCTGGTAACGGCAATAATAACGGGCCATTGTCAGTTCAAAAAGCATTTGCATACGATGGGACTAAAAGAAGACCAACTATACAGAAGATTTGCAGAGAAACTCCAATTCATCTTCTGCTACACTGTGAGGCTTTTACAAGAAATCGTTATTGTATTCTCGGGAAAGAGATGATGCTCCAAAGAGAACTGCCTAACTTATCAATAGGGAAAATTCTGGGCTTTATCCAAAGCACAGAACACCCACAATAGAAGAGGCTTACAAAAGATCCAAGAGGTCGCGATGCAAGGAATCACTAGGGCCAGCTTCAGAAATATACTCCAATTTTTTAAAGACTACCGACACGTGACCACCTTTATATGTATAAATAAAGATGAAAACGACTTATTTCGTGAGTTTAATTAGTTAATTTAGTTAATACATTTACTGTTAATTATTATTAAATATTTATTTAGAAAATTTATAATTAAATTAATTATTTATTGAATATTTTAAAAGTCACGTGTGGGTAGTCTTTTAAAAATTTGACTATACAGTAATAATAATAATCATGCGATGAAAGGCCTGCTATGTGATTACGAGTTCTACAAGGCTGTAGACAGGGTACGCTAGGACAGGCTGGCCTACCTGGAAAGTTTTAAGCCGGTTTTAGCCAGAGCTTACTAAGGATTTCGCAATAAGAATAAAACGAGAAGTTTCTAATTTATTGATGCCGAAGAAGAAAACATTAGAAAGTCAAATTTTTGCAAACTTTAAGCAAAAAACTTCCAATCTCAGAAGAGATTACAGTGGTCAACAGATTTATACAAACCCAGAAGAGAGAAAACCCTGATTTTAACATCCAGCTTCCCTCGAAAATGTCTGCTCTGATAACGCACAGTCTGGCTACGGCTCTTGAGATCTCTCTTACTATGATGAAGCTATGGGGTCAAATTAGTCTTCAAGGTGAAAAATAGCCATAGATGAAAAAATTATGACCCTAAAGAAGAACATAGTGTGGCAGATACCACATCCAACTTGCAGTTCGGCAACTGACAGACGGATGGGATTATAGAGTTTTAATGCTTATTAAAGACATTTGACCATCCCTGTATATAAATTTATATATTTACTTTAAAATATTTACTTAGGTATAATAAAATATGCATTAATGTTTAATAATATTTAAAGATAAATTATTTTATTTATTATTATGTGGTTCATTTATCAATGCACTGAAATAGCATAGCAAAATGGTATAATTTTATATTATTACTCAAGGTATTTAAAATTGTATGAATGCAAGCAGTTAATAAGATAAATTATAAGTAAACGTAGTGAGAACTTACAAGTGCCTTAACACAAGATTTAAATATAATTACCGCTTTACTCCTTAATGCGTTTGACAACTTTAATCAATTAATGTCATAAATAATTACCTAATTTTTTCACAATTTTTCTTAAATAATAAAACGAGAACTTAACATAATTATGCAAAAATTGTTTGTTTTAAACCTCATTATTTAATAATTAATTAAATTCCAACTCACAACTCGTCGGAGTATAAAATACGTTTTAAAACAATGAGGAACTGATCAATATGCATTTTGATAGAAATTTAGATGAGTTGAAAGTTGAAATCATGACATAAAGATTCAATTTATTTGTACTTTATGGTAAAAAAGAAGAACTAAAAGTAGAGCACTTCATTAGTTGTAAATGCATTTTCTATACGTATACTCTAAACCTACATTGATGATTATGATTAACGATCTAGTTCGATTAAAATCTGAATAATTATGTGCAAGACTAATGTTATACTGAACGTAAAATGTATTTTATTTACTTTCGCAATTATTTTAACATGGTGTTTGTTTATAGCATAATAAATAATTCTCTTCTAAAAAGTTTTTTTTGCTAATTTTAACATCTCTTTACGGCCAAAGGAAGCTTAATTAACGACGGCGAACGCTCCACTTGATTTCCACCTAGTCACGAAAAACCAATTGAAAGCGTTTGAGCTTGAAATTTTAAATTGTAGCCTTGCAAAACTACTAGCGCAAAACTTTTTTAAAGGTGGGGAAGAAAATACAAGTAAAAATATTATTTGGATCCCGTTCCACAGAGGATGTACAACAGAAAAAAAAAGGCAGTTGAACTTGTTATAAGAGAACTAGACAATTCAGGACGTCGACTTGGTCCTTGAAACAAAACACTAATCTTTTCCAGCTACTAGATACAGCTAAGCCACTTCCAAAAAAAGCGCGGTATTTGAATAGAATTTTTCTATTGGTTGAATTTTGAAAATACGGTTTTTATAACAATCACACAAAAATTGTCGTGTGTCAAACTTATTTGCCAAAAATTTGAGGGGGGTGGCTTAGCTGCATCTGGTTGCAGAACAGAGAACAGTATTGCAAAATGTCCGCATGGTATAAAAGTGTAAGCTCTTGCAAAATTTATTAAATAGGTACTGCAAGATCAAGTTCAGTATCAAACATGGGAAAAAAATAATGATATTTCGACTAAGGCTTCACTTGCGAAATTTCTCGCAAGAAATGGGTATTTCTCGCCTCACCTCATAAAATTATATTTCAGTCTCACCTCGCGTTCTCGCATTGCCGAATTTTTGAAATCGTAATCTCGCCTCGCAAACCTACCCATGTCATTTCTTATCGATATGACTAAAGCCGAATTGTATCAGTTACCCTTAACTATTAACGTTGATTGAAGGAATTTTAGAAGATACGCAAGCTTATGGAAGAAAATGTCCCGTACGATAGGTTGACCTTGTGGCGATGGTGCTCTGTCATTGGAGCATCTAGACCCAAACTGCTAGTTTGTAGGCAGCGGGGAGAACAAACTTTTAAATATTGGTAGGAAAATAGGCACACATTTTAACTAAGCGATGCGTATCTTCATAAAACTCCTTCAATCAACGCTATTACTATTAACTATAATCTTTTGTTAAGTGTCGGATTTTCCGTTGACAGATATTTAAGCTTGGCTTGAGTTCATATTATGCACACGTAAATATTAAGCCAGGTTTAGCTCTAAGTTGAACTACAGGCGTATTGTAAACGTTCATTTTTTAGAGATTGCCTGGGCGGAGCCAATGCGCTCCATCTGTACTATCTAAGATATAGGCTCTTCCTAAGCAACTCTAAAAATTAAACCTCTACCACCTAAGTTCAAAGGAAGTTTATGGTAACCTGTAGTTCAATCATGTAAATGTATTGAACTCTGTTACCATGAATCTAATTTGGTACAAACCGTCCTTAGTCCTTAGTCCTTAGACAGTGGTGTGACTATAATGGTTCTGAGGCAATTTTTTGCGATGCGATAATGCGAGATTCTCGAAGGTTTGCGAGATTGGCGTGAAGCCTTAATTTCGACCTTCTCAAAACTAAGCTAAAAAGATATAAAATAAACTTGAACCTGTGAGGATTTCTAGACGATTGCTAAGAGCTAAAATGGTCTTTAGCAATCCAGGGTCGATGGTTTATCTCGTCTTTCAAAATAGGGTCGAGTTGTATCCCGAGCAGGTAAAATAAGACGGTAAGGAAAAAGTTTGGGGTCGAGATGTATCCCAGGTAGGCTTTACATAGCGTTTCTCTGGAACAACATTGCCACCATTTTATATTGTTGTTTACCATTTTCTGAAAAGAAAATTTATAGTGTTCGATTACCAAAAGACTTTTGAACTTATCATTTCTAAACTTGCGATGAAAAATATAATAATATAAAAGAACCCCGCACTTTTTATATGGAAAAACAGTTTCAGTCAAATTTCATGAAATTCTGGTAAGTTGTAGATCTTGACCTTCTGAACAAAAGTCTCCATGAGCAAAAAGTTCTTAGACCTCGTCCTTCTGAGATAGAGCCCGCCACAGTCGTCAGGATAGTTTACCTAACGCCCTCTAGCGGCTATACCGAAACTAATGTGTTAATAAAATAAGACTTGTTGTTTTATGCGAACCCCCAAAGTTTCAACTAAATCGGTCTAGGGGTTTGGGCGTTTGCGACTAAAAACAATGTTCTCTGTAGGACTCATTTTTCGCCCCCGTTAAAACCCTTAAAAATCAGATTTTAGCAAAACAAAAAAATATGGGTCACTTTATTTTTAAAGCTTTCTTGGTTGACACCATAATTTATCTTCACCCTGTAAAATGTATATTTCCCAATGTTCTGAGTAACAAAAAATATGCATCATTTGGCTATTTTCCATCGATTTCAACTACTTTGTTGACCCATATCTCAGAAGGTTGAGGTTTTAGGTATTTTTGCCCATCCCATAGAGACTTTTGTTTAGGAGGTCAAGATCTACAACTTACCAAAATTTTATGAAATTTAACTGCAACCGTTTTTTCATATAAAAAGTGCGGGGTAATACGAATTACTAGCTCTAGTCCAACACGTCACGCACTCGATATACTTTGGGATACAAGTCGATCCCTTTAAAAATTACCCGTTTCACCCGGGATACAACTCGGATCCGGCGGGCTTCTGCAGTAAAGTTTGAAAAAAAACTAAAACAAATAATTTCTGCTGCTATGGTAACGACGTCGAATCGTGGATCGTAGTAAACACAATAATAAACAAAAGTGTTCTTCATTTTGTTTTTTTCATACTACTGAGCCTTCTAGATACAACTGTACTATGATGGCTGTGCTTATAAACAGTTTTACTAAATTCCCATTTACGAAAATGGATAAATAGGTACATGGTTGTATAAAAATTAAAACATAAATAAGCAATTAAAGTGAAATCAGTTATAAAGTGTATATTAAAATAGTAGAACATACTTGGAAATTTACATCTACTTCCAATTCCTGAATATTTATTGAAACATAATTGTATTTTCGCCTTATTAGGAAACATAATGTAATACAAAATGTTGGTATTCTAATGCTTTGTGTCTGTGACTAATCATAACAAATGATTGAACTTATTAAAAAAAGTAGAGAAATTTAAAATATTCTTTGTTAACAAAGTTAAGTAATAAAATTTATGTACACTTACTTAAAATGAGGGATTATGTACATATTTGCAACGATAATTAAAATTATTGAATTCCATTCCATAGCTTATGTTTGTATAATTCTTTAACCTTATCAACCCTCATTAATTTTTTAAATATGTCTACTTATGATGGATGTACAATAATTTGTGATACATGGAAATAAAGCATGTAAAAAATATTATTTTCCTGACTGTTGGCTCTCCTAACAACTCCAAACACCCTCACCACAACGAAGTTAGTTGTAGATGTCGTCCAAAATAGAAATGAACCTGTCAATCATTTTCTAGTTCGTAACTCTTGGTGCAAAGCACGTGACACGAAGCTTCTTGAAGCTGTGACCAAAAACCATTCTACACCCCATACAATTTGTTTTAAATTTCAAAAGCTGTTACAAACTCTGCATCATCGTACAAATTGATTTCTAAATTGGCAACAAATCGCTACGGGAAAGCGTTTTCTATCTATAAATCTATTCAACTACTTCATAAAAGTAACTCTCATAAATAACCAGGGTAGGCTAACGCTTAAAAAGATAATTATGATTCAGTGGCATTAATTGTCAGTGGCTCCCGACTTCCCGAGTATGCACAGATAAATCTTAATTACAATATTAAAACTAAAAAGAGAAATGTTGTTGAGCATAGCTAGGTGGACAGTGACTTTTAGGTTTATAACAGCTACAAGGAATTCGCTGTAATATAACGCTTGCCTAAAAATTGAACTCCAATTTTGTTGATCCTGATTCCAGTTTTAATTTCGCAAATTTGTTATTAATGTACTATCATCCCTTTTGGTGTTACACCAAAAGAGAAATTTTAGAAAGTCAAAATCAGTGATTGAAGAATAGAGATAAGGATGTTAAAAATAGGGACATTTTTGGTTTTGTTTGATTAATTTTATTAGATATTATTAATAATTTCTTGCAATAAAACTGATATTTAAAATTATAAATTTAGTACCATTAAATTGACGATGATTATATAATATAGTAGGTAATAAATTATGATTGAAATCCGTTTAATGTTTTTAAAAGTGACTGCAATAAAATAATGAAGCACGAATAAGAATTTACCTATAATAATAATCTGATGATAACCGAGAGACTAATTTTTACTATTGACTTTGAACTGATATACATTTTTACAGAAACGGTAACCTCTTTTTGTTTCTTTAGACTTTGGTTTTAAAATTTAGGGGACGAATAAAGGGAATAGTTGATCGAGATAAACCCCTGAATAGCTTGGTGCTCCTCTTGAAGTAGGACAACGGAGATAAATATGATAAAATCGGATAAAATGCTTTCAACAAAAATCAACTGAGCATCAAATCAAATCAAATGTAAGTAGTTATACATAAGAGTACGAAACATTTGACATTACGACATTTTTAGATCTATTATGGAATTAGATACTCGTATGAGAAATTCTAAGGAATATGAGCCATCTTATTATCCTTTTAACCGTAAAAATTTAATCTTATAAGATGACAAATCTTTAAGAAATCGTAGAGAAAATTTTAAAATGTAAACTGACCATTAGTAAATCGTTGTAAATACAAAAAAACGCCTTACTGAAATCTAAGAGAAGTTTTACAGCCTCTTTAAATAATTTTGTAATTTCCGTTTTAACCGGAAACGTTTTTTTAAACATAAAAAACTATTTTAAAACTTTGAAGCTTGTCAGGCGAAACGAAGTTAAAATAGACATCTATTAATTGACGAGCCAAAAAAGTACTTTTGCTCCGCATGAAACATTTACCTACTTTTTCTTCGGCTTTAAAAATTAATTGAAACTAAAAATAAAGTTTGGGCTATAACTCAAAAATAAAAGAAGGTATCAGAGTTTTGATTGCACCATTGAGTTTGTCTTAAAAAGTAAATCGAGATGGCGTTATTAATTTTCTCCTTCTCTTAATTTTCTATTAAGTTATTAATTAACTCTTATATTAACTAACATAACCCATACTGACATGCATTGGAACCACATTAATAAGTTCATTCATTGATAGATTTATTTAATAAAACAGGAAAACGATGAAAAAAGTTCTAAAGCACAGATTATAAAAATTAAAACAAAGCAACTGACCTTTATTAAGAATTTAGCAGTAAACTCGAAAATTCTTTTCAAATTCCAAAAGGCACTTAGGATTAAAACAAAATAATGCGAACGGAAAGCGAACGCGATCTAAATCGAACCGATTTTAACAATGCACTAATAAATATCTAAAATAATTCCAACAAATTAAAATTTTTACAAATTCATACACGTGTGATAAGATTAAACCACGTGCGGTACAAAAGATTATTAATTTGTTTATTCTTATACAGCGTAGTACAAAATTAGGGACAGCTGTTTATGACTTCAAAATCAATCCATCAAATAAAATTAAATTTTGGGGATGGTTTATTAAATAGTTGCAGCCCTAAAAATTACATTTTGCTATAATCTGTTATTCATATATAATACCACTAGTGCTCGAAGTTATGTCGACAATTTTAAGTCTATATCACGAGTGTTTATTATGCTTGAATATTAATAACACGAGTGCGTAGCACGAGTGATATTATCAAGCTTAATCAACACGAGTGATATAGACGTAAAAATTGTCTACATAACTTCGAGAACGAGTGGTATTCGAAAGACAATTCAATGAATAAAAATTATTGTAAATAAATTAAGTGACCATTGACTTGATTTTCAAAATATTTTGTTATTTATTTTTCATCAAACGTCAAAATCGCTTTAAATACGTAAGGTCGTAGTAGAAACGTTTGTAAAAATGAGATTTGGGGATAATAGTGAGGAATATATCAATAAAACTGTTGAGAAAAGTGTTCCCATTAATAATATAATCCTATTTTTTCGAAAACCGCTCAAGGCGGTGCTCAAAAATTAACTGAAAGCAAATGGTTAATACCTAATACAAGTCATTTGGATATGTGTCCTGTAAGGTAAAACGCTCTTCTTATACTACAAATTAATAAGGTAATTACTACCGCAGTTTATCAAAGTAAATAATTATTTCAGATTATACTACAAATTTATTTTAAAAAGAGGCGCTAAGATTAAGACTGGTCGACTGTTTGCAACTCCAAACACCCTCTGGAAAAATGGGAACAAAATTACCTTCTACTTATGACCTTTTGCATCGATTTTAGTTTAAGTGACAAATAAATTATATTTTTACAACTTATATCTGCCAAATAAACTATCTGTCAGTTAATATATAAACGGTGCAAACCCCCATTAATGTTATAATGTTAAATAAAATATATTAAATACTTTTCGACATCTGCTTTGTGTGTAAATTATTTAGAATCTAAAATTTATATAAAATTTCTATTTCACACTGTAACAACCTTAAAAACTGCCTTCAAAATTAGAGGAAAGAAATCCGCTTGATTACAAACTGTCAGATTTAACTGTTCATGACTGTCCAAAATTGTCGAAATAACCACTAGTGGAATTGTCGACAATTCATACACGTGCAATTTGCGATACAGTTCACATCCATTGGTTGAGAATCAACGAATACTATCACTGGATTGGTTGATTTATGACACTTGACTTATGAATTGAATTGTTATATATAATACCACTAGTGCTCGAAGTTATGTCGACAATTTTAAGTCTATATCACGAGTGTTTATTATGCTTGAATATTAATAACACGAGTGCGTAGCACGAGTGATATTATCAAGCTTAATCAACACGAGTGATATAGACGTAAAAATTGTCTACATAACTTCGAGAACGAGTGGTATTCGAAAGACAATTCAATGAATAAAAATTATTGTTAATAAATTAAGTGACCATTGACTTTATTTTCAAAAAATATTTTGTTATTTATTTTTCGTCAAACGTCAAAATCGCTTTAAATACGTAAGGTCGTAGTAAAAATGTTTGTAAAAATGAGATTTGGGGATAATAATGAGGAAGATATCAATAAAACTGTTGAGAAAAGTGTCATTAATAATATATAATCCTATTTTTTCGAAAACCGCTCAAGGCGGTGCTCAGAAATTAACTGAAAGCAAATGGTTAATACCTAATACAAGTAATTTGGATATGTGTCCTGTAAGGTAAAACGCTCTTCTTATATACTACAAATTTATCAGGTAATTACTATCGCAGTTTATCAAAGTAAATAATTATTTCAGATTATACTACAAATTTATTTTAAAAAGAGGCGCTAAGATTAGGGCTGGTCGACTGTTTGCAACTCCAAATACCCTCTGGAAAAATGGGAACCTTGGGAACAAAATTTAAAATTACCTTCTACTTATGACCTTTTGCACCGATTTTAGTTTAAGTGACAAATAAATTATATTTTTACAACTTATGTGCATAAACTATCTGTCAGTTAATATATAAACGGTGCAAACCCCCATTAGTGTTATAATGTTAAATAAATAATATATTAAATTAATATTAAATTTTTTTCGACATCTGCCTTGTGTGTAACTTATTTAGATTCTAAAATTTATATAAAATTTCTATTTCACAACTGTAATAACCTTAAAAACTGCCCTCAAAATTAGAGGAAAGAAATCCGCTTGATTACAAACTGTCATATTTAACTGTTCTATATGACTGTCCAAAATTGTCGAAATAACCACTAGTGGAATTGTCGACAATTCATACACGTGCAATTTTCGATACAGTTCACATCCATTGGTTGAGAATCAACGAATACTATCACTTGATTGGCTGATTTATGACACTTGACATATGAATTGAATTGTCAAAAAAATTTAATTCTCTACATAGAGTAGATAGATAGCTTGTTGGTACATTTCTGAACTGAAAATAGAATATTTTACAACAAGGGCTGAAACATCAGTTTTTTTTCGTGAGATAAGAATTTAATTCATGAGCCGCCTAACGGCGAGTGAAATAATCTCTCGAACTAAAAATACTTATTTTATCTCGAGTTCTAAATGCTATTTTTTCTACGGCAATAATTAGTACAACTTATTGTTATTTTTACTAAAATTTGAATTGACATTTCAATAAAGGTTTAATAAAAAGCCAATAGATGACGCAAAAGTGACAGCAGTCTCTTAAATTAAAAAAAAATTATTAATGTTTCAATTAAAACAATTACAACAATTGTTGTATAAAGGCAAATAATACTTAATCCGAGAATTAGATTTATAATCCTTTGATATGGCAAAGTTACTCACTGCAATGTCAAAGTGGGACGTTTGTAAATAAAAATTAGAATTTAAGGTAAAGTTATTTTTGTGTTGAATTGTGAATACCTATACATCTTGTCACGCTTTGATATTTTTATTTATTAATTTATTGTGTAACGTTGCCATATCTAAAGATTATAAATCTAATTCTCGAATTAAAATATAATTTGCCTTAATGCAACCATGGTTGCTTTCTAGAGAAAAAATAACGCTATATTGGTATCGAGTAGGTAGGTGGTGTTGAAATGCTTACTTACTTATAATCCTGTCATTGAAAGCTGACTTTTATGCAGTGTTTTCATTAATTAGAAATTGTTATACTTTTTATCATCATTAGGTTACGTTCCCTTAAAGTTACTACGTATACCACTTTTAAAAAGGCTTTGCATCACTCACACAATCGCTTCTCCTCGCTGCCCTCGTGATGCGATTTTGGTGCTCGTGTTGCAATGCTTTACCTTCAGAACTAGGTACACAAACAACTATTTATAAAATATCAAAAAATAGCACTCCTACACCCTCAAATTTTAATTCATTTGAATAAATAGATTAGAGCTCATAATGTCGGATGCCCATATTGCACATGGTAGCAAATCGATCTAAGAAGTTGATTTTTATTTATCATGT
The DNA here is from genome assembly GCA_963924605.1 of Malthinus seriepunctatus. Lineage (NCBI taxonomy): Eukaryota > Metazoa > Arthropoda > Insecta > Coleoptera > Cantharidae > Malthinus > Malthinus seriepunctatus. The sequence continues at coordinate 73,404,798 of OZ004600.1, forward strand.
GGAAGACCTATCAGAAGTCGATGAATAATGTGTAAATACAAAATTTAGTTCCTCAAATTCTATGTACCTCTACCTACTGGGAATCACTATACTTATTTCTCTAGTGCTCTGCACCAACTTTCGATTTCACTGACGGTTCTTTAATGTTCAGGAGATCTGCTATGGCCGTATATTTGTTTAAATATTAAATATTCTAAGACATTACCATTTACTTAAAATCCCAAAATACCCATATTTAGTACCTTAACTTAGGAGATAAATTAATCTCCAGAAAATAGTAGGTACCTATTGTTTCAAATTCCTGTCTTTTGATAGAAACCTCTTCTATGGGGTCATTGGAAAATAAAAATCTACGAAGACGTCGTTTATAAACTCAATCGACTTAATTTCGCAATAATACAATTTCTTCAAGTCGCGTCGTGTCCATTTAATATGTCATAATTTGTAATCTCATAAACTTTCTTCATTTGAAAAAAAATGCCTACTTATTTTGTTTAATGGTGTAGTCGTACACGTACATCAAGTTGATTATTTGAGAATTGTAACATTAATAGTCTCGAATCAACAAGTAAAACTTTGTTAAAGACGTGCAGATTGTTGAGGGAAAATAAGAGATTTCTGGATGTCACGAGTTGTGGTCACGTCAGCGACCCCGACTTCTTTGGTCACTGCACGAATTATTTTCCTGTCAGGAGAATTGATTTGAAATTCGTTAAGAGTTAATACTTTTTTTTGTTAAATTTATGGAAATGTATTCGAAATATTTAAAAATTCTAATAGACGTATAGTCTTTTGTGAAATTTTTACTTTTCTTACCTACCTACCACTTTTCTTTGTTTTAGAAATTAACCTTTTTGTACCTAGAGGTAAAAAAACACAATTGAGACCAATTATAATTCATTTTTTGTTTCTTTTTTGCATTAATTATAGTACTAGAAATGGCATGTACTAGTAGTAATACATCTTTTTGCAATTGAAAACTAACGAAGCATTAACTCTTCATCATTCTATTCTTATATTCTATGCATTTGAGAAAACTATTATGACTATTTTTAGAAAATGTTGCTGTAGAATCTCTAGATACAAAACCACCCTCAAGCATTTACATTTAAATACCGGCCTTGCAGATATTAACAGTTTTGACAGGTAATAAGTACTTTACAGTATCTATCATTATTTATTTGAGATCAAATTGCAATAAAATTAGCACATAAGTTAAGAAAATAAGAACGTGATGGCGCTTAAGAGTTTATTAGGTGGGAAGAACTTTTAATGGTTATTCTTTTGTTGCATTAATGCATCGACTTTGTTCATTTATTTATTAAAGCTTTTATAAAACGTTTCTTTAGCTCTTCTCGAAGAAAATTAATTCTCTCTACCGATGATAAATGCACAGGGTTCACCAACCATGAGTCCACCCGCGGACCAAGAAACAAGTACAGCAGTTTACTATACGACTATTTCCAATTTAATTGGAATAAGTTAGATTTAAAAGATGTTTTGTCAAAAAATATGCCAAATTAAACTTATTATGGCGTTTAAATTGTAGATATTATAATTAATATCTTAAAATATTTATTTTTTTAGTAATCATTCGGATTTAGATAATGTAGAGCTAGAATTGACGAATTTCTTCCCACTACTTTCTTGTGACACTATAGACCACGCCTCTTGAGGAATAAGAAAATTAAACCCCCTACCACTTTTTGTGACGTTATAAATACAGCTTAAATAGCTAAAAGTAGAAAACTACCGCCCGATCAGTCTTTTGCCTACCATAAGCAAGATCGCCAAAAAAGTCATCCTATCCCGCCTGAGAGAAGACACAGAACACGGACACGTCATTCAGGACGAACAATATGGCTTCTCACTCCACTATCCACCTAACCGTCGAGTAGTCCTGTTCGTCGCCAAAGCATTCAACCTTAAGGACTGCGTCGCTGCCGTCTTTCTAGCTATTTCCAAGGCTTTCGATAAGGTCTGGCACCAAGGTCTACTCTTCAAGATGATTACCGCTCGATACCAACTATCGATTATCAAGTTCATCGCTTACTTCGTTGCTCGATCATCTAGGGTCAAGATCGAAGGGGGTCTATCCTCCTCCACCAGACGTATCCTCACCGGTGTCTCTCAATGTGCTACCCTGTTTCCGCACTTTTTCACCATCTTAACAAGTGATATGTCACTAACCGAAGCCACCAGTTTATATATATTTATATGCAGGTCCACCTAAAATTTTGATGACCCATCCTGTTAAATTGATAATAATAAGCAAAAATTCAGATATTTACAGCGTAATCTGAATTCCACACTAAAATATTTCATCTTGAAAAAGTTCTTTAGGCTACATATTATGTATTTGGCCCACTCAAAAGAATTTATAGCCACCAAATGCTCACCTAATTTTAGGAAGCTAGTTACGTGCCTGGCCGCACCGTCAAACATAAAAATGCAAACCAGCCAAAACAAGATCTTGAGGACCATCGTCAATGCTTCATCCGCAACAACAACCTTCAACGGGACCTACAGATGATCAGCATCCGGAATTTCATCCGAGAAGCAGCCTCCAAATTCCACGAGACAACACTGGACCACGACAACCCTGGACCACGACCAATTCCAGGATAATGGGAATACAACATAAACGAGTCTAGGCTTCAGAAGAGACCCAAATTGATTCTTGACCGAGCCTAAATCTCGTTACCACCACAGACACACTAAAGTTGATCATCAGTGACTTCTCACACTTCACACTACATAATTTATAAAATTGGAGGAATTATAGCTAAATAATTACATATAAAAAATTTTTTGACGTTTCGCCAATATTATTTGGCTTCTTCAGAATATAAAAATGTATAAATAAAAAGATTTAATATAACATTTATAATACTGATGATAAACATCAAAATGACAAATTAAAATTTTTTTTTCTTGTCAAAAAGAAATTTTTTTTTTTATACATTTTTATATTCTGAAGAAGCCAAATAATATTGGCGAAACGTCAAAAAAATTTTTATATGTAATTATTTAGCTATAATTCCTCCAATTTTATAAATTATATAAAAAAAACTGCTAAAACCTAAATTTATAAAAAACTTCACACTACAACACATTTAATCAACGTTTTTTCTTTTTCAGATCCGACCGATGAAGAAGGTATTGAGCCGAGTCCAGGTACTCCAATAGCCCATTCAAGATTCCAGAAATAGAGAAGGCGATGAGCAGATCGGAGAGTGGAAATATATGCCAAAATATAAGAGTCAAAAAGATACTCGAAAAGCAATACTAGATTTCGGAATAAGAGTATTGGAGTATAAATTGTAGAGGATTCAGTAACAACTCACAAGCTACTAATGCTTATATATTGCATAAACATATTTGCTTCTTAGCTCTTTGTGCTTTTTTTGTCACCATCAATGTTTACTGCTAGACTTGAAACGACCACACGTTCATTTACACATCTTTTTTTCCATAGCGGTGCTTTCCACGCCTTTTCTCTTCTCCGCTGATACCTTTAGACAAGGTCTCTTCTTTTGATTAATTATTTAATACGAAACCATTAAGTGAATTTAATAACTTCCGTTCGATAACATGTTTTGTTTAATGTAATAAATAATGAATAATTCAACAATAATGGAACATCTATTAGAAAACAGTTGAAAAATTTAAAGATCTTTTATCTGGGAGCTCTTTATAAATTCCGAAGCTTTATTTATAAATAGAATTGTAATAAAAACGATTTTTATTAATAAAGTGCATTCTATGGAACTTCTGATGTTCTATCAGGGAGTAATTATAATTATTCATGTAATTGCAGTAAAAGCGTGGGGTACGTCTCCTTGAACCATTTTATCAAAGTTCATCATTTATAGAGAATAAAAAAGGGCGAACAAACAATAAAAAAAAATTTCTTTAATATTTTTTACATGGTTAGTAATTGGTAGTTCATAATTATTGAAACATTGTTGCTGTAAGTAAAGGTTTTGTACATGTAATGTAGTAGGTATAATCATTTCTTCTTTAAGACGTATTATTTTAAAGATTTATTACTCTAACTATTATTAAAGAAATTAATAAAAAATATAATAAACAGAAAAACTATTAGAGCAGCGTATCGTTACGCCACGCTAATAGTTACAAGATCGCAGAGCTGAAGATTTAAAAAAATTACATCGACTGTCTGTATCTATGCTGAAAGTCTGACCACCCCTAAAGAGCCGTAGAAACGCAAAGTTTTTACACTGGTTTACTTCAGCAAACCTAACAGGCGAGGGTTTTCTTAGATATATTCTAGTCTCCAGAAGTCTCCAGAAGCTCAGACTTTAACGATATCAGAAACGTTACCTCTCTTTTCACACATATTTGGACTTACTCTGCGCAAAGATTTTTACAAGCTAAGGTCATCAAGTCGCTATTCGTCTTAAGTTGCATTCGTAAGACACGGTTGAGTGAGTGTTGAGTTGAGTGAGAATTTTGGGAGGTGAAGTATTACTAGTATCACTATCACCGACACAAAAGATCTAGTTTTCAGATGTAGCGTTAATACTAACAGACAAAAACTAGTTTAAAGAGCTTTGAAGCTTGGCACATGAAAATACTTTTTGCCTGTTTAAATCTTTGGTGTCAGAAATAAATTCTGAAAATAGAAGAAAATAGTCCTCTTGTCTTCCTCCTAGAAAACTTAGATTTACTGTGGGTTTCTGGTGCCTAATTACTCCTTAACTTAACTTCATGATGGGAGATACATTGTTTGAAACCGGTTTTTCGACATTTATGAATAAGATATACGTGAAGCGATAACTGTGTTTCTAGAAACTAGGCATTAATCGTATTTTTTAATTAAAAAATAGTTGACATAAAGGCACCAGTGTTACCAACCACCTGATAGTGGGCGGAAAGAATTGAAAAAACTGCAAAAAGCTCACTTGCTTAAGATTGCTTAAAAAACGATATTCTGAGGGTTATGAAACTATTTGTTATTAATTTATTATACAACATATCTGTTGAAAACTGAAGTGGGATCTCTTGAGGAGAACCAATGGATAATCTCAAGCTTTTTCAAATTTTAAATCGAATTTAAAATCATATTCAAGAATAATCTTTATTAAGTTAAAAATTGTAATGGCAATTGATTTTTTAAGTAATTATACAAATTATTTACAAAAATAAATTTATACACCTATAAACAGCACACAAGTATTCTTAAACATAAAATTGCATCAGGGAATACACCAGAAAAATTCACAAAAGTCAATGGTTTTTCTGCTACCTAACAGTTAAAATTTTATTAATTATGCAAAATAATTGAGTAAAGTTAGAAAGACTTAAGATTAAACAATATTAGGATAAGAACCCTGTAAAAGTTGCTAAATTGTCTCGTTGCTAAATCCAATTCACAAATTAATTTACAAATCGCATACATACGATTCATTCTTTCTCCCACGACCACCATAAATGTAAAACACTGTTTCAAATATGTAGTTTGAAAAATTGTAAATTTTCTAATATGACACTAAAGTGTGTTTAAATGAACAAGTAAGTGCGCTCCTCGACCAATTAGAGACGAGCTTGTTCAATTCAACACAACCTAGTACCAACTGTGGTCGTCGGAAAAGTATAGTGTATAACTTACACATTAGTGAAAATTTCTAGCTTTACAACAAACTATGTCAATTGTTTAAATTTATCTTATCATGATCTACTACCTTATTATGTATCACAATGATTATTAATTAATTATTTACAAAGTTATATTAACTAATTACATCTACAATGTAATTTGAACTAATGCCTATAGTTGAATTTACTAGAAAACTATCAAAGTAACAGTGTGTCAAGAAAGATTTAAAATGTTTGAGAAAGTTGGAGTAGCAGGTACTACTTCCATTTTTACTACAACAAAAATGCATTTTTTCTGATTTTTATTTTTAGAGACAAAATTAAATAGTACCTAGGTCCAAACAGAAAACGCCTTTTTGATGTTTAAGCGGTTAATTTTAGACGCCCGGCAGAAAATTTATCAAAAAAAACTACAAGGACAGTGTTAAATATTCGAAAGCTGATAAAATCCTTTTTTGATCGCTCCATATTATCATTATCCATATTATTTGCTAAGATTTTTGAAAATAATAATTTTGAAACTGAACACCTTATAAAATGCCATTAGACAACAAATGGCTTCATGGTGTAACAAATTCGCGCCTCAATATGGGCATGGGTAAGGGCATCTCTCTGATAGTGAAGATAAAAGGCAAGTTTAAGTTTGGAAAGATTGCTTAAAGCATTCCAAATACAGGGTGAGCAACAAATACTGCCAATTGGTTTTCAAAAAAAGTTACTTTTCTTTTTGATCATCAACTTCATTTTCCTTATAATTTTAAATAGCTCGCGCTTCTTGATTTCGAAAATGTGTGACGTTATAGCAAACATTTTATTAAACTATTAATTGCACCAGCTTCATGTACAAGCACGGTCATGATATCTATTGAAAGAGAATTATTATCTGAGTCTATTGATACCAAATACTTCTTAATTAATGACTTTTTTTTAACATTTAAGAAGCAATTTCAATATTTCCATAACTTGAAAAACTATGAGCAGCCATGATATGTCAAATTAATACAAAGTAACACAATTATCTGAATAATTCTCTTTCAATAGATATTATTACCGTTCTTGTAGAAGAAGCTGGGCACCCGATATTAACAAATTACTTGTGACAAAATTTACAGTTTAAGACATTTTAGATTTTTTATTGTTTTACATAAAAAAAAACTATACTCTGTCCAGGGAACAGAAACAGCTAATTCACGCCCCACAAATTTCTGTCAAGTAAAGTTGACGCATGTCAATTCTTGTGTGATGGTTTTAAACAGTATTTTCAAATTTCGACCAATAAAAAAATTCTATTCGAATATCACGCGCTTTTTTGGGAGTGGCTTAGCAGTTTTTGTTCCCTGGGCAGAAACTACTATTCATTAATATTTAATGGAGCTTCTTGTACAGTCAACCTCACAATACGCCAGGGTGGTTATTAGCTAATAACGATAAAACAACAGAAGAGAAGGTTTACTACTTTTTAGCAAAATAAAGCCCCCCTTCAATTTAAGTCGGGAGGTGGTGTGATGGTTGCATCTACAATTCGTGCTAGGCGTATACCCAGAGTGGCCATTAATTGTGAGGCTCACTGTACGCTGACCTGGTTAGTTTACTTTTCCAGACTCAGGTCAAATGACGTGTTTGCATTGCAGTGAGAAATGCTAGTAGTAGGTTAGTAAATAGCATAGGAAGCTATCCATTTTCAGGTCTTCAGTACTGGTAAAAAAATTTCCGATACGGTTTACGTTATGTTAGTAGGTTGCTAATGGTACAGGTAACCATTAACCAACCCATTATTTATTATAACCGTGTATACCCGCCTTAAGTCATACAATAACTTCAGCTCCTTAACGATATTACCTAAATATTAGATCTCAACTTAAGGGATGTATAGCTCATGCAATTAATCAGAGAAGAAACCACTCTCCTATGTTACATGCACTCGTAGGGAGTCCTTCTATTATTCAGTGAGCTCTAGCTTCTGTTAAAATTCTTACTTTACGTTTACATAAACGAAATTTACTTTATGTACAATTCTTTTTATAAAAAGCTAAACTACTTTTTACAAAGACTTATCAAATAAGTCCTACTTTTCTTGCAATAATTGTGAAATTGTTAAAATAATTTAAATACCCTGTAGTATAATTAATAAGTGCCATTATTTCGAACCGAACAGTTTGTAGGTACTACAAAAATGTTCACTTATCACAATTAATTAATAAATACGTCATTTAATAAAATCCTAATTTCACACATACACTTCTCCTCTTTTTGTAGAACCCGTGTTATTTTGAGAAACGTTGGAAATTTTTCTACTTCTTTCGTCCATGGTACCAAATGTAATTCCAATAGATCCAGTTGAAGACAAAGTAGGTGTCTCGTTTGCTGATTTGTCGCTTATTTCGTTTAAAACATCTTTATCTTCAAATTCGACAATTTTTGCAGATTTAACTGAAGCGGTGGTATTAGACGCGTTTGTCTTTTCAGAAGTTTTGCTCTCTTTTGAAGCAACTGACGTATCTGACGTAACAGAAGTTTCGCTAACTCTACTACTTATATTCCTCTCTTCTTCTGGAATGGCAACGTCGGTAATTATTGTACTGGAGAGAGAACTTGGTGGTGGTGGTGCTTGATGAAATGCGCGTATAAATAAAGGACTGTTATGCGACCCATTTCTAGTCACTAACGGACTATTTGATGTAGAAGTTAATCCAAGAGTAGCTATTTGAGATACCGTTACCGGGAAATTTATTGGCGGCGTTAGAACAGGCCCAACTCCTGGTGAGAGAACTGCTTGAGCGAGAGCCGCGGTTCCCGGTTGTCCGGCATGAAGAGTATTGTTAACGGAACCATTGCCATCCAATTCTTGTATTGGTGATAGAAGCAATTGCACGAATGGAGTTTCGCTCGTAGGATACCCATGATACCCAGGTGGTATTTGTTGAGACAACACGGCCACTCCTGGAGCAACTTGATTTGATATTGGAACGGGAAAACGGTCACGATCTAAAACTTCTTTTGTTACATCCGGTGTAGGTATTCTCGGTCGATTTTTCAAAGGCGCCGTTGAAGCACCGTTTATATTGAATTTACCGACGTTAGCTGAAACTAAATAAAATTTCTTAAGAGTGTGAATTTTATTACTTAAATGGAAAATTAATCAGTTTTATAATGACATTAATTAGAAGCGTACGAGAGTGCTCCTTGAATTTTTATAATACTGTAATCAAATATAAAATTGTGCCAAGTAAAAATAGGAAGGCCACCATGTACTTAAATATTTTCTCGCATTATCATTATTATCAATCACCTTCCTGTAATTTAATTGCAAAATTTATGCAACAATTAAACTTTAAAAATTTACTATTTTGCTAATTTACTATAAGTTGCTTACCTTGCTTTGCTAATTTTTGAGTTCTACTTGATCTTCTACCTACAAGTCGGTCGTAAATTGTCATTTTGGGTTGCACTATTTGACCAGGAAGTTGTCCAGTTTCTGGATTAGCATAAACTGAATTTCCTCGATGTCGCGAAAATAAGCCACCGGAAGAGTATGCCGTGGACGAAGATCGAATAGAGCCTCGAGTTTTGGAAATTTGTCGACTGAACCAATTGGAACTTTTACGTCGTTGGACAATTGGAGTATCTACGCTTTCCTGCAAAAATTATTGTTGAAAATGAACGACTTCGAATTGCGATTTAATACTTACATAGTCGGCGTACATGTCATCGACGACGTGTTTTCTCGAAGGTGTAACTAAATTCGCGTACATGGCGTCCGCTGTTTTAATTTTGTAAGTTTCAGCAGATCCTTTAGGTTCTTCTCTACGATAATGTTCGGAAGCAACCGTGTAAGGTAATTCTTTGGGGACGACTTCGTCCCAAAATTGATCTTTCAATAATTCGGGATGCTCTTCGTGCATTTCATCTACTATCATATATCCTGCCTAAGAAAAAGAATTAAAACAAGCTTTGTATTTAATTGGAATTTTCTACCTTGATATGTCTATCGATGAGCCAATTTAATTCAATGTCATCGTCATCTTCACCAAATGGATTAATTAACACTTCCGCAACTTTGAGCCATCCCAAATAAAAGCAAAACTACAAGAAAAGAAAATTGAGCTAAGTAAGAAATTTTGTGTTAAGTACAAACCTGCAGTGCTGTGAAAAATGGGAAGTACATATCTGGTTTTTCAAATTTTATGTCCATATCTGTTGTATCGTCGATAAATTGTCTACCCAAGAGAGCAGCAATAAAATAAGTGTACAGAGCAAGTGTAACTACCTAAAAATATTTTTGTATGGAATTAAATTGTAGAAATAAAGAAATGCTAATGCAATGATAAAAAAGATTGAGGATCAGAGATTTAAAAAATTTAACTTCTTCACGGCATATTGATGTTTGGTGGGCACTTTAAGATATATTGGTGACCCATTACGATCAACTTCATATTTCTGATTCTAAGATCCTCTTTCATAGAACCATGATAGATTCGAAAGCAAATCATCCCGTATATATTGTTGGGATTGGCGTTGAGAGATTTTTTCAAAATTTCAAATAATCGATTATTAACTATTTTCAATGTCATCAAAAATATGTAAAATAATAATATGGTTAGGACGAGAATATGAGTCAAGGTGAATAACCGCATGATTTATGCGACATATCAAATTACTATTAATTAATATAAGTACCTCTACAGATAAATTCCATCTGAATCAAAAAAATATTTTTTCAACGTCAATTTGTTAGAAATCGGTAATAACAAAGTGATTCAAACTAAAGTATGGAACACGAGCAGGATTAGTACGACTTTAATCCTGTTATGTGCTTGGACTAAAGGACCTTTATACTACTAGAAAGAACATTAGAGAACAATAGTGCGAAATATAATAGAATTTGGAGTATAGAAGGTAACTTTGTTAGAAGACCAGATGTGGCATTCACAGGGACATCCTGTATGGCTCACCCTACAGGCCAAAACAAATTACTGAACGTAAGAAAGCAAACAAAGGAACAAAACGCGCACCTGACCTTTATAGAGTAAAGAAAGATGTAATAATCGGTTCTACGAACAAAATTACGAAAAGTCATGAACAAAAAATAAGCTTGAAACAACCTGAATGCTCCATATTACTAATGCTTTATATTTCGTGCAAATAAAACTGTCAAGGGATGGGATTTCTGAAGTAAAAATCGGGAACGAGCACTTGCGTACGCCAACTCTTTCAGATGGCCAAGTGGTTACAGCCCAAAAAGACGGAGATAGTAGTTAGTAGATATTAGAAACTGCAAAGATATACACAAAACAGAAACTTTAGAATAATTAATATTTTTAACACAAGTGGATGAAGCGTTACCAAATTTTGAAACTCCGACTGAGTAGCAATTATTGATACAATTTTGGAATTTCGGAAATGTATTTAAAGAGACAATACTGGATCCTCATTCAAGAGAGTGAACTGGTGGTCCATTGAAGAGACAATAAACACAATCAGCAACACTGGGAGACCTTTAGGGCTGTTAGGGTAGTTCACGCGTACGTAGGCCACTTATTGGGGTCTATTCTGGTGAGATGATCGCCAGAAAACATTATAAGTCAGGTCTTAGAATGTAATGCCGAATGAACAAAAAACAAGGGTGCAGGCGAAGCCCAAAAGTAATAATAGATAACAAATCCATCCTCATGGAGACCTTTTCAATTTTTATTCCTTCTTATTATGTATTTTTTGGTAAATTTAAATGTGTTAACTCGTTTTGCTAAATTTTCCTACATGCAAGATGAAATTTTCAAGGTTGTATAATTTAGAAAGAAGACTTTTTACAACGTTTTTTTGTTTAGTTCCATTTTTAAATCTAAAAACTAGTTAGCAAGTTAAAAACAAGGGCAATAATTTAAAGAAGACAAATTACCAACGAATCTTTGGAAAGAATAATGAACGTTATGTAAATTATGGATGCCACCATAAAATAACATTTTGTACATGTGTCGTTATTGTCTATAGGAGTTTAAAACGTGAAAGCACGAATAATAAGTACGTGCATGAATTGTGTAATTGTTAATTAGGTATTGCAAAAAATGAGAACAATTATGTGTTTTACGGTATAAGGTTTGATTGAAAATAACACTACCAACTACCAACATGCTATTTTTAATAAATGGAATACTTTTATTCTAGGAATGCCTTGGATCAACGCTGTCCAATTACACTAAGAACCGCTGTCCATTTGTTCCTTTTCAAATATTTAACCGGTCAAAAACAAGAATGGAATATGATGTAGGGTTTCCCAAACTTTTTCTGTGATGGAGCACTTTGAGAGTCTTTGAATTTTGACGGAGTAACTTGTGTAATGCAACCGCGGAGCACAGTTTAGGAAACCCTGACGTAGGTAATTGAAAAATCAATCATCACAGACTCGCAAGGTCCTCGTGAGGGTAATCAGTTGGATAGCACTGTCTTGGGCAGTTAAGATAAAAATGCACATTTGTTTAGCCTCTGTGGAAGGGTTGGTTCGTTAGATTGCACCCCCGGCGTAATTGCACCCCCGTCAGTCCCTACAATGCGACTCACAAACCAATAGAGAAAGCCAAACTGGTGGGAGACAGAATTACGCCACTGTCTATTCCACTGAAAAAGGGGAATACGTGAATGAGTTGGTGAAGACACTTACCTGGGTATACACTAATGGCACACAGACAGTATCATATCCAATTAAAGCACCAAGTCTTCTTCTAATATCCGATAATTCTGTTAAAAGAGTTTGCACGATATGATCACTAGTTATTAACGATTCTTTTCTCGCTCTATTTATTATATTAGTGGCCCAAACTAGAGGCATCCAATATTTAGACATTGGAGTTTTACCATCCATTAAATCAAATATTTTCTTTTCGCTTTCCAGCATAAGACCTAAAATGTAAAAAAAGTCTTTAGTAAAGCGACTTAACTAGAAGTTAAAAAGTAATGATAAAAAAATAATTTAACGAGAAGATGTAAACATTTTTATAACGTGACGGTATAAAAAATACAACAAATAACATAACAAAAGTTAGAATTTGCAGTATTTCCTAAAATATACAGGGTGTCGACTTAAGAACGCAGCCTTTGATAGATCCTACATGATCCTACTTAACAAGTCAAAAAATGAATTATTTAAAGCATTCATAGTACATCATAGGCTCATAGTTTATCATTTAAAATTATTTCTAAATATACTGAGTGACAATATACAGGGTGAGATAACAAAATATTCTTGTTTTTTAAATAGAACATCCTAGAAGTATCATATTTACACGTCTGGTCTATTTAATTTTACGTGTGGCAGTTGATTTTTCGGATATTGAAATGTGATATTATTATATGAAAGTTGTTAGACGTTTTATTTTCAATTATTTTTCTGATAGACAAAGCAACAAAATATTTTTTGAATGTTGCAAATGCATCCAAAAGTTTGAATGTAATGTATCCATTATTATTACATATTCTAAGACTTGATGAAATTTTCTTTACAACGATAAATCACAATGTCGTGCTATTCATATAGCATGAATTGGAGCTTTTTTTTCGCGGAGAAACCAATGAAAATCGTTTATCAGGTTCTAGATTTACAATGTTTTTTGAATGGAAATTTTAAATGGAAATTTTAAACTCTTTTAAAACAATAAATTGTCGGTGTGGTTATCCTTGAACCTCTGTAGTTATACCAGGGTAATTAGTCAAAAATATAGGAAATTGACTTATGTGTTTTCTCATACTCTTTGCACCAAACTATTAGAGTTAAATCCACCCTATATAACCCTATAGACAGGTTTAAATTTCCGAAAGTTTCGACAAAATCTCATTTTTGTAATTATTCAGTCAAATATTTTTGGGACACCCCGTAGTTTAAAAATTATGTGGTTAAGAAGCGTCACGATTTTATAACAACTTCATTATTAATTAATTGTTAGTTTCTTAATAACATGATTGTATTATGACGTAAAGCACATACCAATTTGTATTTTTCTATTTCTCTTCAATGATTACAATCAAATGTGAAAACAATGATTTTGCGTGCAATTTTTTTCAGTAATTTGAAAAGCAGTCGTTATAAGTTCATTATTGGACCAGATTGTTTAAATATTGATACTTATTTATGAATTGTGTACTTGACAGTTAAAAAATTACTTTCTATTAGTAGTTGGCGTTATTAATAATTTTATAACTGATCTCTTAGAATTTATTTAAAAAAACACACATTTCAATGGGTTTATAGCTTGATTTAACATTGAATATACTTTCAATTGTATACACAGAAAGTTGTGATAATGATTTGGTTCAATAATTCTATATAATCGCATCATCTAACAGGAAGTGTGGAGATTGCCATAGTAATGAATGCTAACGGAAGTTGTATTGATTGATGAAGGAACTGGACATTTTGGAACTTTTCTATTTTTAAGTGTTGTCTAAATTTTCTTTTTACTGTTTTCTTCATCACTAAATAGTGATGTAAGAATAGGGATAGACCACTGTTGAATATTTGGGCATATAATTAAGATATTGGGTGATGGCTTTCGATAGTTCAAAAATCACCGTCAAAAATCTCCGTCCTTGATACTATTGTTGACTCTAGGAAAGTAGAAAAACTTTCAATCGTTAAATGTCATTGTAGTAATAAATTAATCTTTATAAACTCAAGCTATTAAATTATGAATTTTTCCGGTAAATAGTGTCTAGGTATAGTGTATACTTCGGGTGAAAGGCATCGGTATCGAGTCTATTATTATACTCTCAGTTACAACCGTCTATCTACTAAACCCTTACTAAAATAAAAGATCTTTGTCCTGTATTCTACGATGAGGCCAACTACGTCAACTCTTGCTGTTATCTACAGTTGTCTTCTGAAAGTCTACCCATCTCTAGTACTCTCACTGGAGTGAACTGTCTGTTAAATAACCATTGATCCAGAATAGCGTTGCTAAGCAGGGATCCTGTAATAATTAGCGTATTGCTACGCTACACTGAACTACTTACTCCCTACCCCTCTCCTACAAACTTTAAAAACTGTTAGGATAAGGGTAAAGGGTAGGTAGCTTAGGGTAGCGTAGTAATACGCTAATAGCTACAGAATCCCAGCCCTAATCAGCTCCAGCTAAAGAGCCATCGAACGAAGCGAAGGAATTGATTTTAATTATTAAAATTTTGCAATAAAATAAATCCCTCTGTGCCCCCTTTTTACATTAATTTACATTAAGTGTAATTGCGTAATCTAATTAACGATTAGTCAATTCTATCATAATATATCTTCATTGATGGAGAATGGATTATGTTGTTATTTTAGAAACCATTTATTTGTGACAGATGTAAAAGTATAATCTATTATTTACACGATTATCTGCACTCGCAGATATAAATAAAATGAAATTGATTAATATACGATTAAATGCAATAATTTCATCTTGTGTTACATAGATTATATCATTTCCAATCATTTACGTTAACTTTTTACAAAACTAAGCACGTACTTTATCCACAAACGTGCTATAAAATTTCTAGGAAGGCAAAGTGCAAGAAACTGTTAAAATGGGGTTAACAATATTAAATGTTTTTTTAATCTTTATTAAAATAATTAATTTTCACTTACGTAATTTTATTAAATATTTTTTTTGATCGTGTTCGTGAGAAAAATGTTGTAATTAAACTTGACATTGAATAATTATTGTAAATACGCTTTTTATTAATTTATTGGTTATTGTTCGTTATTATGAACACGCAGTTACAATGAAATGAAAGAAAATGGAAAATTCAGAAAATATCTTTTTAATTCAAATATCTTCTATGGCCTGTACAGACCTAGAAAAGACAAAAGGACAGTGTGCCCAGAACTAGAATGTAAGAATCAATGAGAAGTGTCAATGAAGTACAAGAAAAGTAGATAACTCCAAACTTCCAGACCAGAGACTCTTCTTAATTTTCAACTGTTAAATATGAGAATATAGTACAGTGAAAATGATCCTAAAATAGTCCTAACAACAAAAAATTAATACGTTCACGAAACTTTGGTTAAAGATCCATAATGCAGTTTAAGAATCCAAAGAATCTCTAATAAATGGAGGGGGAATGGAAACTGGATTTTCCGATTTTTCCTGTACTAATAAGAACAAACAAACAGAGAAAGTGATAGTACCTCGCTCTCCATGTTGCATTTTAACTTCATCCCTCTTATGCCTATTCCTAATATGAAGTCACAATACAACAGTTGCAGTCCAGTAGCAACATTTTGATCTTCTTTACGTTTCACTGTCAAGTAGCAAAGCTAATTTGGATTAGATTGCTAATGAGAGGGTTGGCTTTTTGACCACTTTACACTTAGGCCGCTTAATCAAGCCCATTGTGCAACCTCCCCAGAGGCACCTCCTTCCCCGTCACTCCTCGAACCATTCCAACTTTAAGATGAACTCGAGCAGCTTGGCAGATGGAGTGTCTCTGATTCTGACCATTTCCAGGCAGTAGTCACCAAGTATAGACCCTCTAATTGATGCTGCCGCAGGACACGAGCAAAGCACATCCAGCGCAGTTTCCTCTTCTTGATTACAACCTCTGCATAGTGTGAAGATGACACACTATGTGATATGTCACACTATGCGACACTATCTTATTTGTCAAGATGACAAACAAGGCAAGTAATTGTACTCTGAGAGTGTACACTCTCACTCCCCATATTAAGTTTTAACTTCTACCCTAGTATATGAATACAACAATTCAACAGTAGCAGTCCAGTAGCAATATTTTGATCTTCTTCACATTTCACTGTCAAGTAGCAGAGCTAATTTAGATTGGATTACTAATGGGCCCATTGTGCAACCTCCGCAGAGGCGCCTTCTTCCCCGTCACTCCTCGAGCCATCCCAACTTTAAGAAGAACTCGAGCAGCTTGGCGGGTGCAGTGTCTCTGATTCTGACCATATCCATCCATCACCAAGTATGGACCCCCTAATTGATACTACGCAGGACACGAGCAAAGCACGTGCTCCGCAGGTTCATCTTCTTGATTACAACCTCTGCAACTAGGGCTATCGATTAGTCCCATAATGTGAAGGTGTTTGTTTAGCATACAGTGTCCTTTAATGATGCCCCTTTAACTCTCTATGTTGCGTTTTACTTCATCCCTAGTGTATGAGGTCACAATACAATAGTAGCAGTCCTGTAGCAATATTTTGATCTCCTTGGCATTTCACATGTCAAGTAGCAGAGCAAAATGAGTCGTTGATGCGATTTGCACTCGGTGAAAGTTTAATTAGGGTTGGAAAAAGTTATCGCTAATTATTAACATATCTATATTTTAAAATATCGATAGCATCGACGACAAGCGCTAACAAATAAAGAGTGTTCATTACATAAAATCAAGGAATTAGCGGTGACTTAATGACTGAAATCAAATGAATTTCGCAATGATATTCATCTTCCATTATTCCTCCAATTATTTTATAAATAAAAATGTTTTATGCATTTTTTACTACCTTCATTTTATTTTTAATTAAGAATTTCACAATTTATTAATATGAAATGAGCAACCTTAAATTATCTATAGATACAAATCTTATACAATTATTCGTATACCTAGGTAATTATTTTTTTGTCAATTTATCCTTACACTTTTTGTGTAGGTAATTAGAATAATAAATGTTAAATTAAAAATAATTAATTGTATAATATATTTTGAGATTTTTATTTATTTTTAAGTTAATTAAAAACATACCAGAATCGACTACGTGTTGCCATGTGGGAAATCTTTTTTTTACCCTCAAGGAAACTCTTTGAAGCGTAATTACATAAGCTAAAACTGCATATCTAACTATATTTCTTCTCATCAGTCTTTGACGTTCATCCTAAAAAAAGAAATTGTTTTTAACAAAAATTAACTTTGAGACGATAATAGTTCAGTCTTTTTAAAATATTGAAATTGCTGTTGCAATCTGAAAATTTCAAAGTTGAACACCCTCTAGCATTTTAGCATTTGGAAATACAAAAAAAATACTGTGCTGGGTTGCTACTTGCTAGTCATTCAAGCATACACATACACAAGTTGTCATTCCTTACTTGGTGCTGTCCATTAGTTCAATGGAGCAGTTATTGAAAAGATAAATTTAATAGAGGCCCTACAGCAACTGACAAAAACGCTTCCTTTTAGTACAGACCCAGATTTTAAGACTAAGAAGAAGGATGAAAACAACTATCATAGCGTACAAACATCAAAAAAGAACATCATGACTATACTAAAAAAGTGAACGGTTGGGTTACCTTAGCAGAGCTCGTATATGGACCACGATTATCGTCAATGTTTAGTGGCAATAAGACATTATTAAAAGAAGATTAAGACTGTAAGCTTTAAAAATTCCTAAATCTAGCAGATATAAAGAGTAAGGGGGTGGTAACAAACCCCAACAGATCTAATATTCCGTCGTAGAAGATGTGAAAAGAAGTTGAAAACCATATAAGTATCCTAACGTCTGTTTGGGTTTTCCACAACTAAAAGTTAGATAGTGAAAATCTTGCATCAAAGAAGTAGCTACGGATAGATCCAGAGTTAAGATAGGAATCATACATTCCTCATGCCCAGATGTACTCCTTACTACGGAATAACTTGATGCCATTCAGGGGACAATTCTAGATAAAATAGTAGAAAAGGGGAAAGATGCTGATGCTGATATAAAATCACAATTCCAACAAATCCACAAAAAAACAAGCTGGCTCGGTATCACGTGTACCAATGAGTGGGTAAAGACTTAAAGAGCGTACAAGTCCAACTCAAACCATAGGATGCCGCTTCTCTCAAGATTGTATCTGAGCCTGAAATACTTCACACGGAGATAATGTGGCATATCTCCAGGAATCAAAGCTACTCAGATGAGAAGATTTTGAGTCTCATAAAAACCCAAAACGAAGGTCTTAATGCCTCAAGCTGACGGATTCTACGCAGAACTGAAATCAGCAATATTAGAGGTTACTCTCTTGGTGGACATTTAATCCTCCGAAAGTCTTAAAAAGCTGAACTACAAAGTAGGCTATAGATTTAGGCAGATTCAGGTTACGAGGGAATTTAAGGAATCGAAATAACTGATAAATCAGCTAGAACAGGCCTAAAAGCCCTCCCGATTAGACTCAAACCATTCTGTGGACTATCTAGAACACATAGAAAGTCGGAAATCCAAAAATGGGAAACTGAAAACAAAAATTTTCACTGAAACAACGCACCAAGAGAAAGACGATACTAAAAAGCATATTCTATTCTCAAAGAACGAAATCAGACTCATCAAGGGTCTGCTTACTGGACACTGTCCAATGAGGTACCACCTCAAGAAACTGGGACTGGAGGATAGTGACGTATACAGACTCTGTGTATCGGAGATCGAATCCTCCAAACAAATTCTCTGCAACTATGATGCTTTCCGGCTTAGACTGAAACACTTAGAGCGGGCTTAATTGACGCCTGAAGAAGTGAAAAGCAAACTTCTCAGGGACATTCTATGCTTCGCTGGCAAGATTGAATTCCTGCGAACATAAATACGAGTAGGGTTATGAACACTGGTCGCAGTTCTGTAAGGCTTAGAATCCAATCGATTCCTGAGTTCAATACAATACAATCCTAACATGTGTTTGGGTTTTCCACCACTGAAAGTTTAGATTGTGAAAATTTCGCATTAAAAGAGTAGCTACGGATAGATCCACTAATCACGAAAACCCCAATCAGCAACTAAACCTAAGTGTAAAGATCTTAAACCCTAACTAAAAGTTGGTTATGAGGTTATGAGGAATCTGTCTTTACTCTCAAAGTCGACTGAGAATTACTAGACGGCGTTTATTAGTGGTCTAGAAGATAAGAGACATAGATAAAAATAATTCGTTCCAATGACTCAGTAAATTACTCTTCTTCACTGGGTGAAGAAACTAAACTATAAAATCAAGCCAAACTTAATTAAACTCCAGTTTAAACGAGTACTGTAAAACTGGACCTTAATTCAACGGGAATAGCAACAGTTATTTCAATGGACAATTTAAATAATAAGGTATTCTTATTTTTACTATTTCTTAATTGGAAAAATATAAATAGTAATAAATTTAATACCTACTCACCCCGCCTGGAATACCAGCATTTAAAAATAAAGCCAGCGTATCTGGCCATGGAAGCAATTTATATTGTTGCCACCATCTTCCAACAACTAATGTAACATAAAAGCCCATTACAAAAGACATTGGAATAGTCTCACTTTGTTGTCCAAAATAATATCTAATTTGTTCGAACGTCCTAAAAAAAGTTTTAATTAATTAAATATTTCTAATTATTTCTTTTAATTCGTAATAAATTCAGAGTTATTAAAAGATGGTCAAGGTTAATTATTGTTCGTGCTAGTAGAATCAAAACAATGCCATGTATAATTAAGTGTATAAATTGATAGGTTTAACAATTGCGATTTAACATTACAATTAAGAGGATGTAAGTTGGAAGTTATTTGAATAATATTTACTAATATACCTATTAAATGTTTATTTTGTTTTAATTACTTATTTTAATTTAATCAATGAACAGGATATTTTTTACGCGCAGATTTTCCAATTAGGCTCTTACTTCCGAAAGAGTTTGAAATGAGGGAAATTATTAAATAAGGGCATAATTTTATAATTGGGGTTTAACAAATATAATCAAAAACTGCATTTTCTTCACAATTTTGTGCTCCAGTCAATACTGTATTTTCAGTTTTTGAATCAGGAGTTTTATCCTTGGGCTATCATAAACTAATTTTTAAGGACTGGCCTGTGAATTTTATTTATTTATTTGGCGTAGTGCGTCCTTAAATATGCAATGCATAGATTTTAACGGTTTCATCACAATGTCTGCCATATTCAATCCGCCATTTACAATTTTTATTTCAAATAATGCAAAGAAAAGCAACCAAATTGGAAATTTGCACATAGAAAACTGACATGTGAAGTTACCCACAGCTGAGCTTGACCAATCAGAGTTGATTATTAATTAGAACGACAAATCAAAAGTTCCGGTTAAATTTACTTCACGAACTAAATTAATCAAGAGCTTTATAGTTAGTATGACTATTTTAAAATAATAGATACTCACTTTTTTTGTTCTGGATTTAAGGCAAACCTATATATAAAATTTATTGAATAATATAAAATTAAATACGCTAATAATTCTCTCCATACTAATTTGTATACGCTTCCTCTCCATCTGAAACAAAAAAACGCACTTTTAATAAAAGAAAACAAATAATTTGTTTAATAAAACCCACTGACATAATTATTCCTTTATAAATGCCCTTATTTACCTGGCGCTGTGGCGCCACAAAGTCTAAAAAATTTATGTATCAACTTTCACCTATCAAAATTGATTTTAAATTGTTACATTTCAAACAAAAAAATATTTTCAAGTTTTTATTAATTTAACCATATGTTGTTGTCATTTTGCTACTTTCTAAAAAAATATTTTTGGTTGTTATCAACCAAAAATTAACTCTTCTTTAAATATTTTAATAGTTACGTAGGGAAACTGATCAATAAAAGTTTGTTTTTACAATTTTTAATTGATAATCAAGGTCAATATTTGGGTAATTATGTCTAAATCACACGTGTAATTGCACGGTAACAGTGCACCCATCTATATCTGTGTAAATCAGTCACGTGATTGCACTCCACCAGTGGAGCACCGCACTGGCACCGTGTCGGTGCGGTCCCAATCGAATACGCTATAAATTATGTGCATTTAAGGCTCCTACGAGCAGTTTGCTTTAACGAGTAGTGATGGTTATAGTTCATATTTCGAAAACCTGTAAATCTGTTAATTTGCATACTTAATTGCTGAAAGGACACCGCAGAGTAACCAGAAAATTTTTTGCAGAGGAGCAAAAAGTTCGCTTTTCGAAATAATCGACTGGAAAGTGTACAATGGCAAGTGACGTCGTTGCTTAGCCATGAGTGATTTTGCTTTTATTATACCATTTTTTCCTCATTTTCTTCTGATGAGGTATACTTTGTTACAAATGCCATGACCAAACTCAAGTTCTAGTGTAGGATACATTGTACACCGTTGCCATTATTTTCCGTTGGTCTGAAGGGAACCTTAAATGATTGCCACTGCTTTCACATGCTCTTAGCTTAAAACTTTATTATTGTTATTATTTAAATATTATAAGACAATGGTGCACTCTAATTATACAACAGGTGTGTCAGAGAATTTGCAATAGGTAGGTATACGATTTGCACACAATTATATTTTGATGACACTTGGTAAAGCTTGAAACTATGGCCAATTACATAACAATAAAGTACATGCTATACATTCCATAATAAACAAATTAGGACATGCAATGCTGATTTTTAATAAGTTGAATACAATAAAATTTTGTTAAAAAAATACCTTTTGTGCTTTTTTTTTATTTTTAATTGTAATGCAATGTGCATATTAGCCTACATTTAAACTACCTACAATTAATTTCAAATACAATACATAAATGCTAATTTATATAGTTGCACTTTATTAGTGGTGGGAGATGGCATGTGAGTGATTGATTTAAAAATGTACTTCTATAATGTCTTCATATGTTTTAATATACAAGGACATTATTGTGAAATTACTAATGTTCTGTTATGATAATAATTATGGATCATTAGCCTATGAATAATTGTTATACGTATACAGTATGTCCAATTTTAAAAGGCACTATATGGAAACTGCATGTAAAATTTTAAAATGAATATGCTAGCTCAGTTTTTAGAAAAATTATTAACAAAGTCATTGCTGGTTGAACACATGTTCTATTGCAAACTGATTCATTGGAACAACATCCAAAATTACTTGTGGACGTCTTCATTATCATATGGTCGCCAGAAGCCGACATGACTATTATTTTAGTATAATTTCATAAATTTAGTTCAGGGTAATCAAAATTTAAAGCTAGATGTAACTAGAGCTTATCCAAGATAGAAGAGGACTTGAGATAGGACCTAAGTTAACCTAACTTAAAAATATTTGTTCGATTTCCCAAAGAGCGTTGGAATAGTCAGTTTAAATATTGAGGTCGGAACAATCTTTATGCTTTAGCTTTAAACGTTTAAACCTTGACACTTGACAGATAATGTTGATCTGAAAAATTGATGTGCTGCATCAATTGATACTGTTGTTGTCGTTGACCTCACTTTATTTGACTTTTTCTCTATGTTCGGTTTTGTAAGTAGGCGCACGGTATAAATTTGCAAATGACAGCATAAAAAGCAAATTTCAAAGTTTTCCAAACGTAGACTTATGCAGCAGTAAGCTGTATCAATAAATTATAATAATTATACTGGTGAGAACACTTATGGAATAACTTCGATACTGCTTAAAAAATTACTTATCCAAGCCCTTTGGTTATTGGTTGGTGCACTGTATAGAATGTGGGGTATGGTGGCCCTTATTATGGGTGTTGTGGAATTTTAACCGCCGCCCCCCCTAAAAAGTTTCGAAATGGATAGAAACAAAGTGTGTAAAATTTTCAGCTCGAAATTTTAACGTTTATAGAGGTTCCGCACGAGCCGTTTATTTTTCCCATTTAAATAACATGTGAGACTTTTAAGTTTTTGATCTTGAATTTGAGGGCCTAAAAACACGATATAATAGTAATAACGTGTTTTTAGGCCCTCGAAACAATGTTTGAAAATGACGTTACAGGTCTGAAATTTTTTTTTAGTAAGATGTATCTTTAGACTACATATTTATAAACTCAAACTAATTTTTCGTGCACCTGTTTTTTTTTTTAAATTCAAGATCTAAAACTTAAAAGTCTCACAATGTGAAAACAATAATGGGAAAAATAGACGGCTCGTGCGGAACCTCTAAACGTTAAAATTTCGAGCTGAAAATTTTACACAATTTTTTTCTATCCATTTCGAAACTTTTTAGGGGGGGGGGCGGTTAAAATTCCACAACATGAATAATAAGGACCACCCTAATGTGGGGTGTTCAATTTAGGGTAATAATTTGAAACTTTGTTAAACAGTTAATGATCTAGCTCAGCGGAGAGTTCAAAATAAAGGTTGGTAACTTTTTTACATTTTATAAATGAGTCTTTAGGACGTATTTTACATAAAACTTGATAACATAACAATACATACAACAACAAAAATTAAAATAATTCTTTAAAAGTTTCTCATTAAAATAATTACCTAGTACCTACTACTTGAATTTTATTTTTAACCTCTACAGTTCTTGGATATGTGACTAATCAATAAAATTACATTTTCAATTTTGTTATGCACAATTATTGCAATTTGAATAATACTGAAGTGTATTAAAAAAGTGTGAAATTAACAATTAACTATATTTTTCTAAAAATAATTAATTAAATGATGAGTAAACGATAGGCACTATTAATGTGATTGTTGCTTTTGCCCTTCAACCACAATAATTAATTATTAAAGAAAATCAAAGGAAACTATAAATTTATTTAAATTTTTTCCATTCAACAAGTAGTTAAACACAAATTAATCTTATTTGAAAGATTCTTTCATATTTTCCGCCGATAAATTGCTTTTACAATAAAATTTTAATTACTTACGAATTCACACGTTCCACAATTTTGGATCTTAAGTAGAAAATTCATAGGAATCACACGTAGTCCCTAAATGCATGAGGAAAAATCACTAATCAGATGTCACCCACTTTATGGAAATTTAAATGGTGTAATGTACTATACAATACATAGACTTTTCTGGAAACCAATCGGCACGATTATGACGTGTATAGAAAAATCGTCCACTCGACATCAGAAATTTAATTTGTCGAAAAACGTTACAATTTGCTATGAAATGGTAAAATTATACAGGGTATATTTAAAATAGGATAAAATATTTACATTAGCGCACTTCTACGTCGAAAATCAAGCAAAAAACTCTGCCAGCAATTTTCTTTTAACCCTTTGGTGAGGGTGGTGGTATTAGTGGTCGTAGTTTGAATTTTATTTAGACTATGGCGAAGAAATTTATTATTTCAATAATATCGGTGGTACATAGTTCAAAAACTGAAATAAATAAACCAATATAAATTTTATAATTTCGATAATTAGTTTACTTGTAATTTAAACTTAAAAAATGTGAAGTCTTTGCTACTGATTATTTTGCAAAATGTTGCAACAGTGGATTGTAAAAAATAATTAGATAGGTAAATGAAGTCTGACAGTTGCCATTTTTGACGATTTTCGTAGAAGCTGCAACTGTTCCAATTGCACTTTGTTGCCAAATTTTTTCATTGCCGATATTCCAAAAAATATTGGATTAAGACCAAATTAGAACGGGAATTTTTAATTTAGTTTTTATGCTAAACGCTATTTAGCGTTACGCTATCTATACATAAAATATAAAGTAGCTCTAGCGCTTCCACTAATATCTTAAAAAAAATTAAAATTTTCTTAAATTTTACTCGTAGAAAAATTCGTCCTCTTCTAAAAGTTATTATCACCAGGTTAATGTAATTTATTCAAGAATTTTTTATATTATTTCAAAAAGGGCTGAAAGTAATCATTAGGCTTTAAAAAATATACCTACTCAATTATTTAATTCTGCATTTTGATAATGTACCTATGTTTCGTTTAAAAAATAGAATTAACGTTGAACTTCTCGGTATTTAGAAGTTAATTTTTATCCTAATGAAATCCTAACTTGTATATCTAAGAGTCCTCTACTAAAACTAATTAAAATGTTATTTTCGCAAAAGATAGATAAGAGGCTTTTGTGATATTTTGAAATTATTCGAATATTCTAGGTGTGAATGGGGAATTATTAGCATAGTTCCCAACATAGATTATTATATTCTAAAACAATTCCCTGAAATGTTGTTTTGCCTTTAGCTTATAATAGCAATAGAGATATCTACCTCCAGAGCACTGTTGCCACACCCTGTATCTGTGAAAACTGATAATAGAAAACATTTTTAACTGATGATCTTGTTTCAATTTTACGTATAAGCACGTATGGGTTTTCCCTTATGCAACAAAAGTAATTATTCTTATAAGTATGGACGTTTCTTAAAAGAAAAAGCTATACGAAGGTGAAACCCATATATTAAGATACTGAACTACAACATTTTTTTTTTTTTTTTTTTTAAATTTATTTATGCTACACTGAGAGAAGTGTTTGGTAATAATTAAGGAATTTTGGTAATTGTTAATAAATCCTTTACTGAAAAATGGCGAACCAAATATTTATTTTTCAAAAACAAGGGGTTTAATAAAACTATTTAAATTTCGCCGATTTAATACAAACAAATTATTAATTATAATCAGATTAGAATTGATAATAAAAAATAATATTTATTAACAGTAAATGTAGGTATAGTAACCGCAAATTAAATAGAATTGAATAGTAATATGTCTAATTTCCTTGAAATAATTCCGTATTGATAAAAAATAAACCCTTATTCAATCAAGTAAATATTTATTTATAATTAACATTCTCGCCATAATGGTGAGTAAGCATTATAAGGTAATTAGTTATTTATTTCACTTCTAATATAAATTGCTTCCTTTTAATTTTTGGTAACATCCACTCAGCAATGGTACTCGTCGTGGTTGGAGCGGCTGATGGTGGCACGTCGTCAAAAATCAGTGATACACTATAACAAATAAACGCCAAGAATTAATACATGCATAATTAGTTTTTAAATTATACTTACAGTCTTTTAATTATTGAAGTCGATGATCAACATTCAAATTTGGTTTTTAGTTTCATACGTGTATATCAAGCACAAGAATGAGCTCTGTCTACTGCTCTTTCAAGTCGAAGTTATCCTCTTGCACACTTGCACTAATTTTTCCAACATGGCGACACTATCAATTCCATTCTCTTCAAATAATTTGTTTTTTTAACATTAAATGATATATTATTAAACTTCAGAAATTATTAATTAGGTATTATTTTTAATTAAAATAAATAAAATGAAATAATCAGAAGTATTATACACAATACATAAAATACACTGCATCAAGCGTCACTCCCGACTTCGCTGTTAAACAGTTTATAACCTTGTGGTATAATATTTTTAATAAATCAAAATTTATTTTTAGTAAATGTTGGGGACTTTATAATCATTTACTAATGGTTTATTACACCCAAATAGTGCCTTATTAAATACAAGAAAAAGTTTAGTTATTATTACCAAATTTAAATTTTATAGTTAGCATATTTCTTTCTTACTTATTATAAACCAGCTACATTAACTACAAACAAAATAGACAGTAATAAAGCATTGATTTATAAGAAATATACCGATTTATAAGAACTGGCAATAGTTAATAGATTTTATTTTTCAGAAATCCAAATAATTAAGTATAAATAAATCGGACTCAAAAAAATATTTATTAACTATGACAACTATCATTTCTTTCAGTGTAGATCAACTATTACAAAAGTTATACATAGCAGTTTTGAAAATTTTATGCAATAACGAAAATGTAGACAAGGTCATATTACCTTAAGTAGGTACATTTTTAGATTTTTAAAAGAACAATGAATAAAAGTAAAGTCAATTCAAATCTATTAGATCCTGTGGTAAGAAGCGTTTTAGTCTTCTATGGATATTTTTTCTTCCTAACCCATAATGTTCTGCGCCTTCACAGTGCTGTATACGTAAGTGAAATTTGCATATTTTTGTATTTACGAATGCTTGAATTGTTGGTACGTTTAGTTCCTTGTGGAGTTGTGAATTGCGAATATACCATGGAGCATCTACAGCGATTCTTAGTATTTTATTTTGTAGTACTTGAAGTTTTTGAATGTTCGACTTTGAAGAGTTACCCCACACTTCGCAAGCGTACATTACGAGAGGCCGCACTAAAGATTTGTAAAGAAGAAGGGTGCAGTTTATTTTTAATTGAGATTTTCTATTAATTATAGAATAAAGTTGATTTAGCCTTGCATAACCTTGATTTAGTTTTTGCAGTATATGGTATTTCCATGTTAGACGTGTATCTAGATAAACTCCCAAGTACTTCACAGACTCTTCATTTCTGTTCCATTCCACCACTCCGCCGTCCAACATAATAGACTGAGGATTACTGATTCTCTTAAGAGTAAAAATTTTTGCAACGCATTTAAGATTATTAATTTTAATGTTCCACGATTTAAACCATTTATTTATAACATTAGTAGCCGTCTGAAGCTCCTCGACTGCCAAGTTTAGATCACAATTCTGAGTTAGCAAGACGGTGTCATCTGCGAACATTGCTACAGTGGCAGGTATTGTTGGAAAATCGTGTACAAAAATGTTAAATAATAGGGGTCCTAAAACACTACCTTGAGGTACGCCAGCTCTTATTTGTTTAACAACAGAAATGGTTGAGTGGATTTTTACCGAAAATGTACGATTTTCCATAAACGAAAAGAGAATGGTTTTTAGATATTCCGATATATCTAGATTGATAATTTTGAATTTTAAACCTTCTATCCAGACTCGATCGAAAGCTTGAGCAATATCAAGAAATAACGTAGTCGTGAATTGCTTTTTTTCATAACCTTCTTCAATTGTTTCCACTATTCTTTGCAGTTGGTGGCTAGTGGAGTAAGTGCTTCTGAATCCAAATTGGAAAGCTGGCAGTATATCGATGTTTGTAATCTCCTGATTCAATCGTGACCATATAATTTTTTCGAGCACTTTAGATAGAGTGCTTAGAAGACTGATGGGTCTATAACTGGATAAATTTTTATTGTTTTTGCCAGGCTTCGGAAACATAAGTATTTGAGCATGCCTCCAGTTTTGAGGGAAATATCCAAGTCTTAGACATGCATTAAATATTGTAGATAAATAGGCTAACGATTTTTTGGATAAATTCTTCAAAACCACATTTGGAATCATATCGTGTCCTGGAGATTTATTTTTTGACAGAAGTTTGATAATTGAAGAGAGCTCTTTTGGAGATGTCGGTTCGATATTACCCCCGGTTCGTGGTGCATGAGATTCAATGTAGTTGATTATTCTGTTTTGAAAAGATGGTTGATGATGGTGCAGTGGAGTGAAGGTGGCTTCAAGATAGTCGGCAAAGGCTTCGCACTTTTCTTCCGATGTACTCAGGATGTTTTGATCTGTTTTAATTATTGGAATTTCTTGTGGTTGGCGTAAAATTCTTCTTGTTGTTTTCCATAATCCTGGATCTCCAGGTGTAAAGTCACTAATTAACTTTTGATATGAAGAAATCTTGTAACTATCGAGTTCCCTTTTTACACAATGAGTTAACTTATTTAAAAGTGTTTTGACAGCGGGGCTTCTTGTTCGTTGCCATTCTCTTCGTGTTTGATTTTTTTCTTTTATAATATTCATTATGTACTGTGGTGGAATGTTATAATTAGTAGGATTTTTACGCTTTTTTGGAATAGTTGCTAATATAACACTTTCTGTAATGCATGTTGTGTATGATTTAATCATTTCTTCAATATCCTCTTGTGTTTGTAAGCCGTTTATGTATTTTAATTTATTATCACTTGATTTTTGAAAGTGGTTCCAGTTCACAAATCCATTTATTAGTTTAGGTTGAGATGGGCGGTAGGTAGGTTTGGTTATAAATGATATTATCACGGGAACGTGATCTGAATCAAGCTCTACGTGTGTTATTTGATGTACTTCTTTGTTGAAATTCTTTTGGACAACTATGTCTAAAATGTCAGGTTGGTGGTCATTTCTGTAGGGATAGTATGTGTAGTCTTCTGGTGCCATTATTTGAAAATTATATGTGGTCGAAAAATTTAGTAGTTTATTTCCTGCAGGATTAGATGCACGGCAGCCCCATATAGTACTTTTACTGTTTAAATCGCCAATTACAAGAGTATAGGTTCATTAGTGTCGAATAACTTTTTTATGTCTGCTTCGAGAAGTTGTTTGTTTGGCTGTTTATAACAGCTTATAATGTTGACATAACTGTTATCACTTAGTTGCATCTTGATTGCCACAGTTTCTAGATTGATGTTGTTAATTTCAATCAGCTCTTGGTGAATTATTTGGCGCTTAACCAAAATAGCTACGCCTCCTGATGCAAATTGTGTTTCCCTGTCGGATCGGTACATATGATAATTTGATGCCTTAAATGATTCGTTATTTACTAAATGAGTTTCAGTAATGCATGCAATATCTATATTATGTTCTGCTAAGAAGGCTAAGAAAATTGAGCGTTGTGCCTTAATCCCGTTGGCGTTCCAGTTAAGGATTTTTAGATTTTGGAGGATTCTTGCTTTATGGTTCATTTAAAAGGCTAGGAAGAAGGTTTGTTAAAAGAAAATGTTTTAATTGAGGTAGATATGGTTGAATGAAGCTAAGGATGGCGGTGATGAGAGTATTGATAAGTGACGAGTTGTCTGATGAATCGGTGGCAGGAGCAGAAGATGTTTGATTTCTTGTTATATTTGCGTAAGTTCGATTTTGTGATGTTTCGGTTCTTGGTCGGGAAGTACTTCCTGTTTGTCTTGCTGATGATGGAAAAATTGGCGTTGGTTTATTACGATGTTGAACGGTTTCAATGTAAAACTTGCAACCTGTGTAGTTTGCAGGGTGCTCATCGCCACAATTGACACAGCGTGGCGGATCGTTTACTTGTTTGGTACAGGAGCTATATAAATGATTTCCAAGACACTTGACGCATCTGGGTTCTAAAGTGCAATAGTTTTTAGTGTGGCCAAATCGTTGGCATCTGTGGCATTGGGGAGTATTTTTTGACTTTCTTCTTGTTTCGACAGTAACAACAGAATGATGCAACCTTGTAACTTTGAAGATTTCAGAGGCTTGTTCGCTTGCAGCCAGATCGACTATGCACACAGGAATTGGAATTCTGTCTTTGTTTAGTAATCTAGTTAATTTGATAACAGGTAGATTTTTTTCTTTGAGTTCTTCTAAAAGTTCATCTTCTGACAGAGAAGGTGGGACGTTTTTAATTGCGACCGAAAGAGGTTTTTTGTTTGGATCTTGGTAAGTGTGATAAGGTATGTTATTTGACTGATAATGTTGTGTTAATGCTCTGTAGTCGTTTTCAGTAGTCGCATTAATTTTTAAAGAGTTTGGAGAATGAGTAGTTGAAAACTCACCTTCTACTAATTTTTTAATGTCTGCCACAAGTTCTTTATGATTTACAGTACCATGTATAAATATTGGAGGAATTCTTTTTGGTTTCGTTGTTTTTTGTTGCTCAACGTTTGTTATTTGTGAAGAGTGCGACGGCTGTTCATTGGATACTGACGCTGACGGCTCTAGATGATCTGGTAGATAATATCGATTTTCTTGCAATCTTGCTGAAGGAATCCATTCGTATCTTTTTTGCACTTCATTTATAGGAGGAGTTAAATGATCTGATTTACGTTTTTTATCTGACATTGTTTTGTACCCCGAAGGGGTACTAAACTTGTAGTTAAGATTAAAATTCAATAATTAGTTTTAATTTAGGTTTCAATTTAAATAGAAAAATTAATTTTATGTATAAATTTTAAAGTTTAACGTTCGGGGTCACTTTATCTTAGCACAATTTATATACGTCCGCATCTGACAAAGATCCGAGGTAAACTACAACATTTTAAAAACAAACTTTTATTAAACCACAAAGCAATATTTGCAAAACTATAAAAAAAATCTGTAAATTTCCGGGTTTCAATAAAAATTAACAATTTGCAAAAGCCGCTGCTTAACTAAGCCCTAAGAACAGTATTTTCAAGAATTTATTTATATTTCCCATTCTAGAGAGACAAGAGTCCGCTATTCAAAATTTTTGAACTATTTTTAAGAGTCTCAATTTAAGAACAATATCGACTTAGTTGATCGGTTTGAGAACCAAATACTAGAGTTTACAAAATCTTGTTTTGATCGCTCGTTAGTGGGATTCATTGCACATAATATACAAACTACAGAAACTAAACAAAATGTTCATGTCTTTGGTTTCCTTAACTTTCCTTTGGTGAAACGCATTTTTGTAATCACATTTTACTATCATATGAACGTGCATCGCTCGCGAGCTTGCCAGTATTATACAGTGTCGTAAATTTTTATTCGTGAAACGTTAGGTAGATAAATAGGTAAATGGAATTTTCCGAACTGTACAAGGTGAAAATAAAATCATAACATTTGCAAATCTAGCTAAATAGTTTAATAGTTATTTATGGGTACGTATGGAAAAGTTTGTCAAGTGGTATTTTTTGGAATGATTGTAATTCGGCAAGCCTCATTCAACAAACCGCAAGAGGGTGTCCTGATTCTTAATTAACTTCATAAACACAATAATATCTTCATAATGTGCCATGAATGTAATTACAATTATGTAACAAACAAATTCAAGTGAATAAAATGGTTTTCGAAGTATTTCGATTTTCATGGATAACCTTCAACATAATATTTGCACCGTACCGTAGCTCTGTAATTTTTAGTTAGCTTCGCTGCTAAAAAAAAGAGCTTCAACTGATCTCTTTACATAGATAAATAAGTTGACTATATTACTACATTAATTATGTTAGGAAGAAATTTAATTACGATGAGGAGAAACACTTTGTTTTTCTGTGGGTAACGGTATAAGAACTTGGGGGAAAACCTAGAAACGCTAAATACAAATCGGCCAGACTTCTTACTAACAACACCTTTTTCTTAAACCTCAATGGAAAGTACTTAACCTCTTTTCTGCCCTCCAAAGACGTAATAGTGTTGTTTTACCGTGTTTTTCTACCTTATGCCGATAACGCTACTTTGGAAGGAATATTTGCATTTTGTCTAGAATTTCTTAGAGTAGTCCCAAGTTAAGATGAGCACATCACGTGATAACCGTTAAAATTGCGCAGTAGTTTATGTTCCAACTGTACGGCGGAGCTAATATCTTGCGTAGTACAGTTAGAGGGAGCAAGTATATTTCGAAAATTGATGCGACCAGATGTTACCAGACATTTATTTTGGCTATAGCGCATTGACTCCACTTTATTATTCTCATAAATTTTTACTTCTACAGGTACTTCTACCGCCACATGAATTAAATCATTGAATAAATAGTCGCTCCTCTAACAGGAAAGAGCCATTTTACTAATAATATGGATCGCAATGGTTTTTTTATTTTCGCAGGTTCTCCGATAGAAATGGTTACTTATACTCCCACTTATAAGGAAAGATCATGACAACCAATAATAGTGTAAACTCGACGAAATGAATGAGTCATCCATAGATTTTTAAAATGTCGTTTCTGTAGCATTTTCTCTTCTAGGCAACGGTTGCTAACCCTCTTTCCGGATCTATTTATTCAATAGATTAAATGAAAGGTTTCTACACTGTGGGCCGGTAGTTTAGCGTTGCGGGTTCGCTATACAGTGTGTCGCATTTAAGATGAAGACACCCCCATATTTTCGCTATTTGAAGAAATACAGATTTGAATTTTTGCATAGTCATACAGGTTGATGGGTCACATGTTTTAAGGTATTCAAATTCAAACCTGTACACCTTCAAATAGTGAAAATATTTCAATGCGACACACTGTAGAATAGCTTTTCGTTTGTTCCAAAAGAAATTGAATGCTAAACGGCCAATATAGAAAATGTACTTAACCTAAGTTAAGCTATGTAATGCTGTGGGTTTTTATTATGAGTTTTGATAGAGTTTGGGTCTCTAATAACTTGCCCCTCTTAGAGGTAGACACCCGAAATTTTGGGATTAATTTCAAATGCTGAATCGATATTCAAAGTGTTAGAACAAATCGGAAAATAAGAGTGGAAGATTTTCCGATTGTCCTTCGTTATTGAGTTATTAATGAAAATTTACCTGTAGATTGGCAGAGGTAGGCCCTTATAGACAGGGCCGTGCCTAGCTAATTTTGCGCCCGGGGCAAAGTTCGTGCAGCGCTCTCAGCTTATTAAAATGTTAATTGAATAAATTATTAATTAATTAAATTATTTTCATCATTAATTAATTAAGATTGATTAATTAAATTATTTATATCATTAATTAATTATAGGGTAGTCAACGAACCAAAATTTATCCTGATTTTCGGACTTTTCTTGTAACAGCGAGTTTTATTCCTTAATCGGTCGAAACCATTCCTGTGAGTTTGTGTATAAAATCATAAAATGTCCCAACTCAATTTTGACCGGAAGGCCCTTATTCTTGGACTTTAGTGTAAAAGTTTGACTTTTTCCTTTTTCAAGTTTCCGTTTCACTATTTTTTGAATAACTTCGCTTGTATTGGTCGGATCGGGACCAAAAAATTTTCCTTTTGTTTGTAATGAATCTCTCTTTAAAACTGCCTGGGTTAAAATTATTTATATTTATTTCCTAACCCAAAAAAAAATTCAAAACTGTCGTCATTGGTGGGTTGTAATTTTTTCTAGAGAACTTGAGTTTTAATTAATGTTCTGGTATGAAACTTTAGGAAGTTGCAGCTGATATAGTAACAAATCCATATTACAAGTTGGATCCAAAAATATTAGAAGAATAACGGCTAAAATTTGCATTTTGGTTCAAATTTTCTTTTTCATATTTGATGGGAGCAATTGGTGGTATCCCAATAATTCTTCTCTTGAAATGTAGGAAATTTAATGCTCTTTCAGATGAAAACAAAAACAATCACATCCGACCATTTTTTCTTCCGATTTGCGTTTTTAAATTTAAATCAAGCAGGTCCAAAAAGATTTGGTAGTCTTTTACTACAGGTACATTTTTGTAAGATAAGAGGATTAAGAAATTTGACTAATGATGGGGTATTGAAATAAAAACTTTCATTTTCAACCCGTTATGTTGGGTTTTTTCGCAAAAAGGGATTGGTATTTTTTCACTGCAGGTAAATTTTTAAGATAATAGAATTAAGATTTTTGCTCCTTTCTAATGACAAAATTTTACCTAATTTGTTCTATTTAGCGATTTTTGTGGGAGAATCTTGATCTTCAAGATAAATTGCATGTAAAAATATGCCTCGAAATTATGATGTTCAAGTTCTATACAGGGTGAATCCTAACATACGGATCAAACTGATAGGGCACCTAAAGGGGACCAAAATATAATTTTTTTTTAAATAAATTTTTAATCAAAGTCGAATAAGAATAAAGTTACAACGGTTTTAAGTTCTTATAAACCTGAGCATTTTATATTAAAAATAGAGTAATGACTCACGTTTTGAATTCAAATTTGCAATATTTGAGAATTATTTAAACAAAGTTCAGCTAAAATTTTAGTCAAACTTTTATACTATGAAAGTTATGCCTTTTTAATCCATATATTTAAAACGCGAAGCCTTTTCTTTTCCGCTAATTTTAGCGTATTTCTACTGGACCGATTTTGATGATTTTTTTTAAATTAAAGCTCTTGACCCACAGATATGTCACCACTAATTTTTTTCTTAAAATTATTAATTTTATACATTGTTTTATATTTTATAATATACATAATAAAATAATCAATTTTATAATTTAAAATAATCCAATTTTAAAAATTATAAATGAGAATAAATGTAGATAGTATTTGGTTTTATACGATAAGGCACACATTATACATTTGGTCGTGGTGATAAAATTTTCAATACTTTTATTCGACCAGTACGTTTCTAATACGCGATATGGTTGGTGCGTGCATTTTTAATTACGTTTCGTGCTTTTGTGAATTTTGGATTTTTGAGACGGTTTTTTATGTTGCCCTCTTTGGCTTAGTTATCTTTAAGATTAGTTTTCTTAATTTTTTTTATAAAATAGTAATAGCTCCTTCATATCTTCAAAAACTTCGTCGATTTCGACGGGGGTGACTGCTATGTTTTTTTAAATTGAAGCTATCGACCCCCAGATATGTCAGCACTAATTATTTTCTTCAAATTACCGATTTCATAAATATTTTTAAAATAATAAATTAACAAACAATCATCGGTGTAGGTAGTAAGTGCATTATAATAATTTTTGAAAATTTCATTTTTCTAACACATTCATCTCTACAACTACTTAGTCGAATTTCGACGGGGGTGACCCGCTAGTTTTTCTTTAAAATACCCATTTATGGCAGCCCACCTATTGAAATCCGCAGATTTATTTAATTTAATCATGTACTTCAAAATCAGTCAAAATTAATTAAACGTCAGAAATTAAATAGGGTATTTTGTATAAGCTCAGCGGTACTCAATAGCTGGGCATTAATTTATAAGAACTTAAAACCCATGTAACTTTGTTGTTATTACATTTTGTTTAAAAGTTTATTTAAAAAAAATTATCTTTTGGTCAACTTTAGATGCCCTATCAGTTTGATCCGTACGTTAGGATTCACCCTGTATTGTAAGTTTTTCTAAAAATTTTGTGAAATTAAAAATAAAAATATTTTAATTTAAATCAAGCACGTCAAAAAGGATTTGGTAGTATATAGGCCATCTCTAAAACATTTACAAAATAGGTAATTCTAACTTTACCTGTTCTAGTACAAACAATAGGCAGTAGACGCAACGAATACAAAAAGGGTCTGCGTAGCATCCTGCTTAACATAAACCATTAAAAAATCCTTAAATACAATTTCTAAATTTTACGTAAAAGTAAATAGGTTGGTGAGATCCGAATAGAGTCCCATTTACCTGACCTCGAAAATTTAGATGTTTCAGTAGAGTCCCAGAGAAAGATATCCGAATAGAGTCAGGGGTATGCGCGTCAGGGGGTCCGGGGCGTAGTCACAAACAGGTATAATAAAACTGCAAGAAATATATATTACTTACTTTTATGCCCAGTTGCTGGTAAATTTATTTAACTCCTTCATTTTTCGGTTTCTCGAAGCTTTTTGAACAGTTAAAATAGTTGGGTGACTTGGATCGAAATGAAAAACTGATTCTGTTTTTCGACAATCGATGGATGGATAGTTAAAAGAATAGCTAATTCGCGCTCGTTTATAAATAAACGTCACTTGACGTTACAGTATAGTAAGTATAGGTATACAGTGTGATTGAAAAAACGTGATAATGCAGATTTCCTGGTTATTATTAAAGATAGAAAAAAAACTCGTTCAGGTAACTGATAGTACTCAAGAAGCTTGTTATTTTGGTCAATTCAAAAGTACCAGTGGAATTAAAACAAAAGAGTAACGTTAGTTGGTTCATTTTTTTAAATAGAACGTGTAGATTTTTTCTACATATTCTTCAAGAGTATCAAATCAAATTACAGTGATACTAAATAACAATACAATATTTGAAAAAATAAAGTCGTAATAAGGTTTTAAAAAATGAATCTAGTAACCCTTACAACGTTATAACCATAGCACAACAATCGATAACAGTCGTTATTTATTTGTTTTAATACTTATGCAACTTGATAGTAGATGTTTTTGTATTTTTGATTGTTATCGATTGTTGTGCTATGGTTATAAGGGTTGCTAGATTCATTTTTTAAAACCTTATTACGACTTTATTTTTTCAAACATTATATTGTTATTTAGTATCACTGTAAAGAGAATTTTATACTCTTGAAGAATATGTAGAAAAAATCTACACATTACATTTAAGAAAAGGAATCTAACTAACGTTACTCTTTTGTTTTAATTTTACTGGTACTTTTGAATTGACCAAAATAACAAGCTTCTTGAGTACTATAAGTTACCTAAATAAGTTTTTTTTCTATCTTTAATAATAACCAAGAAATCAGCATTATCACGTTTTTTCAATCACACTGTATATACGTATATTTTTTACCATGCTGAATAAAATAGACAACAATGAAGAAAAAACGTTTTATATTTTTAAATAATTTCCAACTACCTCCACAAATTCAAAATTACTTATTTTACAATTTTTTAACTTATCTATTTGCATATCCAAAAAATGTTTATTCTTCAAAGTTTTTGATGATTAAAAAAATTAGGATGGGAATGGTAAAAGGATGAATTTAACTGGGAATGAAAACCTTCGCAAGCATTGGTAGTTCGCTGCAGGCTACTTGAATTTTCAGCCCATATGCGTGGTGGAAATTTGGAATCTTCCGATATATATAATATATATATATATGTATCTGTGAGGTAATCCACAAATAGCGTTAAATCGGAGCTGCGAGGTTTGATAGCATTTAAATCTAATGCAAAGCAGTCTCCCACATCTTGAGGATTTAAATACGGCAAGCCAAAACAATACTTTAAATATTTTCTGACAATTCATTTATTGTCGAAAAACAGAATCAGTTTCATTTCGATCCAAGTCGCCCAACTATCTAACTATTCGAAAAGCTTCGAGAAACCCGTTACATCAAGTCATCAATTCTATAAAGTTAATTAGCTGTTAGTTATGAAGGAGTTAAAAAATGTACTAGCAACTGGGCATAAAAGTAAGTGAAGTATATTTCTTGTAGTTTTATTTATACCTGTTTGTGATTATGCACCGGACTCCCTG
Organism: Malthinus seriepunctatus; assembly: GCA_963924605.1. Classification (NCBI taxonomy): domain Eukaryota; kingdom Metazoa; phylum Arthropoda; class Insecta; order Coleoptera; family Cantharidae; genus Malthinus; species Malthinus seriepunctatus. Next base: position 73,442,758 of record OZ004600.1, read on the forward strand.
CCGCGCATACCCCGGACTCTATTCGAACATCTTTCTCTGGGACTCTATTCGAACATCTAAATTTTGGTGGTCAGGTAAACGGGACTCTATTCGGACTCTCCGAATAGGTTGTATGGACAATACCTACTTATTTTTTTTTGAATTTTTAATGGAAGTTTAGAACCAAAAAGGGCGCCGATGGCGCCCCATTTGAAATAATATATAGTAACAGTAACTGCTTTATTTTTTTTACATTTTCAATAGAAATCTAAAAATAAAAGGATGTATTTGCTGAGATTATTAGAGTAATTGTGCATTTTTTATATTGGTGCATTAATTTAAAAAAAAAATAAATACGTTGTACTTTGATTTGCGCCCCTACCAAGTTTGCGCCCAGGGCAGGAGCAACTTTTGCCCCCCCCCCCTTGGCACGGCCCTGCTCATAGATCTTCGAATTTCAATCTGATGGAGCGAGCGTTAGTGCTTCCATATTAAATCGTGTAAATGCTTGCCTTGAAGTAAGAGGCTCTCTATTTGATTACATTTTGTGACAGCAGATGTGGAAAATATTTTGTTGTTTAATATTACGTAATCTTTTTTATGTTAAATGTTAATTTTTTATTAATAACTCAATAACGAAGAATACCTGCCTTTGTTGCTCCCAACTTAACAAGCTATCTTATTCACAGAAATATCTTTATTGCGACCAGCGACATCTACTTTAGTGGGGATTTTTTGTCTCATTCGGTCCATATAATACTATTTTTGAGTATTACAAAAAATAATTTATGTTTTTTTTCAGTATTTTGTACCTAATGAACAAATAAAAATTTAATTTAATTTAATTTAATATACGCTTTGAAAGGCGCTGTTTTAATAATATCTCTAGTAATAAAAATTTTTACTGCCCTGTTTAGATCCAGTTATTTAGCCTATCAGTGAAGAATTTTATATGGCTTATACCTGGACTATTGGTTCATTTTACTATCTACTTTTGCACTATCGACCAGCTGGTAACCTATTATTAGATTAGATTAGATAGCCTTTATTTGATTTTCTTTTTCCTCCTTTACAAAATCAACGAATAAGAAAATTACAATCGTAACAAAAAAACAAATAATAGTATATTATCCAACGAGCGGGTAATGAGCATTACCCGCGAGTAGGATACTATACTTTATCCACGACTGCAAATATTATGAACCAAATATACATTGAATACGCGAGTATTTAAAAAAAAAAATTTTATTTATATAAAAAATTAATTTAAAAAAAAAATTAATTTTTTATGGAAATGTATTCAAAATGTAATGTAGAATTCAAAAATGTAAAAATATATATGGTGTTGCATTTAAAAATCTAAAGTTTACCTCATTTCCGGCGAAATCGGAAGTGGAAGAATTTTCAAAAGTAGTTAAACAAATTGCAATTTATATGACTATAACTCACAGCAAATTTCATTTTGATACATTGACAAATAACAGAGCTATAAAAGTTTTCCAATCCCCTGTGTTGCCCGGTAAACCATTGAGTAATGTAATAGTCATTGAGTAATATGTATATTATTCAATGATTTGCAACTAGTGAGTAATGACACACATTACTGGTCAAAAATCATAGAGTAATGAACGTATTATTGGACGGTCGTGGATAAAGTAAAATATGCCACAAAAAACCATAGAAGGTTTTGTGCGTGGCGTCACAATAAATGTATATGTTGTTAATGTTTCGAATTTGCAAATAAAGATAATTTATTATTATTACTACCGTTATTATCTTCGGTTTAACTTCTTTGTACATATGTCAACGTGTGGTTTACCACAAATTTATGATAGAAATCTATTAAGATTACATTCTAAAATTATTTCCTAAAAGTACTTATTAATTTATGGCCATAATTCTCATAGCAGAGTTTACATAGATTGAAACTTTAATTAGTGTTTCTGCAACCGAGTAAGATCACAAAACTACAATATAATCAAATTAGAAGCACCACTACTACGCAATAATCGCATTATTCAATGCCAATGCAAATGTAATTTTAATAATATTAATGTTTGATTTAAATTAAAATAAATAGAAACCTGTTATTCAAAATTGACAATAATTATTGTAAATACCAAAAAATATACCAAAAAAATATTTAAATATTACTTAATATACTAATGATTATTATCGATTAAAAAGGTAATAATTGAACGTTGGCTAATTTGCACTTCTTAATAATTTTGAATTGCTTGTATACAGTTGTGTTATTTACATTAACAAATTAAAAGTGGTTCCACTTAATTAAAGCCTAATTTACACGTGTATAAACGACTTATTAAATCAACTAACTAACACATTATATTTTAGTACGACCAGGTACAACAACTTCCTTAAATCATTACCAAAATTATGTCACAAATAAATTTGATCTCTAAATATTAAAAAAAACAAATATACACTTGCTTGTCTAATGGTACAAAGGCGTAAATTCGCTTGGATTAGACACACGGTATAAAACTACCTTTACACGAACAAGTGGTGAACCAAGGATTACTACTAAAATAAAGAGATAATCGCGTACTCTTTGCATGAAGGGCTTTAGGCTCTGTGAGCTTTTCGGTAATTAATAGTGGTGAAGACGCGGGTTGCCTTAAGGGACTGTGCTCGTTGTATAAATGCTGTGGGGGACTTGTTAATAGGAAGGGGCTTTAGGAGACGGATGGGAAACCAAGGAGTTTAGAAGCGATGAAAAAGAGGGTTGCCTTAAGGGACTGTGTTCGTTGTATAAATGCGGGGACTTGTTAATGGGAAAAGTCTTAGGAGACGGATGACCAAGGCGTTTAGAATAGACGAAGAAGCAGGTTGCCTGTGCAAGCAGGAGACTGTGTTCGTTGTATAAATGCGGGAGACCTGTTAATGGGAGGAGGCTTAGAAGACGGATGGGGACCAATAAGTTTGGAAGCGAGTTGCCTTAAGGGGCTGTGTTCGTTGTATATATGAGGGGGCTTTTTATAAAAGGAGTTTTAGGAGACGGATGAGGGGTCAAGGCGTTAAGAAGCGGCGAAGGAGCGAGTTACCTTAAGGGACTGTGTTCGTTGTATAAATGCGGGAAACTTGTTATAGAAAGGGGCTTTAGGAGACGGATGGGGAGCCAAGGCATTTAGAAGCGGGTTGCCTTAAGGGAACTGTGTTGTATAAATGCGGGGGACTTGTTAATGGGAAGGGACTTGGATGCCCTCTTCTCTAAAACTTCTCTTCGACTCCCTTAGGTCCTCGCTATCCGATCGCTCCCGTATAGATCCTTGAAATTCTCCTCTCCTCCGTCCTCTCGCATTGTTTTCTACGTTTTTATTTCTTTTGGGATTCCAATTGGAAATGGATCTTGTAGAAAATAAAGCAAAATACCACAAAGTATAAGAAAGCCAAAAAGAAGTCGCTCATTAGTTACGATGGTGTCAAATTTACGGTGTGTTAAGACATCGAGACCCTTAATTTGACGTTGATGCAACGTGATCAACGTGGTTAAGTTATTTTTCAAGAACTATTGAGCATACGCGAACTACAATTCGCCGATGAGTGATAAGCAACAAGTGATCGGTATAACAACAGGACACTGCGGTTACCGACTAATATACGTCAATGGTCGTTTTTCAAAGGGGTAGTGTTTTTTGATGCAGCACGTCACTGGTTATTTTGACTTTTGACAATTTTATGATAAAATTGGGAATTTGGACGAAAGGACCTTTATGGATCATAAAGTACAACTTTTTCTGTTTAGGTAACATACTTTACTTTTTATTTTACTTCTTTATTTTGTTTAATATGAGCGTTTGTAAAATCGACCATAACCTTACTTTTTTTAACGTTAGGTATTGCATTGTTTTAAATGTACGTGGCAGCAAGAGTTCTTGCTCTATCTCTCCATAGAATGGTAAGTTTGTACAACAGCCTGTATGGAATAAGAGGAGTAAAAATTACCATGATTGTACGGTAACATGATAAAATTATGGAAAAAAATTTAGAAAGCGTGTGAAGTAATATCATCACAACTCTTTTTTCTGTTTGTTGTAACGGCCAATTTTTCCAAATTTTATTTATCTAGTTTTGCTAATAATATAGTCAAAACTATACTTGTATCTAACTTATTCTCGCATTTATTTGTATACAAATTTTTATAAAAACGGTGATAATCACCATAACAAAAGAAGAAGAAGATTATGAAGACTCCATACTCAAGGAGCAAATGCTTACATAAAACTGTTACGGAAATACGAAAGTCGATGGATCAATGTGGCCACCAAGGAGGATCTAAGCGTAGAGGCGAATCTATAAGCAGACGATAATTCAAGCTAGGGTCAATGCACCAATGTGGAAATAACCTTAAGCCTAGAAGCCATAGTTTCAAAATCTGAAAAATTTCCTTGCTCAACAGAAATTTAGTTTAAGCGTCGATTTAAATGTAGGTTATGGCTACCAATCATTAAATTTTGGACTCCCTTAAAATAAATCAAAAAGTAATACATTTTTACAACCTATGGGTTGTTCAGTTCAAAATTTCAAAAATTTCCTCGCTCAATGGAAATTTAGTTTAAGCGTCGATTTAAATGTAGGTTATGGCTACCAACCATTAAACCATTAAATTTTGGACTCCCTTAAAATAAATCAAAAAGCAATAAATTTTTACAACCCATAATTTAAAACCACCTTTTAAATAGGCGTTTAATTCGTTTTATAATACCTAAATATTTTGCTTATACAATTCCTTGCATCAAGAACCAACCTTGAAAGGTCGAATTATTTAAATTAACTTTTTAGTACACATCCTTCCGAAAAACCTGTTCCACTTACGTATTCTTAATTACATTATACACTATGTATAAAGTTCTATTTAACAACATAATGGATAGAGACTCAAATTTTAGTTTTATCTACTACCTGAACATGAAGCCTGCTGAGCTGCACCTTTTTTAAATTTTTTTTTCTTCAAGATTAAATATTTTAATATCAAGTAGAAATATTTGAAATAATTTGGTATGTAAATAAGTACTACCTACATGCTACATTGTTACATTATTTGTGCATTATTATGATGTAATCTAAATACTTTAAGATTAAGATGCAACTGGTAAATATTTAAATTTTAAAATACATAAATGCATATTTCTAAGTTTAAATAAACGAGCGACATTTTTATTGTGAACTTGTTCTAATAAAATAAATAGACATTGAAACTGCTTCCGCATTTTATTTATTTCTCTTAAAAACGTTGGAATGGAATTTTCATTGCTGAAATATTTCTATTAGTTAAAGAAATGTGGCGTCGATAAACTTATTCCTTTGTTAATTAAATAAATTTATAAAAAAACCTATATTGTCGCATCCCGGAAGGCAATGGCAAACCACCGAAAGTAAAATTGTCTATTTCCAACTTATCAACTTCCCTGTCTCCAGGGAAGTAGCCAACGCTCTACGACTATGCCACATTTAAATCTAAGAAATAGAACTAAGAAAGGAATTACAAAGGCACTGCATATTCTTCATTGTCGTTTAGATGGACTTAACACGAAATATTTTTTGGGAATTCCTGCAGTTATAATGCAATATATTTAGCATAGCAACTTTCGTAGAAAAATCTCAGTTTGTGCAAAGTCTGTTTCTTTATATCGATAATCATTACAAAATTATATTAATTACAGACGACCGTGAATAATGTAGACTTTGAAACGATCACTCAGTTGTCTCTCTGTATTGGGTTCCTAACCATATCAATACCAAGGAAATATTAAATAACCTTAATTTTGTGCTATATGATTCTTTACAATATGTACCGGGTGGCCACAATTAAAATTATTTTTCCTCCTTTTCCAAAAACCGTTTTAAGTAAAATCTAAAATTATATTATAATACGAGAATTAGATTTATAATCCTGAGATGTGGCAACGTTACACAATAAATTAATAAATAAATAAACAAAAATGTCAAGGGTTAACAAACTGTATTCACAATTTAGCAAAAAATAAATTAAACCTCAAATTTAAATTTAAATTTACAAACTTCAAACTTTGACATTACATTGTGTAACGTTTTGCCATATCAAAAGATTCTAAATCTAAATCTCGGATTAAAATATAATTCACCTTTATGCAACCGAGAGTAAAAGTAACAAATGATTTTTAGAAATTTCAAAGCAATTTATAATATTATAAAGAATATTTTTACTTGTTAATACCTAAAATGATCTAAAGTCAAACTTTGACATTGAGCAACGTTGCCAGATCTAGGAATAATTCTCGGACCGAGATTAATTCTTGACTGTTGGTACGGGCATTAGTCTTGTTTTATTTTGCATGATCTCTAGTGCACGTGAGTTGGTTTTGAATTATGACTTTTTCTAATATTTTAAAGAGTATTATTTTAAATATTCTAAATTATGAATAAAAATATACGTACTCCCCCCACACAATTCTAAAGTTTTAAAACAATTCTTATGTGATTTTGTATTGCCTCATACAGTTGTTCCAGGGAATCTTTGCCGCTGTATGTAACGATCAAACGACATACGTCGTTACAATTTAGCGTTATATTATTACGCAACGCCAACAAAGATAGTTGCTACACTACGTATCTGATTACGTGTTTTTGCGTACTTAGCCGAGTTCTCCACAGGCAATGATCCGCTGGAACAACTGTACAAGGATACTGCTTATACAGTGCCTTCGTAAATAACAAATAAGTTAGTGGTTACCTAGCAAATTGGTCACGTGGATTGATGTTATTTACGAAGGCACTGTACGTTGAAAAACGCTTTAGCTAAGATAGCAATTGTGGTATGTTTTAAATAGCTTTTTCGATGATCTACAACTGTGGAACTGTGTTGCAGTGACATCTGTCATAAAGTGCTTACAAGAGCCACTATTCGTAAACATACATGTTTACGTGTCATTTCGGTATGTATCAGAACCACTCTAAACAAGACGCATGTAAATCAATAATATTGAAAAAATCACATCGTTATAATAATTTAAACAAAGCAATAGTAATAATAATAATAAGCATGATAAATATAGAAAACATGGCATACTTTTTCGAATACATTAAAACCAAATATAGCCATTGCGCTAATAAATATATAACGATGAAGTTCGTTCACCTGTTGCAGTGTCTTTGAATGAGTAGGTGACTATTTAGTATTTATCTCAATGAGAATGAGAGATACCTCTACCTACCTACATAAAAGTTTACTTCTAAATACATATTTGCTATTATACTACTGTAAACGTAGATTTGGTATGTGCACTGTGCACAATTTAATTCTAATGAGTGATGAATTAAAATTACTTTTGCTAGAAAAATAGTGAAAGTATTGCATAAATTGTTAACTACGTATTTTATTAAATTTTACATAGTTATCAACTTTTTTTAAGTTTCAAGTACAATGACTTGACTGCAAAAAGACAATTGAATTTTTTTATATAATTTTTAATAAATAAAACGCAAAGGTTAGTTCCTTTTAAACTTTCTTTTCGATTCTATTTTATTTCTTTGCAATTAGCTAATGTTGAAAACAATTACTAGTCAACTTATCATTTTTCAACAAATCTAAGGAATTTTCCGACGTCCTCCAAATAAGGGTAACTTACTCTAATCGAAGACAATACAAAAAAATGAACTCGTGGTGACCATACCACAATTCTCGAATTAGGATTATGGCGCTTTAAAGCATCCAAAATTATTTTTCTTAATTGATTTAGATGCAGAATTTTATGCTCTAAAACTTTCAATAAAAGATTTTTTTTCTAAAATAAATAGGAAAGCAAGAAATTACGAAAGTATGATTTTACATGTTAAATTCATATGACCGAGAGGTCCGGTCACCACCCTGTATACGTACTTTTCTAATTTACTAATCCGTTTCCTCTAAAAAATTCGATTTTCACGAAAATTTGAATGCTATAACTTTTTAAAAAACAAATAATGGTTACACTAACAATACAGAGGGCCAACATTAATTAAGATGACGCATACTTTTGTTTGAAATTAAACAAATGCAGTTTTCAAATTAAACTGAAAAACAATTGAAAATTTTGTAATTTTCATTACTTATTGATTAGTTCTAATATGCAACAAGTTTAAAAGTAATAATAAAATACAAGGACATGATAAATTAATTATTAACGACAATTTAACAAGGTACCAACTAGTAAACAAATACTTATATCAACAAATTTTAATATTAAACAGTAAAATAAAAGAAATATTAAGAAAACAAATTAAAAAGTCGTTAAGTTTACTTCGTTTTTGTAAAAATGGCAAGTTTTTATATTCCACCAAAGTTAAGAGGATTATTAAAATAATATTGTTATGCGCGAGTTCCATACTATGCTTTTCTCCACACCACACTCTGTGAAATGGTCTATTTTAAATTTTCAACCTGGGCTAACTTTACGAACAAATTGGCACTAAATTATGTTAAAACGAACAAGCACGTCACTGATTGATCGATTTGATTTCAATATTACTCTTGATCAATCAAAAGCGCGTTTCAATACACCCTATAGTGTTATAATAATGAATGTAGTTCTGAGGCTAGTCTCTAGTAGTTCCTTCCTTGATTTGGTCTTCTCTTATGAGAGTTTTCTGCTTTTGATAAAGTCCAGAATTCTTTCTATTGATAAGTTGGTCAGTTCTCTTTGGAGCATCTCTTCTTTCCCGAGAATGCTGTAACGACTTCTGGTAAAAGCGTCATAGTGTAGCGAAAGACGAATTCAAGTTTCCTCCTCATCTGCACTTCCTTTGCATAGTGGGTGTTCTTCTAGTCCCAACGTATACAGGTGCATTTTAAGCTGGAAATGGCCCGTTATGATTGTGGTTACCAGTTGTAGTTCATGTCTGCTCGTTCTGAGTAGAGAGCGAGTTCTTTTGTCAGAAGGTTTCTCCAGTAGGGCTTGAGAATGTCCCTGTCCAGGAGTTTCCCTCCGGTGTTTAATATGCCATTTCACCAGAAGTATTCTAGTCCAATGGGTTTTATTTTGCTCCTCTCTTTGGTCAGACCATCCCGTTTCTCGGTCCCTGATATGTTGGCATGAGCTGGCACCTATACTAGGCTGACGAAATTTTTTCCCGCTAGCCATTCAGTCTGAGGATGCAGCCCGTTAGTAGTTCGGACCTCACCTCATAGGCGTTCAGCGCTTTGAAGACTGTCAGATACTACGGAGATTCGTTGGTTGTGATAGCCTCTATTTAACAGCATTTGCGCATATGTTAAGATGGCGTTAATTTCTGCTTGGAAGACGGTTACGTGCTCCCCGAGACTTAAGATTACCGCTTGTCACAAGTTTCCGTCTCCGATGATTCCAGCTCCTGCACCTGTTGGGTTTTTAGAGCCGTCTATGTAGAACATAAATCCATTCATTTTGACTGCCTTGCATTCCCATTCTTCCCTTGTCGGAGTGTTAATTCAATAGATTTTTTCGATAGTATGTGCTTTGGTTATTCTGTCAAACGCCATACTAAGTATCGGATGTTCTACCATCTCTCTTAAGACCCTATAGTGTTACTGTGGGGAATTTGCAATTTCCAACCAAACCGTTTGAATTGTAACACTTTTCATTTACATTGGGGCCCTTGGAAAAATTTATTTATAACTATCTATTTACTACAGGGTTAAATATACGCGATAAGTTGCCATTTTTTAGTTAATTAGTTTTTCTTTGTTAAAATTGACTGCATAATGGTTATTAAAAGTGCATTATTTCCCTTGTTAAAGTCGAACATAATCATTTTTTATCAAAATTAGTTTTCAAAACACCTAAACTTATGGATAACATATCAAGTCAAGTTCAATTGGCTATTATTTAAACTATGACTAATGCTACAATTATTGTGCAATTGAAATAATATTTTTTTACTAGCCACAAATAAAATTGACACTTACTCATTCTAATAACAAATTGCAATTTTAATTTTCTGTGAAAATTTCTTAAAAACAAAAAGAAAATGAGCAACTAAAATATTTCTTGTTGTTTAACAAAAAAGCTTTAGATAAAAGTTGAAGAGCATAAAATTCTGCATCTAAATCTAAAAACAAAATTACATTAAGGCTTTCACAAGCCAATGCGGCCTAGGTCGTGATTGCGATAGCGGCCACGATAAGATAATACTACAGTCTTATATTTGCATATTCAGACAAGAACGATTTAGCTTTCATTATAGCTAGAGCTAGATCCGAGGGACCGTGGCCGCTACCGCGCTTGACCGCGTGATTGCATTCGTCTGTGAGAGCCTTTAGATGCTTATAGCTTCATTCTCATGCGCATGCATGCAGATATGGAAATGTGGAAAATTACCTCAAAATAACAATAGCTATGGGTTTTTAAATTTAATAAATTTGACACTGACAGATAAATGCTGTCAATGAACTAGCGAAACATTAGAAATTGTTTTTCAAAATCCATGGCTAGGTATAAGCTGTTTTGAGGTAATTTTCGACCTTTTCATATCTAATTTCTGGCATTATAAAGCATGCAAAAATAATTTACTTTATTGATTTAGATGCAAAATTGTATGCCCTACAACTTTTATTTGAAGCTTTTTTATCTAAAATAATTAGGGAAGCATTAAATTACGTAAGTATCATTTTACATGTTAAATCCCACGACCGAGAACCTTGGTTCCTACCCTGTATCAAAGAATTAAAATTCTGATTTAAATATAAAAGTTTGCTAAAATAAATAAGTCAAGCTATACTAGCGACCTTTGCTTCCTTTTTTCGGTTTGATTGTTGTACTAATTTGTATTAGATTATGGGGCGAGGACATACTCTACTATGCAATTTCCTTTAACATCCTGAATTAATTCTTAAAAAAACGTCCAATTAAGTGTAGTATAATGAATGAAAGTTAAGGCTTGTTAAGGCTAAAATGTACGTCTTTTCTTCAAGTTGCATGTTCTTTTAATTTAATTTATTAATTACTTACCGGGTAGTCGTAGTCTAATAATAAAATAAATTTAAGTTACTAAACTCCAATTACTGCCTTCACTTATTATATCGTAACATTTTGATCTACTTTAATGAAAATATTGTAATATGCTCTTAAAAATAACGACTTCTATGAATTCAAAACTTTCATTTGCAAACTCCAAATGTTACACTACAACCATTTTAGATAATTAAATGTGTTACATAATTTCAATTAATTATAAATTTTGAATATTCTTCCTAGTACCAATATCTAATAAATGAATTTAATTTAAAATATTATTTAAATTAATGTTAAACTAATTACATTTTTTAAATGTACGAAACACCCAATTTGAGTAGCTTTTACGCTATACGGAGCATGAAAAAAACAAGAAAATTAGCATACGATTATCCTCATGAGAATCCAAAATAACATTTTCCAATTAACCTATATAATATCAATTAAGAAAAAAAAGAAAGAATCAATAAGGTCTAACAATGAGACGAACTTGGAATTTTTTTTATTAATAATTAAATCGAGAAACATTACGTACACAAACTCTTCGAGTTTTTCAAGAATGGAATTTGACCTCATACACTACGCATATTTCAAGTTTAACTTGAAGAACTTTACTATAGCGACTTGTTGCACGAGGACTTTTAACAATGAACGCCCTTGCTCTTTCAAAAATATTAAGATGTGCCCTTGTGCAATGAACTTATTTATATCGATTTTATTTTAATTCATATAAAATCAAAATTAATTCATAGGCGAAAATGTCAACAGATAAATTTACTGGAAAGAATAATTTATAAAATGAAAGTGTCTGAGTTTAATTTGAATTTAATTTTTTTAATGAAAATAAAATTGAATGAAATTCGAAGTTTCATCAATCGGTCGCCCGGAAATGGATTATTAAAATTATTCATTAAGTTTTTTTCTCGACAAACACGTCTCGATGTATTTTAAACTGTTTTTAGTATTTTTACTGATAGAAAATTCCAAATTTTTCACATTAACTAGCACTAAAGTGTGCTGAAATGAATAAGCGTGCTTCTGATTGGTTGAAAGGTGTTTTAAAATAAAATCGGCCTATTAGGTACAGATCTACTGCCAACTGTCATGAAATTAAAGTCGTTTAAAAATTTCCATTGTAGTAGTCGAAAAAGTCTAGTGTATGTCTCGTGGAAAATGCGATAATTTCACTTTTCTGCACTCATTGTACAAAAATTTATTATTTTACGTGGTCTATCTCATGTAGTACGAGTACTTTGCTTTTATTTTTAATAGTTTAATAAAAAAAACTGCTTATCGCTAATATTCGTAATTAAATCGAGCTCAGTACCTAATTAAAACGTGCTTGCATTGACATTAAATCGCTTGGTTTATTTTATGAAGCTACCTATCACTTAAACCATTTTCGAATATTTTTGAATAATCTCTTAGGGCTGATAACACTAATTTGGCTCATTCAGAACACAGAACAGTTTCTAGCAGCTGATCATTCGCGCATACCTTTTCTCTCTCTCTCTCTCTCTATTTCAGTACAGACCGAGAGAAGGCATGAGCGATCGATCAGCTGTTGGTAGCTCTAACGTACTCTGAATGCACCCATATAATGCAATCTTCATATTTATGGTAACTTAATTATTTGTGAAATTAGAAAATAAATTTCAGTCCTCTAGCTTAAATTGTTCTAAAATTTAAAACTTGCACACTTGGAGTTTTTAATTATGAGAGAAAGAAAGAGAGACACTAAAGTTAACCTGTAAAAGACGCTCTAATTAGACGCAGAGTAACAGCCGCCTCTTTAGCATCTTGTAAAGGCCCGTTCACACACACAAGCGTTGCCTTGCGGTTTGGCCGTTTGAACGCTGTCCACAGGCGCTATGGTTAGGTCTGGCAGGTCGCCTAAACAGTGTCCACACCCTCGAAAGCAAGCAAGCAAGTTTGTGTGTGGACGAGCCTTAAGAGAAATGGGATTAAAAATCAAAGTAGCATCGGTTGTATTAAAAGGCATTCAAAGATTCTAGAGAAGAGGTTTAAAATCCTTTATCTTTTGAAAACTGATGCTGACTCTGCTCCACGCACATACATCTTGAACAAGGCTCTATAATATGTTGTTGAACTTCCTAAAAGATACCAGTAGGTAAAAAGTAGTAGTTCTGAAAAGGTCTTAAGAGCTGGCTTGAGCTGGGCCTTCTCCGCCGAACTAGAGCTCATTATTAGAGTATTGCTTAGGGAATTATACATCCATTCATCCATATTTCACACATGTATAAGATGCATATAGTACATCAGTTATTATAACAAATACATCATAAGTTCGTTAGGACATTAACGGATAGTATAGTAGTTCTAGGCTTTGAGTGGTCATAAGCTCATCTCTGATAACTTTTTGCTTAAATGCGTACAAATAAGAAACAAAATATCGACTAAAATGGTCTAAAATTCCGCTGCGTTAAAGAATTTCAAGCATATTGACGAGGTAACGCAACAGATCTTAACAAACTCTCCTGGGACTCTGAGCAGTGACTGTGTTCCAAAGCCCAGTGCTTTTGAGCCTCCAGTTTTTCCCAATCCGTAGTACTCGCGTATGCGTTACTCTGCATAACCACGGTGCACATTTCTCTTTCAAACCTACCCCATTTTTGTATCGATATACATACTACTGACCCTGAGTCTATAATCAGCAATACCTGCACCTACTACAGTTTTCTTAAGTTCTCCTTCAAACAACTGCAGAGTTTGAAAGAAGCGCTACCGACTAAATAAACATCTTTATACACTGTGGCGATGGCAACCCTAAATGCAGAGAGTATAACTATGAAGATGAAGCTACAGTGCATGTTCTTTGTGATTATGGCTGCTAGACGCTAGAATCTAGCGGCTAGATGATACAACATATTAAGATCGTTTTACATGGACTAAATGTCGTGCTAACTTGGTAGCACTGAATCAACTCAAAGAGCAAAAGCACGGGGATCTAAGCTTTAACGTCGTGTAACAACTAAGCTTATATTCCCGTGCCTATGCTCCTTGAGTTGATACAGTACTAACAAGTTAGTACGATATTTAGTCCATGTAAAACGGCCCTAAGTCGTTAAAACAAGAAGCTGTGGAAGTAAAATATTCTCCTTCATGAGCAAATCCCAAAACTTATAATTATAATTATAATTTTTAATGGCCATTAAAAAAAAACAAACATTTCTTGAAAATTTTAAAATCAATCAGACGCCATGTTTGAAAATTGTCATATAAAAAAGTTGTTTATTTTTAATGGTACAATTTCACATTTTCCGCTACAATAGAAAAATAAAAACTAATGTATTGTACGGTTGTACCATGTTACGGCGTGTTCTTTCATTATGATGATGGTCATGTATACAACAAACTGATCTAATGATTCAACTAAAAGTTTTTTCTGAAATTTTAATCACAAATTCCAGATAGAAAAATCACAATGATATTAAACAAGCACCTATCTACGAGTATAGTAAACGTTGGAAAATCTTTCAAAGTTCAGTAAAAATGTGAACATAAAACTTCTCTTGAATTTTAAATGAATCATAATTAGATAATTATTTACTTTATATTTCATTATCGCGTCCGTAGTACAGAGAAGTGAAAATAAGTTCAGAGTAATGACGTCAAATTCAAAGACCATAACCATAACAAACTAGGTATGCACTGACGTAAAAAAATAACATGAAAATCGATCAATCAATTATACGTTTTAGTTGTCCCACAAATCTAAACTATTAAAATAAACAAGTTTTTCTTCAAACGTCAAAAAAAGTTGACATTTTGTTACTGAACAAGTAAGGTTAAAGTTCTACTTTTACATCCTAGGAGGTAAAAGTTCACTTTTGCCTATAATCCGTTCAGCGACCAAAAATAGCTAGGGCACTCCCCACAAATTTCTTTCAAATAAGATTGACGCATGTCAAGTCTTGTGGGATTATTATAAACCGTATTTTCAAAATTCTACCAATAGAAAAATTTTATTTGAATATCGCGCTCTTTTTGTGGGAGTGGCTTAGCTATTTCTGCTCGTTGAACAGAGTATAGGAGGTAAAAGTAAATTGAGTAAATTCTAACCCTAAATATTTACAACAAATTGTAACGTAAAATGATATTTTTAAGCATTTGTAATGTAAAAAGGTAATGTTTTTATAAATTTTCTGTTCTAATTTATTCGTTGCATTTAATAATTAGCTTCTTTTTACAAGTTAAAGTTAATTTTTAAAAATATTTGACAATTGAACTACAAATAATTTTCAAGAGATGGCGACACTTCAAAAATTTTTATTTTTGGTTTTACGTTTGAAGAAAAAATTAAATGTTTCATACGGAGTAAAAATACTTTTTTTGGCTCGTCAGTAGTTGTCAGACTCAACTGACTAGCCTAAAAAAAGTGACATTTTTACTTAAAAATCAAACAATCTACTACATTTAAAGTAAATAACGAGTTGTGGAAAACAGACGTTCTGGATCACTTTGAAGTTTGTTCTTATAATCAAAAATGAGATGGAAGAAAACGTTACTGCTGTTATCGATAAGCTTGAAAGAAAAACACTATAAATCTTCCCCTTACAGGTCTCCTATAAAGTATCAAGTATCAACTGAGGTTTTTAATATATTGAAGATACACTCAAAATTACTGACGAACCTTCGAGCTAATCTTTTACCCCCTTAGGCTTAAAAGTTTTCCCTCAACACTTAATACCCACAGATAACTAAGACAATCGTTTACTTTTGATCCCACATACAAATAGAGGTATACGGATGGATTGATCTTAAAACCATATCCATTCAACTACAACGAAAGAGCACTAAAAGTCAATATCTACATAATCTTTGGTTTCAACTTGTCAAGATTGTGGTTATCGGTGTTTTAAAAGACACCCACATCTAAAGTTTGAGTGGTTAGTGCGGTGTTAAAATAAATCAGTGGAAATTAATTAATTTACCTAACCCTCAGTATCGATTTCAAAAGTGTCACCACATAATTGTGGTGACTTTTAAACTTTACAAAGCAACAGTTTTGGTCATGGAATCTTCGTGGATAAAATGATGATTTGGAAAGGACTCATCTGCTTCACTTTTATACAGGGTGTCTCTAAATCCACCGGAAAACTTCTTTAGATAATTCTTTTACCTAAGCTCAAAACTCATTGATTTTTAAATTTTTTGAGAAGTTAAAAATATTTGACAAAACTGAAGAAAATATTTTTATGGCACGTAAACTACTTCCACGCCCATTATCTGTTGATCGTTAGGTCGGTCTGAGCTGTTTTGACCTGAACAGGCCTGCAGTAAAACCTGGATGTTTGTAGCTTAGTAATCAAGGTATTAACCCATTATTAACAGACAAGCCACAGCGTCTCTAGATCGTCCAGGCGGTCTGCGCAGTTTTAGTCTATACGGACTTATCGTAGTAAAGGACTACACGCTTTTGTGGAGGCAAAGTGATGGTTCCGCCATGCTGTTTTGGCCTGTCATAAATCCTGAGCGTTAGAAGCGAGCTAACTAAGCCCGCTACAAACCTAATCTCAAGAGGCAAACCGGAGCAGCGTCTGTAGAACGTTCAGATGGCCTATACAGTGTAAAAGCCTACACAGACGTGTAGAAATAAAGTTAGAGTTCCTAAATGCTAGAGCTGTTTTAGTTTGCACAAGCCTGCCGTAAAACCTCAGCGTCAGTAGCAAAGTGATAGTTTCGGTTTGCTGGTGCAGTTTTGGCCTGCTTATGCCTGCCGTAGTAAAAGCCTGAGCGTTTGTAGTGGGCTTTACATACAATAACTCGAGTATAGTTGATGCATCAGTAGTAACGCAATACACTGATGATGTCAAAATGATTTTATGTGGTTTTTAAGTATATCAGTTTTAAAAAAGTGACTAGGATGGCAAAGATGAAGTTGTGCCATTCAATTTTTATTTATTTAACGTTTCAATCACACAGTTCCGAATAATTTTGTAGAAAATTCGGTTTTCCTAAAAATGCTATAATAGTTTATAAATTACACCATTCTAATTAAATGTTTGATAAAGTACTTAAACAGTACAAAAGAGCTACCAATTATTACAAATTATAAACATATATCACTTAATTTTATTATCATCATGATGGATTTAGCAAAACAAGCAACTTGTACAATTTTGTAAACAGTCCACAAACGCGACTTGCATACATTCTATTCTGGAGACTTGCTCAATAAATTGGAATTATTTCTAAAACTAATTATCCGCACATAAACATTTTTACTGAACTTTCTAATTTAAGGTATTCTCAAATTTATGTCTTTATACTTGCAAATAAAAATTACAAATAATTATTTGAGCAACGACAAAATTAAGTAACATTTCCCAACAGCTTAACTGTTTTAAACGTATCTCTAGTCCAGAGTTAGTAGGCTTAGAAATTACAAATAATTTTTTGCGCCAATTTAATCAAATACCAATAAACTTACTTGCATAATATTTTCCAAAAGCAACCAAAAGTACTCCCATTAGGTACTTCTCCAGTATAAGTAACGGTCATTGTCAGAGAGCTCTAAAGCCCTATTTACACAAAATAAAATCACAACACATTAACCACATCAACATTTAAAATACATGCACTGCACAGCTATCACAAGTTAAATCGTTTCAACAGTAACTATCGAAGGACGTTCATTAACTGACTAACTTTACAATCACCAGAGGTTGGTTCCGTCTCTAAGTTAACCAGGTGGGGAAAGGTAACAAAGGTGTTTCAATAATGCATTAAACTGATAGCGCGTATATGGAAAAATGCAGTTCTTATACATTAAACTAAGCACGAATTTGAAATTCTTGCATGTATTTATTATATTCTTATATTTGTTTTTATACATTATGCACATTTTCTTATACAAAATGGATCACATAAATCAAAATTATATTTTATATTTGAAGTCTACCATTGAAGCGTATTTTTCAAAACGTTTTCTAGAATCGTTGTCCAACGGGTAATATTTTTAATTCTTGAATCTAAAACAAACCTGAGTAAATGATTTCTTTTATTTGCTTCTAAACGTGTTTTTATTTTCCCAATTACTAATACCACAAAACTTAAGAGTTTAGAACAAGAGAATCTTTCGTAAATTTCAGATAATGATAAATCCATTATTTTTAATAGGAAGAAAACGAAAAGTCATCATGGATAGACTAATATGCATGAAAAGTGAAAAGAAAACTTGCGACTTCGAAAACTATAACAAGTTGAACCTGAGTACAAGTTCAGAAAAGTATTAGTTTTCGAAATGCGCAAACCTTCTGATATGAAGCCCAGCCACCATAGTCATAGCCTAAATAAGTTGAACACAGCTGGGTCAAACCCGGTTACAGCATTGGCACTCCACAACCCTTATTTCTAAGTGAAAAGCACATTTAGGTTTTCTAAAGCTTCAGCAGGGACTACTGGAGACCGCGTGTCAATGGGTCTTCTGCAACCACACCTCCATAAGGTGGAATGCGAGAACCGTCCCCAGCAATGAAGGATTCGTGCATCACACTGGTGGAAGTGAGATGTCCAACCTTACAGTGAGAGATCTTGGGACACTGTGAAAACAGAACCAATGAGGTAACTCGACTCCGGCACGTCCAACGGCAGTGTACCAAAGTACAAATCAATAACTCAATTATTTGGGTGTGCTAAGAGCATTGAAGAATTCGTGCATAACTCTCGTGGAAGTGAGATGTTTAACCTTACAGTGAGAGATCTTGGACCACTGCGAGACTAGCACCAATGAGGTAACTCGACTTTAGCGCATCCAACAGCAACACCAAAGTACAAATCAATAAATCAATTACTTGGATGTGCTAACAGGATGTCAGAAAATCATGAAGAATGAAACTATCAACCAAACTATTCAGATACTGACAGACCGTGCAGAGGTGCTCACGGATGTAAACAGTCATAGAGCAGGCTTTGAATTTGTGCTGAAAAGCATCAATGCTCTCAATCAAATATCTACAAAAATAATGATTTAAAACTCTTATGTTAGCTGACGATTTAGTAAGAGAAGATCGATTATTGCACCTATCCTAGCCCATTCTAACTCTTTTGATTGGCAATTACAATAGCTTGCCAAATGAGAAAATACGCTAAATATTCTTTACTATTCTCTCATGCATCCTAGCTGACAATCTCTGTGGACACCGTCGATTAAATAACCATTTATAAATAATGGGTGTTGCTGGCCTCAGCTGTATAAGATGCAATGAAAAAGACGAAGCATGTAGTATGGGACTGTTCTAATTAGAACAAATTTAAGAATCAAGTTAATGAAATACTAGCCTGCCATGACATCCAAAGGTTGGAATGGATTCAGGACTATAGGGAAGTTGCTATAAGGAGGTATTACGATGAACCCAACGGAGTGGTCTAAATCCACGTCACTTTCAGTTTCCGCTCCATCCCAGCAAACACAACTGTGATTTACATATATCGGTTATATTACATTGAAAGCACAAAAACATATGATTTAATGACATGTGTGATATGTAACTATTATATTACAAAAGTGATTATGAAGAGATGCTTCCATTGGTATGTCGCGGTAATATCAGGAAACAAATGCATTGTGATATTGCCAGCAATCCTAGTTTACATATAACTACAATATCACACTGAGAGACCAAAAATATATCACTTGGTGATATATAGGCAATATCACAGCGACATTGTCAAACTTGTATACTGCGCATGTACTATAGACAGTCCATGTCATGTCACATGTACATCCTTTAGTTATTATCCATATTACCTTTATGTGGCATATCACATTTACATCTTTTATTTATATTAATGTAACATCTAGGTATGTTACAAATTTCTTATCATTTTTTATTTAAAGTTTAAGTTATTATCAATTTTTTTATTTTGGCATGCTTTTAGAATTATAAATAATTACAAATAATTTCATTTTATGTAAATTTTGAACCGAGCGAAAAGGAACCATTTGTAAACTATACAGTATACGATGAACACAATTGTTATATAAAACTTTATTAAATTAAAATTTATTAATTACTAAAAACAAACAATAACAGTTTATTTAAAATATTAAAGAACGTTTATTAGAATTTGTATTCAATCTTCCTCGTTAACCACTAACAACTCTCTCAGAATATTTGCTTTTTACCAATAAAAACAATGTCTTATTTCTATAAATAGAATAAACCCTAAAAGTAAACCACTAATCATAAATCTTAAATTAATGAGTTTTAGAATAACAAATCTTAACTAATATAACTTAATTTCGTTTTCTTGAAAAATGTTCCTATTACACAATACAGTCTTAACGGTACACCCAAAAATCCCAGAATTACTTAAGAGTCTTTTACCGTTTTCTTGAAATGCATTATGACAGTTAAAAGTTAAAATATCCAATTTTTTTACACTTTTTCTCCTTTATTATAAATTTTTGGACTTTCATTATATTAATATACAAAAAGTTTTTCGTTTTTAATTTTAAAGAAAACGACTTTTTTTAAATTTTAATTTAACCTATAATTAGTGAGGTCAATCTTTCGTACACATCAAGAAGTGGTGAAGTAGTCATCTCCGAGGCGCCCATTTACTGTTTGTTTAAATTTATTGTTACAGATTTTAAATAAAGTTATTTTTATGTGACGATTATTAATAATAATAATAATAATAATCATTACGTACCTAACATTGTACATACTTTTTTGATAAAATTTGCATTTCTTTTGACGAGTAATAATTCTCAGTATTCTGTAAATACATCATATTTTGTTTCAAAAATTATAGTATAAATTGCTTTTTAGAAGTAATGCTAAGAATATCTTATCTCATTGTAAACTATACAATATATATATGTTTATGTATAAACATAACACATAAACTATTATAAATATTCTTAAAGGGGTCAGTTTAAGCAAGTACCACGTTTCGTCATCTTCAACTTGCTCCAAATAGTAAGAATTTTAATATTGACAGTGACGTAGTTTTCAAAAATTACTATCTATCGGACCTGCATTCAGTGTTGAATGTAAAGATTGCGATAATGCAGTAAAAAAAAATTAATCCATCATTTGTTGTTGCTACCTTGGATAAGCAATATTAAGTTTAGAAAAAAAAGCACGTGGAAACCGACGCTACTGAGTACATCGAGTAAGTTAGACGCAAAAAGGCATAAACACGTTCTTGGCGCAGGTAGAAAGTAATGCCTTTATGTTATGCCACATCAAGTTAAAAAGTGTAGTTACGTTGAACCAGTGTAAAGTGAGGTACCTACTTTTGGTGAGTATAATTTCTTTAAAAATTTTACTTGTACGTTTTGCTTGTAAGCTCTAGAGACATTTAAAACATTTTTTTTAAAATGCCTAAAGATTTTAGTACTCTTTCATATAGTCAAAAGAGACGCAGAATTATTCGGGATAGGGATAGATCAGGGGTACCAGCGTCAAATTCAAATAGCGCCATTAAGCGTAATAAGGAATGTTTGGCCAAACCCTGTATTATCGCAGCCGATACTAGTCTAAACACTGAAACGGTTTTAAGTACTAGCATTGACTATAAAGTATCTAATACTAGTCAAATTGTAAATACGTCACCATCAAACTCGAACGTACAAAAAACTGCAATATTAGCAAATAGTAATGAAATAAACTTTAGCAATTTTGCCATTTGTGACGGGCTTCCCATAAATAATGATGACCTTCCAAAGACGAATATAGATGAATTTAGTAGTTTGTTAAGAAACTGGGTTACAAAATTCAACATTTCACAAATTGCTGTATCTAGTTTATTAGGGATATTAAAAACTGTTGAAGATTTATCTTTTTTGCCGTTTGATGCTAGGACTTTCATGAAAACCCCCCGAAATACAAGTTCACAAATTGTTAGTACTAATGGAGGCGAAAGCATTTACTTTGGTTTTGAAGATGGAATTAGACGTTCTATCAAAAAACATTATGGCAATGACTGTCCTGATTCCGTTAAAATTAATTTAAATATTGATGGATTGCCACTTACAAAAAGTTCTGGTAGCCAATTTTGGCCTATTTTAGCTTCTATTGCAGATCACCAGCTTCATACGGAACCGTTTATTGTTAGTATTTTTCATGGGTTAAGTAAGCCAAATAATAGTAACGACTTTCTTCAAAATTTCATTGATGAAGCTAAAATAGTTTTAAAAGATGGTGTTAATTATAATAATAAAGAAATTAAAATTTTTATAAACGCGATGATATGTGATGCTCCTGCGAAGGCATATATCACTGGTGTCAAAAACCATTCTGGTTACTTTGGGTGCAGTAAATGCATACAAGAAGGCGATTTTATTGAAAATAGGGTAACGTTTCCCGAATTAAATGCAGCATTACGAACAGACGAGTCTTTTAGGGATAAAAAACAGCCAGAACACCATAGGTATTTTTCAATTCTAGAAACTTTAGATATAGGTATGGTATCTCAAGTACCGCTAGACTATATGCATTTAGTCTGTATTGGGGTCACTAAGCGGTTGTTGCAATTTTGGGTAAAAGGGGCTGTTAACATAAGACTAAAACCACCTCAATTAAAAGTTATTTCAGATCAGCTGCTCAATTTAAAAAATTGCATCCCTATAGAATTTGCCAGAAAACCAAGAGGCATGGCTGACATAGATAGGTGGAAAGCTACTGAATTGCGGCAATTTTTATTATATACTGGAGTAGTGATTTTAAAAAATAATTTATCGCCTGAATTGTATAGTCATTTTTTGTCGCTAAGCGTAGCTATACGAATTTTAACAAGTGAAAAATTACACATACAAATAAACGAATATGCTAATGCGCTCCTACATTGGTTTGTAAAACATTATGCACGATTTTATGGGGAAAAATTCGTAACGTATAATGTGCATAACTTGCTTCATCTTTGTGCAGATGTCAAAAAATATGGACCGTTAGATAGTTTTAGTGCTTTTAAATACGAAAATCATATGCAGTTTATAAAAAATAAAATAAAATTTTCTAGTAAGCCATTACAACAAATTGCTAATAGAATATCGGAAATAAATTATCTCCCATTAAACGTAGATAAAAGAGATACAAATTATCCAATTTTTCATTCCTCACAAAAAAATCGTTTGGTGAGAATAGAATTCAAAAATTTTACGATATCAAAAAAACCAAGTGATAACTGCATTTTACTTGAAGATGGTACAATAGCTGTGGTGGTTCAATTAAGTAATACTTGTATTACAATACAAAAATATGTTGCATCTTATTCATTTTTTGAGCAACCCTGTGATTCAAAAAAAATTGGAATTTTTTTAATTAGAGACTGCGATAAAGATAACGATGTTGTAGATATTAATTTTAAAGTCATCAAAGGAAAGTGCGTTAAATTAAATTATAATGAAAAACCTGATGAACATATAGTGTTAGTATTAATTCACGGCCATTTTTAAGTCTTTTACCAAATATTTTTAATACTTCTAAACCTCACTGTATATGCAAGATTAAGGTCCTTCTTCTTAATTTTAAATTTTAGCTCTTACAATGGCTTATGCTGTAGTCAAATTCATTGATGAAGGTGCTGATGTACATGATGAGAGTGTTTCCGAAGTTCCTTCCGAATGGTTAGCCGACAACAACACGTTCTGTTGGTGGCCACCAACGAGAAATGTCTCACCATTTATACAAAAAGGGGCAACTCCAAATATTTCTAAGTGGAAAAAGTACAAAGTTGTGGTCGAATGTTTCTGTGGTAATTATCTATTTCATTACCTACTATCGGTATTATGAAGGGTTTAACCAAAATCGATACATAAATAACTCAATTAGTAGAGAATTATTCGTTTTCTTCGTCAGAAGAGTTTGCGGAGAAGCGAGCAAGAATTAATAAACGGAAGCAAAGCTCATCAAGTTCAGATGAAGACGAGAGAAAAAGTGAGTACAGTCAAATTTAGAGTAAGATTTGTAATAACATATTATTTTAATATTACAGAACAATGTCATTCCCCACCGCCTTCGTTTGAATTCGATGAGATAAATATAGAAGCGGTGCCGATTGTTTTCGACGATCAAACTTCCAGGGAAGATCCTGCACCAAGCCCTACTTCCGCTGTGAACCAGGGGGAACAAGAAACTCCAAAGATAGTCACTACTCTAAATAATGATGACGTTATGAGCATCGCTTCGTCTTCTTCTAAGAGTTCAAATTTTGTGTTGGGTAAGTGGGAAGATATTATGTTTTTCATATATTATGTACTGCAGATATTTATAATAATCTCAATTTTTTCGTTGTCTAATCACATATTTTAATATTTCTAGTGGATTCGACAGTTCTAATTAGAATATTAGACACTGTCACTGAACTGAAATTGCAAGTTCAGGAATTAAGCGACAAGTTTAGTAACAACGATAGGTACATGCCCTCCACTGCAACATGTACTGAAATAACCAAGTACCTACCAATGAAAAATTCAGAAGACTTAAATACTTTTGAAGAATTTTTAATACAAGAGGAAAACCAAACTCTCTTTGTAAGTAATATGATTTTGGTAGTAGAACTATCAACACAAATACAATAACTCGTACAACTAATAACGCAACATGTTTGACAAAAACTGTGTTTTCGTCGAGGACATAATAATTGTTAATATTTATTAATTTAATATGTTGAAATTACACATTACACAATTCAATTCATGCACTCATTGACTTAAATCGACAAATCAGTATAAAGACCAATAACATCACAGTAATAATAACATTTTGAAATAATTTTAGCAAAAATACGTTAATATGATTGGGGGAAATGGGCCAAAGGAAAACATCGCTCGAGTGTTTAAAAACGTCTACGCTGATGATTTGGGTGTCTTATGTTCGTGGTTGGGACAACGACAAAACATTCGAATGTGTGACAAAAGGTCGATGACTGCGATTAAAGGTAAAATTAAATGACCATTAAAATTGAATTGAATAATACAGATTATTGCTATTTTCTAGGAGTCATTTTAAACACCCATAAGATGAGAGAGAAAGAATTTGAAACGATATCTGCGGAGTGGTTCCGACACGCAAAACAGCGGCTAAGTAGGAGAATAAAATAAAAATGTAAATACTTGTATATACATAATTTTCTTTTCTTATAAATAAATTATAAATAAATCTGTAACAAAACTTTTATTAAATGCTAATGTGACTCGTAGATGTTGTATGGATGTCAATACTAAATATTACAGTTTTATAAGTAATAGATATGAATGTTACCAAACACACGGATGTAAATGCGATATGTACCATAGATGTTACATTAATATAAATAGAAGATGTATATGCGACTTAACAAACGCATGTAAATGTTATATGTAACATAGATGTTACATTAATATAACTAAAAGATGTATATGCGACTTAACAAACGCATGTAAATGTTATATGTAACATAGATGTTACATTAATATAACTAAAAGATGTACATGTGACATCTCATCTATGGCGCATGTGCTATCATTTCGTATATAAAAAGTCCTTGCATGGACTGTCTATGGTACATGCACAGTATATGTTACATTACACCCGTTATATAGATGTTATGAGTAGGCGATATACTTGTGTTTGCTGGGATCCTAACAATCATAATCCTAGCTCACTTGTTTACCCTATACCTGTCTATCTTTCTGTCTACCTGAACGCCAACTTGCAAAGTAGCTGCAGATCTATTAATTGATTTCAAATTTATTAAATGTTCAGTTAACGACTAATGAAACAAAGGTGCGGATTATATTGTACAAGATAACAAGATAAAAGCCTGTTTTTAGTGATACACCTACTCACAGATGAACATGCCAACCGGGGTTTTAATGGCTTATCTTGAGCTAATTTGGTTGCTGGGTGACAATCTACCAATGGAAATACGGTTTTAAAAAAATTAATTAAAAACTTAACGTAATGACTGTAGGTTCTCATATTTCTTCTACCCAAAATCACTTAAAATTTAAAAAAATATCAAATACTCACCTGAACATGAGGGGGTGTTGACAAAACGTAAAGAACGGCATGAGCTACGTCTTCTGCATTTAAACAAGGTTCTGCATGTAAAAGTTCTTTCCTCTGTTCACATACATCTGTTAAGCCACTAGCAAGAGCATTATGCATGTACATATCAGTTAATACCAAACCAGGACTTATACTCTGAAAATAAAATATATGTCTTTGAAATGCACAGACAAGGCTTCATCACAGATTCTTTAAACAATCTGGCTATGATCTGATCAAACTTGCTCATTGCGAATACACCCCCCTCTACTGAAATATCTCCCTCTGAAAGTGAACTCTCGAATCAGTTTCTCAAAATAGCTTCGGATCCATTTGACCAATAGACTTACAGTTGGATTGCGTTTTGCAACAATCTAACCCTCACTTTGTTTTTAGCACTTTTTCATTTTATGATGTTACCAAAGGTTGGTGATGGTCATCACTGGTGACACTATCTATTAAAAAACGATGTTTTCAAAACGCCAATTTACTGAAATATTTTCAACTTTTTTATTAATTTATAAAAAACTACATACTTGTGAGCTTGATCATTATTGCAAAACGCAATCCAGTTCAGCTTCTGTATTTTTAATTCAAGAGTAAAATACAGGTATAATTTTTTAATTATACCTGAGATTTTTTAATTATTTGAGCGGTAGGGATAAGTATGCGTAGGTTTGACCACGCCCCTTTAATACTTTAAATACGTCGACTACGGCGTTGAAGGGGAAAAATACCAATTTGGGTAGCTGCGCATCCCCTCAGCTCGTCATCGTATAAAATTATACATGTACTTACTAAGTTAAGAAAAATCATCTGTTCATGTTTGAGAATCCTTACCCCTTTATTCCCAAACTTCCTTAGTAGAAAGAGAATTATAGCAATAAGAGTTCATCTAAATCGTTTTATTTTGATCTCAAGATCGAGTATTTGAAATCAAGGGTTGTCCTTCCATTTCAGGTACATACAGGTATAATATTTTAAGATTCCAACGCCGTAGTCAACGTATTTGAATTATTAAAGGGGCGTGGCCAAACCTGCGCGAACTTACTACTTACGAACTCTACCGCTCCTCATCTTAAAAATTATACCTGTACTATACTATTAAATTATACTTTAAAAAATATTAAGGCTGTCGTAAATGTAAACACTTACTGTGACTTTAATTTTGCTTCCAATTAAATTTAATTCTTGTCTCAAAGTTTCGGTTAATCCAGTAACGGCAAACTTTGTACCAGGGTAAACGTTCAAATTTTGAATCGGTATTACAGCATGACCTGCGATACTATTCATGTGAATAATCTGACCATTTACGTTATTTTCTCTCATATCTTTAATGGCTTCTCTTGTTGTAAGACATAAACCAAAAATATTAGTATCTAAAACGTCTTTCCACAATTTAGTATTTCCATCTACTAAAGTAGTAGTTCTAGAAACTCCTGCGCTATTGATGAGGATATGAATTGGTCCCATGTTATCTTTCACCCATTTAAATGCAGATTTTACTTCTTCTTCTTTAGTTACGTCAGTTTTTATCATGTGAATTTGTCCATTCTCATATTTTAGCTTTTGGAATAAGAGGTCGCCCTTTTCTTTGTGTAAATCTAAGCCTGCAACCTTAACAATTATTGTTATTTTTAGAGGATAAAATGATAACAAAATATTGAAAATACACAAATTAGAATTTGTCTATAATTTTTGCATTACCTACTGAGCATTTGAGCTATGATTGCCTGCAATGACCTGACAAATAGGTAAAAAGTGGTAAGAAGATCTGGTTAATTTGATTAAAGATGAGGATAACGATAATAAGAATAAAAGCTTGGAATAGTTTAAGAAAATATGTCCCTATGTTCCCTTGGACAATAATGGAAATTATTATAATGTATAACATGCCACATATCTATAAGGATCAGAAGAATGAGAAAGAGTCTTCTCACTATCAGTGTTTGTCGAAGATAGTTCTACAGGGTGATCTACGAGCTCAGTGGAAAACTTTGAGAGCTGAAAAATGATGTTATACAAATATACGTTCGATTAGCTTTTGTTTTGGACGCCTAATAAGTATAAGTAAGTCTCATAGTGTAGGTATACATAGTATGCCATTCCGGTGTATGAAAATCGAACTTGGCCGCGCATGACGCCAGGAGGGGTCAGCACAGACGTATGCAGCTACGAACACGTAGTGTTATTTGCAGCGTTGGGTGCAAGAACGTGCAAGTCGTGTTGATCCCTCTTGACGTCACTAGACATCGCAAAACCTGCGCAAAGGCATACTATGTATACTTATACAATGGTAAGCCTCGTAAGATTGCACAAAGTATAAACTAAAGAGTAAAATCAAGTCAAATTTCAGTTTCCTTTAATTAAGCCATTCAAACATTACAAATAAATTACATAAAAAATATTTATTATTACAAAAACATTATTCAAATACAAAAACATTTAATTTAAAAGCACTTGAAGGGACTTATATTTAGACACAATTTCATTTTTTTCAATAATTTTAAGATTATTACACATCAAATTAACAAGTTTGAGTTCATCAATACCTTCCAAAGCTTCCACCTTGACGTGAGAAATTTTATTATTTTTCAAATTCAAATATTGCAACGAATTCAAATTTTTGAAAGCCCCATTCGGTATAAACCTAATATCGTTATTTTCCAAATTTAAAATTTTTATGGAAGGCGTAATTATTTCCTGAAATTGATTCATAAAATTGTTACCCAATTTGTTATTAGACAAATCTAAATTTTCGAGTTTATTTGGAAGTATTAACCCTTCGGTTAGATGTAATAGGTTGTGGCTTAATTTCAGACGGGTTAAATTAGTTAGGGCTGTGAATACGTCCGGTGCCAACCTGGAAAGTACGTTAAAGCTCAAATCTAAAAATTTTAAATTTTGCAAATTTCTAAATAATTTATTGGAAATTACTTTGATTTGATTTTTTTCTAAAACTAAATTTTCTAACTTCAACAAACGATTAAACGTATCTGTGTGCAACGTGATAAGTTTATTGTCTGCCAAATTGAGGGTTTTGCAATTTGGAACGTGCGTGAAGGCGCTCGGATAAATTTCTTTAATTTCGTTGTACTGCAAATTCAACTCTTGCACGCAATGCATTTGTGACAACATATCGTGAAGTTTATTAAAATGATTGTTTGCCAAACTAATTTTTTCTAATCGTTTAAGACTTTGGCCGCTCAAAGGGTGAAAATGTAAAAGTTCGTTGTCGCTCAAATCGAGAATTTTAAGCGTTTTGAGTCCATCGAATGTGCCTTGTTTTAAATTTTCGAGCTTGTTATCTTTAAAAATTAAGGTTTGCAATTTTTCCAATTTTTTAAATATACCGGGTTGTACGGATTTTATTGAATTGTTTTCCAAATTTAAGAAAATCAAATTTTGCAAAGAAAAAAAAATTGAAAAGCTTAAATCTTCGATGCAGTTATTCGATAAATCTAATAAAACCAAAGAGTGTAAATCTTTAAAACAGTGGAGTTCTAAAAAATATAGCTTATTTCCGTTTAACTTAAGGGATGTTAAATTAATAAAATCTGTAAACATTTGGTCGCAAATTGTAACTAAATTGTTGTGGCTCAAATCGATAGTTTCGGCTTCGTTGACATAATTCCAAGTTTCCAATTCGATGTAAGAAATGCTATTTTTTGAAAAATTCAAAGTGACCAAACAATCTAAGCCATCCAAACAACTATCTTCGATGCGATTCAGTTTGTTGTTATGAATAATTAATTCTTTTAAAAAAAGTTGTTGTATAAAATTGTTTTTAGATAATTCGCATAGAAAATTATCGCTCAAATCTAAAGTGTACAAACTTTTTAAATTTTCAAAAACTTTAACATCAATTTCGTCCTTTAACTTATTTTTATTTAAATACAAATATTCGATATCGGACGTATGGGAGAAGAAACAACGAGAGATTTTCTCGATTAAATTATCCGACAAATTGAGACTCACTAATTTATTTAAATCTTTGAGTAAATTACTATCTAAGTATTCGATTAAATTTTTTTGTAAACTCAAATGTTCGAGCGATTTTAATTCGCTGAACGTACCCGGATAAATATATTTGAGCTTGTTACCAGATAAATCCAAAGATTCCAAATTTTGAAGGTTTATAAAAACATCTTCGTGTAGCTCCGTTATTGAATTATTCGTTAAATTCAAAATATTCAAGTTGTACAAATTTTGAAAATAATTTACTGGCAAATTACAAATTGACGGATTATAACTTATGCAGAGATCTTCGAGATTCAACAAATCCTCGAACAAATTTTCTTGAAAATAATTTATAACTTTTTTATTGTTCGTTATTTCCAAATAAGTGAGATTGTTTAAACTTGAAAATGCGAGATTTTTTAAGTTAATTTCACTATTACCGACGATACACATAAAAGTTAAATTAAGAGCGTCTTTAAACGCCTCTTCTTCGATAACTACTTTTTTATTATTAAGAATGTTAAAATAACACACATTCAAATTATTTTGAAACCAACCCCTGTGACATCTAACTGAATCTAAATTTCGCAATTGTTGTTTGCGTAAGCCGACGAATATCCAAAATAAGCCGTTATTGTCGAAGTTGGTTTTGGCTTGATGCAAGTCCGACGATAAAATGTTAGTTGCCATGATCTTATTTTGATTTAAGTAGGTGATGAAGGCTTCGTAACTTTGGGCGACGTCCTCGATGTTTTCTATCTTGAAAAGTTTTGGAACTTTTAACTCGTCGTCTAAATATTCGATATTCATGTTGATTTTCTGAAATTTGAGGTTAAAATTAGAAAAATTTTGAAAAGTTACAAACTGGACTTTAAGTTAAAAACATAACAGCCTTTTAAAACCCTGAAACTACTGTGAGGTGCAATTGTTAAATCTGATTGTGTTCTTATTTTTTTTAATTAGGGTTGCTTCTTCCAACGATTCCAAAACGTATACAACAAAAAGTAACAGTATTTTTTAATCTCTAGACGTACAGTTCGAGACGCAGAATTAGGTGATTAACTGGTCTATAATCCGTTCACCGACCAGAAATAGCTAGGCCACTCCCCGCAACTCTTTGTCAAATAAGATCGGCGCATGTCAATTCTTGTATGATTGTTATAAACCATATTTTCAAAATTCTACCAATAGAAAAATTTTATTTAAATATCGCGCGCTTTTTGTGGGTGTATCTTAGCTATTTCTGGTCGCTGAACGGAGTGTAGTGATAAAAAATCATTCCTAATTTTATTGCAAAATGTAATATCTTTTCCTGTTTGCGTAACCGTATACCTGCTTAATTTTGTGAGGTCACAAAAGGTAACTCTTTTGAGGACTGGGAAAAAGTAGATAGTGTTGTTACCAACACAAAAGTAGTCTGGGCGATCAAATCGTTTCTTCCATACAAATCACCACACGTGAATGATGTTTTTCCGAATTCCGGTACACTTCAGTTGGGCCCAAAAAATCTATTCCAGCATAGGAAGGTAAAAATGATATTTATTCCAAAACTAGTCAAAAGTGGTACTGATTAGGTACTTTATGGCCATTTTTCAGTAGAAGGGGGAAAATATCTTGTAAAGAAAACTTTGGGGTTCATCAGATGCCACCCCACACTGGGTAGTTAGAATGAAAATCAAAGTCTGTTATTTCAGTAAAATAATTAGCAAACTGTTATTTAATTTTTTAAATAAGAATTTATCAACTGTCCTCTCTCTTATCGCTCTTTGATTATTGATTTGGAAAAAAAACTTAATAGAAAATTTAACTTACCTTTTAATTGATTTCCTAATTAAAAATTACGGTTGATTAAAACTTATCACACATTTAAAACGTTGAATTTCACAACCACATGAATTTATTTTCTATTTATTATCAACAATTTTCAAAGGTAAATGCGAGAAAACGTGTTGGACTTGATTTCTGGTGGGGGCATAAATTGATGAAATTACACTTAATTTCAAAAATTTTAATATTTTTGTTCACTTTAGATTTGAAAATTAATTTTTAAATGTAAGATGGTTACATATAGTTTGGTAAATTGAAATTTAGTTTATTTTATTAGCACAAGTCACAACGTACGAGCAGGGACGGATTGGACTGAATTAGAACTGGTTGTGTTGTGGTCTGTCGAGTGGCCCCGCTCAGAGATAATGCAAATTACAAATTATGTATTTTTATAGACAAATACAATTTTTCATAATTCATTTTATTCGGTAAAAAATCAAAACTATAATGTGGTCACTCATTACAGAACGTCGGGGATGGGGTTGCCAATAGGGAAAAACTTTGTAAATTCGAAAATTCGAAATTTAGTTTCGAAAAAATTACGAGAAAAAGACAATTTTAAGTAAAGAAGTATTTCTCTATAAAAAGTTTTGTATCTTGAGAAACCTCAGAATCAATTCTTAAATTTGAGTTTAAACTTACACAGCGTCGAAAAAACTCAATAATTTATTGAACTAATGAAAAAAAATAAAATAGTTCAACTAAATTATTCTACAAACATGCTCAAATTTAAGAACGAAGCGTGTCAGTTGTCATGAAGTTCAATTTTATTCAACAAGGTGCGCACAATCAACGATCCCAAACGTCAAATTACAGTATTACCAAATTCCTTTTATTGTATAAAATTCAAACAAATTTGAACAAATTCAAACAATTTTATACAATAATAATATATTAAAAAGCAAGTATCATTAGGCATCTTCATAACGTATGAGTCCAAAGTTTAGACAACAAGCGCGCAGCGCGCGTTATACTATTTTTTCTATTTCGCTGCATTCTTTTATAAAAATGGTATTAAAATTACGTCAAAATATAGTTTTTGGGATTTTGATGCCTAAATTTATTTATGTTGGCAGTACTTATTCTAAAGTTTGACGTTCGTATTTGAAAGTTAGTTTAATCTGTCCAATGAAATTAATTTTATAACTGTCAAATATAATTCATCTGTCAACATGCAGTGCTGCACATTGAAAAAAATTTCCTAGAAACAGTGCTGTTATAAGGTGCTTTCCATTTGTCGAAAAGTACAGCTCTGAACAGTACCCTACTGTATAAATGTGTATAAAAATACAGTAGGGTACTGTTCAGAGCTGTACTTTTCGACAAATGGAAAGCAGCTATTGACTCTTCTATAAGCGTACTATTATGACGTCAAAACAGTATTCTTATAGGCTTCTTAACGTACCGAAATAGAAAAAAGTAATTTGGTAATACTGTAATTTGATGTTTGGGACCGTCGATTGTGCGCACCTGTGGAATAAAATTAAACTTCATGACAACTGACACGCTCAATTGATTCTGAGGTTTAAGTTTAAGCAGTTTTAAGTAGAATAATTTAGTAAAACTGTCTTATCATTAAAAATTTTAAAAGATGTGATTATTTGTTTTTCTATTTCGGTACATTAACAATATAAGAACACTGTTTTGACGTCATAATAGTTCGCTTATAGAGTCTATTATCCGTTCACTATTTATTTGCGCTATGGTTGGCCATGTTAGGGTGACAGATTCCACCCGGTATAAATTAGAAAAAAATCGGTTAGGTTAAGTATTGTAGAGTAGCGGCTTTTATTCAATTGTGTTAATAGTTGGCCTGTCATTTTTTTGGTATTATCAAGAGCTGTCAGTCAACTTAATAGGGACTTTTTATTTTGGCAAACCAAAAAATAAAAGTTCATGGCCAACCATAGTGCAAATAAATAATGAATGGATTATATTATAAGAGGGAACAATGGAAACTGTAATAACATGTTTTACACTGGAGTAATGTCATCATACTGTCACTGTCTATTTGACAACGACAAAATTAAAGCTACATTCATAAAAAAGCGACTGTACCCCCTCCTGTCATAGAGTACGAGATGTATCTAACTGTGCTGTGATTGGTGTCGCAAATGTCAATATGAAATTTGCACCAGTCACAACAAAATGTCTAATTGACTATCGGTAAAATAAATTCCTATGTTCCCTGAAGTGGAGCCATCTATAGAGCATTCCAATGAAAAAGGTTAGTGTTGTAGATATAGGGAACAGCGCTGCCTGATTTAATATACGAATTATTATTCTTTTTTTTTTCTAAAAAAAATTAAATAATTACAATTGATAATAAATTTAAATAAATATATTTATTAAAATGATTTTATAACGACAATTTTTTTTTGTACATAATCACGTTACCTTTTTAAAAAAAAATTGTCTTATCGAATATAATTCGACTTCATTTTTCAATCTACAAAAAATTGACATTTGCACTCAAGTGCCAAAATGCCTAAGGTAATTTATTTCGACCTTTTTGAGCATTATTAATGCAAGAAAAAAGCCCTCGCGCTGCGCGCTCGAGCTTTTTTCAGATTAATAATGCTCAAAAAGGTCTCAATAAATGTACATGCATTTTGACACTTTCATGCAAATGTCAATTTTTTATCGATTGAAAAATGAGGTCTTGTGATATTACAGTTGAAAAAAAAAGTGTGTTTAGTACAAAATTGTATAAAACGTGATAAAATTGCACGGACTACTGGCAACGGTGCTCTAGTAGTACAGGATTACGCTAATTAGAATAAAAGTGTGTACAACAAAGCTAGTAGATGCCTATCCCTGCAACACTAACCTTTTTCATTGGAACAGACTATACCTTATTACCACAGCATATGTCATCGCCACAGACTTACTTATACCTAAATAATAATAATGATAATTATAATTATAATTATAATTATAAGGTATAAGTCTGTGGTCATCGCACGATTTTGAGCGATTGGTATAACTTGATAGTAGAGTCAGCTACGACAGATCAACGCAGACGACATGTGGAGCACTGCATGTTGACATATGAATTATACAGTAAAGTATGGAATAATCTAATTATTTTTTTTCCTGATAGAGGAGTATCAAAATACGGTTTAACATGTCAAATTGATTTATTTTAAAACAGATAATTTTCATTTTTCTAGCCCTCGCCCCTCGAGGTCGATAAAACATTTAATATAATGTTTTATGGAGCTCGCTCGCCCCTTTCGAGCAGTGACATCATCGAGGATTTGACGGTTATAAAATTTGATTCATTTAATACTAGCCGCTACTCTACCGGGAAAGAGCAAATTTTTTAACAGTTGTCAAAAAATTTGACAGTTGTCAAAGGATTTTGACGTTTATTATTTTTTATTCAGTGATTATAAAAATGTATAGTGTTCTTTTGTTTTCTTTTTTTTGATTTTGATTTCTTAATGTTAACCACATCGCGCGATCCCCAAACCACGTTAATGTGTAAATTGAAACATCTTAATATTTAGCTACGTGCGAAACACTCTTGACGTGGCCACATCAGAGTTTAGTAGATTACGTCATGACATTTGAATTATTATTTAAAAACAAGCAAATATAACGATAAAATAATAAACTAAAATAGTAAAATAAGCTAAAAATAAGGATATCAATACAAAAAATTAAATTTTATACCTTGATTCCTGCTTTTAATAACAGTTGGACAACTGCTGCCCCTATTCCAGAACTTGCTCCAGTAACAACTGCAACTTGGCTCTTCCAACGTTCCATTGGACTTTTAGATGTTAATTGAATAAATTAGAAGCGGTGCATTATCTCGTGAACGATGCCCTAGAAAAAATATGGTCGAAGGCGGGGCTATACAATTGTATTCTTTTCTTGCGTTATTTTAATTGAGATACAAACTATATTTATTCAATTTTCTTAACGTTTATAATCTTTCTGTTATCTTTCTCGACATCTAAGGTACCTTGCCCAAATATGGGCCCCTTAAGAAAATTTATTTGCTCTTGAGTTAATACAGATTAACATATATTAAACAAAAGTGCCTAAAGGGCTACAAACAATTAAATATTTATTTATTTATTTATTTTTATAAAACCATTAAAGTGCCCATATTAAGAGCACCATGTTCGTAATATGGGAACACCATGTTGGACACCCCCCTACTACGTTGGAGGTTTAAATTTAAAAAAAAACACTTTGAAAAAACTGAAATATAACAAATTAGAAGTCGTTACACATTGATAATTTGAAAGAAGGAATAACGTCTTGGCATATTTAACCTACAGCATTCTTCATGAACGTACAAAAATTACAAGCTTGCTGTTAAAACTGCACTTGACCGATTGCTATTATGATTCACGGAACACTATAAACAAAATTAAACTTTTTTTTAGCGGGAATTTTATCAATAGAGAGTCCTTTATATTTATACAATGCCAGCTATTGGAAAAATTAAAGACTTATATAAGATTTCAACCAGTGCCCATAATGAGAGCAGTGCTCATATTTAGTTCAGTTACAGTAAAAAAAATTTTACTTGAGGTATAAGTTCGCGCAGATTTGGCCACACTCCTTTAATAATTTAAATACGTTGACTACTGCGTTGGTGGGGATAAATACCAATTTAGGTATCTGGGCATTGTCACCGCTCGTCTACTTAAAATATTTTTACTGCACTTTTTTTATTATTAGATTAGATTAGATTAGTATTAGATATTAGTATTAGATAAGTATTATTGTATAAAACTATAAATACTATTATAGTTAGATAAAATTCTCGCTATCGATCTTTATCGACACGTGACTTTTAGAATACTCAATAGTCAATAAGTAAGTAATGTACTAATAAAGGTAGGTCTTAACTTAATTAAATAATTAATTTAACGCAATAAGTCATTTTCATCTTAATTGATACATATTAAGGTAATCTCACGTGTCAGTAAAGAATCATGAATCCATATATAGTTATTTCCACAATTTACAGTGTGTACTGTATAAACCTATATCATGTACCTTAGATATAAAGATTTCCGATGTAAAAGAAGACTAAGAGCAAGAGCCGTATGACACTTTGTTCAATTTATTTAGGGCTTCACGCGAGAGTCTCGCATGCTCGCCTTTGCAAATCAAATTTTTGCGAGGTGAGACGAGGCGAGAGTAAGATTTCTAATGCGATGCGAGACTCTTGCGTAAAGCCCTAGATTTATTACTGAATTTAGAACTGAATCGGTGCTAAATTTCTACGTACGACCTAAGCTTACAGGAATCTAAAGGCCGTTTTACATGGGCTAAATGTCATACTAAATCGTTATTAGTAATGAATCTACGCAAGAAGCAAAAGCACGAGAATCTAAGCTTTAACTATAATTAACAATTTGGAAAACTAAAGGCTAT
Source organism: Malthinus seriepunctatus (assembly GCA_963924605.1). Classification (NCBI taxonomy): domain Eukaryota; kingdom Metazoa; phylum Arthropoda; class Insecta; order Coleoptera; family Cantharidae; genus Malthinus; species Malthinus seriepunctatus. The sequence continues at coordinate 73,479,899 of OZ004600.1, forward strand.
TCTTAAGCCCAATGTTGCCCAATATTGAACATTTAGCTCATTATTTAAAAGCAATATACAGCGTGTACAGTATTACAGTATAACATGCACACATGCACAGCATGGAGATCTCGGACACCGTAAGAGATACGAAGTCGGTTAAATGGAGAAAATTGTGATTTTATGGCCACTGCGATGCTGCTTTTGTTTTTTGAAAAAATTTATTAGCACTCTAGATATTGAGGAAAAACTGAAAAATTGCATTTTCTTTAAATACTTATAACTTTTTTATTAATGGAGATAATTTCAATTTGCAAAAAAGAGATAATAGGCACTACTAAAATGCAAATTATTAATTCATAAAATAATTTTTTTAGTGCGCCGTTTTGGAAATATGATGCAAACTTATGTTTTTTTAAATACAAACCTAAACTCATTTTTATGTTTTTAAAAAGCTAATTTTTTTCTCTTTTCAAAAATATAAGAGTTGATAGGTTTATTTTAAAAAATTTTTTTAGAAGGTACTTTTTTTCGAATTATTGTGATCATTTTTTGATATTTATTAATTTAATGCAGTTGTTTCTTTTTTATGAAATTGTTTCATAGCAAACTTGATTTTTAAAATTTATTTGAACATAAATAACAAAATAACAAAATATTCGGAGGATCCGACTTGTATCCCGGGTGAAGCAGATAGTTTATAAAAGGGTCGACTTGTATCCCAAAGAGGGTCGAGTTGTATCCTGAAGTAGTAGGTAGGTCCACTCCTCGGGTTTTTCGGAAAAAATCGTAATATTTTTTACAAAATAAACATAAAATAAAGTTACTAATTAAAGTTATAAACTTATTTTGTGATTTTTATGTTACATACAATGTTATTCTTATTATTTTGTGATTTTACCTATGTTACCTATTTATTATTTTGAGCATTTTTAACATGTTCTATCTGAGAACTTATAAACTTATTTTATTTAATTTACGTTATTTATTATTATTTTATACTTCTTAGTTTTGGTTATACCTCTATTTTGTGTGATTTTTAAAAAATTTATTTGACTTAAATGAATTTGAACTTTATCTTTGGGATTAAAATTATCGTACAGCGGGGTCTTATACCTGGCCTACTCGGGATACAACTCGACCCCAACCTTTTTCTTGGCCGTCTTATTTTACCTGTTCGGGATACAAGTCGACCCTGTCCAAAATATTCTAATTAACTTTTTAAAAACATAAAAATGAGGTTAGGTTTGTATTTAAAAAAACATAAGTTTGCATCATATCTCCAAAACGGCGCACAAAAAAAATTATTTTATGAATTAATTATTTGCGTTTTAGTAGTGGCTATTATCTCTTTTTTGAAAATTGAAATTATCTCCATTAATAACAAAGTTATAAGCATTTAAAGAAAATGCAATTTTTTAGTTTTTCCTAAATATCTAGAGTGCTAATAGGTTTTTTAAAAAACAAAATAGGTTTTTTTAAAAAACAAAAGCAGCATCGAAGTGGCCATAAAATCGTGCACAATGTTCTCCATTGTTCTCCATTTAACCGACTTCGCATCTCTTAGGCCGTTTTCACACACACCAGCTTTGTGCCGGAGCCGGTTCCGGCCCCGGCGAGGGTTGTTTTCACACACCCCGGCATTACCGGGGCCGGCCAACACTTTGAATTTTAAAGTCGAAGGAAGATGTTGTGAAACTTAAATCACGTTTTTTGTTTTTCGATTTGTCCTTAAAACAATCTAAGGTTTTATTCCATAAACAGGGCTTACTTTCAACTATTTCAATTAAACTGAGAATGTCATATTTTAAAATTAATTTGCTCATCTTGATTTATTTTTTATACAAAAAACTATCACCATACAATAAACTGACAAAATAATAAAGGAAAAATTTGGATTTTTTAACCATAATTTCAGAAGACCAAAATGTAACAAGAGTTTATAAAAAATATCAAGTGCCTGAATTTGGGTTTTATGGCCTTTACGACTCTTAACCCCTGCTCTAAATAATAGAAACTTTCACTTCTATTTTGTCAAAAATTATTATGTTTGAAATCTGGACCCAAAAATTTTTTTTAAAACATTTCAATTACATAATTACCCAGCTAAAGTTACTATTTACTAATCGACGTATCCACCTGCAACCTTCGGTAATTAAAATATTTCTAATATCAATTAAATCTCTGAAATATCGAAAATTCTATTGTGTGAGTAACATGCATAAGCACATACTGTATTCTTCGCGATCGAGGAGAAATGAATGCAAAATTACAAAGTATTAGCCGGCACCGCACGCGTGTGAAAACGCACATAAGATTACATTGAAATGGACAAGAAATTTACCGGAACCGGCTACGGTTTGTCGAGTTCAAGTCCGGCATCAAAATTCTCTCCGGACGGTAGTGCGGCCAGCCGGAGTAGTGTGAAAGCGCTCATTTGATTACATTGAAACCGATTACCGGAGCCGGAACCGGATCCGGTTTACCGGTGTGTGTGAAAACGACCTTACGGTATCCGAGATCCCCATGCTGATGTGCACGTTATACTGGACACGTGGACACACTGTATAGAAGAAAAGTTTCTGCCATTCTTCCTTCAATTCTCGTAAAATGTACTGCGTACTTTAGCATCAAATGGTATTAGCTTTTAATTGACGACACTGATGATTTTTATAGTACATTCCCAAGCAATAGATACCACGTTAAGCAATTAGTGAATCCACAGACATCATACAGAATGGCGGAAAAATTATCTTTCAATTCATACCATTATCATCATCCCTTTAAGAGAATACGAAGAACGAGAATCTTAAAAAGTGATAAGTTTGTATGTGACAACTTTGTGCAATCTTTAGCAAGGGTCTAATCAGCACTTTTTGATCATAAAAAGTTACGTTGTTGCTTTCCTGTAATTATTGCATTAATCTTCCAGAAATTCTAGTCCTTATCTATGAAGGCAGATTATAAAGAACTTACAAAATCCGATTTAGTACCTATCGGTACTCGATTAGGTATTTTCCAAGTACTTCTATTAAATAGTTTTTAAAATAAATAATATCTGGCGACATATTTACCACTTTATTTTATCTTGTATCTACTTCAAAAAATTAATCACATCCTCTAACTTTGTTTTTATTGTCTTTAGTTAATTTTCTAATTCATTAGCGATACTATATTTTTAATTGTATCTGCTGAATATACACAATTTACTAAATTTAAAAAAAAAACTATGAAGATTGTAGTCTATTTAACACTTTTATTGGCATCTTCGTGGGCAGCACCTAGATCTTCGCTCCATAACAACGAACCTGCTAAACCTTGCGATCCACAATTATGTAAACTCCCTAAATGTTTATGTTCATCAACAAGAGCACCTGCAGGATTAAATCCTGCAGACATACCACAGGTAATTTTTTTTAAATTTATACAAGACATTTTTTAATTTTATCAAATTTTAGCTTGTTTTATTAACTTTTGACGACGCAATTAATATTCAAAATAGGGGTTATTATGAACGAGCGTTATACAATCGAGTCAATCCTGATGGATGTCCCATTGGAAGTACGTTCTTCGTGTCACACGAATATACTAATTATTCCATGGTACGTCAAATATTTTTATTGCGACTCAATTTAATGCAAACTTTAACAGGCGCATGAATTGTGGACTAAAGGTTTTGAAATTGCTTTACACTCGATAACCCACCAGCCTCCTACGGACTACTGGAAAGATATAACCGTAGAAGAATTGCATCGACAATTTGCTGATCAAATACTACAGTTTTCCGAATTTGCCAAAATACCTAAAGATGATATTCAGGGACTACGTTTACCATTTCTTCAGTTATCTGGTAAATATTTTATTCATGCACTTACAGCCCTGGAAAGATTTTTTCAAACTACCTATTATAATTTTAGGTGACAATAGTTTTCAACTTATCAAAGAAGCTGGAATGAAATATGATTGTTCTTGGCCAACTCAAGCTTATATGGAAACAGGATTGTGGCCATATACCCTTGATTCTAAAAGTATCCAAGATTGCCCAATTCCTCCTTGTCCATCGAGTAACATTAGTGGCGTTTGGACTGTACCTATGATCGACTGGACAGACAATTCAAATAATTTTTGTGCCATGGTAGATTCTTGCATCGATGTGTAATAAATATCCAAGTTCGATTACCATATTTTTACAATTTTCTTATTTTTCCAGCCCAAATGATGTAGATGGAATTTTAGAGTTCATGATTAGAAATTTCAAACGTCATTACAATGAGAAAAATAAATCACCTTTTGGATTTTACGTCCATGCGGCTTGGTTCGATAAAAATGCCAACAATTTTGAAGCTTACATCAAGTTTCTTGATTATTTACAAGATTTGAAAGATGTTTACTTGGTAAGGATTTGATTAGTTAGCCATTCGCAAATCTGAATAACTCTGAAATTCTCTAGGTAAACGTCCAAAGAGCTTTAGAATGGGTACAAAATCCATCGACTTTGGGAAATTTAAATAATGCGTGGCCTCAATGTCAACCTACTCATGAAAATGCTTGTAAAATTAGTACGAATTGTCAATTTGTTACTGAAGAGGGGATGTATAAAAATATGGTTAAATGTGGTCCAGATTGTCCTCCTAAATATCCTTGGTTACGAAATGCTTTAGGTTCCGAATAATCCGAATCTTTCTAAACGTAGGTAAATTAATTCAGAAACAGAGGTTCCGATTTATGCCCAGTCCACTATCTTTGAATATGCCACATGTTTTTCAGTTTCTCTGATAATGCAGATGAGATAATACGTATTTTAAAGTAAAAACATTCATATAAAATCTAGGTGGATGTACTCGTAAGTACCTAGTTGTTGTCTAAATTAATTATTTACGGTTGAAAAGTAGACGTGTGATTATTGTATTCACAGATTGGAAATTTGAGTCAACAAGAAACGAGATTTTTTCTTACTACTACAAGGATCGGAAATCTAGCACCAGAATCTTTACTGGGTACCAAAAATTGCAAACCTGAACATTGTTGCTCACATGTTTGCAGTTTTTAACTTTTTCCACTCCAAGAAAGTCCCTGATTCCAAAAATGCAAAAAAAAAGAATTTCAATTTTTTTGAACCAATGTCCGTCTGTATCTAACCCCGCAGAATGCAAAAATATTAAGAACAACGGCTAAAATTTGCATTTTAGTTCAAATTTTCTTTTTCATATTTGTTGTGAGCAATTGGTGGTATGGCAATAATTTTTCTCTTGAAATGTAGGACATTTAATGCTCTTTCAAATGAAAACAAAAACAATCACATCAGACCATTTTTTCTTCCGGTTTCTTTGAAAATAAAAAGAAAAATTTTCAACTGTTTGTCCACAAAACCAATTTTAGTGGTCGAAATTTTATTCTTCTTTTACGTATTTTTGAAAATTAATTATAAAAAAAACTCCTATAAACTAATTTTGAACATTGAAACTGGTTTTAGGATCAACCATTTCGACCACTAAAATTAGTTTTGTGTGCAAATAGTTGAAAAATTTTCTCTTTCTTTTCAACGACTCGGAAGAAAATTATTGCGATACCACCAACTGCTCACAAAAAATATGACGAAGCAAATTTTAGCCGTTGTTCTTAATATTTTTAGACTCAACTTGCAATATGGATTTTGTTACTATATCAGCTACAAGCTACAAGTTCCTAAAGTTTCATACCATAACATTAATTATTACTCAAGTTCTCTATAAAAAACTACGACCCGCCAATGACGGCTGTAAAAAATAAAATCTGTGATAAATAGGTGGCATATTCCAAGGTGGCAAATTGAGCACAAGTTGGACAGCTTTTGTATTTGAATAGAAGATTAATACAGGGCTTCACAAAGTTTCAGATTTTTTGGAATTATTTTTACACCTGTGTACTACTCCATCTATAAATAAAATATCAATTGTTTACCAATTAATTAAATTAATGATTACCTAAATAAAGAAAAAACAATCAGATTTTTTTAATCATTTTAATGTGTTGACAAAAATACACGTGATCCCATTTATAAAATTTAGTAATAATTTCATAAAACTGCCAAAAACATTTGTTAGTAGTTGCTGAAGAATGAACAGTTATTAAAATTTCAAAACTTTACAATGCGTTGCCACAAGTGGAGGTACATCTAATATCGAGTACAAATCAAATAAACAAAAAATATTTGCTTTTGGTAAAGAAAGTACTAAACATCTGACTTGAAAATTGAGTTTTATAATACAAATTAATTTTCAAAATAAATAACTTGATACAGCTAATAACACGACATTCAGGTAATAAAATGGGGTGAGCAAATTTCAAATATGATGTAAATAGTCACATTTTTTGTATAAAGACTACGAGATATTAAAATTTACCGGAATGGTGGCTTTAAATGTTATTTTATTTTAAAATTCTCATTGTAGTTGCATTAAAAATAAACATTCCTAGAGCTTATCAGCTTTGAATTTGATGAACTCGATTGATGTATTAATTGCATAACAATGTGAATTACTGAAATTTGATTGCCTAATAACTCACATAATTTGCAATAACAAATACCACACTTTACACATAGAACGTGTTAATTAAGAATTTAAAATATCCGATATTTTCAATTTGAAATATTTAAAAATTATTGCCTTTTATTAATTTTGCGTCCTAGTCAAATGTAAGTACTTAATATAAATCGAAGATACTGCTAATAAAAAATGATTCTTATATATCTCAATGTTAACTAGCAATCAGAGTTATTAAGTAATGAGGTGTATTCGAATACGTCAAATACCGATATTATCTTGATGAATACGAATATAATATAAAAATATATACAATTAATATAGTCTAAAAATACATAAGGTACAAATGAAACTCATTACCAGCAATTGTAAAATAGTAATAACTTTAGGTGTAAGAAAAACTTGCCAAGTACTTTGCAATTGTTACAGCAGCTTTTACAAAAAAATCCTTTCACGTAACAAACTTTCAACAGCTCGTTGAAATGCATTATAAGTTGTTCGCTGAAGTTTGTTCTTTTAAATTCATTGATTGTGCATTTCTTAACATAACATTATGTTAAAAATAAATAAATATAAAAAAAGTAAGTCAAATGAAAATTCCCTCTACTTTAAGTATGTCAAAAGTTGATCATTCCAGAATTTATTTGATCTACTCATTCTACCGTGTGTATACGAATTTTCATTTGACCTAACTGTTGATTTGTAAAGTAACAAAGTTAAAAAGCTTAATTCTTATAACAAATACAAAAAATTAATATTTTAAATAATTTGTTGAAATTCAAATTAATCTTCCTTAAAACATCATACTTTAGTTGAAAGCCAATATAAAATAATTTTAATAACTATATTATTTTTTATTGCTCATTAAATTATAAGTAAAGATCAATTTTCTTTACTGTAACAAAGATTATAAAAATATGTAACTTTAATAAAGACTGAGAAAACATTATGTGTAATGCAGGTCACGAGTAATTTCTCCAATCCTTTCAACCTGCCATAAATTATACAATAATTAATTGAATTTGCTTTTAATTTTAAAAGCAAATGGAATTTTATATACAATCACTTAAAATATACCTAGTCATTCAATAATGTCAACTACCATTATACCTATTTACAAAAATTTAATTTTTGGTGAAGAGTTGAAAATTTTAAAAAAGTTTTAATATCCACCTTTGTCAAACAATTATTAATAGAACAATAATTCTCTTCTAATTTATGAAAACCTTTTAACTTATTTTATGTACAACTTTTTTAATATTCCTACTGTTTGCTTAACAAAAATAATTATCTTTTAATAGTAATCACTTGGACTATTTATTTTAAATAGCGAGTTGATATTTAAAATTACTGCTGCTCCGTACTTTCTACAATAAGCATTATTGACTGCTGAGAAGTTCCTTCCGAAGTCACACCACGAACACATTCGATTTGATGCGAACCCCAATCTTTACGCTGACAAAATGTAGAACAGTAAGGTGTTCGCCTACACAAAGAACATTCTGCCAATGCCTCTCTATTACAATTAGCGCACTAAAATAAAACAACTCAAATTAATACATTAAACATTTTATTAAAATACCTCACCTTCTTTTGATGTTCGTTATCTAAAGCTGGCTGAAGAGTTGAATCGGTACTACCGTCAGGTTGTAATGCAGCAACTTGTGCTTCGACTCGAGCTGCAAGCACGGCCGAATCTTTTTCTCTTTGAAATTTATCCGCTTGATTTTTCCACGCTTCTTTCACTTCTTCTACTCCTCTTCTAAATTTCTGTGCCAATTTGTTTATATTAAGAGCTATATCTTCGAGTTGTTTTAAAACAATATTTGGATCAGAGTTAGTAATTGGTTCCATTAATTGATATTCGTTGGAGTCTAAACCTTCTGCTAAATTCTGCCACGCTTCCTCTTTTGTTTGTACATTTTGGTTATCTTCGCTATCGTCGCCACTATGTTCTCTTCGTTTAGCAGAACCTTCTACGTCCTTCTTTCTTTTTCGTTTGTAAGGTGTGAACAAACGAACGGGTCCTGTCGCACTTTCGTCGTCACAACATGCGGCACACGTGCAACTAGTAGCGTGCGGAAAAATAATACCTTCGTCGATTAGAGTTTGAAGGCTTCGACCTCCAAACCGAATACTTCTTTTCCAATCCTTACTAGAAGCTCTACCGCATAATGCTTCGAATTCGCTTGGTGTGTACCAATTGTTTGATAACTTAATACATCGACCTCGGCCACCAGAACCAAATCGATTTTTGTGTAATTCGGCCGAAGTATTTTTACATCGAACAGGTAAAACTGGCATTCCAGCTGCTTCGCTCCATGATCCTGACACAGCTGCTACAGAATTAGAAACTGACACCGGTGTGGCGATAGTTCCGCCTCCAGAAACGTCTTCTTGTATAACAATAGTTTTCAACTCACCCCCTGATCCATCTGTAGCTATGTATCCATTGTTATCCACGCATAACATTGGTTTGAAATGTGGTAAGTGTTCTTGAGTAATAACATTAAATGTACTAGTAATAAGAGAACCCACAGGTACACTAACTGGGACACCCGTAATGTTCCCATGTCTAACAGTTTGCACAGAAATTCGTTGGTTTTTTGTTTCAACAATGGTTTCACCATTTTCGCCGCCATCGTGCTCACTCGCAAGGTGATCGGCTTCGGAAATGTCCGGTAGGACGACACTTTCCGAGTTTGAGTTGTCCATCACTAAAAAGAGCACTTCAAGATCAATTTCTTAAATAAATTTAATTCTAATTCGAATAGGAACGTTTCCCTAATAATTCCGTTTTCCACGACGCCTGCTGTTCTATTTGGTGACGATGCCGGATGCACTATTGGTTACAAAAATGACCGAGATCAAGGGCGGCGTTACTTTCGCATGCACATGCGTGGCGGTAAATTTAAAAGTTTCTAATGTGTAACAAATTGGACACATTCCAGTTATTTAAACGCTAGAAAGTAAGATATTGATCTTAAACTTCTTTAATTTTGTTTAAAACTAACGAAACGTCATCTTTTTGCACCACCTGCAACATGTAAGGAAAGCGAACTTTGTCCCGTACAAAAATAAAAATTAGAAAATAACATTATTATTATGAGTAAATGTTCCCATTATTATAATTAAGCATTTCAAAAAGTAACTAAATCATAACCGAAGTAATCAGCGCATTATCTAAATAGTGTTCTATTTATTTTCATTTTTAATTAACTAAGGGAAATTACTGTATATAATTAGTAGGTAATTACTAATTAGTTCATTTTTATTTAAAAGCAGAACTTTCATAGTAGATAAATTAAAAAAGACATGCGATTACCATGATCTCAAATTAATCGATTTTACTGATTTTCTCGTAGCAGTATAGGCAACTTAATATACAGCTTTGTATATAACATCACAATACAGCCTTTCCAGACAAGTTAATGTGATTTTCGGTATATTTTGTGATTTTTTTTATACAGGGTGAATGGGTGATTATGTATAAACGTCAAAAAATGTCAGGGATGATAGATTAAGTCGATACAATCATTTTTTGTTACATGATATAGGGGTTGCAGACGCTTCGTAACCCCGTAATTCCCTTTTAAAACTTAGGGGTGAAATGAGGTTTTTCGCAAATATTTAATACACTATTTTACCGAATTGAATGAAAACTTTACAATGAGTTACTGTAATTATTTCACATTAAATACTTCAAGAAAAATTTGATAGCTCGCTCATGGGCGGCTCGGTTGGGGTAAGCTACGAAGCGGCAGAGATCCCCATAATTAACAAAAATATTTATATTGACTTATTCTATCTCCTTTAAAAATTTTTGACGTTGATACAGAATCACCCTGTATATTTTTCTGCATTCAAAAAATATTAACAAGATGAAGCAAAGAAATAAATACAAATTAATTCCACAAAGACTGAAATGGTTGTTTGAATTAAACAGTTAAACTTAACGCAGGATTGTCACGGATTATCCTCCGGGAAAAGTATGCATGCAGTGTTTCCTAACAAAAATATAAAAATTTGGGGCCGTTTATGTTGGTCGTTAACTTTCGCAAACCATTTTTTACGGAAATCTAAGCTTTAAAGGCGTGCAGTGAAGCTTAGATTCCCGTAAATAATAATTTTGCGCTGATCGCTTCTAGTCATCGAGGGATCGAGGCCAACATAAACGACCCCTTTCTTTAATAATAATGTCATATTTTGATTTCTGACTTGAATGCATTTTCTTTTTCTTAAAAATAGTTTTTGGTAATAAGTACTGCAAAACAGATTTAACTTGACGAGCGGTATTTAGGGATAGGTTCGCGCTGATTTGGCCACCCCCTTTACTAATTTAAATACGTTAGCTGCTTTCTTTCGTCGCGAAAATTGTGATCCAAACGCGTTAAGCTGGCCTTACATGCCAACTTCTAAAAGCTAGCTTTTTTTTCTAAGCCAATAGAAATCCTGCATTTCCAGCGGCAGCAGCTAGAAAGTTGGTTCAAGTTTAACTTCTAGCGTCTGCCGCTGGAAATGCAAGGTTTCTATTGGCTTAGAAAAAAAAAGCTAGCTTTTAGAAGTTGGCATGTAAGGCCAGCTTTATAACGCGTTGACTACTGTGTTGGTGGGGATAAATACCAATTTAGGTATCTACGCATTCCCAATTCCCACCGCTCGTCGTCAGGGATCTGTGTTGCAGTAGGTAAAGTCTGTACATATATTTTAGAAAGTTGACGTCTTGTATGTCACTGTGGAAGGTCTCATAAATCATTCCAAAAAGGTTCAACATTTTTCCCTTAAATTTGTTTAACAAAAGGATTTTAAAAGAGAATACATCCGGTAACAATCGTATAGTAACACCTATGCAATAATATACAGTTGTTCCATCGGATTTTTGCCGGTGCAGAACTCGGCTAAGTACGTAAAAACACGCAATCTGATAAGTAGTATAGCATCTATCTTTGTTGACGCTGCTTAATATGACGCTAAATTGTAACAATTATGTCCATTTATCTTGACATACAGGCATACAGCGGCAAATATTCCCTGGAACAACTGTAGTAATGTTGAAAAGCAATAATTAGCGGGTGGTAAGTGTAAAATATTTAAATTGTTAAAATTACATTCTATGTGATCTTTACAATTTTTAAACTTAGTGACAAGGGATTACTATACCTGAAGTAACGGTCTTTGAAATACAAAGACATCTAAAAATGCGATGCACCAAAATAGTTTCTTTAAACTGTTTTACCACTCGGTTTACGATTGTTAGCACATGTTGTGCTAGCGATTGTAGTACACTTGTCTTTTAAAATCTTTTGTTAAACGAGAAAAATGTTGAATTTTTTTATGATTTATGATGAAAACATTGAAACACATTGAAAGTCAAAAAGGCAACTTTTATTACTTTCTTATTTCGTTTGACAAAGTATACATAATATACAGTGCATTCCCAGTAAAGCTTCTTAGGTAAAATGTGACCACTCTAGTCCAGATTCCAACTCTCGTGTCTTAAAACAAGGCCTATGGAATCTGAAACTGTGTCTAGTCACTCTAGTAAACTGCCAGTGCCAAAGTCTAGCCTTGTCAAGCCAGGTTTACATCAGTCCAATGGCATTCCTCAGTCTAATGATCTACTTCAGCGCTCGATCGTATCTGGAATACTAACTGCAAAAAATTTTATGGGTAGTATCAAAGTTTGTTGCAATCATTATCATGTTATCATAACAACCAATTCATACTGGGTGGAGTTCTCTAATTTCTAACTAAAATTTGCTCAGGAACTGCATCAAAATATAAGTGATGTTGTCTCCACTAAAAAGCATAATGGACCCTTATGAACATGGTTTAAATTCATAGGTCTTACTTAATTGGTGGGTGTCCTGAAGAAGGGGGGGCTATTTATGAAGGAGTCCACCCAGAAGAGTTTGCGCTGAGGTGCGGTTTAAGTGGATCCTCACTACACTACTAAGAACTAAAATTTTTAAGATTATCGTGAGCGGTTACTTCAATATAATGAAATAAGATGATCGGCCCAAAATTGTAAAAAAAAAATAATAATTTAAAATACACTTTAAAAACCCTTTATTATATTTTTTATAAAATTTACAAATTGACAGGCACCCACATAATAAAAAATTGTACGCATTACAGTATAATAATACAAACAAAAACCGATGTAAAATTACAAGTTGGCATGTGGTTTACGTTGAGCCTTCAATGCTTCGGTTAATTTTCTTCCAAAGTCCTCATCAACTTGAGAAAAGTTTTTCACTGCACGTTCTTGAATAAAGTCGCAAGCATCTTTAAGATGTCCAGCAATGTTAGCAACCAAGCGTTCTCTATGTGCGGCATCCAAAGTTTTTCGGTAAAATACGCGTGGTTGTGAAAAATTATCTTCATCGCCTGAATCGTGACGATAAACATCTCCAGAAAGTTTAAATGTTGGTTGTAGATCTCTAGCTGTTTCGTCATCTTCGGGTCCTCCAAAACTGTTAGGATGGTAGTTAGGTGCCCCATTCTGATTATGTAAGGCTTGGGGCCCATCTCGTTGGTAGTTTCTAACTTTGAATGGACAGTTGACAGGTAATTGTAAATAATTTGCTCCCAAACGATGACGATGGGTATCGGCATACGAGAACAAACGTCCTTGTAACATTTTATCGGGGGATGGTTCAATTCCGGGTACCATATGTGCAGGACTGAACGCAATTTGTTCAACATCGGTAAAGTAATTAGCGGGATTGCGATCCAAAACGAGTTTTCCAACATTAATAAGTGGATACTCGGAATGAGGCCACACTTTCGTTAAATCAAATGGATTGAATTTGCATGCTGCAGCTTGCTCTTCAGTCATTACTTGAATGTACATGGTGTACGAAGGATATTTTCCGTTGGCAATATTGTTGTATAAATCACGAATTCCAAAGTCTGGATCGCTGGCTGCTAAATCATTAGCTCGTTTTGGGTCGATGCATTTAATACCTTGATCAGTTTTATAATGGAATTTGCAGTAAACGGGTTTACCATCAGCATTAACAAGTTTGAAAGTATGCGAACCATATCCATTCATATGATTGTAACCATCGGGAATTCCTCTATCAGAGAACAAGAACATAACTTGATGGGTAGTTTCGGGTCTAAGAGTTATGAAGTCCCAAAACATATTGGCATCTTTAAGATGAGTTGTAGGATTTCTTTTCTGGGTATGAATAAAACTGGGGAATAAAATTGGATCACGGATGAAAAATATTGGAGTGTTGTTTCCAACCAAATCCCAAATGCCATCTTCAGTGTAAAACTTAACGGCAAATCCGCGAGGATCACGTACTGTATCGGCAGAGCCAGATTCACCTCCTACAGTTGAAAAACGTACAGCAATTGGAGTTCTTTTTCCAACAGATGAGAAAACTTTAGCTGCGCTGTATTTAGAAATATCGTGAGTAACTTCGAAATATCCAAATGCTCCAGCTCCTTTTGCGTGGACCACGCGTTCTGGAATCCTTTCACGATCGAAATGAGCAAGTTCATCGACGAAATGATTATCTTGCAGTAAGAGAGGTCCACGTTGACCAACGCTCAAGGTGGCATCTTTCACGATTAAGGGTGATCCATGGCCAGTTGTTGCTGGTGAATTATCCTAAAAATATAAAAGTTTGTTATAATTTTTTGTTTGTGAATATTTTCGTATAAAAGCTGTTTTGGTACCACAACGGAAGTAAGTTGCTTATAACAGTTTAATAATATGTAATAACAAGACAAAAGACATTTTTTTCTGGTACCACAACGGAAGTAAGTTGCTTATAGCAGTTTAATAATATGTAATAACAAGACAAAAGACATTTTTTTCTCAAAATTTGGAGCTAATAATTCCATAGGAAAATTTAACGGATGTAATTTTATTTAAAAAAAAGTATTTTCCATAGTCTTAATAATTGCGCATATAATATCTTGTTCCCATGATCCTACGCCTGAATACTATGAATATGTATTGCGTAAAAACACGTAAATGGTAATAAGGTGAATGATTAAAAATTTACAAAATGCACTAGAAAATGCAAATCATGCTCGTGCAAGCACCATTAATAGTTTTTATATCGAATTGAAACTAGACCAAATGTAATACTCAATTATGTATTAGAATATAGTCTAATTAGGTGTAATTAAATAGCACCAATGATAGCACTGAAATAATAATTTTTTAAATACAAACCATTAAAGTTAAAATACCACATTTTTGTAATTTTGTTAATTTTGAACTATTTTAGACAAAAGATAATTAATGGAAACTTTAAGAATTCCAGTGTCGGCTAAACAAGTTTTTTGTTAACGAGGTGCATCCAAATGAAACCGTTTGGAGCCGATTTATCAATTTGAAACCTCACTGCTTACGAGTGCCTAGTAAACTTTCGGATACTGCCCGCCAGGAACGGCCTAGATTGAACGAGGAAACGTGTTATAAATTTGAAAGCCATGTTCCTTAAGAATCTTCTTTTAAGAGTCTAACAAATGGAAGTCATTTGGAAATAAATAGGGGTTGTAGGATGGGTGGTCACGAATCTGAATGGAAGTGGAAATGGAGACTATTTCTAGCGTCAACTAGTGCGTAATATTTTTTTAGACATTTCTTATCTACTTCTGTAACGATCTTATACACGGAGGTGATCACGACTCTGTCATAGAGAATTTGTATGTAAAATCATACTTTTGTAATTTCCCGCTACCCTGGATTGTAGGTTAAAAATTTCGTCGTCACCCAACATGCCAATGTCAAGGTCATCTATCACCATATAGTCAATTTAATCGGTCATTTCGTATGTGAGGTGGAGTTATCTATCAATTTATTTCGTTGATTGGTTTTGAGAGATGGGGAGGGGGTAATCTGCCACCATAGTTACTATATGTCAAATGTTAATCAGTCACCATAGGGGGATCATCTGTCATGCCAAATGTCATTTGTCAATCCATATCTCAACCAACTGATCTGCCATTCCTTATGTCATTTCATCTGTCATTACATCAGGCATGTCATCTGTCATCCAACTTGTCACGAGATTTGTCATGCCCTATATCATGTCATCTCATCTCATAGATGAGTTTGACAGATAGGATGAGTAACAGATGAGATTGACAAATAAGATGACAGAGGAGATTGTTAGTTAGATGACAGAAGCGATTGAAAGATGAGATGAAATTATAACATGACATAATATGAGACTGACAGATAATATTCATAGATAGAAGAGGAATAAACAGACAGAGTTCATGATCTAGTAAAATAAAATCGGTAGAAATTAGATATGAAAATGTCAAAAATGCTTCAAAATAGCTATTGCCATGGGTTTTGATAAACAGTTTCTAATGTTTTGTTAGTTCATTGACAGCAATGTCAATGTCAAATTGATTAATAGAAAAACGCAAAAACTACTTTGGAGTAATTTTCGACATTTTCATTGTAAAATTAAACTTTATATTAATGAAAATTTATAAATCCTCCATTAACGAATTGATTACATTTGGAATTTTTATATCTAGACGTTACACAATTACATCATTATTTTTTAAATAGATGCAGACCTAGTAAACAACCTTGAAGAATTTCAGTGTCAAGAACAACTTAATCAATTAACAACACTCGGTATCTCAATTTATGAGCTCGATACCTTCGGATTAAAGATTACGAAAGGAATATATTTGTCTCAATTGAATTACAATGTTATAAAAATTACCTAACAGTAAATTAAAAATAATATATTCTAATCTCGTTTTTATTAATTGTGCACCAAGATAAGATACATAAAACACCAAGTTTTTTTTGGGGCCCCCTTGTTGGAATCAAAACGTGGCGCTTTTATTAATTTTGACGAGAACCGTATGGAACAAGTAGGAAAGTTGAGTTAGTAACAGAACAGTTAGAAGTTTGAACATTTAAAAACATATTTGTTTACTACTGAATTTTTGACTTTGGCCTTGTACACAATTTCAAGGTGTTGCCAAAAATAGGAAAAAACATTCTGGAAAATGAATTTAAAGAAACAAATTCGAATGGGCTACAATAAAAACTTTAAATAAAAGTCTCGAAAGTTCATTGTACTCGAAATTTTATTGGGCAATCAAAATTACGTAATGCAAATGGCACAAGGATTTACATGCGTTTGTATTCAGTTTTGAAAGTAACATGGGTTAATTACTTGTGATGGTGTTTCTCAAAAAGTTGGATGTGACCTCTCAAAGATCATCAGAAAAATTACAGAATAATCTGGCTAGGATGGGAATTTTGTAAGAAGTCATCTTAATAATAAAGTCCACTACGGAGGTGTTCAAATTCATGTGTGCATACATAGCCTCACATGATGGTTGCAACTTTTGAGAACCTCTATTATGTCGCTATTAATTCTATTCTTTTACAGACAATCGTTAAGTAATCAGCAAACAATGTAAATGAGGATTGACGAGACATACAAACGACTGGTGCAAGAGCTTTTACATTCAATGATCGAATGATTGATTTTCTGCGGTAGGTGAGGGACAAGGCTGGTCATCTTGCAGCAATAATAATAAATATTAATGTTGTTTACACACTAAAGCTCATACAGGGGTCAGTAATAGCATTAGTTATACATTATTGTGTATAACCAATGGTCATAGGTACTAAAATTCACTTCCTCTCGAACAAAAATATATACTTCGTTATTTTTCAAAGTAAACGTAGATAATGTACTTGGAGATGATAGTAAATCATAGATAATTGCAAAAGAGGACTATTTACAAAATAAAGAATACATAAACTATTGCTCAAAACCAGTGGAATATTTTTATTGCTTACTAATATGTTCAATTATTGTACAGTAGCAATTCGTACTTTTGCATACAAAACCATGTTGAAACCGTAAAATCTATTGAAACTGTCACTCGCATGGACCGAGGCATGGACCTATAAGATAGATTTAAAATGCCCAACTTAAAAAAACTAATTATAGAATGTAGGCTACGTTTGTGTTTGTAGAGCAACTTACTATACCAACGTATCAACCAATGCTCATTAAACTTAAATAACCAGTTTAACTACACCATCCTCCCATCCCATAGAACTAGACACGAGACCTCTTTTCCACATACGAAGACAGGTTTGAGGTACTTGAACTTTTACATTTAATCAACCATTATTAAAAATTTTAGTTATTGAGTAACAATACTTTATGGGGAAAAAATTACCAAAAGTTAAAAACATAGGGAACTGCGATAAACTTAGAGACAACGCATGGAATTATTTTCATTAATCATAATAATTATACAACGAGAAACATTGCAATTTATTTTTATCTCACTATGTTTATATAAATGTTCAACAAACACAATATTCGATAAATTCTCATTAAACAACATATTTTTGACATCATTACAGATAAGAGAATCAAATTTGAACTAAATAATACACTAATACAAAAAATTGTACTCTTGAGCTTTGAGTCTCCAAGTCCTTCTGTCCTTCTTATTACCGTATATATTTTTCATTATTCTTTTGAAATTATTTTAAAAAAAGCTGCCGTCAAACCGGTATAAATATTTTTATCTATTCCTTAGTTGCCTAATAAATAAAGTCAAGGACTGAATATCATTCTGCTCAAAGGTAGATAGACTAGGTACTTATTTTGAATAATACATTTTAAAATAGTAACTAGGTACTGAATAAACAAATGAGAAAATCAAAATTTCATTCATTTCCTCAAACATTTAATTTTCAAACTCAATTTGCAAGGAAATCATTTTTTTGCTAGAGGTGATGACTAATCGCCAGCAATGTATGAAGGTACTGTGGCTAGGAGACATCTAAATTCATAGTTCTTACTGTTCTGAAAAAAGTTTAGGGCACTAACTAAGAAATATAAGGCAAAAACCAAGGGTCAAGAAATTGCTTGGCGAGACAAATTACGTTCAACGATAAGATAAAAAGTTGTGAGTTTAATGGCCGGTTTCTGGTACATTTTTGCTTAGCTCTAGCTAACTTAGCTAGAGCTAACTTATGGAACCCATAACTCGTCAAATCGGGTTGCTCGACGGTCGGCTAACATTTAAAATTGTCGTGTAACTTGGATAGAAATAACGTCATTCTGTTTTTCGACAATAGATGGATTGTCAAAAGAATAACTAATTCGCACTCGTTTATAAATAATCGTCACTTGATGTTACAATTTTTTTGATCAAAATATACGTATAAAATAATTATTATTTTTTTTGAGATAGCCAATTAATTAATAAATATTAAATAATAATATAAAATTGACTATTATCTCTAAAAAAAAATCATAAATACCTAAGCCAAAAAAAAATAATATTAAATATGATTAATTTAAGTTGATACTTTGTATTCCTTAAAATTAATTAAAGAAAGCACAAGAAATGCAAATTCCTGTAGGCCGGTGATTAAAAATTTAGAAAAAGAAACAAATTCTCGAACCTTTTAAAAATATTTTTAATACAAGGAAAAGCTTAAAGAAATATTTTGCATACATCAGGTAAAATAATGGACAAAAATTTTTTTTAACAATAGGCACCTCAAAAGCAGGTAAAAATTTTGTACTTACATTTAAACGCGATTGACAATAACAAACAAAACAAACACCAGCGCCACGAGCGTACATAACTTGACTTAAGTTAGCTGCAGCTAAAATAACCGGAGAAAATCAGTGGTTATAGAATGGTTAAAGTTGACTGGCCATCGAGAGACAGAATGAATAGATATCTATTCGTCAGTAGATAACTCTCTTTTCAGAAACTCGCAATAAGTGGGCTACGTTACTTGGAGAGTTGATATCAAAAATGAGTAACCTCGACACCCTTTGTAATTAAAACAGTGTTTATGAAAAGCAAATATCCTTTGTAATCGATTAATTATGCATTATATCTCGCTGTGTTAGGGCTGTTTTACATGGACTAACTACTAACTTGTTAGTACCGAATCAACTCAAGGAGCAAAAAAAATCTAATCTAAGCTTTACCGTTGTGCCTCGAAGTTTCTATACCCACAGCAGCAATGGAAACAATGCTGAATCTCCCACCCTTACATCTGGTGGTGAAATCCAAAGCATTAAGTGAGGCTTACAGGCTAAAAACTCACTTCTACATAGGAAGAAATGGGCAAGGACATGCCTCAATTCTAAGAGAGATAGAAGAACGCCCCATACTTAGTATGATGTCTGACAGAATAACCAAAGTATACAGTGTGATTGAAAAAACATGATAATGTAGATTTCTTGGTTATTATTAAAGATAGAAAAAAAACTCGTTCAGGTAACTTATAGTACTCAAGAAGCTTGTTATTTTCGTCAATTCAAAAGTACCAGTGGAATTAAAACAAAAGAGGAACGTTAGTTAGGTTCATTTTTTTAAACGGAACGTGCAGATTTTTTCTAGATATTCTTCAAGAGTATCAAATTCTCTTTACAGTGATACTAAATAACAATACAATATTTGAAAAAATAAAGTCGTAATAAGGTTTTAAAAAATGAATCTAGTAACCCTTATAACACGTTATAACCATAGCACAACAATCGATAACAATCAAAACAGTCGTTATTTATTTGTTTTAATACTTATGCAACTTGATAGTAGATGTTTTTGTATTTTTGATTGTTATCGATTGTTGTGCTATGGTTATAAGGGTTGCTAGATTCATTTTTTAAAACCTTATTACGACTTTATTTTTTCAAATATTGTATTGTTATTTAGTATCACTGTAAAGAGAATTTGATACTCGTGAAGAATATCTAGAAAAAATCTACACGTTCCATTTAAAAAAAGGAATCTAACTAACGTTACTCTTTTGTTTTAATTTCACTGGTACTTTTGAATTGACCAAAATAACAAGCTTCTTGAGTACTATAAGTTACCTAAATAAGTTTTTTTTTCTATCTATAATAATAACCAAGAAATCTGCATTATTACGTTTTTTCAATCACACTGTATACCATCGAAAAAACCTACGGAATTAACATTCTGACAAGGGAAGAATGGGAATGCAAGGCAGTCAAATTGAATGGGCTTATATTCTAACGCAGACGGCTCTAAAAACCAAACAGGTACAGGAGCTGGAATCGTCGGGGACGGCAACTTGAGAGAAGGGGTAGTCCTAAGCTTCGGTGAGCATGTAAGTGTCTTCCAAGAAGAAATTTACGCCATCTCAACATGTGCGCAAATGCTGTTGGATAGAGGATATCACAACCAAAGAATCTTCGTTGTATCTGACAGCCAAGCAGCCCTAAAAGCGCTGAACGCCTGTGAGGAGAGGTCCGGACTAGTAATGGACTGCATCCGCAGACTGAATGCGCTAGATGGGACTAATTTCGTCAACCTGGTATGGGTTCCAGCTCATGCTAACATAGCAGGAAACGAGAAAGCTGACGATCTGGCCAAAGATGGCAGCAAAATAAGACCCATTGGACCAGAATCCGCTTTTGGCATTTCTTATGAAATGGCAAAGAGAGAAATAAAGTCACTTCTAGGGAAGTGGCATATCAAACACTGGAGGGAAACTCCTGGACCTGGACATTCCAAAGCTCTACTGGAGAAACCCTCTGACAAACGAACTCGATCTATACTCAGAATAAGCAGAGATGAATTACAACTGGCAACGGCAATAATAACGGGCCATTGTCAGCTTAAAAAGCACCTGCATACGATGGGATTAGAAGAAGATCCACTATGCAGAGGAGGATGAAACTCCAATTCATCTTCTGCTATACTGTGAGGCTTTCACTATAAGTTGTCACAGCGTTCTAGGGAAAAAGAAGATGCCCCAAAGAGAACTGCCTAACTTATCCGTAGGAAAAATTCTGGACTTTATCAAAAGCACAGAACTCTCATAAGGGAAGGCCAAATCCGAGATGCACAATGGATCCTAGAGGACGCGATGCAAGGAACCACTAGGGACCAGCCTCTGAAATACAATAAATAAATAAAAAATAAAATAGTTAGTCCATGTAAAACGGCCCTTAAGTAGTTTTAATTCTGAAAAACATGCAATTTTATGATTTTGTAGGCTGGGGGCACTTTCTGTGAGATTTGTTTTTTCTTAACGAGAAATGCTCGCAAATAAAAGTTTCGTGAGTAGTCAAACTGCACTGTGAACAGTCTGGTTCCAAGGAGGAGTTCCAAGGATGTTCTGGTTCCAAGGATATACAAGCACGCATCTTAACAGAATAGAGTGATAGAGCTCGTTAAGGAGTAATAATCTAGGGGTGATTGCGGTATAATAACTTTCTTTCAAAAATATAAATAACCATTGAATAACAATACCATATTGCTATCAGGAAGAGGTGTTAGCATCTTTTATCTTTCTCTTAACCCTGAGAAAGTATGACAAAAATAGCAATTTTCATCCACTATCGCATTCATATAAAATTGGCTATAATATTCTTTACTGCTAGGAAGTTATGAGCAAACGTTGTCATTGCAGAATTCTCGGAACACGAAGAAATTCACAGAATTCTCAGAATTCTTTTGGAATTCTTAGAAATCCTTGAAATTTTTATATTCGAAATTCTCAAGTGTCTTATTTTTCCTATTTTATCCCTCATACTAATTGAAAGATTTAAAAAATCACTTTTCAGAAAATTAATTGCGGGCAACTGTATGGTAAAGGGTAAAGTGCGTGCCTACTATTTATTGCCAAGATACACGGTTCGGTTGCCATGGTAACAGAAATTGATAATTATGTTTCTGCGATTTTTCAACATCGTGCTTCAGCATCAGAAGGCGTAACCCATTAACGTCCAAACACATAATTTCTAATTTTTGGATTTCAAAAAAATTTAAAAAGTTAAAAGTTGCAAAGTCATAAAAACAAAATTTGTCTGTCGTCATATGACGACGCTGGGCGTTAAAGGGTTTTAAGCTTTTGCTCTTGGTTGTTGAAGACGACCTTCTCCGTGGTAAAATATCCAGAGGTTGGATTAAACTAGTCCCTGGTTTAATTAATTCCAACGAGGTCAGAGTTAGGTAAACAATAAGCCATATTTATAGGTCTATTAAAATAAGAGGAATCAACCATAAACCGAGCCATAAACTCTTATCAGATCACATTACCAAAGACAAAATAAAATTGAGTCGTTAATGTTGGCACTTCAAAATTTAAATGTCTCTTAAAACATGGATTAAAATATCGTTTTGAGCAGTAGGTACCTATATTAATTTATTGAAGAGCTACAATGTTATCATTTATCATAAACGAGATTGAACTTATTTTGTCTTAGCTCGCTGCTCATAATTTTTTATCTTTCATTGTTTATTTTAAACAATTGATCTTATTTTGTACAAACGGTTCTCTTATGAAGTTTTACGAAGTCGATAATCTACATGAACCATGAACAATAGAAGAATCGAATTATCTATGTAACAAACAAAAGAAATTATTTTTTTTAATTTATAATGTACCTCCTAATCCACAGACACATTCAATTACTTTATTTTAATTACTCATCTTATCTAGAATAATTACTGTATTTATAGGTAAACGTGCGACATAAAAATGAATTATTATACTATTATGACGGTCAAGAGTCTTCACAAAATTCAAGAAAACTAACCCAAGAATTCCTGACACATGTAGCTAGGTCTATAATGTATTTATACCACTGTACGGATTCACTTTTTCGATAGCGAGCTATATCATTAACTAGCGATTGAGGCTTTGTTTCGATTTTGTAACTCAGTTTTCGATTTTTGTAGATAAATATGTCTACTATAGCTACCGAAAATCGTTAATTCATCGATATTTTCTCGGTACTAACTAGTCTTTCCTTAGGTTATTTTAAGCAAAAAAAGTTATAACAACATAGTTCCGATTCGGTAAGGCCAGCGAGTTATGGCTAGTCGAAGAAAATAGCTAAATATTCAAAATTGTAAAGAGTATGCTTTGAAAAAACTTGTTAAATAATGCTTTCATTTTCTGCTGTTACTTGTAAGTTAACTGGTAATTGTGATTATTTGAAACACGCTATTAACGTTTATCTGCCGTGCTGGACTATCATCGACGTTTTCCACATCGTAATCCACTACTATCTTCAACAAGCTATAACTCAGTAACCTTTCTGAATCGGACCTATGTTGATATAACTTTTTTTTGCTGAAAATGAGCTAAGGAATACACCCCTGAAGTTAGGCAGATTCTTCCGGGGACACCCAGTATTTATCCACATAAATCTCAAACTTTGAATTACAAAATTCATACTTAACAAATTCAATCGCTAACGACATCGCTAGTTATCGAATTTACTTAGTGAATCCAGGTACAGGGTGGCCCAACAAATACGAAAGAAGCGTCTTTTAATGTTTTCAAAAATCGCTCCGACCCGACAATTTAATTTTTGAAAGGGACAATTGTATTTGCTACTTTGAACACTGCCACTCGCCTCCACTTCAACCACTCAGCGGTGGTGCAATAAACCCCAAAATTGTTAATAGTGGAACGAACGGAGGGGTCGAACGTTTTCATTTTAAGGCACTTTGAAATCTCTTTTTAACGATTAAAGGCGTCTCAGTTTCGAAATTTGGACGTTGGACCAATAAGTTTGAAGAACTAGGTTACTAGGTTACTACTACAATAGACAAGGGTTTCCCAAACTTTTTCTCTGATGGAGCACTTTGAGGGTCTTTGAATTTTAACAACGGAGAAGGGTAGGTAATGACACATAATCAATAAATCTTAGAAAAATAAAAAATAGCTTTGTTGTTAATATTTTTCACGGAGCACTTGCTACCTTCCCCCGGAGCACAGTTTGGGAAACCCTAAATAGACAGTTGTTTAGATTTTCAAAAAAATAGGGTCTGTTTTGGAATTGTTTTTGGATTTAACGATAATTTATTACTTCTATTTCACAGCCACTAACATCAAGTTTGAGGGTGCTTATAAGAATTAGGAGAGTAAGGAGACTGAATAGATATAATCAAGGGGTCAACCACTGTTCTGAATTTGTACACTGACTGCAGTTGACTGCCCATGAGTGCGTATGCTATGACTGCCATTGACTGCAGATGACTATCGTTGACAGCTCAATTTTTGTACATTGACTGCAGAGAGTGGATAACCCCTCGGATATAATATAAAAGCAAGTTCGTAAATCAGAATGGATTGTCGGTAAAAGAAAATCTTGGAATGAGCTTGTGACTATAAAATCAAAAAATAGCACATAATTCTCAAATACAACTTTGACAACCAGATAATTCGTACTTCCGAGAAGCTAAAGAGACAAAGAAAAAACTGTCTTTAAAGAAACTCAATTAGGACATAATGTCTTATATTGAAAGAAACTTTCACGATACATTTTAGATGTGACCATTTCACTTCTGTAAATAATTAGTGAATTAACTACTGTTTACTGTCGCGGTCTTTCGTTTTTGATTTTTTAAGAATTATGGAATCTAATCTAAAGTAATAAAGTCTTTATTTACAACAACTGTCATATAATGTATTTTAGTCAAAACCAATTGCTCGGTTTATGCAAAATTTATCAAAACTATATACAGTGAAACCTCCCTCGGACACCTCCAATAAACGGAAACCTCTCATAAACGGGCAGTTTTTTAGGAACCAACTATTGAAGTAGTTTATATTTCTATCTCTATTTAGCGAACACCTTTTATAAGCGGACAATTAAAAAGCGACCAGTGCTGTCCGCTTAAGAGAGATTTCACTGTACTTAGTTGTAAATAAAATACTGTATTTATTTAACTCTCATAATGGCTAAATTACACTCGGATGACTAAAACACTCGCCTCCGGCTCGTATTTTAAATTTATCCTTGTGTAATTATGACATTATGCTCATTAAATAAGATACTAATATTTAAAAGTAAAATTCAGTGTAAATCAGTGCATTGTACTTTATCTTCATGTTTGTTATCGTAACATTATAAATATAAATTATTCATTATTATTATCATCACACTCACAAATTCCCCAATTTTTCCAACTCATTCAATAATGTGATAATACCCGGCACTTGAACCACAGACTCGAAAAGTCAATTAAAGTTCAAAACGAAAGTCGTTGATATATTTACTCAATTAATTTTGATAAAAATACTGTTACTTTTGAATTATAAAAAGTTGGCGTTAATTAATACAATAAGGCATAACCTCACTTTAAATTCAAATTTAACTACAAATTATTTACTCACTTTATTGGTATTCTTGAAATCCACCAATTGGTTTGCAGCTTTATCTTGTGAAGCCATAGTTAAAAAAAATTGTAAACACTTTAACACACTAACACGTTTCGAATGCGCTCGAAAATAAAATTTTTAATACTTGGCGATATTTATAAACGGGAAATTATCAGCTGACGCCTCTTTCGCATGCGCGGTACTCACAGTCGTTCAAATTTGAATATCTATCGTTAACAATAATTATTACTTTTTCAATTTTGCTTCGTAATTTATTGTTTCCATTGTTTGTGGTAAAGATAACATAGATTATAGGTTTTTAAAAGTTGTAACAATTTGCTTGTAAAATAGCTACCTACTTTAGCTACAAGAGTTAAAAACTCGGATGTGGCCCTAACAGGACTATTTTGCATTAAAGCTATTTAAAGAGACAAACACCATTTTCAAAAAGTCCTGTTATGACATGACCACATGCAGTGGCGTAACTAACGGGCCAGCTGCAGGGCCCGCGTTGCTGGAGGGCCCCCGAAAAATTTCGTAGGTTGTAGGTAGTATCATAAAGAGGCACAAAAATGTCTGTTTTTGTAATATTTGAGAATTTAAAAAGGAAGTAATAAATACTTTTGTTTTCTTCTTTAGTTATCCAAAACAGAATTTAAATTGTGACAACAATTTTAGTGTATAAACTCAATAACAGCAAAATATGGATATTGAACAAACTAATTCTGAGGCGACGTGATGTTTCAACAATAAGCAACTATAAACCGTATCACAAATGAATCCTTATACCTATAAATAAGACAGTGGCAGAAATAATCTTAGGAATTAATTAGGCTTCGAATCTCTCAGCCTCCAAACAATTGTCTTTGACCGGTAAACCAACCTTACCGTTCTTCATACTTAATATACTATTATTCATTGCATTTATTTCAAGAAAGTAATAAAAAACTTTTTTGTTCAAGGAAAAGATAGTAATAATTGATGAGTTGCTCTACTCATCATGACTTGCCATTAATGCCATTGTTGAGATTTTCAGGTGCAAACCAACGACTAGTCTGGTTGCCAGCCCAGGGAACCTGGAAATATCCGCAAAGTCAAATTTTTTGACTGATTCTGACTCAGTTTTTTTCCGCTGATTACATATCTATCAGGTGCCACTTTGGCATATCCTAGGGCAAACCTCAGGGGGGAGGCAAACGTATGACTAATTCTAGTTTTTGACAGTTTTCTCCAAAATTGAGGAATCTAGAGAAGAATTACTAGACCATAATTTTATAGATGACGTATTTCTACAAAAAAAAGTCCTCTACAATTTTTCCATTAGAGCAGCGGTCCTATAAATAATGCAAAATATAAGATAAAGAACTGTTTTACTCCAAGATGAACAATGCAATGGTAACATTAACAAAATATATATTTATATTAATTTAAAGCTGAATACTTCAGCTTTAATTTCCATTATAGTTTTGATTAACTTTGTTACTTCTTGTAGTACCTATTAAAGAACAAATTAAAAATTTTTTTACCATTTTTTAAACATTTTAAGATAGGTCTAAAGAATTATTTAAAAAAATTGTCGTTGAAGGATAGTATTTCATATCAGTAATTTTTCAAAGTTCATTCGAAAGAAATAGCGAGAAAATAACTAAACGCATACATTATAATTACCTTTTTCCAATCCAAGAAAAAGTTGTTATAATCGAGACAAAAAATAATAATAATAATAAAATTATTTTTTTGCATTTCTCGACGTTTTGAGTCGATATAAAAATAAATTTAACAAGAAAAACAACGGGCCCATCTAAACTTTTGCTGGCCCACCCTAATAAAAAGACAATAATAAGCGAAAACTCAGATATTTACAGTGTAATCTCAATTCCACACAAAATATTTCATATTTAAAAAGTTTTATGGGCTACATATTGCGGATTTGGCCCACCCAAAAAAATTTATGCCCACCTGATTTTAGAAAGCTAGTTACGTGCCTGAACGTCAGAGCTTTTTATTGTTGTATTTGGATCTATGATGACTATCCTGAGGTTCAAATTTCGAATTTGCAAAATATGTGTGTATAGTTTATCTATTTGTGGAAGCCGAAGTTGACTCCTTGATCCTTATTATCTCATTAAGACCGTATTGTGTTGGGTAGCAATAATGTAAGATATAAGTAAAAGCTTCGAGAAAAAAAGTTAAAAGGTAAAAATGAACATGTATGGCAAAAGCAGGTATATAAACCCTAAAACTCAGATATTGCCACCGTTCTTTTAAAAGAAGACTTAACAGAGGTCTATATTTTTTTAATTAAATGAACTTCCTTAGGGATGATATTGCAATTATGTGAGTTATAAGATGTCACTTGACACAAATTTACAGTAGTGGTGCACGGGCTAAGGGTATATTGTTTATAAATAATTTAAATTTTTGAGGGTTTCTCAAAATTTAAAACATGGAAAATTTAGCTCAAGTTATATTTTTATCTATTATTATAATTGTTGTTATTTTTGATTATTTTAGTACAAAATACTTTGAATTTAAAGGCATTTAATGGTTTCTTAAAATATGATCTTATTTTTATTTTTATTTTAACAACAAAAATTAAAGAACTCTTGTATTATTTATTGCTATATAATACAAGATTGTATTATTTATTGCATTATAATATAAATTTGTAGAATTTTTGTTGTTAAAATTTAAGTAAAAATAAGATCATTTTAAGAAACCATTAAAATGTCATAAAATGCTTTAATCATTAAAGCATGGAATTTTAAATCAAATTGCAAGTATTTTGTACTAAATTAATCAAAAATAACAACAATTGTAATATAAGTTGCTCTAAATTATCCATGTTTTCAATTTTGAGTTTCTTCAATTTCAATACTTAAAATTACACAAATTCTTTCTAATATCTTACAAAACTGCTAATGCTACCACGAGTAGGGAATAGTAACATGGATATCATAATACAATATAAAATTAACACACTTGTATAATGCATAATTCCAATTTTTAGCATAAATTTCTTCTTCTAGCATAGCTATAAAATATTTTATGCCTCGTCAAGCAAATCAGCCAAAATTTTACAGGATATTGTAATCTGTGGTCATGCCATGACTTAATAAGGATAAAATGTTCTCTATAATGTTGGGGATTCTTTTTTTCCTATTTTAGTCTGTATAATAAAATTACAATGATCTCCCAAAAATAAATTTCAAGAGTTTGTAAGTTAAAAAATAAATGGAACATTAACCAAAATTAAATTTAAAAAATATATTACAAGTATCAAGAAATTAATAAATATCTCCTAATTCAATCAACTCTTACTTAACATTTTAACGAGATATAATCTTTTATGAAATTAGTCACAATTTAAGAACAACATTTTAATACGTAATTTAATATTCACACTAAATTAACTACATGTACGTAACTTTACGGTTTTTTCTCATTTGACGACGTTTGATATAGCTTTAAATCTAAAGGTTTATCATATCCCATTATTTTACCATAATGACTAGGATCTTCAAATAATCGAGGGTCCAAAAATAAAGGCTTATCTTTAATAAGAAAAGTTGTAAACATTCCCGTTACATCAGGTACTTTAACATCGTCAGGTGTAAATTCCAACTGAAACAAAATGTTTAATAATCTACACAACGAACAACAAAATATTACCTCTTTTTTCATATTAAATAAATTCAACGTATTTGCGACATATGATTTTGTAGAAGGTTTATAATAAAGCGCAGTAATATATTTTTTAGTAATAAAATGCAACAAGAAAGGAGTGCCTAAAGTGAAAAAGCCTACGAATGAAAATGCTGCTACCATTATAGGTATATTTCCTGTACCAACTATTTTGTTATATAAAACTGGTTGCGCTACAATTCCTGTGATACTCGTTAATAATGAAAATATCTAAAAAAGTAGTAAAATCAGTTTAAAGTTAAATAAACGGAACTGTCTTACCTTCACGCTTCGCATTTGTGGAGTTAAAATACCAGTATATACAAGTTGTGGTTCATTAGAATCGGGCTTTTTATCTTGATTTATAGTCTTCGTACATAAGAACCGAATTCTCTGCGTGGAATTACATAATGTAAAACAATTTGTAATTTTCTTAAAAAATATAGAGTTGCAATGCTGATTACGACTTGTACTGGTTGTAAGCCTTAAAATTGGTAACACAACACAACTAACAGTTTTTAAAGACATTTTTCAAAAAATTATTAAACGTACGAGGTAAACATGAACATAACCTTAAAATTATTTGAAAGTTTTAAGAAATTTTGTCCTAGTAGGTAGGCAACCTCTTTAACGCGTGTGTACAAACATTTATTTTTTGTAATTTTTGAGATTTGAAGGCTAAAGTTGTATTCACACACAACCGTGATTGATCCGTCACGTCACGTCTCCGGTCAGTCGAAAATGATAGAAAATTATCGGAAGCGTGCTTTTAAATGAATCCATTCACACTCATCAGTCATGGTCCGGCGATTTTGTTTTTGACGCCGTCACGTCGCCGGCCAGTCAAATAAAATAACGTCGACAACGTTATTTTTATAAAAGCACCTTCAGTCATTGTTGGCAAATAGGGTGAAGTAGCTTCTTTTTCTCTTGTTTGCCATGCCTTATGAACCCATTGACGTTTTTTTACTTGTCTTTCCTCTTCTTCCTCTTCATCTAGTGTTACTGCAACCAGTGCGAGTTCCTGATCACTAAATAAAGCCATAACGACTATATAATTGCTAAATTTAAATGATTGAAAAGTAAAGTAAAAATAATATGTCACTGTTCACGTTTCGAATGGTAGAAAGTAAGTGATCGTCTATAGTTAAAACACAATACAACACTAATGAATTTTATAATTTTTTATAACTAAAGGTAAATGACGGATCCATGACTGATGTGTGTGAATCGTGCTGTCCGTCAAAATAAAATCACAAAAAAATCTGACTGACCGGAGACGTGACGTGACGGATCAATCACGGTTGTGTGGGAATAGACCTTAATAGTCCTGGGTCCTGTAACAGAAAAAAGGGGGTGATCGTATTCAGGCCCATCTTTTGGGAATAAGCTATTTGAGTGCCAGCGAACACGAAAATCTGGTTGGCTTCCACAGGCAGTGGCTTAAGGCCTCAGAGCTGTTAATAATAAATTTCTAATTGGTGAGGAAGGCGGGAAACCCACCTGAGAGGGATGGCAAAGTAAAATCTTACTTTTTATGTAAAAAGTAGTTACTTTGGCAGTGGACAACTCAAATACCGTTTATGAGTCACGAGTTAGTGTTTGCAGGTGTGTAGCATAAAGAGGTTAATTTCAGTCCAGCTGCCACGCTCTCAGAGACATTGTAGAGAGCAGCCAATTTTTTTGGTCGATTTTTTTTATAAGAACGATAAAATGTCAAAGTTGCATCCCGAATGCTGTCATATTTCTTACTTTTTTCCTTCTTTAAGAATTTCATTGAAGGATCCTGAGGGCTTAAGCCACTGCCTGTGGAAGCCAACCAGATTTTCGTGTCCGCTGGTACTCAAATAGCTTATTTCCAAAAGATGGACCTGAATACGATCACCCCCTTTTTTCTGTTACAGGCCCCAGGACTATAATTATTTTCACATAATTGAATCGATTGAGCACAGATATTAAATTCTAAGTTAATCATTTTTAAATTTAATTATCTTTAATTATTCACAATTTTCACTATTTTACTATTAGGATTAGGATTCATTTTTCGTGTTTATTTGTGAGTTTTTCTATTTTATGTGTATATTTCCATTGCTCATTATTATATCCATTTGAATAAATTAATACTGACCACTTAAAGCTCCATCCATTTATTCGAATTCTTTATGCGAATGCCTAATCTAGGATTTTCTCTTTACAATATTCTGTAGATGAACATTTGAACAGATAAACCTCATTTTGAAATGATTTTGGAGTTAATATGAAAAGTAAATGAATACTTAGGTATTAAGAAAAAAAAATCCTAAACACTTGTACCATAGCAGATTACTCACAAATCGCAGATCACTCTAGGCCTAGGCTATGCAGTAAGGCTGTAGAGGCAGCAAAATCTCTGCTAATACTAGTCACTTACGTATTTATTAGGTATTAATTCTTCCAAGCATATTTGGTTAAAATCATAGAACATTCTATTGTATCTACAGCCAAACAAACACATTAATCCCATTGCAAGAATATGGGTGTCTTCTCTGCCTAATTATTCTGCTTAGTGCTAAAGTAGTAGTAGAGACGTGGAAGATGGAAAGTCAACGATCTACCTACAACGTGCAATAATAATTCAGAAGCTAAGCTACATGAATGTGACCTCTGAGTCACCCTGTCACCTCATTTTCATCCTTACGGAGAGGTTACATTAATTTATGGAACAACAACGACCGCGCTCATGAATAGCATCAGCATGTTCAATGTTCATACCCTAGACTCAATACCTATAAACTACTTTATTGCAATAAATGCAGTCCTAGATATTGTATTAGAAGTGTCTTCGAAAAAACAGATCCCTGGTTTAATTAATTCCAACGAGGTCAGAGTTAGGTAAACATAAAGCCATATTTATAGGTCTATTAAAATAAGAGGAATCAACCATAACTCTTATCAGATCACATTACCAAATACAAAATAAAATTGAGTCGTTAATGTTGGCACTTCAAAATTTAATTGTCTCTTAAAACGTCGATTAAAATATCGTTTTGAACAGTACCTATACTTATTGAAGAACTACAATGTTATCATTTATCATAAACGAAATTGGACTTATTTTGTCTTAGCTCGCTGCTCATAATTTTTTATCTTTCATTGTTTATTTTAAACAATTGATCTTATTTTGTACAAATGGTTCTCTATCAAGTTAAACTAAGTCAATAATATACATGAACCATGAACAATAGAAAAATCGAATTATCTATGTAACAAACAAAAGAAATTATTTTTTTAAATTTATATTGTACCTCCATTTTATTAATCCACCAGTGACGACGCCACGTGGGGGCAAGGGGGCGCTAGCCCCCCTTGAAAATCGGTCTGCCCCCATTAATATGTTGACCTGATACATAGAAATAAAATTTTTGCTTAAAAATTGTTCCAATTCTGCAAAATGTTAATTATAGTATTATAGTATATCATGTCGAAACTTAAAAGTGCAGACAGCAGACAGTAGCTTTTAAGAATTGCATAATGCTTTACTTCTGAAATTAATCGACTCCGATAAACAAAGGAAGCTCATGCTAGGAATAAGGCGATATTCGTAACTATAGTACATACAGTGAGCGCCAAAAGTATATGGAAGAATAGAAATATTTCTATTTCCGACAGGAATATCAAAAAACGGTTGGACACGTCAAATTAATTGATTTAAAAACAAAGATTTTCCGATGATTTTAATTTTTCTATCTTCGAGCAGTGGACATCGTTGAATTTTTTTTTAAATTGCAACCTTATATTTTCTTTGGCGATTAGAAAATATTATAAAATTATGATTTCAAAATGTGCACATGTTTGCCATTTACACTGACAGTTCCCATAATCAGGGTCGAGCCTATGGGGGGAGGAGCTTTATGTGTTATCTGTTATCTCTAAATTTGCTCACATTAAAAATCTAGAGAAGTTTGTTTGTAACAGGACTAAGGTTGTAGTAGTGCAACTATAAGGCTCCTGAGGATTCAGCAGTTTTAAGTGTAGGTTACACGAGGGACATTTTAGGCTACAGCCTAGGAGCGGCAAATTTTGTTCATTTTACATCGTTTGCACGTCATACGTGACGCCATAAACCATCACTGTTTCTGAAAGTGCATAAATTTATAGAGCTTTAAATTAGGATGTTGAGGAAAATCTAAAGGATTGTTAGGGTGGAGGGTAAACCGAGGTTTATGCGCACTTAGGCCACTTCATACTGACCATGTTAGGTCAGTATTCTCCTAATATGGATCCTCGAATTAGCATTAACGCAGGCCAGTGACAAAGCACGTGTTCCATTGTTTCATCCGCTTCATTGCATCCTCTACAATTGGGACTGTCAACGACACCCATTCTCTATAGATGCTTGTTCAGTCGACAGTGTGCCAGCTATTGCGGCAAGTAGGTTTTCACGAGACAATCGTAGGTAATAATTAGCGTACGTTTTAGATGGCACTTTTATAGCTGTTTTGGCAAACTTGCAGCTGGTACAGTTAGCCCAACATTTACTGTGGGCTATCAGCTTGTTACTTTTCAGTAAAGTGCCGTGGGTGCTGATTAATAGAGGGCTCGGGGCCAATAGGCAAAGTCGCTGTTGAAAATATATGTAGGTGGAATGTAATCTGTAGCTAAAGTGAGTGGAGGGAGCTCTTTCGTGCTGTTCTCGATGATTCTTAGATGTCCTACATTTGTTGAATTATTCCACATGCCCAGTCCGCGTAACCTTAGAGCTGTCCTTATGGCGAGCTCTTTCACAAAGAGATCTAGTGGAGGGAGGCACGAAATAGTCTTCAATAGTTTGAGAGATCTTTCTTTTAAGTTGGGCAAAATCATATTTCTCAACTTGCATTTTTTGATGAACATAACTAACTCCTTTTTCAACTTCAATTCTCTTAATTAAAATGTCGAATACTAACTGAATTCAAAAATCCAGTTAAAATGGAGGTAAAAAATTATTAAATATACCTATACTTTTTGAGAACAAGGTTCTTTTTAGAAATTTAAAGATGGCGCTAGAGGCAGTATTGACTCAAAATTTTTAATTTCCAAAAGGAGTCGTGTTACACCTCATTTGAAAGGTATTTCAATTCTCTATACAGTCGTATCGGAAAATTAAAAATTTTATCATTCGTTTCCTTCTATAGATGTATATTTTTTTATTACATTAGTTGACATGCTGAGCGACAAAAAAATTTGCAAATATTTCATTATTCTTGTTTGCTGCGAAATAAACATTTGGTAAAGTAATTGAAAATAATAAAATTTAAATATAGATGGTATATTAGCAGTGTAGTTGTGATTCATTTTGTAATTTTTCGCAAGTTTCTTGAACTGCAAGCATTTGCTCTTGATATTTAAATTTGAAGGAGCCAAATTATTGTAAAAAAATATTAGTTTTTTAAGTAAGCGTTTTTACACATTTTAATTTCGGTTACAAAAATAAAATAGTCCTCGTCATCTAAAATTCTAATTTAACTCTTGCCGATAGGTAATAAAAATAATTTTTGAAAGAAATTAATTTTTAGAAAAGATTTATTTGGTGTTATACAAATCATCAATTAAAAATAATTACAAACATACCATGTGTGTCTACACACCAATATGTTAATAGATTATCTACCACATCTTTGCAGAGGTGTAAGCTCCTCTCAGTCATCTCCATGTGTAATCGTCTCCCGAGTTTAGCTTCTTTTTAATAGTAGAAACAGAACTCGTCTAGTGCGGCAGTTAAAAAAATTTATTCCAAACGGCATTATGTATGTTGAAAAATTTTCACCAAAAATATTTATATATTTACTAATTATACTATGTAAGTACCTACCATTTACCTTTACCTTTAAGTTACTTCAAAGTAGTATTTTTAATTTATATTTTTTGTCAATAATTTATTATTATTTCAAATTTTATTTGTATCTAACAATTTACTTATTTTTTAACCTGATCGCACAAGAGAACGTTTTTTTAAAATTTGAACTTTCTCATAATAATAGGTTGTGTATACCTGCCCATTTTAGACTAATTTAATAGTGAAGAATAGAAACAATTTTGTTGTTATAAAATTAAATCGAAAATTTTTAGTTTCCGGGTTGTACAGTCACAAATAGACACCGGTATAGTTTTTAAACGGAACAAATTTAAATGCATGTCCACCAAGTCTATAGGTGTGCTATAATTGGATTCTCTATTATTATAAATCTTCTTAAAATCACCCAAAGTTGTCACAATATAAACATAATAATTGTTTAGAATGTAACGTTTTTGACTACACTTGTATGTTTTTAAAAGGAGTTTGTTTTGGTTATCAAATTACCATTTTCTTTTTGTTTTTGAAGAAATGTACTGCATAATTCTGAATTGCAATGTTTTGCAAAATGAGTCTTAAATTATAAGAACATGACGAAATTTTCCTATAAATATTAATATTATTATACTTGTTTCTTTGGCTGTGATTTTGTATTGAAGATTCTGCAAAATTGTGATAGCGAGGTGGAAATAATATTTGTAAGGGAAATTGTTCCCATTGGGAATTTTATGCCTGAAAATTGTTGAGGACTAGGTCATGTATGAAACAACCACTAAAGTTTAGAAATACTGAGCAGATTTTTGTAAAGTACTTATGAGAAGAACAGGGCGGAGCCAATAATCTTTTCATAAGCTCCGAGCTATACTTGACCTCTAAAAAAATTGCTCTATGGGAACGATCCAAATTGCAGTGAGATCCGTATGCGCAACGGGATCGAAATAGAGTGCTTGAGAAACTTTAAAACTTATACAAACAATACAATGTAACGGCCTAGATTCTACGTTAAATTGTATAGTTCAGATATCTGGGTAGACTTTTGCTTCAAGTCGACTCTAAGGGCGGTGTTACATGGACTAAATGTCGTAGTAACTTTTTAGTAATAAATCAACTCATGGAGCAAAAACACGAGAATCTAAGCTTTAACGTCGTGCACGGTCTTGCGTCGGAACTTCTACGCACGATGTTAAAGCTTAGATTCTTGTTATTTTTCTCCATGAGTTGATTTAGTACTAACAAGTTACTACGATATTTAGTACATGGAGCAAAAGAACGAGAATCTAAACTTTAACGCCGTGCGTAGAAATTTCGACGCACGACCGTGCACTACGTTAAAACTTAGATTCTTGTGCTTTTGCTCCATGAGTTGATTCAGTACTAAGAAGTTACTACGACATTTAGTCCATGTAACACGGCCCTAGGACAACTGCAAATATAAGCCATCTCGGCACTTTTTAAATCTTACAGGCATTCGCCCCAAAAATGCACTTGCAGTCCAGCGGGTACACTATCAACTTCGACGGTCTTGCTCACTTCGGAAACTGTATCATATCAGTAGAAAGAGAAACGAAAAATTATATTTTTCTTCAAAGGTCACAAAAAGTCGCTCACTTTGTGTCCCTCAATAGGTAACTGTGAAGTTTAACTTTCCCGCCGAGGCAGGAAAAATTGTCAGCAAAGTACTTTTCTCTGTCTAGACAGACAAAGTAAAATCTTAATCCAACTTAATTTTCATTTTTTAACATAAAAAATGTTTTCTAAGCATTTGTAATGTAAAAAATTTAATGTTTTTTTTTTTTAATTTTCCTTTATAATTAGTTCATTGCGTTTAATAATTAGTTTTTTTTCCAAATTAAAGTTAATTTAAAAAAATATTTGACAATTGCACTACAAGTAATTGACAAGAGATGGCGCTCTTTCAAAAATAAGAATTTTAAGTTTTACGCCTAAAGCTTAATTCTCAGCTATCCGAAACCGTCGTATACGACGATACGAAAGTTTTCCTATTGGTGGAATTTCAAAATTTTTCGAAATTCCACCAATAGGAAAACTTTCGTATCGTCGTATACGACGGTTTTGGATAGCTGAGAATTAAGCTTTACACGTTTGCAGAAAAAAATAAATATTTTATACTGAGTCAAAGTAGTTTTGGGTGACTCGCCTGTATTGCCAGACTCGCTCGCTCTTCAGCCAAACACAGTCTTGTCACACAAAACGTCACTTTGTCTCCTTATAAAACAAATAACTATTTCTTAGAATTCATTGAAAAAAAAGGAAAAGCTTTATCTCGTTTTCAGCAAATTATTTGAATTTTGTTTTCTTGAAAATATGCCTCTGCAATTGCAGAACACAGATTAACCTAATTCATTTTACATGTTTAACAAAATTTTAATATTATCCAACTGTTACCAAATGATCAAATTAGAGATGACTCCATGTTTCCTTAAACCATTGAGGTCGGTATGCTAAAACTACTTTCAGAAGACTTTATGGAGAAAACCACAATAACCTCAACTGATTTAATAAATTAATACTTTTATGTAATAATAAGAATAAAGCAAATTGTAAGACGTGATGTTAAGAGTTCATGAAACGTTAATTATTAATAGTGATTTATAACTTTTTGATTTGCAATAATTGTTTAGGTGTATGTAAAAATAATCTTTTAAATAGGAATCAATAGAATACTGATTAGAATGGCGTCTTATATTGAAGATTATTAATTATTAATAAGTAAAAAACATTTATGAGTTTATGACACTTTTTATTTCTATTTTAAGATAATTATTTATAAATAAACGTAGGGGAGATCCTTGTACTTCGGGACAGTTATCGAATTTATTTTATACGATTTTGAAAAATGGTTTCTGATGTTCGTATGTGAACAATATATTGGTAAGATGTTCCTAAAGGTCCTATATTGTAGTACACATATTTGAAACTTTTTATATCTTAAAAATAAACTTTAATAAAATAATTTATGAAATCTGTCCCGAAGTAAGGATATCCCCTACTTATCACCCTAATTTTTTGTCTAAACAAATTTTAGAAAATCATATTTGGCTAATTCCAAATAAGTATTGGAGTTTTAATAATAAAACGCCAAAAAGGCTTAAAAAACAGTAGTAACAATGCGATATTTAAGGAGTTTATAATGATAATGATACAGGAGTTATAGTCTTATAGTTATTATTCAATTATAGAAGGCTGTATAATGATGGCTATCATTCACGGGGATAAATTGTCACACGAGCCATTTAGGCTCTTCTTACTGGAAAATGGAGATTCGCATATTTTTTATCACAGAAACACACAGGATCCTTACTGGATATTACCAAATGTCATTAGTAGATGGGGGAATTTATGCATTTTGCATAATTGTCAATTTTAGTAGAAAAACGATGAAACTTTAGATAATAGAATTATGTATATTATTCTGGTGTAAAACATAATATAATTCTAAGTTAAAATTATTGATCGAATTTTGAAAAAAAAAACATTTTTTGAAAACAAACGCAAGGACGAAAAATATAATTTCTACGACGAATATTAATGGAGTCATATTAGACTGAAAAGAGCATAAACTGCGAAGTATCCACGCCTTGAACGAATTTTGATGAAATTTTTTTTATTGATTTCTAAATACCCTAAAGATCAAAGTTTATATTGTTAAAAAGTGTGCATTTGCCTCATCATCTCTTTAAACCACTTCTTGTGAACTGAATTTTCAAAATCATGAAAAAAGAATTTTTATTTCAAAATTTTGGGTGCAAATGCTTACGCGTTTGATAATTAGTAACTAAACAACAAGTTTACGGAAAAAAAAATTTTAAAAACGCATGATGAAATTCTTATTAACATTTACTTAATAGTAACTAATGAAGCACTTCGAGGCATCTCAGAAACTTCAAATTTGGCACCAATGTATATGATGTCCTCAAGATTAATAAAGAAAAGTCTTCAAGTTCTGAAAACCCTCTGGGGCCGATTGAAAGGGGGGGGGACAACACCCCCGTTTTTTATTAGAAAAAATTAGACTTATCTAGAGATCTTTAGAGTGTTTTCTACAACGACACCAAATTACAAGTTCCTAGGATGCTTAAAAGTGCTTGTAACTCCAAGTAACGTCATCTTACGAATTTGCTGAAAAATAATAACACTGAGAAGAACCAACTCCTTGATCGAATTTTAATGAAATCTTTTTTATTAAATTCTAAATACCCTAATGATCAAAGTTTATACTGTGAAAAAGTGTGCATTTGCCTCATCGTCTTTTTAACCAATTCTTGTGATTTTGTTACTTTGAGTCACAAGTACTTTTAAGCATCCTAAGAACTTGAAATTTGGTGTCATTGTACATTACACTCTAGAGATCCCTAAAAAGGTCCGATTTCCTCTGAAAAGTAGGGGGGCGTCCCCCCCTCCCCCTTCAATCGACTCCCAGAGGGTTTTCAGGACCTGAAGACTTTTTTTATTAATCTTGAGGACATTATTACATTGGTGCCAAATTTGAAGTTTCTGAGATGCCTAGACGTGCTCCACTAGCTCTTGTTTATTAAATGTTAATAAGAATTTCATCATGCATTTTTGAAATTTTTTTTCCGTAAAATTGTTGCTTAGTTACTAATTATCAAACCCGTAAGCATTTGCACCCAAAATTTTGAAATAAAAATTCTTTTTCAGCTAATTTTTATGATTTTCAAAATTGAATTCACAAGAAGTGGTTTAAAAAGATGATGAGGCAAATGCACACTCTTTAACAATATAAACTTTGATCTTTAGGGTATTTAGAACTCAATAAAAAAATTTCATCAAAATTCGTTCAAGGCGTGGGCTCTTAGCAGTAAATTCCTCGTTTACTACACAGAGAGGAAACCGAGTCCCAGCAAACGTATGAGTCCAAAAAACATTTTCACCGGTGTGTCATACAATATTTTTTTACATTTATATTCATTTAATTATATAAAAGTCTGTCAATTAATAAATTTTACAAGCCGAAATAACAGTTTTCGCAAGTGTTCTGTAAATCTGCAAATTTGGCGAAATTGAGTTAGATAGTGGATTTTAATGGTAGATGACCAGTTAATAGTAAAGTTTCGGATTTGTATCTCATTCCGTTACTTAGATACAGCCATTTTAAACTCAAAAACTGCATAAATCTTGGTTTTGGACTACAATAAATTTTCGAATTTCATGTGCTAAATCTTTCAAAAACTTTTTTTTTTCTCAGTTATTAAATAACGCATAGAGCTGATCTTTTTTTATTTAAAAGAGTAATTACTCAGGAATAGAAAGTTATTTTTAAATTTAGAAAAAGATCTTCAAATGTGGCACAAATAATTTTTTTATACAAATGAATCTACAAAAAAGTACAAAAAGTTCCCACTTTCAACAACCCATAACTTTTTTTTTCAAGATATTAATTTTGGATTTTTGTGCATAGTTAGGTAAATTGATGCCTTTAGGACGTTTGTTCTCATATAACATGTAGCGTTTAAAAAATAAAGTTTTTAGGACCATTTATATGAAACCATGCAATTTTATAGTTCATTACAGTAAATTACCTAAATTTCTTATTATAATAGCCTTTAAGGTACCTTAAAGTAGCACATTAGATTCAAAATATCAGGGAAACGAAATAAAATGAATCTTACAGACACCGATGAATTTTTGTTTTTCGTTTTTTTCCTCTCCTGTAAAATCGCGATTTTGCAGATTCGCGAGTTTACCGTTGTGGGGACGATATGTTTGGAAAATAAGAACATTTTATTTTAAAAAACTGTGCATATTAATATGAATCAAAATATGTCATATTTTTTTCCAAAATTTTTTTGGGTAGTATAATTTCCGCTCTTTAGTCATTCTAATTTTCTTTTTTTTTCAGATTTAGTTTCTCATACACATGGCCTAAATAAAAGACAGATATATAAATCAAAGCTGCCATGTAAGTACAAATTTATATTTTTACCACTTTCAGAAATTAGTTTCTTGTATTTTAAAAAAGCCTACCTAAATTTAAAAATAATTAAAGAAAAGGTCCGTATTCGTTGTATTGTACAATTAATACAATAAATAAAAATTCAATAGTTTGCTATACAGTGTGTCCTAGCAAGGCACAAACTTTGAATTTATCGTTTTATTAGTGGATTACGAGTAACATGCAAAAAACATGGTCGTCATCCATCTAAGTGCACAATCGTTTTTTTAAGAACACCCTGTATGTTTTTAAACAGATATTTTGAAACTTCGTAAAATGGATTTAATACATACCAAAAAGTTCTGTTGTGGTCATGTTCGAGTTTTGGACCCTATGTTAATGAGTAGCAGTAAATAATTGTTACTAAACACTTCGTATTTTTTATTATGGTTTGGTGTATAAGTATCATATTACAACTATGTAGGTACCTCATTCTCATCCTACATATGTACCTACATTATTTAAATTTAATGTAAAAAAGACAACTTTCAACTTATTCCGACTCCAAACATCTCATTGAGACAATCCTCAAGTCGACACAACAAAAACAGAAAAAGCCAATACAACATGTGAATACTTGTTTTTTATTTAAAATATAATAATTATTTACAACTGATTTAAAATATATAACGTTTTAATACGCCCACAGTGCAATTTTAATATTTATACCGCAACAGATATTTATTCAATCTTAATCTCAAAAGTTCAATAAACCTTTTATTTTGTCTTCAAATTAAGTGTCACAAAAGCTACTACAAATTGGCATAAAATTATTTTTAAAACCCATTATGGATTGTCTTTAATCGTTTTTTTTTAATTTATAGCAAACAAATTAATACGCCATAGAAGACATAAAATGCTTCAAATTGAAGAAATGTCCGACGAAATGCTGTTACTTTTAGATACGTCTTGTATTTCTCACGGATTTCTAAAAGCACCAGATATTGATAATGGAAAAGTTGTTAGATATTCGCAAAAAAATGTACCTTATAAAAGTCCAACCATAGATAGTGGAACAGAAAAAAAGTTTTTAATTGCTACTTACAGCTGTTCCAGTGGATATAATTTTGAAATTGGGGAGCCAACCAAAATGTATTGTAGTGACAAAAAATGGATTGGGAAAGTGCCAATTTGTATCAAATCTGGTTCAGGTTAGTATAATTATTTATCTTGGAAGAAATAGTCCTACATGGCTTTAAGGATCTGGAGACATCCGTTTCAAGATCTTCTGGAGCGGACAGCCTCCATCTTCGAAGTATTTTAGGTCATCTATTTTCTTTTATTACCACTTAACCTAATCTTTTATTTTCGTTGGCAGGGAATAACACCTAACTTATACTTTTCATCTAAAGACAAATAAAATAATTCCAATACATGCGTGTTTCAGATACGAAGCTCACTCATGAAAACACACCTGTAAACAACGCATTGCATGCTCAAAATACAATTGGTGGCAAATGTCCATCAGAATATTCCAAAAAGTGTGATCACGACTGCATCTTACAACGAGGACAACCTAAATGTGTTTGTCACGATGGATTTGCAATGGTTGAAGAAAAATGTTTAGGTACAACTCTGATACTATTTTCTTAATAATTGCAAGCTTAATTCGTTAATTTTAGACGTAAACGAATGTAAAGAAATCGAAAACATTAAAGATATTTGTAAATATGGCTGTATTAATACGCACGGTTCTTACTACTGCATAAAAGAGTCAATATACAAAGGAAAAAGTCCCGTGAATTTAGAGCAAAGGATAGTTATTCCATATAACGATAACGAAGATGAGAATGGTAGTGGAAGTGGAGATTATCCAGAAAACGATTACAAAAATGAAGACGATGAGGATTATAACCAGCATAAAGTTAAA
Organism: Malthinus seriepunctatus; assembly: GCA_963924605.1. Lineage (NCBI taxonomy): Eukaryota > Metazoa > Arthropoda > Insecta > Coleoptera > Cantharidae > Malthinus > Malthinus seriepunctatus. Next base: position 73,522,886 of record OZ004600.1, read on the forward strand.
ATTGAGCAACATACTCAAGTTACTAATTCGGAAATAGAAAAGGCCCAAGATAATTCTTTCGAATTTGAAAATGTTAAAGAATCGCATCCTTTGTTGGATACAGTAACGAAATCAACGTCTTACAGTATTGAACATAACAGTGCCACACAAACTGATGAAAAAGTCTATGCAACTACGGAAATATCCCTCAATAAGGAACCTACTGTAAGTAGTGTGGTGAAAAGTGAGACTAAAATTGGTAGTAAAGAAGAGTCTGATTATTATTACGAAGAATATGACTACAAGGAAAACGATAAAAAATTAGAAAATTCAGTTACGAAAACTGATTTTAAAGAAGTCGATGGAAATAAGCTAACCACGCAGATGGGGCAAACAGAAGATGAAGCCAAAACTTTTGTAACTACAATAAAGCCATTAAAAGCGCCTTTTGAGCAAGAAACTAGCACTCTTTCCATAAAAGTAATAGCTGATAACGACAAAGACTTTGGTTCTCCTCTCACAGAGGCTCCTCATATTGAAACAAACAGACATCATCCAATTGAAACCACAATTCAAACTGCCACGAAATTTGAAGAAACCATTACTGGAACCGAAAATAGGGAATTGCAACAAGACAATATAACTACCTCCACACCAAGTTCGACCTTACAGCTAATCACCAAACCTTCCACTAAGATTGAAGAAGAAAAATTACACGAAAATAAACCCAACAATCAAAGAGGCTTCTTTGAAGATGAGTATGAAGCCAATTATGACTATTATAGCGAAATAGACTATAAAGACCATCTTAAAAATATCACCATTAGTTCAACCAAAATTGCACCAACTGAAGTTTACCACAGCCCGACTGAACAATACAACGAAATTAAAACAACTTCATCCGAACCACCTTTTGAAAGAGTCACTTATCCAAGTATTGAAAACAGACCAGAAGTAGTCACGATTTATGAAGAAGAAAACTTTGTTGAAGAAAGAACTTTTCCTCAAGTTGTCGATGATTACGATTACGAGTTATTAACGACTACTTTAAGGACACCAAACTTGGACTTTGAAACAACACTTTTCAAAGAGGTCGTTGAAACGACTCCATCTATTGGAAGTAATTTGGAAAATGTTACAAAAGTTGTCAGTGTCCACGAAGAACATTTTAAACACAAACCGAGTGAAGAACACTTTCTGCTGACGACTCCAAGTTCAACTGTAAGTAAAGAAAATCATCATGATAGTGATGAAGGACATGGTAAATATGATGAAAATGAGTATAAGGAAGAAGATCATGTTAAGATTGAAATAACTAAAGCACCTACCATAGCAGTAGCAACTTCGCCTCCATCCTTTCATCATAATCACACTGAGATTGATAAAAATCCAGTACATAAAGAAGATGATTATGATGAAGAAGAAAACGAAAATAAAAACTTACCAAACACTACAGGAAATTCGCACATTTATGGTCAAACTCCGACATACCCTAAAGAAGAAACGGATAAATATGATGAAGATAGTGGAAAAGATTACAGAGAAGAAGAATATGATGATTACGAAGAAAATTTAACAACAACTAAAGGCCCTGCAGTATTTACAACTTTACAAACACCTATCAATAACAACCAAACCTCTACACGCGTTGATGTTAAAATTGATAATGAGGACTATAAGGAAGACGATTATAAGGATTATAAAGAGGAAGAATATGATGAAAAAATAACTCCAACTCCAAACATATCGTCATTAGTTCCTAACACAAATTCGTCTACTGTTAAAACTTCAATAACCAAAGAGAACGATTATAAAGAAGAAGAATATGAAGAGGAAGAATACGATGATTATAAAGAAACGAAAGAGCATGATAAAACCAAAGATCAACATTTTGATAAAGAAAATTCCAACAACAAACACGACTCATCACATAATGAAACTCGTAGTCGAGCTTTGGAATGTTCTCTTGGATTTACTCAGGATAACAATGGAAACTGTAACGGTACGTATGAATAAACCCCCCCCCCATTTCATTAATAAAAATAAATTTTTGTAGATGTAGACGAATGTTTCGAAAAAACTGCAAACTGCTCACACGATTGCGAAAACACAGTTGGTAGCTATCGATGTTCGTGTCCTTTGGGTTACACTCCATCCGTTCAAAATCCACAAATGTGCGTCGACTTTGACGAGTGTCTGAAACAACCCTGTTCACATTTGTGCATCAATGAAATTGGAAGCTTTCGTTGCGAATGTCCACCAAACCACTACTTCTTCAACGAAACAGCTTGTTTGAAAATCAACTGCTCTCACGACCACATAGTAACAAACTTTGGAATTCAGTGTTTGTGCCCGTTGGGATTTTATTTAAACGATGACGACCTCACCTGTGAAGATTTAAACGAATGTGAAGATAAACAAATTAACAATTGTTTGCAAAATTGTGAAAATACTTATGGATCGTACAAATGCCTTTGTAGAGAAGGCTTCGAACTAATGGACGATGGAGTTACTTGTAAAAACTCTAATCATTGCGAAACAAATGCTTGCGATCATATTTGCAATAACAACTTCGATTCTTACACATGTTCTTGTTTTGACGGATATTATTTGTTAGAAAATGGACTTAGTTGTGCAGATATAAATGAATGCGAAGGTTCGAATAATTGCTCACAAGTTTGTTTTAACAATGATGGAGGTTTTGACTGTGATTGTTTTGATGGATTTAAATTAACTACCGACAATGTTCAATGCGAAGATATCGACGAATGTTTATCTCAAAATGGCGACTGTTCTCATTCGTGTGTTAACAGTCGCGGTTCGTACTATTGTGAGTGTCCAAAACACTTCCTTTTAGCAGACGACAAAAAAACTTGTTTGATGCACAACCCTTGCAGTGTTGAGAATGGAGGATGCTCAGATATGTGCCAAAATGATAACGGCAAAGCCGTTTGCTCGTGTCCAGAATATTACCAACTGATAAACAAAACTTGCTATTTGATCAACCATTGCGAAGTCGACAATGGCGGTTGCTCTCATACTTGTGAAATCACTGAAGGTAAAGTCGACTGCTCTTGTCCCATCACTCACACTTTAACCGATGGAAAAAATTGCGTAGAAATAAACTTATGTGCTAACAATAATGGAGGTTGTTCTCACGAATGTACCATGTTTGAAGGACAAGCTTTATGCAACTGTCCTGATGGACACGATCTCAAAGATAAAATGTGCATTAGAACAAATTTATGTGAAATCAACAATGGCAACTGCTCTCACGAATGTAATTTCATCGACGACTCTGTACACTGCTCGTGCCCAGTAAATTTTAAACTAGTTAACGAAACACACTGTATAAAACTCAAGTCATGCTTGTTCAACAACGGTGGTTGTTCTCATCAGTGCGTTGATGAAGATGATGAAATAGTATGCAAGTGTCCTACGAATTACAAACTGATCGACGAAAAAAATTGTGTCGAAAGTGACCCTTGTTCGATCAACAACGGTGGTTGTTCTCACGAATGTTTGTACAACGACAAAAAAGTCACTTGCTTGTGTCCATCAGGATACAATCTTATAGGAAAATCGTGTCATCCAACAGACCCGTGTCACTTCCGCAACGGAGGTTGCTCGCACAAGTGCGAAAATATTAACGGCGAGGCTTTTTGTAGATGCCCATCTGGTTTCATGCTAATTGATCGCCACTGTTTTGAATTAAATCCTTGTTCCATAAATAATGGAGGATGTTCCCATTATTGTACCAATCAAAATGGACTAGTAAAGTGTTCTTGTCCCAACGGATACATTTTGGAAGATAATAAATGTTTTAAACAAAATCCTTGCTCTTTAAATAACGGCGGATGTTCACATTTGTGTAACTTTACAAGAGGCGTTCAAACGTGTTCGTGTCCTTCAGGATACATTCTTCGTCCGAATAAAAAATTATGCAAAGAAATTAACGAGTGCAAAAGTAAAAACGGGGGATGCTCGCACGGATGCAGAAACTTGCCTGGAAGCTATGAATGTACATGTCCTAATGGTTTTCTTTTGGATCAAAATAATAAAACGTGTTTGGATGTAAATGAATGTTCTGAAAATAATGGAGATTGTCAACAAATATGTAGAAATTACCCTGGAGGATTTAGATGTCAATGTAGAGAAGGGCATCTTTTACAAAATGATCGTAGAACTTGCAAAGCTAAGTCTATCGCTAATTGCTATGTTCCTCAAGCTCCCAAAAATGGTAGAATTAGGTGCTTACAGATGGATATGAACAATAGTAGTCATGTGCCCGTTGGAACCCAATGCATTGTTTGGTGTAATTATGGCTACAAAGTACGTGGACGTACAATGACAACTTGTAACTCTTTGGGAAACTGGGACATTCAAATGCCGTACTGTGAACGTAAGTAAAAATTATAAAAATTCTCAATACATTAACATAACTTTCCTCAGCTATTTCCTGCCCCAAACTTGGAAACGTGGCGAATGGATACTTTACACCCAATTCTTGCTCGAATGGAAACTTGTATCCGGGAGAAATGTGTACTTTAAACTGTCATCCTGGACACAAACCATCACAAGATTTCAAAACTCTCACATGTCTTACTAACTTACAGTGGAGCTCGAGTGTTTCTGAAAGTAGTCTGTCAAACGCATGCACACAAGGTAAAATCTTATTAACATTAAAGCCGATTTCAAAAATAAAATTTTTAGATTCGCCAGTACCTTTTATAAGGTGTCCTCATGGGGGATTCTTAAGTTTTACTTTACCAAAAGGAAGAAGTACAATGTTGGTTACAATTCCAAAACCGCAGACAAATGTAGAGTGGTGGCAGTATGACAAGACACTTTTGCAGATTTTATAAATACTAATTGTGCCATTTCAGATACGTCAGTTCTAAGCCGAGTTGGGGTATGCGGTTGCAAAATTATTTATCATCCGGTAGAACGGATATCATTTATTCTGCGCGTAGCCACTCAACAAATTTAACTGTTAGTTGTCGATTAATTGTAAACATTGTCGACAAAGAAATTCCTGAAGTGGTCAACTGTCCAAATAACATTGAGTATAAGTTAGGCGTCCATGAATATTCTCGTGCAGTTTCTTGGACTGAGCCTACTTTTAGAGATAATATTGGTGTTGTCAATGTCTACAAATCACGAGTTAGTATTAAACAATTGAATAAAATTAATAGACCCCCACTTTCTTGTGGCGTCATAAACTTCGCCGCTTTCTGATTGGACACTGTACAGGACGTCACAAAAAAGTGGTGGGGAAGTCTAAGTATCGCAGTTGTACTCTACACTCTACCAAACTCTACATAGAAGTAGATTTAATTAATGTGAAATTTTAAGGAACCAGGAACTCGATATCGTCTTGGAACACATTATGTTAACTACGTCGCTCGTGATGAAGCTGGAAATCAAGCCAAATGTCATTTTACTATAACTATCAAAGGTCTTAAATTAAATTAATTTTAGGTTGAATTTTTAAATTTGATGGCTTTTGTAGGTAATGATGTTAAAGAAAATCAATCTCGTGTTTATAGATCGATTTTAATTTGTCCTCATGGAATTCAATATATGAATAAACGACCAGAGGAGTATGATGTAATTACTAGAGTAAATTATTTAGTGAAATATTTTAAGTAAATGATTTCAGAACGAAGCATTAAAAAAACAAGGGTGTTATTGGAATCAAATGCGAACAAGCGTGCCTATTAACCAGCGTAGTTATATGGCGCGCAGTTATAAAAATGACCAAGAAGATGAGCCTTCTGAAAATTCGATCAAGCAGTATCATCCATTTTCGTTGTATAATAAGTGCTGTTGATAACCAAACGTTTTAACTTTGAGTAATAACGCTTTGATTTGTATTTTTTAATTAATAGAAAAGTTCAGTTAACTTGAGATTGTTTTGTTTAAGTAAGAACCTCCCTGTATTATAGAATTATATAGTTTCTCCCTTTGTAAGAACTTTGGACAAAAAATTAGAACGTTACCAACTATATAATTAGCGATAGCCTAACAAGACTTGAAAAATCAATGGGGGTTCCACAAGAATTTGTTCTTGATCGGGTTTTATTTCTCAATGCGACAGTTTCGTTGGCAAGTCTCGTGGTAAGGCAAGGTGATGGTTTAGCAAAAATAAACTTTCATCTTCATCCACATTTTTATCTTGGCAACCGCTGAGCACAGAACTATAACCTGCTGGCTTGAGTCAGAACTATAACCCCCCATTCCCATAGCAAAGTGCTAACGGTTCTAAGCCTAAGCTACATCCTGGATGGAGAGTCACATTTTTGCCACCTATCAAGGTTTGATTTATCATTGAAGCCTATGAAGTGCGCGTTAAGGGCCCGGTGTTAAGAAGGGCCTGGAAGAAAGGAAAAAACTCAAAAAACCTATAGGATTGAACTCGAAAACGGTGAGTCCTAGGGACAAATTAGTTTTAGCAAAATGAAAGCGTACTAAATTCCTTTCAGAAATGGTCCTATTTTTATATTTTTCGAGATATCGGTCCGCAAAAGTCGTTAATGTATGAAAAAAGCTTGTCTCGCATAAAATATTAAAGGAAATTTAATGCTCTACGACTTCTTTTCTGAAGACTTTTACTGTAAAACGAAGGGCTGGGGTGCTAGAGGCAAAAGATTCACGAAAAACGTGTAGTGAGAGAAAAATTTGTTTCATACATTATTATTAACAATTTTTCCGGACGAATACCTCGAAAAGTAAAAGAATAGAGAAAAAATTAATAAACACAATCTTGTACGAAATTTGATAAGCTTTTATTTCGTTCAGAGTACTTTTTCCCTACCATCTACGGTTTTCGAGATATAAGCTAAAATCCCCTAAGCAGGACTATTTCACTCCCTTCCCTCCACTAGCCATGTAGCTAGGACCGGAAACTTCTAGTATTTTAATTTTTTACCTGAAAAAAACTTCACCTTCTTCCATGTTCTCTAGGTATAACACCTTTGTTGACGAGAATTAGAGTATAAATTAACATTTGTTTTGTGAACTGCAGTGAATTTTTGGAGAGGCCCGAAAATAATTATCGCAAGGTCCCAACGATCGCTGATCTGGCCCTGCCTATAATAGAAGTAGAAGTGGATAAAGAAATTACACACCGAAGCATTTCACTAAATGGTTATAGTGTTATAGTAAACATTTACTTCTACCAAATTTTGACTTTATAATCCTTTTGTTACCTTAATAAAAGAAAAATATGTCACAAAAGAAAACAACTTACCAAAGGTGTAAAAGGATTTGTAATTTATCTGTAAAAATATTAGTTCTTAAAGCAGGGTCGTATTTTTTTCTAGTAAATATTTAATATGCATCAAGGTTAACAAAATTTACCTGAATTTGCTATTTAAAGTCTTCATACTACAGAGAAAAGTGCAGCCCTGTTACACGCCACGGGGGTTTGGTCAGGTACGTTCAATTTATTTGAATTGTCAGTGTATTTTCTTTTGTTGAATATTTAAAAGCTTAACCCCTTTTGTGAAAGGATTATAAAGTCATTTCGGTATATCTTAAGTTTGCCTATACCTATGTATTAGGCATTTGATTTGCAAAACTACGAAGAGTACTATTTTTTTAAGCATACTTTTTCTAAGTAAAAGTGATACAAACAATACGAAAAAATCAAATTTTTTTTATTTCTATTATTATTTCAAATTATTTCTATTATCGACATTATTACATTTATTTATGGAAATTATCATGGCCCAAACTGGACGACTTAAGTCAAAATAGTAATAAATATACATAAAAACTTGTTTAACAACTTCATTAATTCACCTTGGATCCTTGTAACAGAAAGCATTTATTAAATCAAAAATATTAGCAATTATACTTAATTAGTATAGCAGAAAAGAATAAGTAGTTAGTTGACAATAATAGCTAATTTCGGTCTTAGTGCATCGCGCAGCAGCGGTTCAAAAAATTAAATATGGTAATTACATTATTTTGGTGGTCGTTAGGAATAATCGGTTTGATTTTACTTATTAAACACATAAAAAGTGAGATCGCAATAATGAATGTCATTAATGTTATGCCTGGTCCTAAAGGTCATCCAATTCTGGGGATTTTATTGAATATTCTTTGTTCGCAAGGTAAATATAATTTACGATTATTATTATTAGTACTATTTATTTAAAATGATTGCAGAAGAGTTGTGGACCATGTTTCGAGAGTACTCTCTACAATATTACCCCATTTACAAACATTGGATACTTAACATACCTATAGTAAACTTCATTGCTCCTGAAGACATCGAAGTATGATTTTGAATCTAAAAATTACTTCCATCACATTAATTTATATTATTTTAATAGATTCTCATGTCTTCTAAGAAACATTCTAGTAAGAGCCGTATTTACATTCCATTACATCCATGGGTCGGCAAGGGCCTCCTAACTAGTGCAGGTACAGTATAAACTAAGTAAAGCCTGGTTCATTTAGATACGAATTGCGAACATCGTTCTCATAGGCCAATTTCAAAAAAAAATAAAAAATTGGCCAATGAGAACGATATTTGGAAATCGCTTTTCTCAATTCGTATCTACATTATTTATATGAACTATTCTTAATCGTGTAATACAGAGTGGCTCAGAATACAATGAACTATGACTAACACTTGTGCTATAGCACCTATAACAGACTTTCTTGTGTACAATCGTACAAGTTCTTTAAAAAATTTATTTTAGGAGAAAAATGGCAAAATCGACGAAAAATGCTAACACCGGCTTTTCATTTTAATATTTTGCAACAATTTTCGCAAATTTTCTATGAAGAGTCCAAGTTACTAACAAAAAAATTAGAAAAAGAGTGCGAAGAACCTTTTACAGATGTTGAACCTATTTTAGGCTTATACACTTTGCGTACAATTTGTGGTAACAATTTTTTTATAAAACAAGTTTGATATTAAAACATTACTTTTAGAAACTGCAATGGGTACTCGTTTGGAAGAAGGTAGTGAAGAGGCTCTAAGTTACGCTCAATCAATTCATAGGTAATTTTAAATAAGATTTTAACCACTATCCGTATTTCAAATACCGATTACTTAACTGGTATTTAAAATAATGCTACATGACCGTGGGCTATGATCCACACAATAAAAAACACATGGATCACCGAAAATGCGCAGTAAGATCCGAAAGAGGCAGACAAAGAAAAGAGATATAGATAGATAGAGTTGAGGAAGTAGGATAGGGATTGGCTTAGAGAAATGTAGAGTGGGGGAAGTAGGATAGATATTAGGCAGTAAGACAATAGGACAGGTGAGATTGACAGATGATATTCATAGTTAGGACGGAGAGAAGGTAGCGCGCGTTCATGATCTAGTGAACAAGTAGCGGATGGAAGTTCTAAGTCTCTGATTCTTTCAAATAATATTTGATATTGGTATTTCAAATAATGCTACATGACCGCAGGCTATGATACATACAATAAAAAAACACAAGGATCATCGGAAATGCGCAGTAAGATCCGAAAAAGACAGATAAAAAAATAGATATAGATAAAGAGAGTGGGGGAAGTGAGATAGGGATTGATTTAGAGAAATTGACAAATTGAGAGTGGGGGAAGTAGGGATAAGGATTGGACAGTAGGACAGGTGAGATTGATCTATGATCTATAGTGTAACAAATATCTCAAATAATATGAGAGTTCCAAATCTCTGATTCTTTACTACTTCAAAGTAGTATTAATTCATTCCAAGTTTTACTTTCTTCTTTCGCGTTTCTTCAAACTATTTAGTTTTAATATCTTTCAAATATTTTATTCCCTTCATCCCCTAATTTTTGAGTTTGAGTAGTAAGATTTATATAATCTCTCATTGCTTGTATTTCAAATCAGTGTCTCCGAGACAGTATTTTAAATACCTAACCGTGTCGGTATTAAAGCTATATTTCAAATACCACTAAATGGGGGTGGTCTAGAACGTCACAACGAAAGACAGTATATAGGGGTTTATTTTATACCTCACCTCGTTTTGAAATTAATGCAGTTTATTTTAAACAAGTTAAATATTTCTTTCTAGAATGGGCGACCTTATTCTTAATAGGGCGCTTAAACCATGGCTCTATAACAACTTTGTGTATTATTTATTATCAAGCGAATATAAAGAATTTAAGAGTTTACTGAGGAAACTCCATAGTTTTACAAGATCTGTAATAGCTAAACGCCAAATTAGCTTTAAAGATTCAAACAGTTTAGCTGTTGGTAAATCGAGAAAAAATCGTATGGCTATGTTAGATTTACTTATACATGCGAAAAATTCTGGACAAGATATAAACGATGAAGGCATTAGAGAAGAAGTGGATACATTTATGTTTGAAGTAAGGAAAAATTGAAATTGAAACAATAAATTATATTTATTTAAACTTTACAGGGACACGATACGACATCACAATCGCTCGCCTTTACCTTCCTATTATTAGCGTGCCATCCAGATGTTCAGGTAAATGTCCAAAAATCAATAAGTGACCCAACAATTCGTAATAACTAATAAGGAATTGGGACTCTCACCACTTTTTGAAAGAAGAAAATTTTCAGAAATAGCGTTTTAACATCCATCGAGCTTTCACTACAAGGGTGTGGCCTAGGCCCTAGAAGGTCTCAAATAAGTGGTGGGATGAATCCAAGTTAATCCAAGATAACCCAAAATAATATTTATTAGTTCTTTACCGACTCGGCGTTATCTCTGACTTTGAGTGATCCTAGAGGGTACATTTTAGGTAAAGCCGTTTCTGGTGTTAAAATTGGCGCCCGAACAGAGACTTTAGCTTTGAGTAAAATTGTAGTTAACCTAATCCAAAATCCATGACGACACTCTTTTGCTTTCCTTACCAATTTTAGAGTTAGCTGAGTCTTTTTCACAATAAAGATTAAACGTTTTCTCATTTCCCCAAAAAAAGATTGATTGTGCTCTTCTATGTTTTCTATAATATACCTAATCAAAAGAGTAACGTATCCTTACTAATAGTTGAATTTTCTTTAAATAGGTACGGGTATGTGAAGAAATGCAAGAAGAACTAAGCGACATAGATGGCATGCCAAGCATACAACAGTTACAAAATTTACGTTACTTGGAGCAAGTTATAAAAGAATCACTAAGAATGTATCCGAGCGTCCATTTTATATCTCGTGTAACGGACGAAGAAATTGTAAGCCATTCGGGATACACAATACCTCCAAAAACACTAATTCAAGTACACATTTTCGACATGCATCATAATCCAAAACTTTATCCCGATCCTTATAAATTTGATCCTGAACGTTTTTCGATGCAAAATTGTCAAGAACGACATCCTTTCGCGTACATTCCATTCAGTGCGGGTCCTAGAAACTGCATAGGTAAAAATTTCGCTATGATAGAGATGAAAATTGTTGTTACGGAAGTTTTAAAGAAATTTATTATCGAACCAGTAGACAAATTATCCGATATCGTTTTACTTCCCCACTTAGTTTTAAAAACTCAAAACGGAATTAAAATTAAGTTTAAAAAACGTTTCTGATTTGGATAGCTCAGAGGTATTTTAGTTCGTATTTTAGAAAAATTGAAAATTTGCATACTAACACTCTGGCATGGATTAATCCCTTTCCTTAGTAACAGCACTTTTGGTGAAAAACTACTGTTCTCAGTTCCATGAAGTTTAATATTTCGTTTTAATTTTTCGTCTTTACTACTGTGTATCTCGCCACTTTTCTCTGTGACTGGCATGCCTATTTGGGTCTTTGGAGATCGTTCCTTTGGTCTTGTTCTGAAACACAACTTACTCTTTCCAAACTACCATCGTTTGTACTGGAATACAAACATACATAATACAGATACAGGAAGGAATACAGACATACACTATCTGCAAATGTGACTGAGAGCTGAGGCTTATTAATCTCGTGGTTCAGCTCTAATGAATTTTTGTAATTTGAAAACATTCGTGATCCTAGACCGAAGTTTATGTTCTTTTTCTATGGAACCTTATGTTCTTCTTGGGTGCAACTTCATATTCTTCATTGATAGAACCTGATGTTTTTCCTTGATGGAACTGGAACCTGATGTTCTTTCTTGATGATACTGGAAACTGATGTTCTTCCTTGATGAAATATTATGTAATTAAATGTTGATGTAACTGTAATATAAATAGAAATTTGAGTTTTCGTTGATTTTATAATAAAGCGTCGTTTTGAGATCTAATATTACAATAATTGTATTTATAAACAAATAAAAGTGAATACAACTCTTGAAATGAATAGCAATAGACACTTTTAAGAATCAGCAATAAATACTCGTCTCAAAAATATTGATAAAATTTTGCAATTAATTAGGTCATTGCTATTATTTTATTATCTTATTTGAATTTAATATACTTATTTTCTGTTTTGCTTTATTCTATCAAAATATGTTATCAAAACATTATAAAAAACTTATCACATTTACATTATTTTTGAAACGATTTTCCTTATTGCATAGATAATTTTGGCTAAAAATAAATTATAGTCAGTTTGCTTACATTTTTGCATTTTTTAATTCAAATATTCAATTTTTAACGATCATTTTCTTTTCAAATTTTGAACAATCAAAGTGGCAATTTTGTTGGAGTCAATTATAATATATCATTAATTTTTCCTCATAAGATTACAATTACTTATCATTTACGTTAGTTAAACTTTTATAAAAATTTCCAAATTTACCTACGACGTAAAGAATGGTGTAATATAGCTGATAAGCTATTGAACTAATAACCCTCAAATACGATTTTTGGACATCACAGATATTTCAGATATTGTTTACATGGTTCCACTACTTCATCTTTTGAAAGACATCTTCCACTCCTGTAATAAATAATTTTAAAGAGAAGCCAGCTCCCCGCTGGGCTGATCTTTCTGTTGAAAATCCGTACATCCAGATAATCGCTAATCCAAAGATACGGCTTTAACAAGATGTGGAACAAGTGGACAAGAGCCACCTTGAAGATCTTAAAAGGGATTCCTAGCGAACATGCAATTTCCAGAAATTCCGGAGTTAACTGTTAGCCGAATTTAACAGCTTTGGCTTATTTTATTTGGGGTTGAATGAAATTGGTCTAATTTTTATAAGTTGAGGAAATTGATTTTAATTTAATTTATTAAATTATCGACAGGTCATAGTAATCTTTTTTTGTTGTTTTAGAATTATTTCATAGTAAGGAATTTGCTCCAATCTCTTGAAAACCCAAGGATTTTTCTCAAATCATGTGTTTTGTACATGAGCAATAAACAATTAACAATTTATTTATTGTAATAATAGCTTACTTACTTATCAATTGAAATCATCTTTGTAATGTTTATTATCTCCTGATAGGTAATATTGCAGTCTTGAACTGTTTACTTATGACTTATGACCTTTTTACTCATTTTTTTATTTTATCTTCATAGTTCGTGACAAACCAGTTATATTTTCTTTTCGATTATTAATAATTATTGTTTCTTGAACCTTAATATTTGAGCTATTCTTATAAAAATCTACTCTCATTATCTTTTTCTTGTAACACCGATCTCAGGCCAATGTCGGGTGGGTTTGTTTGTAACAGAAATAAAAGTTTATTACATAAATAAGCAAAATTAATCCAAGAAGCTGTCGATCCGCCCTGGAACAAACCAAAAATATAAAAAAAAACAAAGATAAAAGGCCTTAAATGGTTTGTAAGCGATATGAAAATTAATGATAACCAATATCGTTACAGCATCACAAGAGTAAATATCTTTGTTGAGATCTTTACAAGTTAAGGCCATTTGACATGGACTAAATGCCATACTAATAGCTTTGAGTCCTTATCCACTTGGGAATGCAGACAATCCCTCAAAACTCAGACAAGGGACAACAAAATTGCCCTTCATTGCCTTCGTGCCAGGTGACGAAGGAAACGAAATAGGTGATGAATTAGTTAGAACAGGCTCAAAAGCCCTCCCCATCGGACCCGAACCGTTCTGTGGACTATCTAGAACACATAGAACGGCGGGATCAAAAAATGGGAAACTGCGAACAAATATTCTCACTAGAACAACGCACCAGAACAAAAACAGTCAAAGAAATTCATTGAGTACTCGACGACGAATGCTAAAAAGCTTCTTCTATTATCAAAGAACGAAATCAGACTCATCACGGGTCTGTTTACTATAGACATTACCCAGTGAGTTACCACCTCAAGAAACTGGGACTGGAGGATAGTGAAATATGCAGACTCTGTGAATCGGAGATCGAATTCGCCGAACGCCTTCTCTCGCAATTGCGATGCATTGGTTCGGCTTAGCCTGAAACACTCACTTAAAGCGGGCTCATTTGACGCCTAATGAAGTGAACGGCAAACTTCTCAGGGACATTCTATGCTTCGCTGGCAAGATTGAATTCCTGAGAGCATAAATACGAGTAGGGTTTTGAACAAAAGATCAACACTGGTCGCAGTTCCGGTAAGGCTTAGAAGCCAATCGATCCCTGAGTACAATACAATACAAAACAAATGTCATACTAAATTGTTAATACTGAACTGGCGTAAAAGCAAAAGCACAGGAATCTAAGCTTTAAAGTTATGCATATAAATTTTCAGCGCTTTTTGCGCAAATTCAGCACTAAAAATTTAATATGACATTTAGTCCATGTCAAATGGCCCTTAACAAGAACATTTCCCTACTCGGGCTCAAAGAAGACGTCCCTTCTCCATCGTAGAAAAGTTGTAATATTTAAAGACTTCTCCAAGTTTCTTAATTTAATTTTGTGCTATTTGCCACTGAATATTTCTTCTTTAACATTTTAACCGCTTCTAACTTTTATTTCTATAATTGTCTGTTGAAATGATAACGATAGATACTACAGTTGTTCCAGCGGATCTATGCCGGTGGAGAACTCGACTAATGGCCAGTTTCTGGTACATTTTTGCTTAGTTATAGATCCATAACATTCCAAAACTTAACCATTTCTATTGTTTGAAACTGGTTTTTGAACACTTAGGGAATAGATATCTATTCGTCAGTAGATAACTATCTTTAGAGAAACTCGCAGTAAGTACGTAAAAACACACAATCTGATACGTAGTGTAACATCTATCTTTGTTCAATCCAAATCCTTTTCCTAGTTATTGGTACCATTAAATAAAATTAAATTAATGTTATTTGTTGATCCTTATTTTTATTATTATTAATTTTTTTTCCAGGTACTAGGATCTTTAATAAAAAACTTTCTATGTGGTTATCATATTTTTTCTTTTTAATTTACGTTTCGATGATCCCGGATACGGGATACCTGAAAAAAAAATTTTAAAAGAAATTAAATAAAATGTAATTCATTTTAGTACCACTTAACAGTACTAATTACAAACATTACGAACTTTGTAAATCACCTATAAATTAAAGATAACTATTTTATTTATCATAAATTTCCTTCGAATATACGTAAGGAGGTACTAATTACAGTTGTTGAATTCAATCGTAATAAAAAATACTGATCAAGTGATTAATCTATGATAGTTGCATGCAAATTTTAATAACGGTCGACATAGAATAAGCAATTGAGTTTACTATTCTTTTTTCTATTCTCAAAGTCATAGCCTTTCCTATTAATACCCTATACCGGGTGACACTGATAGTTGGAAAAGATCAAAAATTCTACATCATATGAGACTAAAAAATGTATATGGTGCAATTTAAAAAAATAGCGAAGACGCTATCAGCTTTAGCTGCTTGGAAAATGATAACTTTTTTTCGCTGATTGTAGAAACAATCTCATTTAATTTTATATAAGGTTTTATTTGTATAAAGTTACAAATAAACCCCCTATAAGCTGGGGTCCTTTTTTGGAAACGGACGGTATGTGAACGCTGCTCTCTCTTCTTTTTGAGCGACAAAGTATCACTTTGCACAGCTCCAGATGCACAAATAGCTTAAGTTTTGTTACTTAAGCAATTAGAATAAGTTTCTTTCCATTTTTAAGCCAAAATTCAATTAGAAGTTAATAAAGCAGTTATAAAAGTGTCCAATAACTTGTTGCGTCACACAGTAGATAAATATCCATTATGTCTTAAACGACTTAAACTATTAAAGAACACGCAACTTTTCAGTTAATAAGTAAAAATAAACTTATAGGTGCTTGCTCACATAAAAAAATAATTACAAAGTGCGTATATAAAAGTAAAAAAGTATTTTTTAAATGTTAGTTCGAAAGTGAATTTGTAACATAAAATGTTATTTTTTTAATCATAACCTACTGTGTTGCAATGGATTATCCATCAGACTATTTTGCGGCCAATCGCAAATTGCTTAAATTAGGAGGACTGTGGATAACAAATAAAAATAAACACCCAAATACGTGGTTATTCTTTACAATTTATAATATTTTATGTATACTTTGCGATCAAATAATATATTTTGCGTCCGAAATTGTAATGTTGTCAGAAACGAAAAGAAATTGGGCCGATTTAATCGAACAAGTTGGTATGATTCTACAACATTTGTTGGCAAATTTAAAAGTTTTTGTAATAATTTGGTATAGAAGAGAAATTAAAGAACTTGCAACAATTATAAAAGACGATAAGTTTAAATATGAACGCAGTATAACATTCAGACCTGGAACATATTTTTATTTTATTAAAAGACTCACTAGTACTTTTTGCGTAATGTTTTTCTGTCTCGCAAATACAGTACCCACATCTATGTATATTAAAGCAATTATACATTTCATGAAACAATCGAATTCAGATTTTGAAAAACATAACGTGACGTGTTCAGATTTACTTCCATATTATAGTTGGGTGCCTTTTAAAACTGATACAAAAGCATTGTGTGGATTAGCTATGATGGGCCAATCTATTCCCATGTTTGTCTACGCTTGGCAAATCGCAGGTAATTTCAAATGTAATATTTTTGGTTAAAATCAAATATTTCGTATAACAGCTGCTGATACTTTATATGTAACGTATATTATGTACACTAAAGCACACATTCAATCGCTATGTGGTGCCTTTAAAAGTTTACGAGAAAGATGTATTTCAAGACTAAATTTGAATGAAACTTCTGAAGTTGCACTAAACAGAAAATTACACAAAGAAATGAATATTGAAATGAGGAAATGCACTCAACATCTTCAGACTATAATTAAGTAAGTATATAAAGCATGGCAGTTGTCCTTATTAAGTTAAATTTCCATTACTGCGTTGTGCGTCGCGCAATTCTATTGGCCGATTTCAAATATTTGACATTGCCGCTGCACAGCGATGCACGACGCACACTGTAGTAATAGAAACTCGACTTTAACCTTTTCAGTTTACACCTTAGAGCATAGAATTTCAATACATATGTACAGCTCGTTCGAATAGAACTGATATATGTGGTGCGCAATGAAGAACAGAGACACAGTACCGATTGGAGAGAGATGAAACAATAGAGGGGAGTATAGTAGTCCCAACGTAAGTTGAATCCACCACGTGACCAAACCTGCGCGAGGCGTGGCTTTAGAGCCCAGTGGCGGAGCTAGTTATTTCTTCTGTCAAAAAAAATTATTTTTAAAAGTTGTCAAAAATTAAAATAATTACTTAATTTAAATTTTTATTTGAAGTACTATTAATAATTAATTACTGGTTTAATACTTTGTGAATGAGATCTTCACAATTTTTAAAATGATTGTAATTATTTTGCTTCAACCAAACCAAAGTAATGTAATAATTATACGACGGCACTGTCTACGTTCGTTTCTAAGCAACAACCGCATTAATCTACTGCGCAACTTTAACGGTCATCACGTGGTGGATTCACCTTATGTTGGGTTCCTCTAGTGGAGTGTTGTCAGGAACTAGTGCGCACTTGTTCATATATATCAGTTCTATCGAACGAGCTGTACCAGTGTAAATAGTACAATTTTTTTTTCTTTTTTAGGATTTGTGATATGATTGAAAATGTGTTTTCATACGTTGCCTTGGTTCAAGTCCTCGTTTCCTTATTTATTCTAATTACTTGCTTATTTACTGTTTCAACTGTGAGTACCTATTATATTAGTTCGCATAGTAGTACAACACTTAAAACAAGTGTAATTAAGTATATAATATTTGACATTTTCTATTTTAGGTTGCAATCTTCAGCGGTCAATTTGTTGCTCAGTTAGTTTATTTAATTGCAATACTTATTCAGTTAAGTACATATTGCTTTTTTGGTAATGAAATTACAGTAACAGTAAGTATAATAAAATAATTATTTTGACATATAAAAATAGTATGAAGGTAATAAAATATAAAATCATACCCCTCAATTCAAGTAGGTGTGTTATGATAGTTGCATCTACAATTAGTGCTAAACGTATAGCCAGGGTGGCCATTAAATGTGAGGCTGACTGTACCTACTCAAATTACTTTCATTAATAGTATATTATCCAACGAGATAGTAAAGTAGCTCATTACTCACGTAGAATCTATTCGAGTAAGTAACGAGCTTTACCAGCGGGTAGGATACTATACTTTATCCGCGACCGTAAATATAAATTGTGTTTAAAATGATTTAAAAGTACTTTGCCAGTTCTTTAATATATTTATAATAAACGTTTATTAGCCGCTGCTATTAATCAATACATTTATACAATAATAACAATTTTACATGGATTTTAAAATGATTGAATGACATATTTATACCTAGGCAACATATTTACAGAGTTCTCGCTTAATAAATGCTATCTACAACAGTGACTGGCTACTAACAAACAACAAATTTAAAAGAAGTATGATAATTAACATGATTCGTATGCAAAAACCACTAATTATTACTGTTGGAAAATTTACACCACTAACTTTAGTAACACTAACTTCGGTAAAATTTAAATAGTTAACGATAAAAAATATTATACTGTTATTTTAGATTGTCAGAATATCTTATTCGTACTTTGCAGTATTAAAAAATGCTATTAAGAATAAAAATTAACCAAAAAAAAGATAATGGGATTCACCTGACGACGCCTGTAGCAAAATATTTATCTAAAGAGGAAATCGGGCATCTCTACGAAGGGGAACAAGAATGAACACAAATTTGGATAAAGGACTAAAATTGGCAAGATTAAATAAGTAAAGCAAGAATCTGAAAAAATGTGTTTTCCCACGCAATTAATTTCTCAAGTTCAATTTTGCAATTTTCTACGCTATCTGTTTTAGCAAAAACCTCACCAATTGAGAAATATTTGTAAAAATCAAAAGCAATAAATGATTCCAATAATCGTTCTTTTTTTGCAATAAATTAGACAGCCCTGGAGCCTTCAGTAGGCGACAGATGGGCTCTTATTTGATTCTTATATTGTGTATTATTGGAAGCGATTGGAAACCATTTTCTGGACCTTTCCAATTTTTATTTTTGCAAAATCCCAATTTAAGAATCTCACATTTCAATAAAATTCTTGTTAAATTACTAACGTAAGTAAATGAAATTGTTGTGAACCAAAAAAGTAATTATCCTTTTTTTCGAAATAACTGATAACTTATACATTTAAAAAAAATCATAAACAAACCATAAAAGAGACATCGAGATAATTTAATTAAATATACGATAATTTAATTTATTGTTTAATATTTCTTTTAATTCATTTTCAATTTGCGTAATTATTAATATTTGCCAATCATATACTTATAACAATTTCCCATCTCGTTTTAATAATCTTATTGAATGAGTTGTTCTTAATTTATGCAAGTTAATGAATCACGTGTGGAAATCCATGAACTTTTTACAAAAGTTGATAAAGATTATTTTGATATTTATTGATATTTATTATTGTTAATAAACTCTAATCATATAAACAGAAAACTTCCCTTTTTCTAATTACACTTCACATTAATATTATTTATTCAAAGATGGATTTTTACTGAATCATTATTACGCTGTTCTGTTTATTTTAGTTTATTATGTTTATTTTTTAAATCAATTGCCCAACAGTCTGTTTTTAATAATAAATAATGGGATTTTACTTTTCCAATAAAACCTAGGGTCATCCACTCTCGGCAGTCAATGTACAAAAATTGAGCAGTCAACGGTAGTTATCGGCAGTCAATGGCAGTTATCGCATAGGCAGTCAACAGCAGTCATCTGTAGTCTGTGTAAAGACCCCTGGAATAAAACCAACGTTTTTCTCTGTAGCAAGGATTTATTATAGCCCCCACCTAGCATATTCTAATTATTTGATACTAAAGTAGGTACATCATTACAGTTAAAATTACAGATGCATTGGCATATTCAGTTAACAAACATACAAGCAAACGAAAACATAGATGATGCATTCTCATCTTATTATTGCATTATTCTATTTCTAAGCGGATTTTGTCAAAGTTTGAATTTTGTGGAAAATTTTAATAAAACAAAAATATAATGATGTAAGTCTTGTAAATATTACAGTCCAAAAATATGTCAAGTTCAGAAATGAAACCGAGATTTTTAAAATATGTACAGGGGGGACCACGAAACTTGTCGCTCCTGGCGAATTTTTACATAATAAATATCATTACAGTTAGATTAGGCTAGATAGTTATAATTATATAAATGAAAAAATGGAAATTGAAGGGTAGGTACACAATAAATAAATCTCTAGTGCTCTGCGGAGCTCAGTTTGGGAAACCCTTATCTTGACTAATCCAGACTTTCTAGATATTTCAAACAACTCCTTCCCCAAGAGTAACTTTGTACACGGGCCTCTCGAGTGTTTATTACACCACTGAAGAGGGTCTTCAAAAGCATGCCTTTTTTGTTTCATTTGAATAGTTATCTCTTTTCGTTTACTATTTTTTGTTTGTGGCGATCAACTACCCTAGTGACTTCGTTCGCCACCCGCATTTTACTAGTTTTTAAGCAATACATATGTATAGTAAACCCAACGTAAGTTGAATCCACCACGCGATCAAACCTGCGCGAGGCGTGGCTTCAGAACTCATTGGCGGAGCTAGTTATTTCTTCTGTCCAAAAAATAATTTTTAAAAGTTGTCAAAATTTAAAATAACTAGGTACTTAATTTAAATTTTTATTTGAAGTACTATTAATAATTAATTACTGGTTTAATACTTTGTGAATGAGATCTTCACATTTAAATTAAGTAATGTATGTCCACAGTATAATAATATGCTACGCATACAGTAGTGCCGACGTGCAAAAATTGTGTCGCTAATATTGTTTTGCGCATGCGTGAATTTGTACTATCCGATTAATGGCGGGTTATTGTTGAATACAGTGCACATTCAATATAGTCACCTATGATAAAAGAAACCAGGCAACTATTTTTTATAAATTTTATATCGGCATGAACGAGCATGAATGACAAATCGAATGTGCACGTTATTATTATATTTTTTATAAATTAAATATTTTTTATTTGCATCAAAAACCGAAACGGAAGGTACCTTGTACTAATGAAACATGATTTCAATACATTCAGATACTTATTTATGCTACCCTTTACAAATAGATATAAAAATAACAGTGACAGCTGACAGAACCTATAGAAATAATTTTGAATTTACGCGCGCTTATATACTTCATACTATCCGATTAATGGCGGACGGTGTTCAAGGTCACTGATTTTGGCGACATGAAATACAATGGTAACCATGGCGTTGTCACTACTGTATGCGAAGCAAATAAGTATACTGTGGTATGTCTACATTCGTTTCTAAGCAACGACTGCAGTAATCTACTGCGCAACTTTAACGGTCACACGTGGTGGATTCACCTTACGGTGGGTTACCTCTACCTGATTTTTACTTACGATATCACGCATTTTAGTGATGTTTCTTATATAGTAAATATTATTCGTTTAATAAATTTAAATACTTATACCAAACCGAGGGGTCAACCACTGTTCTGAATTTGTACACTGACTGCAGTTGACTGCCCATGACTGCATATGCTATGGCTGACATTGACTGCAGATGACTACCTTTGACAGCTCAATTTTTGTACATTGACTGCAGAGAGTGGATAACCCCTCGTACCAAACATTCTACATGTTCATAACCTGGAACGTTTTTTCTCCGGTAAGTACTTCTCGCTACCGTAGAAAAAATTACAAACGAAGATCCGAAGAAGTCAGGTAGATACTCGAAATTCGTTGCTAACTTGACCTTGATAGTGAAGAATATGATTCAGTATCAATAAAATAATCAAACAATAAACAATTTTTAATTTTTCGATATTCGTTTTTAAATTGTGGTAATATCGAATGATCAAAATTCCAAGATATTGAGAAGGTTATGAAATGATCTAATGATCATAGTAATTATAGTTTATACTACTAGTGTTATATCATGTGGTTTTGTTGTTCTTATATCAGTTATAGTTGCATAATTATTACAAATATTTCTCTACATTTCAAATAGCCTGACAACAATCTTCAATCTGTATAAAATTAATCTTTTAAAACAGATTTTCTTTAGTTCAGAAACATTCTGACAGTAACTTTTCTACTCCACCCAGAAGACCCAAGAAAGAAGAATTCTATTTAAAGTTATTTTCTATTTCCATTACTACAATTACAATATTCTATTAGGTATTCTATGATAAATAAAGGTTATCAAAGGGTTAACATTTGCTCCCAAATACGTCATAACTAACAAAAGCAGTTACACAATAGCTTATCTACATCAAAAACAATAGATGTCAACTATTTATCAGAATGCCACCCATCAGCTAGATACACGATTTTAAGAAACTTCTTAATCGACATAGCTACCTAATTTTTGAAGTTCTTCGTAAAGTGAGCATTTAGTCCGATTTAATCCTAGATTCGTGTATAGACAATTGCTAAATCTAAATGACCTGTGCATTAGTGCAGAAATAAAAATTGTGTACTACCTCATAACCTAGGTTACACATAAACGTGAAAACCATGATGAAAACAATGTTTGGCGACTTTGTCTACAGTTTTTTCATTTGCTCTTCTGTGCATTTAAATGCCAATAGGTTCACCTGCTGTTAACGTGATAATCTAAGCAAAAAAACGCTCTTGTTAAAATCACCGTCTTAAAGTAATAATAATGCTTTTTGTACCAATATCCAATATTAAAATTAATTGACAAGTCCTTTTCTATGTTGGGCAAGGTCTAGGAAGATCTTGCCCCTGAGCTCATCTGAAACGAGAATTGAAACCTTAGTAAGCCTGAGTCGTCAAAGGAAATGATAAAATAATGAAATGTCTTCAAATTTTTAGTTTTTGGGGGATAACAATTCTTGAGTGTGTCAGCGAAGTAAAGGAAAATAGCTTACAAATGAGGATTAGAAGTACTTTTCAAAAATGTTAATGTATCTCTTTAGACACTTCAGGAGGCCAAAAGCCTTTCTAGCACATACCAATTAATTATCTAGTGAAAAAAAGTGGACAGTGGCCCAAAAACCTATTAAAATAGTTTTCTCATTCCATTTCATAAAAAAAGTGCAAAAAAGCTCCTGCATTAACGTATTAACCAAAATTAAGTTCGAAAAAATTATCAACATTTGTTAGCTAAAAAATTATCATTATGCAAAACTTTGTGTATAGCAACCAAATTATTTACTTAAGTTCCACTTACACAGTTTCAAAATGATGAAAAACATTAACATCTTACAAAATACGTTATAAATGATAAACCGAACTTTGTAACTACGCAGAGATTTCTTATAAATAAAGCTGTAAATATAATATTGCATTAGTTATTTACGCAACTTCGTTCAAATATAATTAAATATTATATTTTGTTATAACTTAAATAAATAATTTGTGAATTAGTGCACTTTTGACAATATTGGAAGAAGAAAATGTTTGAAACACCAGCCAGAGACATTAATCCCCAAATGAGAAAACCTTTGGAAAATGATACACTTTCGGGAAGCCCTCCTGATGTGGTAAGTAAATAATAACAAAAATATTTTAATTCCAATCCAATTTAATTGCTAAAATTTAATTATAATTCTATAGTGTTGTTGATAATTACTTCAGGGTTAACTGCAATTTTCCTTATTTGAATTTACCTGTTTTTGTTTTTTGTCAAGGATCAAAAAAGAGTTATCAGTTCCATTTACTTATGACGACACGATCCGAAGAATTTCACAAGTCACATAGGAATTTTATAATTAAACAGTTCAACTGTATTTAATCGAGAACACTTAGGTTTTTCCTCAATAAAATTATTCTTTCGATGGTATTAATACTTTACTTGGGTATAAATTCAATTGTAGCTTTACTTTATTAGTCAGTTCCAATCTTACTTAAATCCAAAACACTCTTCAGCCAACAAAAATTTCGATGCATTCCCAAACTTTCGGTAGTGAAATTAATATAATCCAAGAAGTGAGTGCAGTGTTACAAATTACATACAAATTATCCGTGATTTACCTACAATTACAAGTTGATAAATTGTTTTCCTTTTTTAGCCAAAACTAATGCCCGGAGGAAACTACATCAAACCTGGTCGCGATTCGGCGAAGAGCACTTCTTTGATTTTTTCACCACCGGCAGAACAAGTTGGCATTTTGGCGCGTTACCTCAAAACCTTTGAAAAATATGAAGTCAACCTCATTCACATCGAATCGAGACCATCTGCTCGAATGCCAAGCAAATACGAATTCATGGTCGAATGTGCACCCGGTGGAGACCTAGGAGCTGCAATCAGTGAAATTAAAAGTATAAGCGAATACTTCAGCATCATTTCGCGCAATTATAAAGATAACAAAGATATCGTACCTTGGTTTCCACGTCGTATTCGCGATTTGGACAAATTCGCCAACCAAATTCTCTCATACGGTGCTGAATTAGATTCAGATCATCCAGGTTTTACGGATCCAGTTTATAGAGCTCGTAGGAAATATTTCGCCGATATCGCTTACAACTACAAGCACGGACAACCACTTCCACACGTACAATACACTTCAGAAGAAATTGAAACTTGGGGAAAAATTTTTGAGCAACTAGTAACACTTTACCCCACACACGCGTGTAAAGAGCATAATCACGTGTTTCCACTCCTAATTGAAAATTGTGGATACAGAGCAGATAACATACCTCAATTAGAAGACGTATCCAACTTTTTAAAAGGTTAGCATTCTTTAACCAAATTAAAATTGTTAACTTATTTCATTACCTCTTTTAGACTGTACCGGATTTACCTTACGTCCAGTTGCTGGTTTACTCTCATCTAGAGATTTTCTAGGAGGATTGGCTTTTAGGGTCTTCCATTCGACCCAATATATTAGACACTCGAGCAAACCATTTTACACACCCGAACCCGACGTTTGTCACGAACTTTTAGGACACGTTCCATTATTTGCCGATCCTTCATTTGCACAATTCTCTCAAGAAATTGGACTCGCATCTCTTGGCGCTCCAGACGATTACATAGAAAAGTTGGCCACGGTAAATTTTGTCTTTAATTACGAAACCGTTTCAATTCTAATTTTTATTTTTTAGTGCTTTTGGTTTACTGTCGAATTTGGTTTGTGTCGCGAAAATGGAAATTTGAAAGCTTACGGTGCTGGACTCTTATCGTCGTTTGGAGAATTGAAATATTCTATAGAAGACAAACCTGAAATTAGACCATTTGATCCTGCTAAAACGGCAATGCAAAAATATCCCATCACTACATATCAACCTCTTTACTATGTTGCGGAAAGTTTTGATACTGCTAAAGAACAAATGATGTAAGTTAAAAAATAATTATTGAATATTTTTAAATGTCAATTGACGATCAATGATAAGTAACGATGGACGAGAAATCGATTTTTTTCTCGTCTCGTCTCAATTTCGAGAAGAGACCGCGATTTGTGATACGAGTTAAAATCGAAACTAGAGCACTAAAATAGCTTACGAGACGAGATTTACCTTTAGAGAGTGACATTTTCAATTCGAGACGAGACTCAAGTTTCGAAATACTAGACGAGACGAGAATTTCTCGATTTCTATCACTAACTATAAGTTTTTTTTTTTTTTTATCACGAATGTGGATAGTATTTAGTGAGGCGTTAGCCAGCCAAGTTACCACTTCAGTACCACTTTCTATTTTCTGAAAACGCGTGGTTATACCGGGTGCCAACTATCAGAAAGGAACATAGGGAAATCACTTATTTGCAGTTTGCTACTCGTCAGATATATCTGACGCCGGCGGTAGTGACATCTATCGAAAGAGAATTATTTTCTGATGCGTCTGTTATGGCGGTTCGTATTCTAATAATTTTGTTTCCTCAACTCAACAGTCAAAAATAATATGGCTGCTCATATTTTTCAACTTGTGGAAATATTTAAATTACTTTTTCATAATTCAAAAACCTATTAATTAACAAATGCTAGTGTTAAAAGACTCAGAAAATAATTCTCTTTTGATAGATATCACCACCGTCCTTATAGATTGTAGGGTGTGTAGAGAAAGGCAAATAAATAATTTCCAATATTATTTCTCAATGTTCTGCTTTGATAGTTGGTACTCGGTATACAATCTTCAATACTATTGTTACAAATAGAAATGTAATGAACGCAAATCAGAATACATATTGTGGGTATCATTGCCATTAATGACACTATTCTTGTGCGTGTTAGGTTCGGTATATATAAGCCTCTGGTAATTGGTGTTGACGTGCTATGCTAGCCATAAACATCAACTTTTGTAACGGGGGTTCCATAACGCACAATCGCACCAAAAATAGTAGAATTTCGGTGACTTCTCACTTGATTATTTTTTCTGATATTTTATTGATTTAGAAAATAATTAATTTTATAATAATTTACAGTAAATATGCTTCAACTATACCAAGATCGTTTGGAGTTCGCTACAACGCCTATACTCAAAGCATAGATGTTTTGGATTCTAAACCACAAATTGAATCTTTAGTACAAAACGTTTCTCAAGAGATGCAAATTTTACTAACTTCGTTGAAGAAGTTGTGAGAGGGATGATTATTTATGTAGCTTGTTTTTTATTATTTATATTGTTTCTATACCAAAAAATGTATTTATATATAAGTTTAGATTACCTAAACTACTGCATTGAAGCTTTAGAATGTTAGAATGTAACCAAGAGATGTTTTTGCAACTTTGAAGTATTGTTTAGTTTATTTATTATATTGTAATCAAAAATTACATTCCAATCGAATGCGGATCGATGTGGATCGCATCAAATAGTTAAAGAAACTAACTACTGAAATATTATAAATTTTATATTAATTTAGGTTTCTCAGAGTAAAATATATATTTTTTAATCTTTGTACGTATTTTATTACATGTAAATGAAGTAACAATTTAATTAAACCAACTAAAATTCTAAAAATAAGCGAACATAGATTATTTAACATTTCTATTACCAAAACAATAATTAATAAAGATGAAGATTTTTGTGCTCACCTATTAATAAAAAGTGTTTTATCAATCATAATATGCTTCTTAAATTGATCTCTGTAAGTACTTTTGTACTTACATAAATTACATTGATAAGGCTTTTCAGCTCTGTGTACCATCATGTGTCTTTTTAAATATTCTTTCAGTGAACATTTGTATTTACATATATTCATTGATACGGCTATTCACCTGTATGAATCGTTAGGTGTCTTTTTAAAGACTCTTTCAGTGAACAACTGAACATTTGTATTTACATATATTACATTAATACGGCTTTTCACCTATATGTACCATCATGTTGTGTCTTCTTAAATGCTTATAATGCTTTTCAGCTGAATGTATCATCGTCATATAGTTCCTTAAAGTACCTACCTTTTTTTGAAAATTTGTCTTTGCATATATTACACTGATAACGCTTTTCCCCTATATTCCTTCAGCGAACATTTGTATTTACACAAACTCCTATATGTACTCAATGACATAGAAATTGCAACACCAAGAAGGACTATGAATTTTTTGATAAAATTTGACAAAACCGTTGAACTACTCAAGGGTAATAATTGATTAAAATTTGGATGAGATTTATCAAGTGGTAATAGTATATCTGACACTTGGTCTTGTTTTTTCGTACATAACGAAGCGCTTGAAGATTGGTTACCATTTAAAATTTCTGAATTGCTGATTGCGAAAAATCTGCAAGTCCATTGACAGTTCAAGTATTTTCAAATTTATACCCATCTCTTACACGAACGAAATTATGAAGAAAATGCAACAACCTTTAATTATTTTGTTGACTATTTCACTAGAGTGTATTATAGCGACAATAAAATCAAGTATTCAGGTGACAAAACAAGTACCTTGGCAAAACTAACAACATGGTATTTCAGCGACAATTTTTTTGACGTTTTAAACGTTCAAGTCAGCTTGGAAATTAAATCATTGTCAAACTGACATGTTTGCATCGCATTGCGTTTTGCAGTAAAAAATAAGTTTTTTAAGTGAAAATAGACTTAATTTTTCTCTCGTAAAATAGTCATGTCGAATACCATTCAAGATAAAATTTTGTAGGCAAAATTGTTCTCTTGTAGTATTCAAGTTTGTTTCTTTTTGACAATTTCGCTCATGACATTTAATTAAAAATCACTCGCCGTACGGCTCGTGATTTTTTAAACAAATGTCATTCGCGAAATTATCAAGCAACAAACTTTCATAACAATCGAACAATTTTGCCGACAAAATTTTATCTCTAGTGGTATTATATATGACTATTTCACTAGAGTGTATTATAGCGACAATAAAATCAAGTATTCAGGTGACAAAACAAGTACCTTGGCAAAACTAACAAAAAAATAAGTTTTAACTAACTTTTGCAGTAAAAAATAAGTTTTTTAAGTGAAAATGGACTTAATTTTTCTCTCGTAAAATAGTCATGTCGAATACCACTCAAGATAAAATTTTGTAGGCAAAATTGTTCTCTTGTAAGTATTCAAGTTTGTTTCTTTTTGACAATTTCGCTCATGACATTTAATTAAAAATCACTCGCCGTACGGCTCGTGATTTTTTGACAAATGTCATTCGCGAAATTATCAAGCAACAAATTTTCATAACAATCGAACAATTTTGCCGACAATATTTTATCTCTAGTGGTATTATATATGATAATTTTTTTTCATATACAAAGCCAATCATATTTTACAATTTTCAGTCACATGTTCATTTTTACCCAATCACATAAAACTTTAACTGATAATTTTTTTTCAAACACAAAGCCAATCATATTTTACAATTTTCAGTCACATGTTCATTTTTACCCAATCACATAAAACTTTAACTGACAATCACCTTAGGGTAATTTTCAATTGCTCTGCCGACGCGATATCGTATAAAATTCAACGAATTGTCACTTTTGACGTTAAATTTAAATTTAAAAAAAATTATTCGCGTCGGGGTGTTTTTAAAAATGTACTTTCAAGATATGACAAAATTATTTCGGTTGTTATCAATGCCCTAGGGTTATTACAGTTGATAATTTTTTTTTCATATACACAGCCAATCATATTTTACAATTTTCAGTCACATGTTTTACATGTTTGACGCGATTTCGTATAAAATTTAACGAATTGTCACTTTTGACGTTAAATTTAAATTTAAAAAAAAATTATCTCGTTGAATATCCCTCGGGCATTGATGAATCCTCATAATTTTGTATATCTTTCAAGTACATTTTTTTGGAAAAACACCCCTCCGCTTTGCATCGGGGTTTTTTTAAAAAATGTACTTTCAAGATATGACAAAATTATTTCGGTTGTTATCAATGCCCTAGGGTTATTACAGTTGAAAAGCGCACACTTATACGCAATATGTAGTAAAATGGCAACAGCATACGACGTTTGTTCTTCCGCGTTCATTTTTATACTGCTTCATGTGAAAGGATACGCGCTACGCTCTACCCTCTACGCTCCATGTGAAATGGGACTATGGGTTCACAAACATTAGACAACCATCATAGAGAGATTTATATTGAATTATAGTATGCGCCATTTAACTTGGCGAGACATTTGCACCTGGAAGTTGGGTTTTCTGGAAGAATAAATTATTAAACATTTTTAAATTTGAAGTAGGTGTATGGCTATACGTTTAACGCGAATTGTGGATATAACCATCATAACAACATCCCATACTTAAATTGAGAGCTAACTTTTTATTTTATCAACAACCTCCCCTTCTGGGGGTCAATTCTTGACATCCTTCGACTTATCACGAACGGTGAGTTAAAACGAGTGTTTTATCTCGAATGAAGCTTGACAACGTTGCAAATCCTTTTGTAAACGCCACACAGATGATGTCAATAACGAAGAAATTTAAGTGACATGGTGTTCTCGAGAAAACGTTCGTCTTAAAACCTTCGAGATAACACGAGTGCACTTTGGCGAGTGAGAAGTAAACGTATGCTAAACTGGCTAAAAGTATGAAAGATAGAACCGTTTTCGCTTATCCATTACAGTCACAGTAGCGTGTATTTACTGTTTGACGCTTTTATTACCTCTCGTACCGACCGGAATTCAAGGGTCGGTCATAAATAGACAATTACCTTAAAAATAGTTTATAGAGAAAGTATTAAAAAATAGGAAATATTAACATAAATTGGCATAAATTATGTAGAAAATAAATAGAACACCCACAAATATAAAAATAATGCCTTAAATGTATTAATACAAAATTAATTTTAATTAATTAGTTTTATTAATTTCTGTAAAAATAATTCAACCAATCGATCTATGAGAAAAAATTCAAAATAAGATAAAAATAAACATAATAATTTCGAGATTTTAAACGTGGCTCTCTGCATAAGACATTTGACAAGTAAATGGCATTTCTAAAACATTGCCAAACCTTCTATTCGACAAATTTCAGCAATGGCTCGGCATGCTACCATTCGTTTTATCTCACTTTCGTTATCGAAACGAAGGGTCGAGAATTGGGCCCCTGTCCTTTTGTCGTTGTTGGCTAATAACCATCCTGCGTATAGCCAGATGGGCCAATAATTGTGAGGCTGACTGTACACACTTACAGAATACATCACAGCTACTGCAGCAGATTAACATGCGAGCTTTAGAAAGGGGCTTGAAATACCAAAACGTATTCGTAGTTCTTTCAAATTTAAATGACGCGTACTGTACAGTCAGCCGCAAAAGTATTGGCCACCCTGGCTATAAGCCAGGGTAGCTTTAACCAACAACGACAAAAGGACAGAAGTGGAAGTTGTTGATTTGCTATTTGATGGCGAAATAAAGTTATCCCCACCAACGCAGTAGTAAACGCATTTAAATTATTAAAGAGTCGTGGCCAAATCTGCGCGAACTTATTCCTACCGCTCGCCAGCATAAATCTGTCTTGCAATAGGAATATTATTATTCCGTGCTATAATTGAAGTGCTGAATGTGTTATGAGTAGAAAATTAACATAATATGAAAGATGATAGCAAGCTTTAACCACTGAACTGTTTTAAAATATGTACAGTTCATTAGCTTTAACAAACGTTAGCTGTACGATGCATATGTACTTAGTCAATAATGTGCTAAAGATTTTTTAGCGCCTCCTTCTAAAGCTTTCGTGATTTTGACTTATATTTTTTATCTGCACATTTGTGTATGTATTTTATTAAACTGCTCAAAAAAAAGTAGTCGCTTTTTCAAAGCGGCGTAACTTTAATGGTAGTTTATGAATTTTCTTGAAACTCGGTATACGGAAACACAGAAAACACTTGTCCTTTATCTTAAATAATTTTTACTTAATACAAAAATATCATTAAGTATATTGGGTATCGTTTTGCAACAATGATGTAACCCACAATTATGTAGTTTTCCACAAATTAATAAAACAGTTGAAAACGCTTTAGTAAATTTCCGTTTTGAAAACATATTTTTTTAGTAGATAGTATCACCACCACCAAATGTTAGTTAAATTACTTTTGATTGTTGTAGAAGACATCATAAAATGACATTTTAAAACGATAATGTCAAGAAAACAAGGTGTAGATTAGATCATTGTTGCAAAACGATCTCCATTTATGTCAAAGCATTTGCTTTACTTAAAGCAAAGTAGGGTAGCCATTATGCATAGAGTGCAAACTGCTTTTTAGTATTATAGACGCTCACAATAGAAGACAGAGGACCGTTTCTTCGTTTGCAGCCCTTCGCAGAGTCATACAGTTACAGCGCGAACTCTTTTTAGCAGACGTTTGACAAGCTAACTGGGTAGGAGGATAATTAGTGTATATTATATGAGGTAGAAAAATTGCATCTCATAGTAAAATAAATATATTAACTATTTTCTAAAAATAAGCAAACTTACAGATTAGTTAACATTTCAATTACTTATACAACATTGAACATTAAGTAAAAACAATTATTTACAATCCTATCTCATACTATTTTAAAATAACCACAGCTAATGCTCTATCGATAATGCAAAGAAACAAATGAAATTTTTCTTTGTGCGTTGAAGATGTAAAAGCTAGATACCGATCGATGTAATGTATCGTCTCTATTAATATGTACTAAATTCCAACAAGTTTAAATAAACATCACAAGACATAGAACTGCCTACCAGCACTCGTAAGAAAACATAAAAACAACTCTGAAAGAGTGCTTTTACTACAGATGCTTTTAAATTTCCTTTCTGTGAACATTTTGTATTCCCATAAATAACATTGCTAACGCTTTCACCTGTGCTTCATCATTTGATCATCTATGCTTTTGGTCTTTCTATAACTAAACATTTGCACTCACAGCTTTTTAGCTGAGTGTATTATCATATGCTTATTTAAATGATTTTGTCTCATACATTTGTACTCACATAAATTACATTGATAAGGCTTATCACCTGTGTGTACAATCATGTGTCTTCTTAAATATGGTTTCTGTGAACATTTGAACTCACATATATTACATTGAAAGGGCTTCTCAGGTAAGTGTATCATCATATGGTCCTTTAAAACATGTTTCCGGGAAAATTGGGATTTACATATATGACATCGATATGGTTTTTCACCTGTGTGTATCATCATATGTTTCTCATATGTTTCTTTTCGGGAAAATTTGGACTCACATATATTACATTCATAAGGCTTTTCACCTGTGTGTATCATTATATGTCTTTTTAAATTGTCTTTGTGTGAACAACTGTACTCACATATATGACATTGATACGGCTTTTCAGGTAAGTGTATTATCATATGCTTATTTAAATGACTTTGTCGAGTAAATTTTGATTCGCATATATTGCATTCATAAGGCTTTTCACCTGTGTGCTTCCTCAAGTGAATTTTTAAACTTGATTTACCTGAACATTCGAACCTACATACATTGCATTTATTAGACTTTTCTCCTGTGTGAGAACTTTTCATGTGGCGTCTTAAACTTGATGTTTTTGAACATTTGTACTCGCATACATTGCAGTTAATAGGTTTTTCACCTGTGTGTACTATCATGTGTGGTTTCAAATTTCCTTCCTGTGAACCTTTGTACTCACATATGTGACATTGGTAAGGTATTTTGTCTATATGTTCACAATTGTTGCATAAACACTCTTCACTGCTTCTTAAATCGCTTTTCAATATTGTTTCTTCCCTTTCTTTGTTTATATATTCATCATTTTGTTCTACCTTAATAAATTCTGTCAGATCACATTCTTCTATTTTTATCGAATCTTAAAATTTTTGTATATTAGTATCATAGCTATTCGCTACAAAGTTCACATTTGATAGGAAAATTTGATAATGTACGTGAAACGATTACAAAATTTTCACTACTGTGAACTGCACATATACCCTGTGAACAAATAAAGACGCAACATGCATTCAATTAAATAAAATAATAATTTCTGATGCAACATAAGGACATAGCCGTTTCTATCCAATCGAAATGTGATTGAACTAATTTGACACTGCAAGCACCTGCAAGTTTGTTTTGTATACGGCCCAGATTAAAGTTTCTATAAGATCTAGTAGTTTAGGTCAATCTTTTAAACAGTTCGTGCCAACTGAAATTTAAATCCGGAACCAGAGATCCTATCCAAAGACGTTAGTTTCGTTAGCCTATGCTGCTTTAAATTTATTCACACGGTATACAGAAGTAGTACTGTGATAGGTGTTAGTAGCGTGCCATGTTTAAAGTTACAAAGTTTTGAGCATGTTATACTGATGAGATTTTATATTACCTCTAAGCTACACTTATTCGAGGTCCATAAAACATTATATTAACACTTGCCGATACAATTTGGTCAACAAGCAAAATATACAGCACGCTGCTAATACAATTTACAACTAATACAATTAATATTCTTACCATCGCCAAGAAGATTCTTTTGAGGTAATTCTTTAATATTTATATCTGTAATTTCTTTATTAATTAATATGTACTTACTACCAACTATAGTTACATTGTGTGGTACGTACCAAAATTATTGATATTTTTGTAAGAATAATCATTTTCAAACTCAAACTCCTCTTTAATTTCTTCTTTAATTTTTGTTTCCATTATTTTGTGCTTTTATTCAACATTAATTTTTAAAGATTTTCTGAACAGCTGATCACAGCACCTGGTCATACGTGTCACAGGAAGTGCACCGTATCACCGTATGTGTTACCGTGGTCACTTCTGTGGTGGTCACCACAGCAACCACGGTATCATAACGATATCCACACGTATCCACTCATCTACAGCTAACTCGCAGCCATTTTGGATCAAAATTTTTAGCGGGAAATTTGAAAATAATAATGTTAAATGTTAAATAATTTGCATAAAATAATATTAATTGGGCACTTGAGTATTTTTAATATATTAATTTAGTTTTTTCAGAGTAAAATATATATTTATCAACTGTACATTTTGGTATGTATTTTATTACATATTTTAACGAGGTAGAAATTTAATTGCATCTCATAGTAAAATATATTAACTATTTTCTAAAAATAAGCAAACTTAGAGATTATTTAACATTTCAATTACCTAATACTACATTGAGTAAAAACAGTTATTCACAATCCAGAATTCACTCTCATACAAAATTTCAGTAACGCAATGTCGATGAAAAATTTCTGACAACTTGCTCTAAAATGCATACAGGACTTGAAATTTAAAAAAAGCTCCTTTTCTTGCGTTGAAGTATAAGACAAGTAGATACTCTCACATGTTGTGAATAGAGAAATAATCATTAAAAATACATTTCTTTGGAAAATTATACTGCACCACAGTATGGTCATCCATCATTTGGTTGTTTACGATTTTATAAATTTCAAAATAACAATCGGTTCAAAACATGGAGTAATTTAAATCGAAGAATCGGCCCAAGCACTCAAACAGATCAAGAGAATAGGCGAGCCGATTCTTTGAAAATAAGCGCCCGGTTCTAGATAACAAAGAATTGATTTTTTATTTCATTTTGCCGGTGGTTGCAGAATCGATTACGAAGGTAATTAAAGAATTTTACAATTAACTTAAAGCAAGGGTTCCAAACTACAGCGCGTGGACCAACACCGGCCCGCTAGCCAAGCAATCAGGCCCGAGTTTATTTTGATTACATTGTAAAATTTACAATTACAATTACAAATACTTTATTTTTAGGATTTTATAAACAATGAACGCCTCTAAAATAATTGCCAATTGATATAAGCATATCAAACAAAGTTTTTTTCTTGAAAATTGAAAATTCCTAAAATTTTCGCCTGGGACCATGGGAAATCCTTGGATCCCATTCCTTGGCCCTTGGGACTTAGTGAAGTGGATGAATCAGTGTGGTCCTTAAGCTAATAAGTTTGGAGACCCCTGACTTAAAGTATTAAAAATCTGATTGATTAACTACCGCCTATTAATAACGACAAGAGCTATGAGTCTTCCTCAGACCCTCAGACCAATAATCAAGATGGACACCGCACACATATATGACTAGCTATACATATGTATAGTTCTCACCACCTTAGCTTTTGTGGGTGGGAATTTTGTTATAAATGGAAAATTGAAGTAGTCAGATATATTTATTTAAGTTTAATAGTGGCATTTGAAAGAAGATATGCTCTAACAAACGTCGGCTGTAAAATTTAAATATAATTATTAATGACGCATTTCGACGTTTCTTAGCGCAACTCGAACTAAAAGCTAGTTTGGTTATGACTATAGTACATAACTGTCGTCAACATACATAAGTGAGGGGAAGAGAGTTGTAGGAGATGGAAAACATAAACATTCCGTCTTCAGCATAGTGTTTAGAAATCTGAAATATTATTTAGTTAGGTTTTAAAATTTTTAAACGGAACGCCACTGATTTCAAGAATAAAAGATGTAACCTCACTTTTACCTATAGAAAGATATTTCTTCCTCTTTTTTATTTAATCTCTTACGAAAGTGATAGTTCGCATTACTTCGTTTCGAAACTGATCTTAACAATGTTTACCATAACAAAAGGCGTAGAAGACAAATAAAAATGTAAATAACGATGTCCATTTTGTTTATTGGTCTGAGGAGTCTTCCAACTTCCAAGGATGTAGGAACGCGGACGCGAAATAATACCAGCTTTTTCCCTACCTTCTTAAGTGTGCGCTAAAGTGAGATCAATAAATTTGGAGAGGCTGTTTCAATTGTTTTATTTCGTTTAGTAGGAGTATCTTCCATAAAATGCATTAAAGCGAGAGTATCTAGTCTTCCTTTAACGATTCAAAAAAAATCATTTTTTGGTCCTAATTATGTTTTTAAAATATATAATACTCCTAACGAATAATTTTGACACGAAATCAAATTTAATTAAAATAAATAATAGAATATTTACTAATTTTCCTATTTTTTGGCAAGAACTATAAATATACAATAACAAATTGATGCTATAATATTAAATGTAAAGAGAAAACTGCAAAATATTAAATTAATAATTACTAAATTAATTACACACGTTTTTACTAGTGCTAGTGAACACCATACGTATAGATTATGTCAGTAAAAGTGTCTTATGCCGGATCCAGATTTCTTACGTATCTGCGTATTTTATCATTGTTGCATATCAAATCAATGGTACGACACGGTACAATGTAGCTCATTTTTCGCTGTTTTTCCATTCCAAAATATGCAATGAAGTAGTTTTCAGTTGAGAGCAAACTAATGGAACGTGATGCAACGACTAGGTATCTATAGATCTGAACTCCGTTCATGAGAGGGAAAAAGGTCAACAAATAATCGATCAAGCCCAAAGTCAGTTGCATATTCTTGATCATTGTATCAAATGCCGAGGTGCCGTCAGAATTCCGGACTAATACAATAAACGGATATGCAACAAGTCTGGACCCAGATTTGGATTTCTAAAAATTTTTGTTAAACCAGAGTGTTCGATAAATATGCACCAAAACTGCGATTTCTCGGTAAATCTAACACTAGTTTTAACTTTGACAAGATAATAAAATAATTATTATTTTAGTTCCTCTAACGTTGGTAGTGTATTTGAATCTGGCAGTAAATACAGAGATTCCACCTGCTCTTCCCTTAAATTTTGTTGAATTGGAACTAATGGTGTTAAAATATCGTTTTGAGGAATTGATGGTACCAATGTTACTGTTGGAACGACAGCTGTTATTGTTGAACCAGCAAATGTCGTAGTACTGCTAACAGTGCCAGAACAACTGTAAGAGAACGAAGTTATCTGTGAAAAAAACATATTATTATAATAACGAACATATAAAACAAACGACTATCGGTTAACATAAGCGGAAAAGAGCTAAATTTTATACATCGTGTGCAAATTCGTGTGTGAATCACTAATATAGTCTTCAAAAATTAGGAATACAAGGCAATAACAATTCTCTTCTATATACTACGTAAAGCAGCGTTTCTTCAGTGTTTACTGAAGACAATTTGACGGGTCCATTTTCGAATTGCTCCCTTAACAATCAAATTGCCTTCCTGTGGGGCTTGCGCCCCACGTTAAGAAACGCTGCTTTAATGTAGAGAGCATAGAGAAAGTATTCACTATTATCCCTGGTACTGTTATCTCAAATGTAAAATGGTCTATGGAGCTAAAGCTCCTGAGTTTGAACCCTGACTTGTCGCATTGCAGAATGTGAGAGAAATTTTATTTCACTTATAAATATGCCTATAGCCTGAGATCAATAGAGAATTATATGAGACTATGAGTCCCCTTTAGAATTAGTTGGAGATGAAAGGAGACGCGTCCAATCCAACCCACGATTTTTTAAATAATCACTAAGATAGTCATGAAGAATCGGGTCTGCATGCAATAAAAGATGATGCGAGAAGTAGTGTTGAATACTATCTCCAGTAACAGGGGCATCCTACAGTCTTTCATTGGATCTAACATCTATGTAACCATAATATTTTAATTGTGTGACCAGGGCTCTCGGTCAAAGAATGTTACTTCAAATGGAAGTCGTGGAGCATAAAATTCTTCATCTACGAAAGTATGATACGAAAGTATGATATTATGTTAATTCCTTATGACCGAGAGCTATGGTCACCACTCTGTATAAATTAAACTTTTTGCATACATTAGTTGAAGATTGTGGTTGTGATGGAATTAGACCAAGTCTTGCCATTAACAGTTGTTCCGAAATTGCCCTTAATTCGGCCTGCTGTTGTCCTATAGAAGCTTGTAATTCGGCATGTTTTCGTTGTAAATCGGCTTGAAATAAGTTTTGTTCTTGAGGTATTTCAATAGACTAAAATTTAAAAAATGACACTAAACATAGACTAACACTAAAATATTGAAAATAGCTTACAGGTAATGGTGATAAAATTACCGGTGGTGCATAATTTGTTATAACAGGTGGTATAGGTATTGCAGCTACATATTGAGGAGGTTCTACATATTGTTGAGTTTGGAGCATATTGCAATGGTTCGATATGTTCAAAAATTTACTTTGGTTATTTGATGAGTTCTAAAAAGGAAAAACCTCAGCAGTGTCTCAAAAAAACAAAAGTTCTTTAAACTTACACTTAGGGAATTTTGAGCATTAACGTTTACAGATAACGATTCTAACGAGTCTGCGGGCATTGATTTACAACTAAGATTTGACTTTAAATTAATTTTTCGATTACAGGATTTTGTTGTCCAATGGGAAGAATCATTGTTGCTAAATTCAGTGGAAGATATATCAGCGCATTCCTCATTATTGGGCGTTTTTATGCTTTGTTGAAGTACATCGGCGTAACTGAAACAGATCATAAATGAAACCTAATTATACAATCGACAAATGGTGATTAATGTTGATTCTACTATAGAACTTAGACAAAATAGAAAAAGATTTGGGGAACGTTCTTTCACTCCATATTTAATGAATCTGCGATCAAAACTCGATAACAATAACGCTGGGAATCAGAAATCAGAATAGGTAATTGGTAGATCATTTTCTATTTTGGACGAGGTAATAACATCTACCTAATAACTCGATGGGAACAAACAATAAACTCTGGTTTTGAATTCCATTGATGATACGTTATGTAAAATCTCGACTGTAACCAAATCCACTGTTGTCCTTTAGTTAAAAATCTATAAAAACAAGACGTTCCTTCTCCTTTTTGCATTAAATCTTCGTGACAGCTCATAACTTTATCCAAATCATCGACGTGATAATAATCATATCCTGAAGTACCCAAAAGTTCAAACGGTAAGTATCCTATTAAAGGTGGAGCTCGATGGTCTAAAAATAAAAATTTCCATTCTAAACTATGACGTGAAGTAAATTCACTTTTGATTTGATTTATTAAAGACATCTCTCGCACTAATTGAGGATTTTGTAACCTTCCCGTACCAACAAACATTAATCTAAAAACAACCTACTTTAATCGTTTTGTTTAAAGAAATGTTTAATTTTTTACTTAGAGTCGCTTTCTTCAACTTGGATGATATTTTCGTTAGACCCTGTAAAATTAATTTTTGTATTTAATTTGATTTTAGCAATAAATGGGCAACTTACGAACATAACCTACAAAATTAACACGTTCGTAGCAATTTTGTAGTTTTGATGTGGTACAGCCTCGTTTTAAATAACAGGAAAAAGACATTTGGGTTTGCCCTTCTAGGCGGTTTAATAATGTGTTATAAAGACTAGTGTGTTCTTCTTCGGCAGCCATTTGGAATACAGTCATATTTAAGACTTCACTCTAAAAAGTTACTTAATGAGTTAAGTTGTTATGACTTGCCACTTGCGTGTTTTCCAGAGACTAAAATAGAGCTTTTAGTTATTTAGACTTACACCGGCCCATATCAAAAAAATTAGTAAAAGTTTGGATAACACACAAGGCCAACAGAACTATTTTAATCAATGGAATACACGACAAACTTGGCTAGAGTCTTTCAGAGATAGAGAGATAGACAATCCAATCAATGTACTTACAGGGGTATGACCTAAAAGAGAAGTAATGTTATCTGAAGCGTAATATATTTGACCAGAGGTAGAAAAAATTATTATAAAACCATCGATGGCTTCTAAAACTAAGTGAATGAATTCTTCGTTGGTTAAAAATGGCGGTTTCCAGTCTTCTTTTATTTCATGAACTTGTGATTGAATTGTTATTTCTAAAATAAATGTTTTTAAATATTTTTCATTGTAATTATTATTTGAAAGTACCATTATGATTTTTGAGAAAACATATTGTGGCTTTTAATATAGTTGATTTATCCATTTTTCTTCCTCCAGCAGATACCATGGAATTTAATTCGTTTACTAAAAGATTAAATTGATCTCTTCTTTTTTTCTCGCTTAAGTTACGACATTTTCTATAGAAACAAAGAAATTCTTTTATAGACACCTCACAAACTTGATTTTAGAGCATGTTTTTAAATTGTTCCTTTCTCTTAATTATAGCAAAAAACATTAAAATTGATACGCACCTCTTAGTATCCTTTTCATCAGAATCATCTTCCATATTGTCACTGTAAAAGATGTGTTATATTTTAATATATAAACTTGTTTTAGTTAAGTGTATTTCATAACATTTTTTATCTAGCTATTTTCTTATAATCATCAGTTTCCCAAAAAATCAGAGCATAAAATTGAGAAGAATTAATCAAACAGTTCCGACTATACGGTTCTATGCTACAAAAAAGGCTCAGTAGTGTGATGTAAATTCTTCCAAGTAAACTGACGTGGAAAAAGGTTTATTAAAATAGAGAGACCCTAGATCAGTGTTTTCCAACCTTTTTTGGCCATGCCCCACCTAAGCTTTTCTAAAATTCTTATGGAACAAATAAACACTTTTTTCTTCAAACGTCAGAAAAAGTCGCCTTTGTGTCACTCAATAGGTAATGGTGAAGTTTAACTTTCCCGCCGAGGCAGGAAAAGTAGTCAGACAAAGTACTTTTCTCTGTCTAGGCAGGAAAAGTAAAATCTTAACCGCACATAATTTTTATTTTTTAATGTAAAAAATGTTTTTAAGCATTTGTAATGTAAAAAATTTAATGTTTTTTAAATTTTCCTTTATAATTAGTTCGTTGTGTTTAATAATTAGCTTTTTTTTTACAAATTTAAGTTAATTTAAAAAATATTTGACAATTGAACTACAAGTAATTGACAAGAGATGGTGCTCTTTCAAAAATCAAAATTTTCAGTTTTACGCTTTACGTTTGCAGAAAAAATTTAATGTTTTATGCGGAGTCAAAGTAGTTTTGTGTGACTCGCCTGTATTGCCTGACTCGCTCGCTTCGCTCGCTCTTCAGCCAAACACAGTCTTGTCACACAAAACGTCACTTTGTCTCCTTATAACACAAATAACTATTTAATACTCAAAAATTGAATTGTTCAATGAACAAACTGAAGAAACTTTAAACGAGTCCATTTTAGAATTGACCCCTTTAATAATCAAATTATTCCATAAAATTCTGACAGATGAGATAACAGATCAAATGACATAATGTCATCTCAAATAATCCACTTTAACACCCTCTAATAGTGACTTATATTGATGACAATGTCATCATGACATATAAAAAACCATTTACATTTTAATAGATAATAAATGACAGATCTTAATGTTGACAGATGTTGACAGACTGACAGATCAAATGACATATTTCATCTCAAATAACTGATCATAACCCACCTCAACACCCGCTCATATAGTGACTTATATTGATGACATAAATAAAAAGACATATTTAAATTTTGACAGATTAGATGACAGATCTGAATGGTGATACATCAAAGACATATGTCATCTCAAATAACCCACCCTAACCCACTTAATACCCCCTCATAGTGACTTATATTGATGGCTTATAAAAAGACCAATTTAAATTTTGACCAGTTAGATGACAG
Organism: Malthinus seriepunctatus; assembly: GCA_963924605.1. NCBI lineage: Eukaryota > Metazoa > Arthropoda > Insecta > Coleoptera > Cantharidae > Malthinus > Malthinus seriepunctatus. The sequence continues at coordinate 73,565,023 of OZ004600.1, forward strand.
ATCTTAATATTAGTTCAATTTCAAAAAAATTTTTACAGTTGATCTACATTTTTTATTATAATTATCTGTAGAAAGACACGTATAACCGGACACACGGACAAACTTTGAGAAATATGTATACAGAAAGATAGATAGATATTGCACGCAAACAGAAAATTCAGATAACATTCGAATGAATGTCAAACACAAATTATAAATTTGGCTTCTACTATTATAATAGAGCTACTGTTATTTTATAAGCATAACTTTTCTGTTCAAAATTCAAATTATATTGCAGAATTGTTAGTAGGTAAATAGAAGCCAAAAACAAACACACCATTGAAAGATGAAAGATTTAAGCGACTGAATGAAAATTAGGTACGCATTACGAAGGAAATTTTATTTCTTAGTTATGTAACAAATATTGTCAATAAGTTAAAAATAGAACTAGAATTTTCAAGAAAGGCATTATAACATTATAAAGAAAGAGAGGCGTAAATCAAAATTACATAACACCCAACAGTTAGTTGCGCCTAAAAGAACAAACTATAGTCAACCATAACAGAAGTTGCAGTTGGACTAATGTACTCGTATCTAGGTATTATAGGGATGAAAATTTGAAAAAAAATTGTCGTTTTTCCCAATTTTCAGTTTATACAGGGTGGTGACCGGACCTCTCGGTCATACAGATTTAACATGTAAAAACATACTTGGGTAATTTCCTGCTTCCCAATGTATTTTAGAAAGAAAATCTTCAAATAAAAATTTTAGAGAATAAAATTCTGCATCTAAACGAATAAACAAAATTAATTTTTGATGCTTTATAACGCCTGAAATTTAATTTGAAAATTCACAAAATTAGCAGAAATAGCGATTGCCATGAAATATTCCCAATAAAAATTATCAATATTTGACATTGACATCTTTCAAAATTATTTTTGAGGGTAATTTAAATTAACTGAAACTAATAATGAAGTAATTTTTAGAGATGATCTGATCATACGTAAATATTATTTATTATTAAATAAATTTAATAATTGAATAAAAAATGCAGAACTATTTTGACAGATAAAGCTTAAAATATTTGACAATTTTCAATTGTGTTTCAAGGCAATCGCTACTTCTGCTAATTTTGGGAATTTTCAAATTAAATTTCAGGCGTTATAAAGCATCCAAAATTAATTTTGTTTATTCATTTAGATGCAGAATTTTATTCTCTAAAACTTTTATTTGAAAATTTTCTTTCTAAAATACATTGGGAAGCAGGAAATTACCAAAGTCTGTTTTTACATGTTAAATCTGTATGACCGAGAGGTCCGGTCACCACCCGGTATAAAGAACAATATCATTATGAATTACAAAACAGTGTATGTCTGTCTGTGTCAACTCAACGCTATTGATATTAGTATGCTCTAGCACCAGATTTTAAATTCATAGGATACCTAGAAGTACTCCATTAATTATTTATTATTGAAACATAATTATTGAAAAATTTATTTTTCACTAAATTTGAGTAAATTTGTTTATTTGATTCACAAGAATTGGTTTAAAAAAGTTATGAGGCAAATGCACACTTTTTTACAGAGTAAAAACTTTGACCTTCAGGCATAAAAAATTGTTTCATCAAAATTTATTCAAGGAGTCGTTACTCTTGTTTAAGTTGTTTTTGTCTAAAATGACTGAACATTAAAGTGTCAAAAAATTTTTCTCTTCAAACGTCAAAAAAAGTCGACTTTGTGTCACTCAATAGGTAAGGGCGAAGTTTAACTTTCCCGCCTAGACAAGAAAAGTTGTCAGACAATAGTTATTTGTTTTATAAGGAGACAAAGTGACGTTTTGTGTGACAAGACAGTGTTTGGCTGAAGAGCGAGCGTAGTGAGCGAGTCTGGCAATACAGGCGAGTCACACAAAACTACTTTGACTCCGTATAAAACATTAAATTTTTTCTGCAAACGTAAAGCGTAAAACTGAAAATTTTGATTTTTGAAAGAGCACCATCTCTTGTCAATTACTTGTAGTTCAATTGTCAAATATTTTTTAAAATTAACTTAAATTTGTAAAAAAAAGCTAATTATTAAACACAATGAACTAATTATAAAGGAAAATTTAAAGAACATTAAATTTTTTACATTACAAATGCTTAAAAATCATTTTTTACGTTAAAAAATAAAAATTATGTAGGGTTAAGTTTTTACTTTGTCTGTCTAGACAGAGAAAAGTACTTTACTGACAATTTTTCCTGCCTCGGCGGGAAAGTTAAACTTCAACCTTACATATTGAGTGACACAAAGTCGACTTTTTTTGACGTTTGAAGAAAAAGTATTTTTATCTGCAAAAAGAAAAATGAGAAAAATGTTTTCTAAGCATTTGTAATGCAAAATATTTAATGTTTTTTAAATTTTCCTTTATAATTAGTTCGTTGCGTTTAATAATTAGCGTTTTTTTACAAATTAAAGTTAATTTTAAAAAATATTTGACAATTGAACTACAAGTAATTGACAAGAGATGGCGCTTTTTCAAAAAATCAAAATTTTTAGTTTTACGCTTTACGTTTGAAGAAAAAATAAAATATTTTATATGTATAGAGTGAAAGTAGTTTTGTGTGATTCGCCTGTATTGCCGGACTCGCTCGCTACGCTCGCTCATCAGCCAAACACAGTCTTGTCACACAAAACCCAACTTTCCCTCCTTAGAAAACAAATAACTATTTTTAAAAGAATTTAAAAAAAATTTCAAGTGTTATTACTGAATTAAGTTGTAATTAGGTAAGTAGTTTTTAACCTTCCAGTACTAACGTGCCAGCATATAACATCCATACTAACGTCGATCTCACATACCGTGCTTAGTTTTAATTTTTTTTAACGTATTTAAAATTTACATACAACTTTTTTATTGCAAATAGAAATTATTTCAAATATTTAGTAATTTTTCTGGATACTAATTATAATTTTGGCAAAAAAAAATTCATTTTAATAACCAAAATTCACTTTTATAAAAATAAACAAAAATAAAAAGATGCATAAATTAAATAAGCGATTTCAAACGAATTAAACAAAATTTTTTAATAACTAGTAATATTATGTATAAACAAACCTAGGAACAACACTTCTAAAAAGGTAAAAATATTTTTTTCATCTTCAACAATAGCTGAAATATTTTGGATAGAACATTTGTCGCATTTTACATGTTAGAACATGTAGAGCATGTAACCGCAGGCACCAAAAAGAGCTACTTATTAATTGAAGTAAACGCAAAAATCTCTTCTGTTCTTTTTGTTATCCTATTTCTATTCAAGACAAGTGGAAAAAAATAATTTTTAACTAAAAAATTTTAAAAATTTTGAAAAAATATTGAAAATTTTTAGTTACTGTTGTACTGACGTCGGTCTCTCAGACCGAATTCAATTATTATAATTGAACCATTACAAACTTATGCTTGCAAACTTCAAAAAAATGTGTGAGAGCATTTAGTTTAAAGGTACTGATAACCTCCCAACCGTAGCAGTTCGTATTTCAAAGATATTAATAAAATTAAAACTCGTCGGTCTGTGAGACCGACTGTTAGTACTGAAAGGTTAAGAACGACGCCGACGCCGAGATTACAATTTTGTGTGTTGTTTCTATGTCTATGTCCATTATTAAGGCCATGTGAAACACCCATATTTAGTTTAATTTAAAAAAAATATTTTCAAGTAGAAATGTTGAAAAAGTTAAAATTTAGTTTTTCCAAATCGGGAGTGAGACCTGGCCAATTTGAATGTATTTAAATTTGAGGGTTGAATGTAATACACTGATGTATGTTTACGTTTGGTATACATACCAAACAAAAGAATCTTTTAATGCAAAAATTTAAAATTTTCCATAAACGTTTTAAAAATTGCTATTTTACTACATTATGTCCTTCAGCACACAGTTTCGATTAAAATGGAAAAGTTTTCACTCACTTCGCAATTTTATACAATGATTTTAGTACTATTTCTACTACTGTAGTATTACTATTACTAGTAATTGATTCTATTTGGGCAAATCCTACTAAATTTAGCTTTATAATAAGGCGTACACGTATTGCGTAGGCGCACGCTGTTGATGGGAACTCATAGTATTCTCAGAGACGAACCTAAGGAATTATTGGGGAGGGAGAGGGTTCTCTGAAATTTGCCAACGGCGACTGTCGCTATGTGACAACTATCGTTAACAGAACTTCAACTTTATACACTTCTTGTAATAACGGTTTTTGATTTCTTTTTAAATCTATGAACGCAAACTGTGAAACCAGTTTCTGAATACCTACTCTATTCAACAGTCACTCTCAAGACTTTCACTCCTAACAATTTTCTACGATTATTTCGTTTTTTCTTCAAAAGCTAATTTGTGGAGGAACGATATTATAGTATAGAATATTTATGTTGACACAGAAACGAATCGATTGGTAGTTTTATACAATTTCGTTAAAACAAAACCTCTCCAAGGAGTGAAGAACTTGTAGTAATGCGCCGTTTCGGATTGACGTCAGTAAATATTTTATAACAGAGGCTGCAATCTGCAATCTGCAATCTACCTACAGAAACGTTCTTGAGCTTAAATTCTTGCTACTCTAGTCCACAGTTAAAGCATTATGAATAAAATGCAATGAGAAATTATTGTTTCAATTATTGAGCTAGGTATTGAGATAATTTCAACCATATAGTGTGTAAAATCCTCTATGGTTAATGGCTCAGTGGGTATATCATTGTGTTTGAAATCTGATGATGTCACAGTGGTCGGTTCAAACCCCTAACGAACCTATAGTAACTTGAATGTTTTAATTTACTTTTAGAAAGTATTCAACGGACGCTAGGAGAAGTTTTCAGACTGCCTACTTTGTAGTCACCTGCTTCAGATTTTTAGGCCGTTTTCACACACACCGGCAAAACCGGTACCAGTGCCGCGCCGGCACCAGTTTCGAATGCCTAATTGCCGCCACGGTAACTTTTGATGCCAGCGTCGAACTCAACACACCGGAGGCCGGACCAGCAATCGGTATCAATGTAAAATGTGCATTTTCACACACAGGTTTAACGTGGAGGTGCAATTTGGTAGTTTGTATGTTTGCATTTATTTTTCGTTGAAGTATACAAGCTCTCATTGCCGTGTTTTGGTCTTTTCTATACCCCCTCCCCCATATTACCTAAGGATATGTCTCTGAGTATTCCTCAGACGTGTTTCAAGGTCAATACATCAGAAATACTATTATTTCTCAAGAAAGTCCTGGTATGTCCACAATTTTTCTTGAAATGTTCAACAAAGAATCTGTACACACTTTTGGTACTTTGTAGCACGCAAGGGTCGGAAAAGAGCTGCTCCTTCCCTAACGCTAAAATCAGTGCAAAAATATTTTTTCAAAATGTCATTTTCTTTACAGGGTGAAAATTAGAAATAAAACAGTAAACCTTAGAGCTAGCATTGCAGTTGGGAAAGCTCCCTTTCCAATACCTTTCCAATACCAATTGCAGTTTACTAGAGTAACCAATGGATACCATTCTTGGCCTTCCCGCGAAAAGCCTGTCAAGGGTGTACCTATTACTATTACGAGTCGCCGGACATTACTGAAGATCAGGAATTGATACGAGATTTACATCACACATGGACACATGTGTCACTTTACATCTCATTAGCATTTTTTTTTAAATTTCTTTTAAGTGGTGTTGATAATTATTTATTATGCTATTGATGCCAATTATTTTCAATTGAAAAAATGTACTCCTAATATGTAAAAAAATAAATTTCTGGTTTGCCTTGTTAATAATTAATGACCAATGATCACTATTAGTTATAAATTACATACAGAAAAGGTTAATACTTATACGGAAGTTACCTCCTTATTGTTCTTACATAGTTTTTTGTTACTATAGTATGTACCGAGATGAAAGTGTAAAACAATTAAAATCGCGCCGTGCCTGTCTATGCACCAGAAAAGAAGTAGATATTCAAATTTATGATAATTGTTTAAAACTATAACCATAATCAATAATAATTATATTATAATAACGTAAATTATAGAATTATGTATAATTTTTTAAAAAGGCGGTCTCTATTTGCGTCATTTTTAATGCGATAATAAGGTAAACTTGGAAATACGAATTTTTGAATAAAATTTACGTAAGTCAAATGGATATTGATTCTATTAACGAACTAAATGTAGTATTTTAAAAAATTACTTACTCTGAACGACGTCCTTTCCCTCTTTTAACACTATTCATACTTTTTTTTATTTTTTCAAAAATTTCAACTTGCGTTTCCAACAAATCGAACGCACGAAATTCACAACAAACATTTTTATTACAAAATTGTTCAAATTCTAATTAATTTATTAAATTTACCTATTAAAAATGTTTAGTTAATTTATTTAATTTAAATTTTTTATTATTATAACAACAATTGACGCAGGATTTTAGCACAACTTTTGAATCAGTCCAACCTGTTGAATAACTCGGATGTTTATTTTGGCACGTGTTATTAATAACCGACAAATTAATGTTTAAAATTAATGCTATTATTTAATAATTTAATTTCACTTTCATTTAGTTTAATTTAATACAATTATTGTTTCACTTAAGAATTGCATCTGTATCACGTTCTGTAGGGCGAGGACGCAAGCGTAATTGGAATACCATTATCGGTCTCTAATAATCAATCATGTCGCAATAGAATTGCAACCAATAATTTTAAAGGCACGAGTACTTGTTCTTTTCAGTTCTTTGCAAATCGTTTCGCTTTAATTGAAAACGATTTTTTAAAGTCGCGCTAATTTTTATTGTAATTAAAAAGATAAATTATAGTACTTTTTTTAACAAAAACAAAATTTGAATTTTCACATCAATTTTTTGGAATAAAGAACTATAAATTATTATAATGTACTGGTCAAATGGTCAAACTCATATTTTTTATAACTTTGCGAGAGTTACGCGTTCTAATCCATTTCTACCCCCTTCAAAGTTCTTAGAAAATACGCTGTAGATATATAGGTAATATATAATTAGCAATTTCCCACTACCGTGTATAAGTATAGATTTCTTCTTCGTCGCATTTTACATAAATTTTCAATACAGTATTTTCTTTGTAATCTACTCTTTTTCTCTGAGAGCCGATAGTCTGAGAAACGAAAGTCCAATGCCCATCGCCCATCCATATTAATAGATTTTTCATTGCGCTCTACATTTTTCAAGACAATGGTAAACCACAGAAAGTGATTGTTTTAGTACCTACAGTTTCTCTTAATCAAAGATCGACACAGGAGTGCCCGCCACTACTTTTGTGAAAATCTAGTGATTTTGCTTGATTCGGGGCTGGATTATCTATGAAGCGCATTAAGCGCGCGTGAAAACGCGAAAACAGTGGGTCCTAGAGAAAAAAATTACTTCTAGCAAAATGAAAGCTTATCAAATTCCCTACAAAAATGTTCGTATTTATTTTTTCTTTATTCCTTTTAGTAGCGTCGAACTAAATTTTTAAAGAAAATGCGGAGGGATAGCAATTTTTTTTCACGAATCGCTTTATGTTGGGACGCTAATTATGGGAGAGATTTTTCCAGATCACAGGCGTGCGGGAACAGGGTCAAAATCGCCTTTGTTTGTTGCAAAACTGTTAGTTTTGACAATATCTTTGATCACATTGAAGATAACAAAAAATACATCTTCTTAGGTAATTTGTAACGTATAAAATTACGAAGAAAATGAGACCGATCTGAGCCTAAACGAATAGTTCGTTTATGCAGAAAAAAATAGAAACCATAGAAAGGTCATTAATTTTTAAATTTAATTTAAAAAAAAAGTAAAAGGCCAAACTTTTTGAAAATGCCTTTAAAAGATGCTTTTTAATACACAAAAACTCTGTACCAAATTTCAACTTTCAATATTTCTTTAAACAACTACAATAGCTAGAAGACTAAAAATTTTCAACCACGAATAAAGTTGGAGCCAATGATGGTAGAGGGAGTAACTTTTTTTCGTAAGAAAGGTACGGCCAAGCACTTTCAAATAATAGAAAATTGCAATTTTTCGTCAACTTCTTCGCCCTTTTTTCGCCTTATGTTTATGAGTAGTTCATCACATATTTATCACCAAGTACGTGATTAAATTGTTATTTGTTTACAAAACAGTAAAACAAGTCAAAAACATAAGGCGAAAAAAGGGCGAAGGAGTTGACAAAAAATTACAATTTTCTGTTATTTGAAAGTGCTTGGCCATACCTTTCTTTCAAAAAAAAGTTTTACCCTCTACCATCATTTGCTCCAACTTTATGCGTGGTTGAAAATTTTTAGTCTTCTAGCGATTGTAGTTGTTTAAAAAAATATTCAAAGTTGAAATTTGCTACAGTGTTTCTGTGTATTAAAAAGCATCTTTTAAAAGCATTTTCAAAAAGTTTGGACCTTTTATTTTTTTTTTTAAATTACCTAAATTAAAAAATTAATGACCTTTCTATGGTTGCAATTTTTTTCTGCATAAACGAACTATTCGTTTGGGTTCAGATCAGTCTCATTCTCTACGTAATTTTATGCGTTACAAATTACCTAAGATGTATTTTTTTGCTATCTTTAATGTGATCAAAGATATTGTCAAAACTAGCAGTTTTTCAACAAACAAAGACGATTTTGACCCTGTTCCCGCACGCCTGTGATCTGGAAAAATCTCTCCCATAATAAGCGTCCCAACATAAGGCGATTCGTGAAAAAAAATTGCTATCCCTGCGCTTTTTCTAAAAGTGCTGTTTTTCCCGTTAATTCGACTCTGCTATTTCGATATATTTGTAGAATGTTTGGTATTATGTAGTAGATTGTTGAAAGAAAAAGCTGAAAATTTTTAATTTTAAACTCCTTATACTTGAATATTTTTTTAAACTTGCCGCGTAATAGTATATTAAAAAGCAAGTACCTATCATTAGGAACGTTCTTAACGTATGAGTCCAAAGTTTAGAAAACAAGCGCAGAGCACGCGTTTTCTAATGGGACGAATGCGTTAAGGGCCTAATGAAACGTGTTTTTTATACTATTTTTTCTATTTCGTTGCATTATTTTATAAAAATGGTATTAATATTTCGTCAAGACATAGTTTTTGGGAGTTTGATGAGCAAATTTATTTATGTTGGCAGTACTTATTCTAAAGTTTGACGTTTGTGTTTGAAAGTTAGTCTGTCCAATAAAATTATTTTTATAACTGTCAAATATAATTCATCTGTCAACATGCAGTGCTGCACATTGAAAAAAATTCCCTAGAAACAGTGCTGTTAAGGTTTGTTCCCACACAGCTCGAACTAGTTCGTAACTGGGCGGAGTGTGCGCAAATTGAAATTTGTATTGCCAACTTCAATGTGCGCTTGCGCTGTTCAGTTCTGAACCGTTCTGAACTGGTTCGACTGTTTGTAGGAACAAACCTATACGCGTATTATTATGACGTCAAAACAATGTTCTTATAGGCTTCTTAACGTACCGAAATAGAAAAAGAAACTTATTATTAATTATAAATAGTTAAAACACGTAAAATCTAGCTTGTAATGTAAGAGTTGTAATGTAAGAGTTGTAACGAAGAACAAATGAGCTGAAACAAAAATACTTAGAATTTGGTATACTTTAAACGATTGAACATACTTTTCTTGAAATTTTTCAGCGTTCAGAACTTTATTTAAATTATATTTGATTTTATTAGCCTGAAAGAGTTAAAACAAATTAGACGTTTGTAAAGAGGTCCTACAGACTCAGATACAAACACGTACTAGGACTATATTTTATAATGAAGACTTGGGATGTTAAAGTACGGTAGGTCGCTTGCACGATAACAAATTTAGAAAGAACTACACACGACATTTTTGCACGACAATAGTAAAGACAAAGTAGCGACAAAGTAAGAGTAGCTATAAATCGCTTACTTCGGTCATCTGATAGTTTTCAAGAGTCTCTTGTACCTATTACTGAAATATGTCATTATTCTTGAGACTGATGTATTATATCATATCATATCATATCCTTCATAGTTACCCGTAAGGGTAACTATTATACTATATGAAGACTGCGGTACTAGAGCACACAGGCAAACACCGTTTATCATGTACCTTTCCTGTAATTGGCATTATTATACTGACACCAAGTGACTCATGATATTGGTGCAACTGAAAGAAGACTAACTTGTCCTCAGGAGTATCACGTTGACATAATATCGACATAATACATCCGAAATGCATGTATAATAGAAAGTCAAGTAGGTATCCACAAGAGGCATAAAAGCAGACAACAAACTCATGCAACAGAAAATATAGTATAATATTATTTAACTAGGTAGTTACCTCTTCAGATGTTGTTGTACAAATGCTTGTAAGACAAATAATTAATACAACACAAGTTAAAGATAGATTTAGATTAATAATTATTCCGAAGATGTAACTTTCCTTTATATAAAAGGCTAGCATTGTTACAGTATCCATCAAAGATAGAAATATTTCCAATACTAGTATCAAAAGTTCTCCGTTATAAAATTTGCTTAGCTTCTGGCATAAACTATATAAATCAGTATGCAGGGAAATGATTTCATTTACAGTTTCCAAATTACCATTCGCTTGTAGGAAATTCCTAAAAAAATTGTTAATTCTCATTTTTGTTCTAAACTGCATGAAATATTCAAATTTTACAAAATGGGTTCGATATTAGGCGCAGTTCCCCTATTAAACTAACATAAAATCTCAAATTTTAAAACTTTGAAATTTTGAGAATGATTTTTGTGTGATACTATGATTCTATATTATGCTTCATGGCGTCCCTAATCTTAGAAGCTCATAGCCCTGATCTCAATAAAATATAATTTACGAATCTTTGTTCTGTAAGACTTACCTTGATTGACTATTTTCTTCGCTAATTGCTTCCAATTTAGTGCTAAGCCACACGTAACGTTCCTTTACCAGGAAATTAAAAAGGCAAAATTGCATCAATACAAAAACCACAAATGATGGATAAATGTAAATCAAACTCATTAAAAGTACAGTAAAATCAAATTTTCCTCCAGTTAAGGTTGGAACTTGGTAAAGATATAAGCAATATTGTTCTAATAAGTAAAACCAAGCCAAACAACCAGTGATCGTAAAATAAATCGAGTGTTTTCTATAACTTTTAGAAATAGTGGTATGATCGCAAATTTTCAATTTAAAAATCTTTTCATCAACTTGAGTTAAGCCAATTATGATCTCAACAATCTGCAAACTAATTATATATTTATGCCTACAAATAATTCCATTTAAATCTAAAGTACCTCTTTAGCAAATATATTGTGCAATATTAAACAAACGTTAAAGCCAAAAATTGTAGAAGTGACTGTAACAAAATCCAAAATATCGAATACAATAGATCCGAATTTTAATAAAGTTAATTGTGTAAAACTGATACATAGCACACTAATTACCAATGAAAACAATAAAAATTGAGTAAAATATGTTCTGTATGTAAAATTACGATAATTGTTCAAACAAAAGGGTGTAAGCCCAATAATTTTAGTTAAATAAAGCATCGGCGTTAAAGCAGATAAAACGCTTTTGGGTTGAAACATTTTTTTTCTGTTGAAACGAACGGTGATTGTCAATAACTGATAGTAGATATTTAATTTATTTTTATTTCCATCGATAGTAGGTAATACGAGTTGTTGAATATTGTAATAATAATGCTTTATAAATTATTTATGGTTTGTTGTTGACCTTAGAAGTAATAATGTGAAATTGGGTTTTTCGTAGCTTCTTATGGCCGTTTGCACCGCTTGCAGATAAACTGGCAGATAGTTTGCCTGATGGATAAGTTGTTAAAAACCTTTGCATCCCCATCTTACTGTAAAACAAATAAAATAACTGACGGATAAGTTTTATGTAGGACTTTTGCAGGGCAGAGCCGGGCTCTTTTCAGTCGTTCTGCAAAATTTGCCTTCGATCGTCAAAATGCTATCTTTAATTTACTATTGTAAAACTTATTGATTGTTTATCTAGTGATTAGTATAATTAGCCTGCAAAGACTTTCTCTTTCTATCTCTATGTAGTATACAGGAACCGGCAACCTTTTTGTTGTGAAGAGCGTCTATTCATCTAAGTTACAGAGAATCTATAGGTCTGTACGTTTGTCTTGCACTAACTTACTCCAACTTGCTCCAACTTATTCCTGCTCGTGATAAAGAGTAGAAAATACAAAGTATGTTCATTTGTCTTGCACTGGTTGCTCGGAACCATGTTCGTTTCTACATTTCTTACTCCTAGTCAAGAGCAGGAGTAAATTGTAGTGAGTTAGAGCAAGTTAGAGTGAGTCAGTGCAAGACAAACGAACAGACCTATTGACTATAAAAATATAGAAATGAAACAAGATTAAAATTTTCAACTTTATTACATAACACACATACTAATACATACAGGATGTGTATAAAAAAGGAATATGTAAGGAATATATCGATTATCTCGGCATATATAATTATTTGGAAAAAAAGCTCGGACACGTCGATTTAGATTTTTAATTGCGCATTTTTTAACAAAAATATAATATATACAGGATGATCTATTTCGGAGGTAAATGGCTGGTAAAGGCTCTTGACAAATTCAAATAAAGTGAGCACTATAGGAATCATAAACAATAGTTATTTGTTTTATAAGGAGACAAAGTGACGTTTTGTGTGACAAGACTGTGTTTGGCTGAAGAGCGAGCTCGTAGCGAGCGAGTCAGGCAATACAGGCGAGTCACACAAAACTACTTTGACTCCGTATAAAACATTAAATTTTTTCTGCAAAAGTAAAGCGTAAAACTGAAAATTTTGATTTTTGAAAGAGCACCATCTCTTGTCAATTACTTGTAGTTCAATTGTCAAATATTTTTTAAAATTAACTTAAATTTGTAAAAAAAGCTAATTATTAAAAGCAACGAACTAATTATAAAGGAAAATTTAAAAAACATTAAATTGTTTACATTACAAATGCTTAAAAAACATTTTTTACGTTAAAAATAAAAATAATGTGCGGTTAAGATTTTACTTTTCCCTCCTAGACAGACAAAAATTACTTTTCTGACAATTTTTCCTGCCTCGGCGGGAAAGTTAAACTTCACCGTTACCTATTGAGTGACACAAAGGCGACTTTTTCTGACGTTTGAAGAAAAAATATATAATCGTTACTAACGGGTTGAGAAAAAATCAGTGAATACGTTAAAAAAAGAAAAAAATTTTCGTTAGCTAAGTTAGCTAGAGCTAAGCAAAAATGTACAGTCAGCCTCATAATTATTGGCCACCATGGCTATACGCCAGGGTGTTTATTAGCCAACAACGACAAAACGAGAGAAGGAGAGGTTGTTGATTTAATACTTGTTGGCAAAATAAAGTTAACCCTCTAAGTAGGGGTTGTTATGATGGTTTCATCCACAATTCGTGCTAAGCTTAGAGCCAGGGTGGCCATTAATTGTGAGGCTGACTGTACGAGAAACTGGCAATAAGTGACCATCCTGAATATGTGTGAATTTTGTGACGTTTTCATTTTTTCATTACGGAAAAAATTAAATAATTCAATCTCAAATGTAGCAAACAGTTATTTACTTTATTGATAAAACACCAACTACATTAAGTAAACAAATTATTTCTTTACCAAATTATTAGTTTTAGGTTTAGAATTATTATTTCTTGCCATCAACATTTTCAATGGATGTGGCACTTCGATTGTAAAATCTGGTTTTTTTAAAGGTTGAGGAAATTGATTCAATTTTAAATCGTTTTTAACTTGAGGCAACGTCTTTTTAATAAGAGTTTTAGCAACATTGTCGAGATTAATCGTGCTCGATATTTGATTTAATCTCATAACGTTATTATTTTTTCCCCTTTCTAACATCGATGTACTTTTTGTAGAATTTAATTTGTTATTTAACCCCCTTTTTTGCATAACTGGGGGCGGTTTGTTAATTATTTTTTTATTATTTTGTACGTTGTTGATAATTTTAGGAAGCACTTTTGTGTTTGGGTTGTTTATTGGTGGCTTATTGTTATTTGGTTTCACTTCCACTTTCTTTGGACTTGGCGAAATTGTAGTTAAGGACATTCTGGATACGCTGCTACGTAGTTTTATAGTTTTCCTTAGTTTTAATTTTAAAGTTTCTTTCCAACCATACTTTTGAGCTAACATCATCTCGTTACAATCGGGCTTTCGTTTGAAATATTTACTAAAGAAAATTTTCCAAACATTATCCATGTTACAACGCTACAAATTATTTAATTTTTTACATAAAATTTTTATACCTCGTATTATAAATTACGTTAAAAAGTATTTTGGACGTTTGAGAAATATTTCTTATATCTCTTCGAGCTAAGAAATTTAAAATGTTTAAAAATACTTTTGTTGGTAAATTTTGAAGATTTAGTTCTTTTTTAGCCAAGCTTTTAATGTACTGTAGTGTATTATGTCCATAAATTCTGTTAATTTCAAATTGTAACATTTGATCGTACATAAAATCTTCCAAAACACATTTTGTACGTTTGGGATATACGTGTGGTCCAAAAGTTATGTGCCATATATTTAGAATTACCTAAAACATTTTAGATTATTATAAAGGCCATAAAATCCATTTTATTATAATTATACCTCTGTGTGTGTAAGCGTTAGACCACAATAATCTCTACACGGAGCTGGTGTACGAGCATACAGTTGAAGAATTATGCTGGAATTCGATTTATTTGGCATTGTTATTGAAAACCACTAAACGTCAGAGACTTCTGAAATTGAAAGAAACAAACAACTAATTTCAGAATAGCTTTCTATGTTTTACAAAAAAATTTAATTAAAATTATTAAAGCTATGATATGAAGTTAAGGGCGCGCTGCTAAAGTGGAGGGGAGACATTTTTGCCATAGCGTGTATTTTTACCATAGCGTGTATTTTTACCACTTTAAGTTGAAGAAAAAAAAATATAGATGGTGCCAACATACTGTCAAAATAATTATTTTAATTACCAATGTCAACCAATCTCAAACTTAAAAAAAACAAGAAACAGTACTTAAAAGTAGAACATTACAACATCGTTTTGGACGGTTTTCGATGCTGTAATGAGTATATTGTTACAAAAGAACAGTAAAGTTAAAAATTTATACCTAGAACTTTAAAATTTTGCTTGGGCCATCTAAAAGGCAATGCCTGAACTATTGTCGAAAGATTTGGTTGAAAAGACCGCTAAGGACATATTTTGATTCAGTATTTTGTTGTGGATTTCGTTTAATTAGCGATGGAATCACTTAAAAATTAGGTATTGTTCTTATAACGATCTCCACTAGAGGAGATAACGGAATTTCATCAATATTGGTTGTTTCAAAATTTGAAAGTTTCATGTTTTCAAAAACTAATTTAACCTATTTATTCATAATATAAAGCAATGATAATTGTCCATCTCCCTCATTGATCTTTCTTTATTAAAATTTCAAAAAAATTAAGTTCATATAACGTTTAGTTTTTAAATCCTACAACTGAAACTAAAGGCTTATTTTTAACGTTATTTTAAATCCAACTTTCGCCGCTTTGTCAGCGCGGCCTTAATGAGACCTGAGAAAATGCTCTGTTCAAGATTGTTTTGCTTCCTATTTAGCTATGTTTCTGTATTAGATCAGTTGGGGTGCGCAAAACAATCGCAACAGGTGTAGAGAACTTTTAATAGTAAAAAACCCTAGAGATTTGCCCGAAGAGAATCAGAGTTGGTGGAATTACAAAAAAAATACAATTTTTCATACCCTTAGGATGGGAAGAGAAATCTAGGACAGCTTGAATCGTTCCTGAAAGATCCTGAACATTTTTAAATCTTGAGTTCGCTTTTATTTGAAGTGTAATGGCATTTGAAAAGGACCCCGCACAAACCTTATGGAAAATGGCCCTTGGTGTATTTTCTTAAAAATTTACTATGCTGTAGATTAGGACCGTCTCCATAGTTCTCAAAAGTCTTCTAATTAATGTTTTATTAATTGTAATAATGTATATTAATTTCTTTTTTTTTTCATAGGTGTATTATGAAAAAATGAAAATTATTCAACCAAATGTAATTTAAGTTGTTACCACTGGAAAGCATTTTTTAAGGGCTTTCCAATGATATATCACAAGTAGGGAGTTGCTATTGAAGATTTTTTAATTGGGGTAGCTGATGGAGCTTAAGGGGAAAGTGGGGGTGCAGCACTTACTACGTCATTAGATTTCCCCCTCCGTACTACCCAAAAGGTTTCGGACGATTTTTTATATCTTTTTTAGTTTCAGAGGTATAATAGCCCTGGCTCCATTTTAAATTGACACACTGTATCTTCACAGTTCACATCCTCTCCCTATAACCTCCTTCGAGTCCCCATATTGGTCCTTTAAGACTAGGATTTATTAAACATTATGTCCTTATACATTGCTTAGATTGAAATTTTATTGAAATCGGTTTTTCATAAGGTTTATTATTTATCCACTTACCACGTTTTAAGAAATAAGAAACAGTTCACTTACATTAAGTATGATTTTCAACAGTTAAAATCGCATTCACACTGACTAAATCAACGTTTTTTAAAAACGAAGTTGATTATGATGGTTGATAAGTCTAGCTATAATAAAACGAGAAAATAAGTTTCTATTGTGTACAAACGCAATAGTTTATAAATCGTTAAAAGTAGTCGTTAACTCCAAATTGTTTACTTACGTGTACTATTTGTAATCATAGTATGACGATATCAAGTGCATAAATAAACAGTGTTTGGCCTAATAATTACGGAAGCTTTATTTTTAACAATAAATTATTAAAATAGTTAGAAGAGAAATTATTCAAACACGATCTCTTTTGGATTCAAACTAAGCTATGTAAAAACAAGAGTCTAATGTTCCTGCCATGGAGGTACAGTAGAAGCCCGTTATAACGTACCATCAGGGGCCGAAAAATATTAAAATGGGACCAAAGATTTAGTCCGTTATGTCCAGAAAAACGTTATAAAAAGATACTTTATAACGGGGTTCTACTGTATTTGACAGCCCACGAAGACTTAGCAATGTGGACTCTTGGTGGACTTGAAACCAACAGCAATCTGTAATTATTTAATAATTATCCCCAAAGAGATAAATCCAAAATGTTTAAATTGTAAAATCAATGAGGTCACATAAACTGCCTACCACCTACCACGTCCTGTATAGTTCAGTTTATCTAAAGACAGGTTTTTAAAGTTTCATATAGACAGCTCAGGGTGGCCACATACCAACAAAACAAACTAAAAAACTTTGAATTTCAAACAAATGAAACTGTAATGTGACAACACTGTACATGGATACCAAATTAAAATAGTCCAACTAAGTTTTTCCAACTAACTTTAAGTTTGCTCCGGTAAGTGTTAAAAACGCATCTTTAGATAAACTGGACTATATGTTTATCATTCCTCGTATATTTTATTTAAATTTTCCCAAACAGCCAATGTGAAATTAGAAAAATCACCATTGTGCACTATTAAACTAAGTTCGGTATATGCGTATGTTGTATTCCAAAAGACTGGGAGAGATATCGACTTTTGGATCATCCGAAACAGAAATGATTCTTAATCCAGTACATGATATTGAAATAATTCATTCGGAAAAATGTTAGGACTTTCATGTCACACTTAGCGTTTCTTTAATAATTTATTAACATTCTTTTATTACGAAAACTTTTTATTCTTCAGTATTGTATTTCAATTTAAGCTAATTAATTATAATGTCACTTGTAAACTTGATAGAAATGAATTATTTAAAGAAGTTAAAATTGATTGCCGTAACTAATTTAATTACTCTTTCCTAAAGTTGTTTTAAAGATTACTTTGTTACTAATAGAATACCTCTAGTATCTCTCTAGTGCTTATATAAACCAACTCTACAGAATGAATGACACAGAAAGTACACCTTTACTCAATTTTATTTTAAGAATATTGGATATTTGTGGATTTAATCCATTAAAAAATAATTTTTTAACAAAATTTAAAAGTATTGTAACTAGGATTATGTTGATTATTTATTTTTTGGAAGCATTTTTTGGAATTTTTAAACTGCACGGTTTAGAAGAAATATCTTATGATATTCCCATTTTGATTGGACTTGAATTGGTAAGTTTCGGTTTCAGTAGAGCATAAAATTATCTATGCGTACCAATGAAAATATTTGTACTAATTGCCAAAATTAACAAAGCTGATATCTTGAGTGCAATTTTGAATAGCATCACGCTTACTAGTCCAATCACATTAGACATTGGACCTCTAACTAATTAGTAACAGGACGAGACCACTTTTAAAAATTTTCATTTGGTGAGTAAAAACAGGGAAAAAAAAGTCTACCGTTTTTTTTTGCATACATACAAAGTTATAGGCCATTGAAGAAAAAGAGGGTGTTCTGCAGTGCTTTTTTTATTTTTTACATTTTATCGATATTTGGCTTCCTTTTCAAGTATTTTGCAAAAAAGCACTGCAGAACACCCTCTTTTTCTTCAATGGCCTATAACTTTGTATGTATGCAAAAAAAACGGTAGACTTTTTTTTCCCTGGTTT
Organism: Malthinus seriepunctatus; assembly: GCA_963924605.1. Taxonomy (NCBI): domain Eukaryota; kingdom Metazoa; phylum Arthropoda; class Insecta; order Coleoptera; family Cantharidae; genus Malthinus; species Malthinus seriepunctatus. The sequence goes on from OZ004600.1 coordinate 73,583,537, forward strand.
TACTCACCAAATGAAAATTTTTAAAAGTGGTCCCGTCCTGTTACTAATTAGTTAGAGGTTGACCCCTATGAGAAGCACTAAGCTGATTGAACTATACGGTTAAGCGAAATATTGATAAAACATCGGTTACCAAAAATAATTGTGCTCTCCTTTTATGCACATTATATGGACATTATTTATTTATTGACTTTTTTTAGATGATCTGTAAAGCATTTGTAATAGCTTCAAATAGGGAATCGTTGAAAAATTTAATAATAATCATTCGAACGAAATATTGGAAAAGTAATAAATACGACAACGATTTACACGAAATAATTCAAAACAGTTACAAAATAATCAAATATTTAATATTTGCTATGTCCATAAGTTATTTGGTTTTATTTTCGAGTATTTTTTTAAATCCAACTTTGATGAGAACCAAAACTCTCCCATTCACCATTTATCATTTCCCGAAAACGAATGCACCCTTAAAACAATATTTAATTGTACAAGTTTTACAATCCGCATTATTAATAATAACTGGAATTTCAACGTACATTATTTCTGATTTTCTTATTGTAACTTTAATTGTTTATAATATTAATCAATTAAAACTAATTAAAAGAGGTCTTTTGCATATTGATGCAATTGGTGCAGAACTAAATGAACTCGTAAATCATCATGGTCTGGTTTTAGAGTAGGTAAGTTCAACCTCATTAATTTTTATAAGAACCATATATTTTTTCAGTTCTATGAATGAGATCAACAATATCTATTATGTATTTACAACTAATTTACTTTTAAGTACAAGTTTCATGACTGTTTTGTCATTAGTAAATATCGTTATAAAAGGGTAAGTGCAAGTCATATTTTTCTAAAGTGCAATCAAAATAAAACCATTTCATTTTGTCCTAAACTTGGGACTTAGATACTTGATTAATAACAGATACAGGTCTCACGTTGTAAGAAAATAACTCGTTCGGAATTGTAGAGAGGGTAATAAATACATGGCGCAACACCTGATCAGTAGCGCATTATTATAAGATGGCGGATAAAATAATATTTATCTATAACAGATAATAAAGTACACGCTACTGATACTTCCGATTATACTTCGATTTACTCCGGAGTTATTTTCTTATAACGTGAGACCTGTAGCCATGATCAAAAAAATGTTTTTCAATACCGAGGTGATTAATATCTATCAATGTTTCAGTTTTCCTCCAGACCTATCTTCGACCTTGATGATATTTTTTTATATATCGATAATTTTTATTTTTTGCTTCTTGGGTAATTTAGTAAGTACTGAGGTACGTATGATACAATTATTTTATTATTCGTAGAATATTATATTCTGAAACATTTTCCTAGAGCCAAAGTGTTGCTGAATCTATTTCTCAATGTGATTGGTGGAAGAAAAATAAAATTGAATTGAGAAAACAATTACTTTTGGTTTTGATGAGATCTCAAAGACCTGCTAAACTCACGGCTGCAACTCTACATTTAGATTTTTCTGCCTTTACACAGGTAAATATACTACATGAACAGATTCCTCTGCGGGTTTTTGAAATGATGATACAAAGACGTAATTTGATAAAAATTAAATCTTTTTTACCTGCCATTTATGATAAAAAAATAACGGAATTCAAAAAGTTAATTTTAGGGTGTCGATGAGGCGTTCTAAAGAAGAAGACGATTTCTGCGAATACATTCTTCCAGACACTCGAGCTTTCGCAGTGCGATTATTTTCTATGGGATTAACTCATAAAAAACGAACTGCACATGCACACTACTCAAGAACTAAAAGATGCAATTCGTTAAGAACTTAAAGTAATTCCATAAGATACGGTTGAGTGTGCAAAAGAGAACTTCACTAACAGACTTCTGAGAACACTTTCTTTCATTCTTTCTTCAGTCGAAATTGCTACAAGTTCCTGACGAATTAAAAAATCCATTTAAGGTCCATAGAAAATAATTGCACGGCGATAAGTCCAGTGTCTGGAAGAATGTACTCGCAGAAATCGACATCAATTCGACAACGTCTTTTCGATTCCTACAATTAATTAACTTGTCCTACTCGGTTTTTCAGAAATGGTATACAGGGTGATTCAGAGCACCCGTATCAGGCGTTTTTTTCGAAAATGTTAGTCGTAGAGAGTTGAGTCAAAAATTTTGATTACAAAAGTCGTAATACAGAATGAAATGATGGTATTGTTATTCTCCGAAAGGTCAGCATTTCGTTTGTCTCAGAATGTGAAGAACTTCAGAATTTTAAATGACAAGATACAAGATAGGTCGAAAGTGGTATCAATAAAAAAACTTTTTAAGAACTTAGCAAGTTTTGTAGAGAAAATATTTTGATTACTGCCATTCAAAATTCTAGAGTTCATGAACTTCTGAGAAAAACTCTTCGGAATGCCGACCTTACGCGGAATAACAATACCACCATTTCATTCTTATTACGGCTTTTTTGATCAAAATTTTTGACTCAACTCTCTACGACTAATCGTTTTAAGATTTCTTTTTAACAAACTACGATTCTTTGTATAATTATATCATCATTTCAAAAACAGTTAGGCAGGGTCTGTCCCCTGCCGGACCCCGAACGTTCTATAATATTCTGATTAATTTGCTTTTTCTTTATTTATTAGTTTTCAAGAGCTACTTTAAACGTTTTTATGTTTGCTAGGGCGTTAATTAAGAAATAAAAATTATAAAGTTTGATTCTTCTTATTGTATTGATGTATGTAGTTGAATAGAAAAAATAAAATAAATTAGGAAAGTTGTTAATTTGTCCCTAATTTCTGGGTAGCTGGGTATGGTAGCGATAGCGACATATTTAGCGACAAAAATCACAAATATTAAGCTAAAAATCTTCAAAATCGATTTCGCTGACTAATGACTTTAGTCATTTTTCTCTTAGTTAGTGCCTCTTTGTACAGACATCTGAAGACCTAGTTTCCAAAGAGTTTCCATGGCCCCCTAAGCGCCGTAAGAAAAATCTTTTTGAATTTTCAAGCTCAAAAAAGAGCTTAGATCAACTAGGAATTTTTTAACATTATTTTTGTACTGTCAAATTAATCAATTTTTTATACCGAAAAAATTTTAATAATAATTTATTTATATGACCATTTGTTTTACCATACACACTTTTGTCAAATTTTCAAATCTCAGAGCCCATTTTACAATTTAGACTCCACAACGGTTTAAATTAAACTCCAGTTAAACCTGAGTTCAAGCAAATTCGTATTGTAAAATCAGAGTCATTCGTAGTTTACCGTGGTAAAACTCAAGTTTTGTCACTTGAACTTTTAAGTGTGTTTGTAAAATCAACCCTTAGTGCCGGTTTTTCAATCATCGTTTAAACTAAGTTCCAGCTGAACGAAGTTCAAGCTCATGCGCCGTAACTCGTTTACATTACAGTAAATTTACAGCGCATGAGATTGAACTTCGTTCAGCTGCAACTTAGTTTAAACGATGATTGAAAAACTCGCCCTTAAAGAATTCGCTAACTATTGACGTCGCTCGAGCTATCGTTTTCGTTAAGTATCGATACTTTTAGTTAGTGACTCTTTGTACAGACATCCTACCACTACTATAAATCAATAAAAAACATAAAAAAAAATCGTAAACCTAACCGTTAAGTTAAAAAAATTAAAAGTAAACATTTAAAAATGGTGTCCAAATTTAGTGATCCCGGTACCCCTATAGTAGGGGACTTTTAGTATGATAAACATATGCGTATAAGAAACATATTTCCACCTACACATAATAGCTTTATGTAAATTTGTCCGCAAAAAAATCCTAATTACCTGGGCTATAGGTATTAATAATTTATTAGCACCCGTTTGTTTATAAGGAAAATTTTCTAATTATTAACTAATTATAATTACTAGTTACACATGAAAACTTTATAAAAATGAATTATTTAAAGAAACTAAACTTGATTTCCATAACTAATAAATGTAATTACTCTTCATAATGGTCTTTTATTACGTCTCAATGAGGCAGCAAAGTTAATTTGTATTTGTCATGAAATGCTCAGTATTTGGGTCCCAACCCATCGCAGACCCATTAACCCTTGGACAATAATTTTGACCGTCATTAAAAGAATAATCTAAATGTGCAATACTATATAGGGTGTTGCACTAGATAAATGGACCATCCTGTATATTTAAAAATATTTTTACAATATATTGTTGAAATTTTTATTACACTCAAAATTACAGATTTTTTTAAATTTTCACAGTCAAATAAACATAACTCCGATCCTGTTCTATAGAAGTTAATAATAGTATTTTTTACAACATGAGATGAAACATACGTTTTTTTCGTGAGATAGAATTTAATTCACAAGCCCCGTAGGGGCGAGTGAATTAATCTTTCGAACGAAAAAAACGGATTTCATCTCGAGTCGTAAATGCTATTTTTTCTACGACGATAATTAGTACATTTTAAAAAAATAATTCTTTTTACTAAAATGTGAACCGACCACAAAAAAACTGGTTTCACCTCATGTTGTAAATAACATCTGCTTGTAATAACACTTTTTCTCACTAGAGACGAAAATGCTATTTTCGTAACGAGTAAGTGATGACGAAATGCTTAGTTTCACATATGGGAGTAGAAAAAATAATATTACAGATTTTGAGAAAATCCATTTAAAAATTTTGGCCTTCTAAAAAATAGCTAAGTAATTTTGAAACAATTTTGAAAATCGATTAAGTTAGGACAAACGCCTTATACAGGGTGATTTTTTTAAGTGGTACTAACATTGAGATCTCGGAAACCGTAATAGTTACGAGGCTGGTTAAATTAGCAAAAAGTTGCATATTTTGATGATCTTTAAGAATCCGTTTAGAAAATTTCAAAATTCAAAATGGTTTCCGAGATAATGTAGAAAAACAAAAAATTGGCAATTTCGTTTTTCAACTGTAGTTTCAAAATGGCGTACTTTAGAAACAAAATTTTCGGTAAAAATTGTTAGGAGATCAAAAAATCTATCAAACGATACCAAACTCGACTTTTTATCACATCGACGCTAGGCGTCTCGACGTTCAACTTTTCATTTTCTTATGGGGGACATATGATTTTCTCTGCAAATATTACTCAGTAGGCTTATCTAAATTCGAATACCAAACGAAAACTTTCTATCTTGAACTTTTCTTAATTTTTACAACTTTTCAGATTATGTTATGTTACGTTATGTTAATATTCTACTTTATTATAATATTTACGTTATTTATTGCGATAAGAAATAACGAATAGAACTTAGTTTTTAAATTTTTAGAAAAGTAATTTGAGCTGGAAATAAAAATAGATCAAATTATTATTTATTTATTAAATCTTAGTAATGAAATTTTATTTCTTGAATAAATTACTTTTCTAAAAATTTAAAAACTAAGTTATAGTCGTTATTTTTTATCGTAAAAAATAACTTAAAATAAAATATTAACATAACATAACATAACCTGAAAAGTTGTGAAAATTTCTAAAAGTTCAAGATAGGAAGCTGTCGTTTGGTATCCGAATTTAGATAAGCCTACTGAGTAATATTTGCAAAAAAAATAATATGTCCCCCATAAGAAAATGAAAAGTTGAACGTCGCGACGCTTCGCGTCGATGTGATAAAAAGTCAAGTTTGGTGTCGTTTGATAGCTTTTTTGATCTCCTAAAAGAAATTCTTTAAATGTTTTTTCTAAAGTACGCCATTTTGAAACTACAGTCGAAAAACGAAATTGCCAATTTTTTGTTTTTCTGCATTATCTCGGAAACCATTTTGAATTTTGAAATTTTCTAAACGGATTCTTAAAGATCATCAAAATATGCAACTTTTTACTAATTTAACCAGCCTCGTAACTATTACGGTTTCCGAGATCCCAATGTTAGTACCACTTAAAAAAATCACCCTGTATTTTGCCTACACAACGTTTTTTTTAAACTCTTAATAATTATTACACAATAGGTAGAGACATATTTTTGAAACTCCCACAAAAAATCGTAACTCCGGTCCTGCTCTGTAGAAGTTAATAAAATAAGCGGCGTTCGATAGTGAATTACGTTGTCTGTAACATCCAAAAATGAAAAAATCGCCCAGAGGAAATTTTGAGAAAATCAATTTCAAAGTTTGGACCTATACAGTGAGATTTATTTAAGACTGGCCATAGGATTTTACATGTTAATTTTTAAATTCCTTGGGATATTTTATTCTATACAGAATATTTAAACTGTTTGTGCCATACAGTTGCAGAATGATATGGAGTATCGAAACAATTCCAATTTATTTTCCTGCAAGTAACCAAATAGCTGCAAAAAGACAATTTTTGAACTCCTTTCGCTTGTATTTTTGGTTACTTTTTAATTTGTAGAAGGCTGAAATTTTACTTGACGTTTAACAGATGTAAACTACAAACGTCAAGTGAAATTTTAGCCTTCTACAAATTAAAAACTAACCAAAAAAACATGTTAACGAAGTTCGAAAATTATTCTTTTGCAGCTATTTGGTTACTGGCAAGAGGATAAATTGGAATTGTTTTTATACTTCATATCATCTTGCAACTGTATAGCACAAATTCCTTAAATATTCCGCTTAGAATAAAATATCCCAAGGCATTTAAAAATTAACACGTAAAATCCTATGGCCAGTCTTAAATAAATCTCACTGTATGTATATGTTAGTTAAGCAATTTTGATACAATTTTGAAAATCAAATAGTTTATGACGAAAGCCCTATATTTTAGGTGCTTTCCATTTGTCGAAAAGTACAGCTCTGAACAGTACCCTACTGTATAAATGTGTATAAAAATACAGTAGGGTACTGTTCAGAGCTGTACTTTTCGACAAATGGAAAGCAGCTTATGTCTCTACAATGCAATAACGATACAATAAACAATAGACTTGTTTATAACTTTCTTTTGTACATTGTACGTTATTGTCAAAACAAATGAACAAACCTAAGTTAAACTTGGTTAAACAAACTTCTTAATTGCAAATTAAAATACAGTGAATCAAAATACTTACAGAGACGAAGACATTAATAAGGGACGAATAAAGGATTATTAATTTTTCTATAGGTATTTAGGGAGTCCTGAATATAGGAGATAAGTCGCTATGTAAAGGCAACTCATGAAACGTTGGAGAAGAAATGATTCAAAAATACACAGGAAGACATAGCATAGCAGTGTATGATATATAGATTTAGAAGTAAAAAGGACTAAATAGAATTAAAAAACTAAAATGACACAGGGAGTGACGGTGACAGGATAGCCGATTTCAAGATAGTTGACCATAAGGAAGAAGTGCGATAGGAATACCGAAAAAGAGAAATAAATTTTATATTACAGACGATAGTTAATAATTAATTATTGGCAATAATATTTATGTTACAAGTATCTATGATTACTTTTTTAGAAACGTCGTTTATCGACGAGCGAACTTGCAAGTTGTAAGCGAGGCCAATAAATACGACGAGTCCAATAGAGTCGAATTATGTACGAGTTTCATACGAAATTTTGTGTTCCACTATCACTATGTATCTACAACGTACAACTACTTTAGGTTATGATAAAACCTTTAAAAATGACAGTAAATTGTACTTTTTAAATTAACTGTCTAAATATTAACCTATATTCAATGTAATGACAGTTACTTTACTTTTAACTCGTAGTGTACTTCAAAATCTATGACAGCACTGGCCACGCCCCCTCAGAACGCTAATAAAGTTGGTGGTACAAATTTTTGAATATTGGAAAGAATGAATTTCTATAGAAAGATTTGAACAGTTGAATCCAATTTACGTTATCGATATGATACTAATAACATAATGAGCAAATTATGAACTTTAATTGCAGTTTTAAATCAAAAGTTTATAGTGCAGTCTACACAAAGTTTTTTGTGTTCGGTTTCCCTCTCAAAGTCATGGCTAAAGGTGGGTTCAGACTACATGATTTCTCATAGAAGTAATATGACTTATCATAAAAAAAATATTCTGAAGTTCACACTGTAAGGTTTTTTATATTATAGGAACCATAGCGAAATCTTACAGTGTAAACTTCAGCATATTTCTCTTATGATATGATAAGTCATATTACTTCTCCTATGATGAATCATGTAGTCTGAACCCACCTCTAAGCTATTAAATCGTTTATTAGGTAGGTACTGAAACTATTTTCACGGTTTTTGTGGAAATGAATGCATTAATTGCAGAACTAGGTAATAAATGCAGTTTTTAATGCTTTAAAAATTGGGTATTTCCAGTTTTTCTCTAAAATAATTAGGGGAGTCGATATTTGTAATTTAATTTTACATGGTAAAATCGACAGTCTCAGATTTTACTACAGCAAGATATCATTGAGGCCCCTTTTATTACAGACATTTTCGATTTTAAACTATTGTTTTATAAAATTAAAATTGTTTGACTCATACTTTTATGATTTTATTTACCATCGATTAACCGAGTTTAAGTTGAACTTTATCACGAGCGAATTAATGGTGTGAGAATAACAATAAATCTTAATAGTTCTGTTAAATATGAAAACTTATATAAAATAGTAAAAATGTAGACAAATTTGATTTTAATATTTGTTTTATTTATTCAGTATTTAAATAACCACTTACAAAGATATCTGGACATAAATAATTCATAAATATTAAAAATCTAATATCACGATAAAAACTAAATACAAATCCATGTCATTTGATAAAACATTAAAAAGAAACACATTACTTACAATATAGTGGAACGTAGCTCGTTTATTACAACACTGTTTCCAAAAAAACAAAAATATATAAAAGCCAATTTTTAAAAAACATTCATTAATAGTACAAAAAGGAACTGAACGCGAACAATAATTTTTTCAAATATCACGCTTAAGTGATCCAATTTAAATATATCTGACCCAAGTATAAAGTATATCAAGGTGAGTTAAAAATAACTCTTCTTACACACACAAAACCTAAACATCACAAATACACAATTTCAATTTCTAAAATGTATATCAAATAGTAGAGATCATGAGAATTAATCGTCTTATGTTGGTTTTTGTTTGTAAAGTTGAGTTTAAAAAGGAATTGGGGACAAATAATGTCCGCACATTTACATTTATCTAAAATAATATTTATATGATATGCAGTTTATTTATCAAATTAATTTAGATTTGAAAGTTAGCTTTGGAATGATACACAGTCGTAAAATTTGTCTGAGCAAAAATTGCTTCTCGATTACTAAGCTAAGCGCATCTAAATCTAAACGAGAGAAAAGAAAATTTGACCAAATAATATTAAAAAAATACCATACAAAAATAAATACTTTACTCTTTGGGCTTAAACTTCAGTTCTCTTTTACGGCGATAAAAGAATTTTATCAAATATCAGGAAAATAATTGTCTTTTTTGTATTTAAAATTTTTTTTTAAATATCGTAGAAATTAAACTACAATTTGTTTAAATTATGATAGTCAAATAGATTCGTCGATTTGTTTTCTAGTCCCTAATTTGGTATGGAATACTGACATCATGATTATGATTACATGATTCTATTGGTTCTTCATGATCAGTACAGTTATGAGTATTCCTTTCGACAGTCTTCATACGAATTTTTAAATGGTCGAGCATTTTTTCGATAGCTAGTAAACGCTTTTGTAAATTTGTACATGCTATAAATCCAACCTGAAACAATTAAAAATTAAAATTTTTGAATAAGTTAATAGCTAAGATATGTATTTCAAAGAATTTTGGCATTGTACACCTAATGGAGACGCATTCATAATAAATTATGTACTACTAGGTGTTTTGTCTTTATGGGAGAAAACACATGCACATAAGGCAACTTAGTCAGATCAATTGTGCTAGCTCCTCATAACAACTCTTCCTGTCCCTGATTCCATGATCCATCCCAACCTTTGGATGAACCCAAGAATCCTGGAGTGTAGAGTGTCAATAATTCTGGTTAGGTTAGGCTAGTATTCCCCAAAGATGGCTCCTCTGAACTGTGCTAACGCAGGGCAGATAGCACATAGCTGTGTAATAAAAATGAACTGTTAGGCTCAGATGGATGACCACTAACTCCCTAATTTCTCTCCTTTTTGTACAGAAGATATTCTGTTATGTTTCTGGTTATGTTAGACTAGGATTCCCCAAACATGGATCCTCTGATCTGTGCTAACGCAGGGCAGATGTGCAGGGCATAACTGTGTCATAAAAATGAACTGTTGGGCTTAGATGGATTACCACTAAAGCCCTAATTTCTCTCCTTTTCGTACAGAAGATACTCTGTTAAGTTTCTGGTTTGTTAGGCTAGTATTCCCCAAACATAAAAATAAACTGTTTATTTCAAGCCCTAATTTCTCTCCTTTTCGTACAGAAGATATTCTGTTATGTTTGTGGTTATGTTAGAACAGAGTTCCCCAAACATAGCTCCTCTGATCTGTGCTAACGCAGGGCAGATGTGCAGGGCATAACTGTGTGATAAAAATGAACTGTTGGGCTCAGATAATTGACCACTAAAGCCCTAATTTCTCTCCTTTTCGTACAGAAGATACTCTGTTATGTTAGGCTAGTATTCCCCAAACATAAAAATAAATTGTTGGGTTCAGATGGGTGACCATTTAAGCCCTAATTTCTCTCCTTTTCGTAGAGAAGATACTCTGTTACGTTTCTGGTTATGTTAGGCTAGTATTCCCCAAACATAAAAATAAACTGTTGGGTTTAGATGGGTGACAATTTAAGCCCTAATTTCTCTCCTTTTCGTACAGAAGATACTCTGTTATGTTTTTGGTTATGTTAGGCTAGTATTCCCCAAACATGGATCTTCTGATCTGCACATATGAATAGCAAATAACTGTGTGATAAAAATGAACTGTTGAGCTCAGATGGATGACCACAAAGCCCTAATTTCTCTCCTTATCGTACGTATTTTATTAATTAAATACTTAATAATTAATTAAAGGTTAGTTAATTTTGTCATTGACGGTTTCCCCGTATTTTCCCCTTAGGTATCAATAAAGATGCAATATCTAATATTAACAGAGGGAAAACGACATTAGCGGATTTTTTTTCAATTTATGAAGTCACACGTTCAGACAAAACACCTCATAGTACATATTTGTATGATCCATAAAAAGTTAATCCCCAGTAGCTATACCGCTCCAATCAAAATCCCACCAACTAGGATATCCTAACTGATGGCCGTCTTTGAGACGAAACTCAACTCACCCGTAATTGAACGCTGAGAGGTAATATTGCAACTAACCACCACGTCCATGTTGGACCGTCTGGCATATTCTGCCAATCCTTTTCTACTAACGGCATACATCCTATACATCGCTCGATTTCCGCTAACAATCGTGGCTTTAACGTCCCTAACCAACGTACAGTTTTATTGTAAACTATCTCGTGAAGAGCTTTTAAAGAAGGCATCTTTTCACTTGGCACATGAACATCTTGAATATATTGCACACAAGCTGTATCGTAACCATCCTAAAATAAAACCACCAAATTTACTAACTTCAATTAAACAAAATAAAAAAAAACCGACCTGTTCTCCTCGACTAAGTACTTTAAAACGCCTCAATCCAATTGTTGTCAAAATCGACGTACCATCTTGTAAAGTGACACAATCTTTGACTTCCAGTAAAGTTCCGTACAAAGCAAATTTGTCACCGTTTGGATTTTTTGCTGCCATTCCAAATCTCTTCCTTTCTGATTGTACACACCTTCTCGATAACAAACGATATCTCGGCTCGTAAACGAATAACGGACAAGCTACTTTAGGGAACGCGTTAGTACAAATAAATATTGGAACCTAAAAAATAAAACAATTAAATTTAAACACAATTTTCAAATCGAATAATTACCTCATTGGTCTTTTCTAAAATTTCGATCGGTACAAATTTGTTAGTTAAACGTTCGTAATGTTCTTTGGGAATTATTAACTTTAATGCTTTCGTTAAAAGATGTGTTTCTTCACGAAATTGTTCTGTAATTTTTAAAGGCGCCATACATAGCGGGCAAGCTAAGCCATGATCTAAAACTCTCGATAAACATTCTCTGCAAAAAGTGTGGCCGCAAGTTGTTGTTACAGGAACAGATAAACATTGACTGCAAACGATACACTCTAAATCCGTTACTGTTATGTCTCTCCTCGATGGATCTACAAAGAAACAAAATATAATTAAAAATTAATTACACAAATTTTGAATTTGCATAACTCTAAAACTAGAAGATTCTTCTTAATAAAGGCTTAATATTTTGGAAACTCGTGGATAAAGGGAAGCGAAGACGAGCTAGAGAAACGTGAGCAAGTGAAATAACGAGGGCAATTTCAGAGATAAACCTATATGATAAGGAAGTTGGGTAGACAGGAGAGGTTGGTAAGACGAGAACCAAAATCTGAAGGTACATGCAACTCTAGAATACTTAAAGAAGACAAATTAGTCGTGGTGGTCTAATTGATGTTGGACGGCATTTGACGGAGCTAGAGAATCCGAGAGTTGGGATTGTCAAAAATTACAAGATATGAATTGGTTCTATGATATCGAATCCAAAAATGAGATGAAATACATGGCATTCCATTCAGAAATTTAAGTCACACATAGCACCATCTAGCGGCAATAGATGGAACTTAACATTTTTACCACAAATTATGTGCATGAGACCAGTATCATCCTTGATGAGGCTTGATAACAAAGCAGTTGTGGTGGTCTATTAATGTTGGATGGCATTTGACGGATCTAGAGGATCCCAGGAGTTGGCTTTCTCAGAAATTAAAAGAGATGGATTGGTTATATGATATCGAATGCAAAAATGATATAAAATACATGGCATTCCGTTTAGAAATTTAAGTAACACATAGCAGCATCTAGCGGTGATGGATGGACGGAACTTAACATTTTTACCAAAAATATGTGCATGAGAGCCGTATGATCTTTGATGAGGCTTGATAACAAAGCAGTTGTGGTGGTCTATTAATGTTGGATCGCATTTGACGGATCTAGAAGATCCCAGGAGTTGGCTTTCTCAGAAATTAAAAGAGATGGAATGGTTATATGATATCGAATCCAAAAATGATATAAAATACATGGCATTCCGTTTGGAAAATTTAAGTAACACATAGCACCATCTAGCGGTGATAAATGTAATTAAGCATTTTTTTACCACAAAATATGTGCATGAGAGGAGTATTGTCCTCGACGAGAGTGAGATTTTCATAATTTTAAAATCTTTATTCAACATCCAATCCTGAGATATTAGGCTGTCTTATTCCTGGCTGAAAAGGAAGGAAGAAATAAGAGTATGTACTGCGTTAATGAAAAATACATAACAAAGAACGAAGTTTGATGAAGCCTGCATAAGGTGAAATAATCCGAAACATTGGATAGGTACTTATGTGAAACTCTGATTAAAAAGAAGGTTATTGTTATTACAAATAAGTACGCCTAAAGACCAGAATACCTATCTGGCATAAAAATCGACCCCAACGCTTTCTTGTCATACGGCTAAAACCATTCCCAAAGGAAGGAAGATACAAACTCTCATTAAATTATAAAAACCTAGGTAAATGTATGCTATAATGAACACCGTCTGAAAATTAATTTAATATCAAAGCAAACTCTGCAAATCCAAACATTTTCATTTACAACACTGCACCGAGCCCCTTTACTTCAATTACACACAACGTTAAATAACAATTATACTGAAATTATATCTTAATCTATTTCTAATTAAAATTCTAACTTACCATTCAGATACTTGTTGTGCTCCTTATTGTGTTCCTGCCAGGATGATATTTTAAGACCCTGAAACAAAAAAGAATTATGTAAAAGACGTTTCAAAACGAAATGTAAAAAAGTAGAATTCAAAAAAGGGTCAATAATTGAAAGTATAATACACAAAGCGAGTGTAGTAACCTAAATGAAAAATGTCTTAATACGTCGATTATTAATATCGTAACAAATTATTAATTTCATTGCAGCAATAATATTATTTCGTTCTAAAATAATTGCATTATATTACTACATATTTAACATTTGGTAATTTTTTCGACTAGCAGTTTCGTTAACAATTGTGTAATTATATTAAAAATACACAAATGTGAGCAATAAAGGTGATGAACTATTTATTACATTGAAAGTGTATTATTATAATCGCATTAAGACACTACTGGTGCTTAACTGCTACTGCTTGCTCTTTTTGTATCTTGTGCCAAAATTAGGTTAATTGACTAACTCGAAGTTAATTAACTGACGAAAGTCATTTTTCATCATCCCTTATTTTTCACATATTTCCCTGAAGAAATTAATATTTATCGTTTTCATTTCCAATAAAATACTTAATTAGGTTATTACTACCCATTAGAAAACCTCTTTAGATTACCCTTTTTAAAGTTTTACACTTGAAAATAAGCTTTCGTTTTGAATAGAGAGCGGAGTTACATGCACAAAAGTTGTGAAAAATACTAGTGCAAGGAATTGCCACAGCTTAACGGCGCTATCGGTGATTCCCATACTACATGACTTATGTTCACCCCCTAAAGAAAGTTTATCGATACAGGGTGTAAATAAAATGCTTAAACAAACATCAAATATTATAGGGGTCGTTTGAGCTGGTCGTTAAATTAAGTTTTAAACTTTAACCTTGAACCGTTGCATTGGTTACCTTATAGTCAACTGAAGGTTAAGGACGGAAGGTACTCGCAATATTTGTTGAACTTAATCATTTTTTTTCTGGCTTATAAAAATTTATTTTAATTAATTGGTAATGTGAGGAATGTTAACTAGGGCTGTACTTAATATTTGTAAAATATAAAAGTTATAATCGTTATAGTTTAAAAGATAATTTATTAAAATTAATTAGATATTTACGGCTTTAATAACTGTTCAATTAAATCGGCGTTTAAGCCATGTTATAGACAATCCTTCATTCTAGGGTATGACATATTTTATAATTTTATTTAATATTTGGAAACTTATATAATTCAATTTTATACGCCTCAATAATACAAAAGTAGCCACAATAAAATTAATAAAATGACGATATACAAGTTTCCAAATAATTAATAAAATTATAAAATATGTCATACCCTAGAATAAAAGATTCTCTATTACATGGCTTAAACGCCGATTTAATTGAACTGTTATTAAGGCCGTAAATATGTAAATAATTTTAATAAATTATCTTTTAAACTATAACAATTATAACTTTTATATTTTACAAATATTAAGTACAGCCCTAGTTAACATTCCTCACATTACCAATTAATTAAAATAAATTTTTATAAGCCAGAAAAAAAATGATTAAGTTCAACAAATATTGCGAGTACCTTCCGTCCTTAAAGCTTAAGTTAATGGCCAGCATAAACGACCACTTACTTATATAAAATTAGAGTACCAACCCTTATTTTTTGTTTTCCTGAATTACGATTTTTAAGGGGTGTAAGCACCTCTAAAGGCTCGTCCACGCACATAGACTTGTCTTTCGGTTTGCCTGCGCAGGCGGCCTGTACAGTTCACCTGCTGTCCAGACGCTACGGTTTACGCACAAGCCAAACCTAGGCGTCTGGACATCGTTCAGGATGTCGGTTGTTGTAAAACAACAATCAAGTTTGGCTTGCACAGACCAAACCGGAAGGTAAGCCTGTGTGTGTGGCGCGGCCTTAAATGGAGGCTCCCAAAAACACTATTTTGTGAATATTTTAGAAACCCCTTTACCGATTTTCATGAGATTTGGTATAAGAACTAACAAAGTTTATTAGCATAAGTACCAAACAGTAATTTTATAAAAGTGGCTAGAGGGTACCAGTTATGCGCAATTGGTATAAGTTTTTCTGCAAGAAGCTTTCTTCCACAATTTCAAAAGCTATGATTTACCAATACAAAATTATATCGCTTTCTGAAGAAAATCTGACAACGTGTCAAATGCATAAATAACCCTCTCTCTCTAATAGTTACGAGATAGTAATTTTATAAGATGTAAAAATAATATACATAATGTAATAAGATCGATAGATACATTTCAAACCGATTCTTATATCTCTCCAATCCAGAACAGCACCCTTTTCTCACTGAAGCAATTTTCCGGATTTAAAAAAGTTAAAGCGCAATTAACCCACAAATTTGTCATCACTAATATTTGTTTCTCTTTAACCGCTATTTCCATGTGTAAAAACAAAATAAATAATTTAAAAATTTTGGTGTTTATTCTCGATTCAACACTTGCAGCGCCACCTGCGTTTCTCATCTAGCAGCAATTTGTTAAGTATTTGCGTTATTTTGATTTTTCTCTCACTAGCTGATTGATCTAGTTTAAAATATCGACAATACGTCGAATATCGAGAAGTTCATCAAATCAAATCAAATAAAAATAGAAATGTATTTTTAGATTTTCTGCTCGAGTAGTTTCCATTTAGTTTCGAGTTGCATGCAGATGAAAGAATTGAATTTTATCTTTTATTAATTCTTTTTTATAATATAAATTCTTAAAATTAAAGAAAAATATATTTTTTCTTCAAACGTCAAAAAAGTTGACATTTTGTTACTGAACAAGTAAGGTTAAAGTTCTACTTTTACATCCTAGGAGGTAAAAGTAAATTCTAACCTTAAATATTTACAACAAATTGTAACGTAAAATGATATTTCTAAGTATTTTTAATGTAAAAAAGTAAACGTTTTTTAAATTTTCTTTTATAATTGGTTCGTTGCGTTTAATAATTACCTTCTTTTTACAAGTTCAAGTCGATTTTTTAAAATATTTGACAATTGAACTACAAGTAATTGACAAGAGATGGCGCTGTTTCAAAAATCTTTATTTTTTGTTTTTATAAGTTTTAGGTAAGAAGATTAATTTTGTAATTATTGAAATCGTAAGTTTGTAAAAGAACTGAAAACACCAAAACAAATATGGCAGCACCTTCATTTATCTGGACAACAGGACAACTACCCTAAAGAGTGCAAAAATAATATAGATATACTGTTTCTCGAATAGTGTCATACATATGGGATTTTCAACTTTTGATCTATCCCATTAGGTGATAATCCCACAGAAGCTATCATCAGCATGGCCTACAACTGCGGTAAGATTTCAAATTTCGTTTTAAATAAAAATTTAAATTAAAAGCATGAAATGGCTTGTCAAGAGTATGGATATTGAAACCACCACGAAGAAGACAAAGAAATCGTCCTACAGCTGAGAAGAACGCGGAAGGACAAAGTTGACGAATTAGTAAATACGAAGAGTGTAGAAGAGCACGAGGGAACCTTGAAGAAAAGAAATATGACATAAGGAAGGGAAAGCAAACTAATGTAAATCCTATTTACTGCTGTTATTTAGTAACTATCAATACAAAAATTTATTATGATAACCATAAATAAATTAAATTTTACTAAAAAAATTTCAATTTATTTATCAAGTTGGAAGATTTGAGTAACTTATATCTGTAGCGACAGGTGTACTTCCATTTTGCGATGATTAGGTAATTGAAAAACGAAAATAAATTATCCTTTCAACATTAAGAATATCACGAGGTTAAAAAAAGTTCTGGTATTTGAGTATAAAAATAATTTTTTCTTACATTTTAAAATTATTTAAACGTACCTAAGTAAATTCTAACTTGACTGGAAATTAACGTTTACTTTATAAAGTTTAAGCGAGTTCGGCACACGTTGCATATTTGCAATAATTCGCATACATAACTCAACATTCACTTTAAATACCGTACCCGTGACTTTGTCAAAAAGTTCAACAAAGAATGTCTCATTGTCCCTAAAGCAGTGATCGGCATTAATAGAATAGAAATGACATTGTGTTTATGCATTCTTCATTGTTTTGTCATATTAACGACGGATACAGGACTTTGTCAAGTTCTGACCTCTTCACACTGAGCCTCTGTATTATCCTGAATTTTCCTTATAAACTGCACGCTGTTTCGTTATAGTTATTGGTTATATCGTACCTAAGTTTAGAAATAATTAAGTTGCTTTAAAAGAGTACAACATGCTAGAGTAGTCCCAACGAAAGAAAAGCCCACCACCACGTGACCAAATTTGCGCGAGGTGTGGCTTCAGAGTCCAGTGGCGACAGTACAAAACTGATCTACTGCTCAACTTCAACGGTAATTACGTGGTGGGATTTTCTTTCGTTGGGACTATCAAGTTTACTTTGATAAAAATTTCAAATAACGGCACCACATACGCCACTGTTGTAAGGTACTATCTAAAAAGAATAATGAAGTCGCAAATAAAATTTTCTAAAGTGAAAAGACTTAGATAGAAAAATAACATTTTAAATCCTACTTTTAAAAGATGGAATAGCGGAACAGCGCACGAACTGACAGACGGGCAAACTAACAGACTGATGGGCGGAAAGGCAAAATGCAGGCAGGCAAGTTAACAGACACAGCAGTAGCCAGGCAAGCTGTCAGACATCAGGACACCGACCAAGAAGGCGGGTAAGCAGACAACATACAAACAGACAGACTGACCAACAAAAAGTCAGCAACCTTTGAAAATATATTGGTGATGGTATTTATTAAAAAATATTAAATTTGAATATTTTGGTACTTAGTTTATTCCCAACTGTTCAATTGTTTGACTTTATCAGTGGCGTAGTCAAAAAATTATATTAAAATTTAAGCCGCGGAGTCTGAAAAGGCACTCTCATAGAGTAACGAATCGATCGCTCTTTCCAGTTCAATAAAACAGTCAGAGGAATCAAGGCCAGACTGGCTAGTGGTTGACCCCACTAAGTGTAGCGACTCTACCTCTAATAGCAAGTTAATAGCAATGCAATGACGCTCTTCTCTTCTCCACTGGAATTTCCTATAGCATATGAACTGAACTTTCACTTCACAAGAATCTTTAAAATCTTCAAACGAAAACATATCAAACAAAATGGCATTTTCATTGTTTACAGTTCTTTAGGGGTAAAACGATGGCATCTGGAGTATGATCAGTGGTCTACAATAAACTAAGTTACAGACCATTCGAAGCATCCTTTTCAAACCATTACAGTCGAACATAAAAATTTCTACTTCTTATTCTACTACAAGATTTTTAACTTTTTTCAGGTCTTCGAATAGCAGGCAGGTGGGTTGTTCTTTAACGATGAGTTAGGTTAGAGTTAGGTTAGGTAACTTTTTATGTCTATTAATACCAACACATCCACGATCTACCATAAACCTACCATAAAACTGAATAAAACAATTCAATTTTCTAGCGTATAAAATTAGCAAAATCCCTTCTGATTCATGAAAAAATATACTTAAATGTGGTCACCATAATTGAAACATATTTTTATAAAGACTAAACTTTACAACACAAAAAAATGCAGTCTTAATCTAAAGTTTATCAAATGCTATCTCGAACAATAACATTAAAGTAGGTTATAGCTGCAGTAAATTGCAATAATCGTAAATAAATCAGTAAATCAAAGAAGTTAAATGTCTCCAATTATTTAAAATTGTCTGACATTAACGTCTAAGCAAGATCTTAAATAGATTGTTATATTGTAAAACAAACAACGGTGGTATTTGGCACGTTCTTAACGAAATTAACGGTTAGGTAATAAAATTATAATAAGCAATTTGCTGAAATTAATGGAAATAACAGAGAAATTCGTTTCATATGCTTTTATCAAGAAGGACAAAAATCAGAATTTTATTTTTAGTCTTAAAAGTCGTTGTTCGCACAAATCAAAAATGTTATGTCCACTTTGGTTGGTGTCTCGTCTCGTTTCAAATTTTCGAAACCTTTCGAAAGTCTCAGTTAAGGTTGAAAATTTTGCATGTTTTGTCGAAACCAAGCGAGACGATGCTAAATAATATGTATAGTTCGAGAGACTTCTCGTCCTCTGGAAACGATACTTCCATTGCTGGTTGTTATTGAATATTATAAATATCTTTCTGCCTGTCTGTCTATTTTTTTCCCTTATACTATGTGTCTTTCATTTTAGTTCTCTATTTTGATCTCGAAGTCTGTCCAGTAGTCTGCGTGCTTTTCAGATTTTAGTACTCTCAATTCTGTCATATTTTAATTTTTTCTTTGACTCTCTACTTCTCCATGAATTAGTTTCTTGTTGCCATAACTCTTAGGGTCGTTTTACATGGACTAGATGTCGTACTAACTTGTTAGTACTGAATCAACTCAAGGATCAAAAGCATGGGAATCTAAGCTTTAATATCGCGAGTAGAAATTTTAACGCACGACCGTACAAGACGTTAAAGCTTAGATTCTCGTGCTTTTGCTCCTTGGGTTGATTTAGTACGAACAAGATAGTAGGACATTTGAGTCATGTAAAACAACCCTTAGTTCCAGTCACATCACCCCAAGAAAAGGCTAATTATTGGAATAATTGTCCTCGTAAGTGTCAGAAAGCTGAATTTTTGCAAATGTTTTCTATTACGAGTTCTAAATGAAAAGTGCCGCTTCCCAACTTTTTACATTGATGCAAAAAAGTCCAGGTATATCAGGTGTCTGATATCATCTACGTGAGTCCTTGTTCCTTCCATATGCAATAATATATGCATCCAACACGAAAATAATAGAAAAATCGTAAATGAAAATTCAAAGTATGTCAAGAGCCTGTACTGAATTAATTTATTTAATTATATTATATCATGTCAATATTTTATAACTTAAGCGGAAGCTTTAAAATGTAACTATTTTGTAATCACTTTACCCGTGTATTGTTTAATTAAACCTAAATTAAACGACAAATGAGTCGACGCCATTAAAATCCTTTCAAGTGCAAACTTTACAAAAAAAGTCTACTTCCGGACACAAAACATTATCTACTAATTTATAAAATTAAAATAAATTACCTCAAACTTCGTTTCTTCCAAATAGTTGTCGTGGATTGCATTGCACCTTGACCTGAGACAATATCTTAATTCCGTCTGGTAACGATCTCTGCATTGCGAAACGTCTGCATCTAAAAAAAATTGTTATATAAGTATCCAATTAACATTAAATATTAAAATGTTTTTAATAAATTAAATTTAAATATGTCATGGCTAACTAAAATATATTAGGATGTAGACCTAATCGTTACAAGAGCAATTTAAATAAATTTAAGAGTGATGAATGAAATAATTGAATATTTGCATGCATCAATCAAAATAAGTATGTATCAAGAAAGCTTAGTTTATGTGTTTTGTTTTATTACTTTTCGCATTACAAACATGTATGGCAAGCCCTCGCTCTTAAACACTCGTAACTAAAGAATGGATAAAAAGATTTTCACGTTTCCAAAACGGCTGTATAGAGAATTGAAATATCTTTGAAATGAGGCCAACATGGCTTTATTTGCATTTAAAAAAATTTGAGTTGATGACGCTCTAGCGCCATCTTTGAAACCACCATCTTTGAATTTAACTCTAATTCTTTAACTTAATTCATTCAATAGTGACTACCTATGAGTGGGGGAAGCTTTGAACGCTCACTGCATGGCTAATTTAATTATGTATAATTATTTTATTATTAAAAAAAATAGTACACGTAACAAAGATGAAATTATAAGATGTGCTCCTTGATCCTTTCGTGTGTTGATTCAAACTTACACAACGGCTGCAAGTACATAACATAAATAGTTGCGCTTAGGTAATAACCAATAATTGAATAATATAAAGAAAAATTATACTAATTAATGTTAAAATTATTATCAAGTTGTAATTTTAATTTAAAAAAAATTGTCTTAGTAATCATTTATGTAACGTTGTTAACAAATAATTTATATTTTTTATTAAGGTCACATTGTCATATTGGAGTGACAACGAGAACTTTTTTCTTTTAATTATGACTATTTTTAATTATTCAATTAAAAAACATAATGGGTATGGTTTTAATAATCAAAGAGTACTGAAAGAACGCGGCAGGTATCATCTGCACGTCTGGGAATGCAATAACATCGTGGGAATGACCTGGTGGCATTGAAAATGCACTGCAAATTTTGTTTTCAAATCGTAAGCAAGCTATCAAGTAATAATAGAAATTGAAATTACGGTTAGCATTTTATTCAATTTTTTACTGGCTTTAAAACTTTTGAACGAGATTTCAAACGGTGGACTGCATAATAAGGTCATAAATAAACGGATTAAACTCTCGAGGAATTAAAAGCGTGATAGATAAGATCGTCTGCAAATTTCCAAACTATCAAACATTTACTAGAAAGGTCTACAGACTATGATGTGATTTTTTGAGCGTGGTCAAATTAGGCGTTGCTAGCTGGGCGACCTAATTTTGTTTTTCTCATTTCATTTTGTCGTCCTGAATAGATCATCGTGTCTTCTCTTTTAAGGAATTGCCAAAAGGTCGAGACCAACCCACACCGCTACAGATATCGTTAGGACTTCTGATCCCCTGACACTAGCACTCGACAAAAATATGTCGATGCCACATCTACATAGGACATAGGTAATATTACGCCTAATATCTGACCAAATCAGACGTCGTCTGTAGAGACTTTAAGCCAATTTTGGAGCTTAGTTATTTATTTATACATATAGTGTTGCAAAAATTTTCTCACTATAATAGTTTCTATAGAAGATTCTGACCAAATAAGCATGTCAGTTTATTTCTCTGTACACAATAGAAGATTGTCCTATTTTAACAATCAAACTTTGAGACCCACCATCCCACAACGCTATAGATTTGGGAAGGCGATGAGGCGCGGTCATCAAATCACCTGACAAGCACTCGGCAGAACAGTCAGACGTCACGTTTATACACGACTTGATATTACATCTGATCTAGGCTCAAAAGCCATTCCGGTTTGACCCGAACTAATCTGTGGACTATCTAAAACACATAGAAGGGCGGAGATCCAAAAATGAGAAACTGAGAACAAAAATTCTCACTGGAACAACGCATCATGATAAAGACACAGTCGAAGAAATTCATTGAGGACTCGACCACGAATGCTAAAAAGCTTCTTCTATTATCAAAGAACGAAATCAGACTCGTCACGGGTCCGTTCACTAGACACTGCCCCGTCGGGGCTTAGGCTGGCTCGGCTTAGGGTGAAACAGTTAGGGCGGGCTCAATTGACGCCTGAAGATGTGACTTCTCAGGGACATTCTATGCTTCGCTGGCAAGATTGAATTCCTGAGAACATAAATAACAGTAGGGTTATGAACAAAAGATCAACACTGGTCGCAGTTCTGAAAGCTTAGAAGCCAATCGAACCCTGAGTACAATACATCAGATCTAACCCAATCAAATCGTTTGTAGGAGCCTGAAGCTAACGTTAGAGCTTAGTTGTTTATTTACATGTCGGGTGTTGCAAAAATATCCATACTAGCGTTTAGGAGAAGTTCACCATTAAAAATTAATTAAAAAAGAGTAAACGCATTTCTTCATTTATTTCTGCTTTTGAGGGACCCTTAATCAGGAACTCCAAAGCTCTTCATCGATCTTTTTTTGATAACGTTTCATCGAGATGCTATTGAGAACAAACAAAACAGTTCCCAACAGCTGGCTAATCGCTTATTCTCTATCTCTGTCTATTTTACGGCGAGGATAGAGCAACCGATGCTAGAAATATGCCATTAAGGCTATGATCACAGCTTGATCACTCAACCGTTTTTTGTCCATACGATGGTATAGTTGATGAGTATGGTATAAGCAAAAGCAGTAGTAACTATCGAACTGTCTTCACGACGACACTCTCCCGATAGTAGCTTTAATGACAGCTACTATTCCTACGGTTTCTGGTCACAAGACGAACTTTTGAGGATTGAAATCTGTAGGCAAATAAAATACGTCGAATTTAACAAACGTGTCAAAAAAGTCGTGACTGTTACCGACGATTTCGTGAAACTACAAGCGAGCAAGCGACCCGTGTTCTGGTAAGAATGTGTTTGGAATGTATTCTGGTCTTTTGCACGATTTGGTGCCCAATGTCGTGGGATGCAGATGACCAGTGTGTAAATTAGCACCAATTACCTACTCGTTACAACTGTAAAAAGATTTTGAATTTTCAAATCTGTCTGAAATTGTACAATCTCAAACGGTGAAGGTTCAAGCGGTTTTACAGAACCGGGTGGACCTTTGCCGAAAGCAAGCTTCGATTATTAACTACTGAATGGAGCTAAGTGGTGATTTTGAAGTAGCATAATGCAGAAATTCTAAGAAAAGGGCAATTAGGTCCAGTTTAGTAAGATCTTTGAGAAAACATTACGTTCTTAGAGCTTCTGAAAACATTTCTGATTTTCCACTTAAAATTATCCCCTATTTCATATCGGCCCTTTGTCCTTTGACCTTTTATGAACGCCAAGAGTCAGGCCTGCCTGAGAGTCGTAAGACAATAGACATCTCTTATTCTGATGATTATTGTAACAGTATAATATTGCCAATATTAAGAAAAATAGAGCGCACTATTACAAAAAAAGCGCCAATTCATTAATAGAGTTAGTGAACAAATATAATTACGATATGTTAATTAGGAGGTTTTTTCTTTAATTTATTCTAGTTAACAAAATTTTACATAATTTTAATAACACTTTTGCGAGTTACGAAATAAAATTTCGCAAACAATCAACCTTGGTGTTAACTATAGTTGCTTAACTTGAAAGCGAACTCAAAAGTAGGTATGGGTTAGTTAAAAAGTTGGTCTTTTTAAGAAGGTAACATTAACATTTAAGACATCAAATTTTTGTAACACTTTAATCATTCACATTACGCTAATTAGATTATTATTACTATTATTATTAATAAGATGATTTTATAATACCTATCAAATTTAAATAAATAAACGCATTATAATCGATAGATTATAACAAGACTTAAAACATCTTATTGGACACGCTTTTAACCTTGATACGAAACGAGCTCAAGAAATTACATAAGTACTTGATGTATTTAAATTTTAAATTGTTATACCTAACCTATTGATTATGGTTTATGGTAAATTATTAAAAAATTTAAAAGAACATGTACCTAAGGAGTGACACTTTCCAGTAGAGAACCTTTCTTTTGTATGAGAACAACAACAGAGTTACAATCATTCTTAGCTTCTTCCATTGTTTCGGTAATCCACCGACATCTTGTTAGCTTTCAGGATTCACAAAGCCTATCGCATGAGTTGTTGGGTTGTTACAGAGCAGAGGGCTGGATTATCCATGAAGAGCATTAAGCGTGCCCTTCAGGACTCGGTCTTGTGGGGGCCCGGAACAAAATAAATAGTAAAGGAAATTTAATGCTGTACAACTTATTTTCTGAAGACTTTTACTGTAAAACGAAGGGCTGAAGTGCTAGAGACAAAAGTTTGACAAAAAACGTGAGATAAATTTGTTTTCATACATTAACGATTTTTGTGGGCGGGTATCTCAAAAACTATAAGGAATAGAAATAGATGAATACAAGAAATCTTGTAGCAAATTTCATAAGCTTTCTTTTGTTAAGAATAATTTTTTTCCTAGGCTACACCGTTTCCACCGACACTCTCGAGACCTAGATGAGCGCTTAGCTACTTAGACCATCGCCATATCGTCGGCGTTACAATGCAATTTGTTACGAATAAATGAATCCAACAATGAAAAGAGTCAATGAAAATTATAAAGAGTAATTAATAAAGGACCCCAAATGAAACCTTGAGGTACACCTACCGACGGGGTTGTCCAAAGTGTTAGTTCAGCACATCGGGTCATTATTTGGCTCACAATCCTACTTTAATCTTGTTGTTAATGTTGTTTACGTGGTAGACGATTTCTTAATTAAATAAGCCGCTACTCTCAAACGTGCCGTTTACAAGCTTGATGAAATTTTGTACAAGTAGTCGCGCATTCTTCAAGAACATGTTAGAGATTCCACCCATTTAATTAGTTCATACCGAGAGTATTATAATACTAGAGCTGTCCTAGTAAATCTACCGAGCGTTTTGCACGGTTTTCTTTTTCTCTTTTTAGCGTTAATTTGAAAGCTTAAAAATTTTGATTTTATGCAGCTTACTTTCGCTCCAAAGGTAATTTAAAATTAAAACTTCAATAATAATTTCAGTTATTTTCCTATTAAAGTAGGAAATTATTTTTAATACCTCGTTATTATGTACAGTTTGTCGTCGTTAATAGTTAATTACAAAACAATAGTTTGAACAACTTACGTAAAAAAACAATCTTCAAAAAATATAAGTATTACATTTGTCGTCGACATATAACATAACATTACGTGAAGCACGCTATTTAAAGCTGTTTAACAACATCATGTAACAACACTTGAACAAAGCGAAATTCTCGAAACAATTTGCAAGATGTCGTAAGTAATTATTTTTCATTTACGCTTATTTAAAAACCATCCATTTTATGAACGTAATTTCTCATAAAAAGATCATGAGGTGCTCGCAATGAGAGGTAATTTCAATTTGCAAGAGCTCCACTCCAACAGCTCAAACAGTCGAGTCGTTGCGAGAAGTGCAGCTTCGCTTATATTAATTTATCGAATTTATTTATGTTACATAACAATTTAAACAGGATAATCATTCTAATAAATAGTACATTCTTTAGACAGGTCAGATCACTAAGTACATTAATAACGCAAAATTAATGTTAACAAACAAGGTTGATGGCCTTATAAATAATATAATGATCACGCTATATAATTCACGGGATGTTGGATCTAGAAGCGAAAGCGGTAACGTACGAACAAGAGAACGATGACTCATGACCATGAACATGAGCCGATACGTACAAATGTCTGGGGTTAAAATTTTCTCCTTTTAAAGTGGAAAAGCCAATGTACGACTTGTCTTGTACATTTATTCAAATTTGATTCAATATAAAACTAAATTCGTGGATTCTAAGCAAATAAAGAACAAAATAATACTCCTAATAATTGTTGTTAAGGCCATATTACATTATAGGTCACTATATCTGTTCAAATAGGCTTAAATTGGTCCAGTAGCATTTCAGTGCAGTGATCTAGTCCAGTGCTGGATCGATCGTAACATTGCAATAATGTAAACAGTGATAAGGAAGAGTTGAGACGAAGTGAGCTGACGATAGAGAAGTCTGGTGCCCTGGTGCGTAGGAGATTGACAGACAGGAGACAGGCAAGGAAGCTGATGGTAATGAACAAGTACACAGACGTACAAGGGTAGAAGGGGAGAGAAATAAGCGAGAAAGCTGGTGAAGTGGTGAATAGATTAAAAAATAAGTGATGGACGAGACGAAAATTTCTCTTTTTCTCGTTTCGTCTCGTATTTTAAAACTTAAGTCTCAAGACGAAGCGGGCTGACGATAGGAAAGTCTGGTGCGTTGGAGAATGACAAGACAGGCAAGGAAGCTGATGGCGATGAACGAATACACAGACGTACAAGAATAGAAGGAAAGAGAAAAAAGCGAAAAAGCTGATGAAGTAGTGAATAGATTAAAAGGTAGTGATGGACGAGACGAGAATTTCTTGTTGTCTCGTCTCGAATTGAAAATGTCACTCTCGAAAGGTTAATCTCGTCTCGTAAGCTATTTTAGTGCTCTGGTTTCGATTCTAACTCGTATATCCAATCGCAATCTCGTCTAGTCTCGAGAAAAAAATCGATTATTCGTCCATTCAAGGTGACGAAAAGACAAAAAAGCGAGCAAACAGACTGGCCACCACGTGAATGAACACATCCATAGATAGATCTATAGCAAGGGGTACCCCCCCCTACTATCAAAGTTTTAACAATCCACAAAAAAATACTGAGAGAGAGAGAGAGATCTCGTATCTCCTTCTTTTTTGGTTCATTGTATTTATTCTGTATTCGTCACTTTTACATATTCAAAAAATAGCTCTGGTTTAGTCTGTAGGAAAAGTACCACATCTGATGTTAGGTAGAATAAAAAGTTGCCAAAAATTACTTTCGAAATTCATTTTTGGGATCAAAATGCTTGAAATATCATATCCGAAGAACAAAAAACAAGTATTTTTTTCAATTTTAATTTAGCCCATGCTTAAGATTTTAAACATTTAGGTAGAACTATAATATTACCTGCCCTCAAAGCGTATCACCCCAGCGTAATTTTTTATTACTACCCCCCCCCCATTATTACAAATAGTCACACTTTTCACCGTTGATTACCCCCCCCCCCCCGGCTTTTTGTTTAGAACCGCCCTTAGTCTATAGGTGGATCGACATTAAAAGAGTCGATCTCGATCTGACAAGCAAACAGAACATTTATGTCACACAGACAGACAGACGAATAATTGGATGGGTATGGACGTACAAATTGATCAATAAACAGAAGCATTTGTTGCAAAAACTTATATTTTTAGCTATGTGAACAGTTGCACAATGGACATTAGTTAGTATATTAAGTAAAAGAAAAGCAAAAAACATAATATAAAAGACTATTTTCCACATAATATAAAAATACACACAATGCACTATTACTGCGGTAAATAACAAACTTCGTTTAATCGATTTCTTTTGTTTGTTTCTGTAACACGCCCGACTTTGAGAGTAAGTTGAACTCGATTTTTTTCTAAAGGAAACATTTTTCTTTAAACATCAAAAAAAGTTGACATTTTGTTACTGAATAAGTAAGGTTAAAAGTTCACTTTTACCTCCTAGACTCCTAGACTGTAAAACTAAATCCTAACCTTACTTATTTACAACTAATTGTAACGTAAAATGATATATCTAAGCATTTGTAACGTACAAAAGTTAACGATTTTTAAATTTTCTTTTATAATTTGTTCGTTGCGTTTAATAATCGGCTTTTTTTACAAATCAAAGTTAAATTTAAAAAATATTTGACAATTGAACTACAAGTAATTGACAAGAGATGGCGCTTTTTCAAAATAGTGTTAATTAAGTTTTTATGTTTGAAGAAAAAATAAAATGTTTCGTACGGAGTAAAAGTACTTTTACTCCTAATAAAATAAACTACTATTCTTAACAATAAAGTCGATATTTTAAGATAGTAGGAAATTTTATAAAATTATAATCTTTCGTACATGCACATTTTATAAAGTTATAACCAGACTTACCTAATGATCAACTTATTAAGTTAATAAAAATTATTATAATTATATAATTCGTTACTTAATAAACTGCTCTTTACTCTTTGGATAAAATTAAATGTAAAGTATTAACGTAACACGAGTAAACAAAGTGAATATGAAAAATTAAAAAATAAAAAAAATATTGAAATTATTTGCAAAATCTAGAAAAATAAATTATGTAATTACATTATAAATAACTTCATCTATTTATATTTGTAAGTAATCCCGCGAAACCAAATAAATAGCTTATTAAAATGATGTATCATTCAGGTGCGCAAAATGCGTGTTACGAGGCTTCGAATTGGGTGTATCGACGCGTATTGGATATCATCAATTTCCACACACCAACAATTTTTATCAAGGTGTGTGATTTTTCAAAAAAACCTATTATAAAATATAACTTACTTGCCTTCTTTTAATTGGGTTCTATTTGTTATTGAGCTTGCGAAGTAATCGTTGCTTGAGCAACCATGTTGAATTAATTTAATTTATTGCTTTGACAATAATTATGAGGATTAATTATTTTATGTAATAACGTGGAGTGGGGGCATTTCAAATGTGGATGTTTCAAAGCGCAAATGACGAATTACAAATAATTATTGACGTGTATTAAGACTGATATTAGTTTAAAGACGTTTATTTTGAGTTTGTGTGTAATAGGTATACTGCAAGACA
This sequence comes from Malthinus seriepunctatus, assembly GCA_963924605.1. NCBI lineage: Eukaryota > Metazoa > Arthropoda > Insecta > Coleoptera > Cantharidae > Malthinus > Malthinus seriepunctatus. The sequence continues at coordinate 73,613,154 of OZ004600.1, forward strand.
GATTTATGTTGGCGAACGGTGGGAAAACGCAGATAGCTAAATTGGTATTTATCCCCACCTAAGCAGTAGTAGACGTATTTAAAATACTAAAGGGGCGTGGCCAAATCTGCGCAAACTTATCTCTACCGCTCGCCATCAGAGATCTGTGTTGCAGTAATACCTAATGTTATAAAGTGCGTTCATGTTTGGTCCGTGTAAGTTTGGTCGCATACCAGCAAAGACTAAGTATGTTTACTATCACACATGGAACAAGATAACAATAATATGATCTCATTTGTATGTGGCAATCGAAATGCTGTAAGAGTGATTGAAAGCAGTTCAGAGACCAGACGAAGAAGGTTAGACAAGTTAAACCAAAGAAAGTAAAAAATGTACCGATCAGCAAAAGGAAATGAAACAATCCAAAAATTAAAAATTGTAATTGATTGTTTTGCTTCTTTCGTTATTTTGGGATATCTATAATGTTGTACTCTAATAGTAGTTTATAACATACACTACCAGATGGCACAAAAATCTAAAATTTTAAAAATATACTGTATTTTCCTAGTGGTCGTCATTTTTATTAGGCACCTAACCCAGTCTGGATTTATTTTTTTGAATACAAATTTTTTAAAAGATCTGCCATCTGCTTTTGTTTTAAAAGTAGAGATACCTCTAGGTAGGTCAAAAATCGATTTTTACAGATTTTAATTTATTTGAAAATATGTAGGTATATTCAAAAATTGTAAAAGCATTCAAGGCACCTCCTTATGTGAAATCTGCAACATCCGTTTCCTTTTAGCTCATATAGTTACAACCACAGACACTGACATCCTATAAAATTGCACAGTTTGAACCACCCTGTACATTTATACGTCTTCAGTTACCGCAAATGTTTAAGAATCCTTACTAGTGTTAAATCAAACGAAGTAATATTTAATTAAAATTAATTAGCAATCACTGCAAGTATTGGAATATCTCAAAGAAATTCATTGAAATATTTTACTTTAAATCGGGTTTAAGTACCCTTAATTACATGAAACTGCACGACCAAGTTTACCTCGACTGAATTGAGAATTTTAATTTAATTTTGTTTAAATAGTGATAATGAAGACATATCTAATATTGGTACCCCCATGGAGTTTCATCAAAAACGCCTTCCTGGTCGTCTACTTAAAGCCGAGGCCTAAACTCTGCTCAATTGCACTGTATAGAAACCCTCGAAACAGGCTGTCATGCCTCCACTGTTTAAAAAACCATGAGATACCAATTTTACCAATCCATCACTATATCTATCGTAGATGTATACAGGGTGGTGACCGGATCACTCGGTCATAGGGATTTAACATGTAAAATAATACATTCGTACTTTCCTGCTTCCCGATTTATTTTAGAAAAAAAATCTTCAAGATTTATTTTAGAAAAAAAAATCTTCAAATAAAAGTTTTAGGGCATAAAATTCTACATCTAAATCAATTAACAAAATTAATTTTGGGTGCTTTATAAGCCATAAATTTAAATTTGAAAACTTCGAAAAATAGCAGAAATAGGGGTTTCCTTGAAACACATATAAAAATTGTCAAATGTTTTACGCTTTATCTGTCAAAATAATTTTGTATTTTATATTAAATTATTGAATTTATTAAATCCGTAAGACCACGAAGTGGGAAAGTATGATTTTACATGTTAAATCCATATGTGACCACCTGGTATAGGCAGTATGAAATATTGCTTACTTTTTAAAGTATCCCTAAAATCTCTTAAGTTTTAAAACCGCTGAAATATCGTTTACTTTTATTAAGATCTGCGATAAGTTATACTTATCGCACGCTTATCCTACACGCTTTCAAAATCAATTTAAAGAAACCTATTCAATGATACATATTTCGATTAAACACAAGCTAATTAACCAGGTTAATTAAACAACGCCTCATGATGGTATCACTATAAATACTTATAAATCATTTATTGGGCACTACAATTAATACAATGCAAACCCACTATGAACACATTGAACAAGTTTCATTGACATCCAAAACAAGGCCGCCTACTATCAAATAATTAAAATTTCAACTCTTGGCAAAAACACTTTACTGACCCACCGAATACCTAAAATGAAACATTTCTCAACTAAATTAATATTAAATTGTACAGGCCAACAACACAATACAACAATATTTGTGGAAGGACATAGAGCTTTTACAATGAATAATAAAAACAAAGGTTTAACCAAGCAGCTTAGCCTTTGTTAAAGTTTATACAACATTTGAACATTACGAATAAGAGGAAAATCTCGAGGAAAATAGAGAAAAACATTTGTTTACACAGAGTGGCCCAATAAAATGATCAAGTCTAAGGGCCGTTTTCCATGGACTTAATGTTGTACTGAATTAACTCAAGGAGCAAAAGCACAGGAATCTAAGCTTTAACGTCGTGCACGGTCGTGCGTCAAAATCTCTACGCACGACGTTAAAGCTTAGATTCCCGTGCTCTTACTCCTTGAGTTGATTCGGTACTAAAAAGATAATACGACATTTAGTCCATGTAAAACGGCCCTAATAGATCCTGGATACACGCGTATCAAGAAGCCCTGTTACAAAATTAATTTTTGCGCAGGCATCTGGAGCTATACTAAGACTTGTGCAAATGAACGTGCTAAGGTTGTTACATAAGCGTTACTACATATTTATTACAAAAGCAACATTTATAAGGCTTCTTAATTTTGATCGCATCTTACAATCTAAATAAAAAATGTTGTAGCTAATATTTCGACTGATTATTATAAGGAATACATTAAGCTTCTAAAGGATGTAACAGGGCTAAAATTGGGCCCTAAAATTGAAATTTAGTGAGAAATACAACATTTTAACAACTCACGGTAATCCGGTCCTGCAACTATTATTTAAAAAAAAACAACTTTGTTGTTCTATTTAATAATATAACCTCGTCGCTTATTATTAACGTAATGTACACAATCAATGGCATAACAATCTATTATTTTTGTAAGTAAATTATGTAATTCCGCGCGAGCATAGAGCAAATGTTGGCGTTACAGAAACAATGTACCAACAACTTTTAACTACAGATTCGGTAATACTTCTACCAATGATTGGACTTTGTATATTAAAACACGTTAATCCACCATAATTGTAAAAATTTTACTTAGCTATTAAATAATTGAACAACCATAATAAACTTGCTTAATAAATTCGTTATGTTATGCACATACATACAGATGAGAATAGGTACTCGAACTCATTTAAAACCACATCTCAAACAAAACACTTTGTTTAAAATATTCTGATTAGTTTTAAAACATAAATAATTAATTATGCAAACGTCCTTCCCCCTTAAAGTTACAAGTTTGTTATCTATTAACGCCCTAGTTAAGTTGTGGTTATACTAAAACTTGTTCTGTGTGCGAAACTCTCCCATTTTGAGTATCCGAAATTTTTTGGAATTTTTAAGTAAAATTATGAAGCAAACGTACGAACTTACGCAAAAAACATGAGATTATCGACCTTTAAATTGATTATACCTATATCCTTGACAAAGTATAGCCAGTAATTTATTTTTAGATGTTTATTTCATTACGTATTTGTAAAAATCCTTGTTTCGTTAAAAATAAAATTATTAGAACAAGTACCTAAATGAAATGAAGCCAAAGACGTCACACTCGAAGGATTATGTACTTAAGTCAATAATTCGCAATCAACTTAATATACTCGAAATGGTTGTGATTTGACAGTCTAATTTGTTATTTTTTGCATAATCCTCCATAACTGACTCCAAACCATTTTAGTTTTGATCGTGTTGTGATGTGAGAACTGCTGAGGCACTCCTTGACGACGCCCAATTAAATTCTTCATTTGTTCAATGAATCATTTTTTATTACTGCATTCCACAAGAAATCTCTTCAATTAGAATTTTCTTCTCTTTGAAAAAGTTGATTCATTAGTGCTTTTCGCACCGGGTGTCGAGTACCTAATTAGAGAGTGGCTTCTAAGTTACGCCTATTTACTAAAATCATCGAAAGAGTAATGACTTTTCTATTGGGACCATTAATCAACCGTCAAAGCAATCCACAATAAACTATGGCGCTCGCATGGCTAATTAGTTCATTATCATTACGAATATGAAATTTCTTGATATCTTCTATCTTCAGAAGAGATTATACATGGTGAGTCGGGAGGAACGCACGCCTTTTTCCATTTTTGATGAGCTCTACGTTCCACTGTGTCACGAACGTACTCTCATCTCAAGTTCCATCCCTCCTCGGCTCATCACCTTAGGCCCCTTAAGACATAAGCTTTTTGAACAAACTACAATAAACTTTTCTAAATGCGGAAGCGCAAAGTCTTCTTCTTCTTCTTCATACTGTTCGGAACTTCTCCTTGTTGGTAATGAACCCTTCAACCTCTTCTTTGATCTTCAAACCTTTCTCGTTCCCTAAGGGATTTATATCATGCAACTAGCCTTTTTCTAAACATTTTAAAAATGTGCTCGTCCCAGAATTTTCTTCCTTCTAAGATTCTGCTGTGTATTGGTTGTATAAACCAATTATAGCTACTCCGAATGCGATCATTCGATCGAAACGAAATAGAAGGCAATTTAGAAAAATGAATATGGAATATCACTTGTATTTTCGAATGCGTTCTGTTTGGCTCTTCAAACATTGTTACGAGCCCAGTCGCACCTTAATTGGACCAAAAAAATTTGACATAAAATTTAATTTTTCTAAATTAAAATTTATTAAATTAATTTAACTTTAAGAAAGACAACTATGTATATTTGATACCGTAGAGTATTAGCAACAAATAAATAATGTTTAATATAAACTCGAATTACAATAACCTTAAAAATAATAGCAAAAACAAAATTATACCTGGCGCATATCAATTGGACCAAAACTTAAGCGCAGAGATAAGTGGTATTTTTACCTATGCGTAATTTTTATGGCTGTAATTTTATGGAATATGCATTGAACAATCCAATGCTAACAATAATTAAAATAATTTACTTAGTTATTTGTCAAAATGGTTCCTGGAAAGCTGTCGTCCTATGATTTGCGAAATTTTGTGGTTGCTGCCCACACCATGGATTTTCTGGGCATAAAATTGCATTAAATCTTAATATTCCTCAAGGAACAGTGAGAAAGTTAATCTTTCAATTTAAGTATACCGGAAATAATGAGTCAAACGTTAAAACTGTCCGTATTTCAAAAATTTCAAGAAGAGATAATTGTGCTTTTCGTACACTAATTAAACAAGATCACCGAGCTTTCCCACGAGAATTGGCTGTGAAATGAGTAGATGCTATTGGTAGACCAATATCAGACGATATTGGTTTGAGATTTGAGAAGCACAAAACAAATGGGTTATGGGGTCCTTGAAGATAAATTTAAACAAAGAAAATTATTCAAAACTTTTAATTTATTTTACGTTAGACGAAAGAAAAACCATTTCTTACAAAAAAAACACAAACAAAAAAGATTTTTATGGAAAAACTGAATTCTTTGCCCATAAAACTGGAGTCTTCAGCCATAAAATCGGTTAGGTTTTTGTTATTTTGTGAGAAAATGTTTTTCTTTCGACTAATGTAAAATAAATAATAAGTTTGCATAATTTTCTATATTTAAATTTACCTTCAAGAACCCATAACCCATTTGTTTTGTGCTTCTCGAACTAGCACCTTCTGATATTGGTCTACCAATCGCATCTGCTCATTTCACAGCCAGTTCTCGTGAGAAAGCTCGGCAATCTTGTTTGATAAGTGTACGAAGAGCACAATAATCTCTTTATTAAATTTTTGAAATACGGCCAGTTTAAACTTTTAATTCAATATTTCCGGTATATTTAAATTGAAAGATTATGTTTCTCGCTGTTCCTTGAGGAATATTGAGATTTAATGCAATTCTATGCCCAAAAAGTCCATGGTGTGGGCAGCAGCAACAAAATTTCGCAAATCATAGGATGGCAGCTTTCCAGGAACCATTTTGACAAATAACTAAGTAAATTATTTTAATTATTGTTAGCATTGGATTCTTCAATGCATATTCCATAAAATAACAGTCATAAAAATTACGCATTGGTAAAAATACCACTTATCTCTGCGCTCAAGTTTTGGTCCAATTGATATGCGCCAGGTATAATTTTGTTTTTGCTATTATTTTTAAGGTTATTGTAATTCGAATTTATATTAAACATTATTTATTTGTTGCTAATACTCCACGGTATCAAATATACTTACTTATCTTTCTTAAAGTTACATTAATTTAATAAATTATAATTTTAAAAAAATAAATTTTATGTCAAAATTTTTTTGGTCCAATTAAAGTGCGACTGGGCTCGTATAATCAATACCCAATACTAGACTAGGCGCAAAAGTTAAAGTATTTTATGCAAGCGGCATTTCATATAACATTTTGGTAACCGATGTTTTCCCAGTATTTCAACCCTGCTGAACACGAAAATTGCGGTTATCAAAGCGAAATCTTAACCGGAAGCGTGATATTCAAGATGACACCCAAGATGTCAGCTTTGTTATTTTTGATGGAATCATTATGGACAATTAAGACAAATATTTTTATTGGTTCGGATAGATAATTTTATACCCTACAATTTTTATTAGAGGTAAAATTATCTTCAGATCACTCCTAAAAGAGCTAGAGTTGATAAAAGCACCAGTGTTGTATAAACCTTCTTAATACATAAAGCAGTATATGGAAGCATCTTGGTGAGAGGTCCGTGAAGTTACAATAACCACTGTATCCGATTCCACTGTAACTTTGCTATAATTTAGTATGAATTTAGTATAATTTAGTACGCGCATTAAAAAATTTAGTACGCGCGTAGTTTCTGAGTTATAAGGGTTGCAAATGTGGTTATTGTAAGTTCACGCTTAATAACCACTTTCTCCGATCTTAATGAAACTTTGCTATAATTTAGTATTAATTTAGTATAATTTAGTACGCGCATTAAAAAATTTAGTACGAGCGTAGTTTCTGAGTTATAAGGGTTGCAAATGTGGTTATTGTAAGTTCACGCTTAATAACCACTTTCTCCGATCTTAATGAAACTTTGCTATAATTTAGTATTAATTTAGTATAATTTAGTACGCGCATTAAAAAATTTAGTACGAGCGTAGTTTCTGAGTTATAAGGGTTGCAAATGTGGTTATTGTAAGTTCACGCCTAATAACCACTTTCTCCGATCTTAATGAAACTCTGCTATAATTTAGTATGAATTTAGTATAATTTAGTACGCGCATTAAAAAATTTAGTACGAGCGTAGTTATAAGGGTTGCAAATGTGGTTATTGTAAGTTCCAGCCTAATAACCACTTTCTCCGATCTTAATGAAACTTTGCTATAATTTAGTATGAATTTAGTATAATTTAGTACGTGCATTAAAAAATTTAGTACGCGCGTAGTTTCTGAGTTATAAGGGTTGTAAAAGTGGTTGTTGATCATGTAATTTGTAATTTCCTTGTTGTATCGGATTACGCGAAATGCAGTAAAATGAATGCACCTTGGGCTTTGATAACGTAATAGAAATTTAACGTTGAAGAACAAAGAATTCTCCTTAGGCGTGTTCATGGATATTCAGGGGGCTTTTGACAATACGTCTACATTATCCATAGAAAAAGCGATGAAAGATAGGAAAGTCCATCCCACTATTATTAGATGGATCTCACATATGCCTAAGCATAGAGTAATTCACACTTCGGTAAATCATTGTACCGTAGCAGCAGAAGTAAATCGAGGTTGTCCACAAGGAGGGGTGTTTTCACCACTTCTAAGGTGCCTCGTAGTAGACAATCTTCTCAAATGTCTAGAGAAAGAGGGGGTAAACGTCGTAGGTTATGCCGACGACATAACCATAACAACAACCGGGAAGTTTGGGGCTATTGTATTTGAAAGAATGCAAAGAGCCCTAAATCTTGTAGAGAAATGGTATTTAGAAGAGGGCCTAATGGTTAATCCGACAAAGATCTCGCTAATCCATTTCACAAGAAGAACAATAAAGACTGATGGTAATAGAAAGGTATACCTGTTTGACCTACCTCTGGAAGCAGTGGAAGAAGCCAAATACTTAGGAGTTATCCTTGATAGCAAACTAAGCTTCAAACCACACATAGACAGTATAGTTAATAAAGCTACAAGGGCCTTATGGACCAGTAGACGAACATTTTGCAAAACTTGGGGACTAACACCCCAGTTGACTTATTGGATATATACTGTAATGGTTATACCAATAATAACATATGCAGGTTCTGTGTGGTGGACAAAAACACAAACAAAAACCTGCAAACTCAAACTAGGCAAAATCCAAAGATTGGCTTACCGAGGAATTACTGGAGCGATGGGTACTACGCCTACAGCAGCAATGGAAACAATGCTGAACCTCCCACCCTTACATCTGGTAGTGAAATCCAAAGCAGTAAGTGAGGCTTACAGGCTAAAAACTCACTCCTCCATAGGAAGAAATGGGCAAGGACATGCCTCAATCCTAAGAGAGATAGAAGAACACCCCATACTTAGTATGGTGTCTGACAGAACAAGCAAAGCATATACCATCGAAAAAACCTACGGAATTAAAGTTCCTACTAGGGAAGAATGGGAATGCAAGGCAGTCAAATTGAATGGACTCGTATTCTACACAGTAGGCTCTAAAAACCAAACAGGTACAGTAGCTGGAATCGTCGGGGACGGCAACTTGTGGCAAGGGGTAGTCCTAAACCTCGGGGAGCACGCAACCGTCTTCCAAGCAGAAATTTACGCCATCTCAATATGTGCGCAAATGCTGTTGGATAGAGGATATTACAACCAAAGAATCTTCATTGTATCTGACAGCCAAGCAGCCTTAAAAGCGCTGAATGCCTGTGTAATGAGGTCCGGACTAGTAACGGACTGCATCCGCAGACTGAATGCGCTAGTGGGAACAAATTTTGTCAACCTGGTATGAGTTCCAGCTCACGCTAACATACCAGGAAACGAGAAAGCTGACGATGTGGCCAAAGAGGGCAGCAAAATAAGACCCATTAGACCAGATCCCGCCTTTGGCATTTCTTATGATATGGCAAAGAGAGAAATAAAGTCACTTCTAGGGAAGTGGCATATCAAACACTGGAGGGAAACTCCTGGACAGGAACATTCCAAAACTCTACTGGAGAAATCCTCTTATAAACGAACTTGCTCTCTACTTAGAATAAACAGAGAGGAACTACAACTGGCAACGGCAATAATAACGGGTCATTGTCAGCTCGAAAAGCACCTGCATACAATGGGATTAGAAGAAGATCCACTATGCAGAGGATGTGCAGAGGAGGAGGAAACTCCAATTCATCTTCTGCTACACTGTGAGGCTTTCATAAGGAATCGTCACAGCATTCTCGAGAAAGAGAAGATGCTCCAAAGAGAACTGCCTAACTTGTCAGTAGGAAAAATGTTGGACTTCGTAAAAAGCACAGAACTCTCATAAGGGAAGGCCAATCCGAGATGCACATTAGATCCAAGCGGTCGCGATGCAAGGAACCACTAGGGACCAACCTCCGAATACATTAATAATAATAATAAGGCTGGCAAAAGTTTTCGATTAATCGAACATCGCGATTATTTTAATTTTAATAATCGAAGAATCGATTGGATAATTCAAAGCACACTTCACCGTTTATCGAAAGTTCGCAAAAAAATTCAAAATTGAAAATGAATTTTTTAATGCGCGTACTAAATTATACTAAATTTATTCATTAAGATCGGAGAAAGTGGTTACTCGGCGTGCACTTACAATATCCACATTTAAAACCTTTTTAACTACGCTCGTACTAAATTCTTTAATGCGCGTACTAAATTATACTAAATTAATACTAAATTATAGCAAAGTTTCATTAAGATCGGAGAAAGTGGTTATTTAGGCATGAACTTACAATAACCACATTTGCAACCCTTATACCTCAGAAACTATGCGCGTAGTATTTTTTTTAATGCGCGTACTAAATTATACTAAATTCATACTAAATTATAGCAGAGTTTCATTAAGATCGGAGAAAGTGGTTATTAGGCGTGAACTTACAATAACCACATTTGCAACCCTTATAACTCAGAAACTACGCGCGTACTAAATTTTTTAATGCGCGTACTAAATTATACTAAATTCATACTAAATTATAGCAAAGTTTCATTAAGATCGAAGAAAGTGGTTATTAGGCGTGAACTTACAATAACCACATTTGCAACCCTTATAACTCAGAAACTACGCGCGTACTAAATTTTTTAATGCGCGTACTAAATTATACTAAATTCATACTAAATTATAGCAAAGTTTCATTAAGATCGAAGAAAGTGGTTATTAGGCGTGAACTTACAATAACCACATTTGCAACCCTCATAACTCAGAAACTACGCGCGTACTAAATTTTTTAATGCGCGTACTAAATTATACTAAATTAATACTAAATTATAGCAAAGTTACAGTAGAATCGGATACAGTGGTTATTGTAACTTCACGGACCTCTTGGTGAGTTCAGCGAGGTAGCTTTCCCAGTATCCAGCTAGGATGTATCTGTTAAAACATGATCAGAGCAAATCAAGTCCATAAAAGTCGATCATAAAGAGGATATTGCGTCTTCTGTATTGACAACACACGGTGCTTCTCCCGACTCTCTAGATCCTTAAAGAGTGACTTTACTGTAATTTTTTGTAGACCATAAAATTATCTATCCGATTTAACAAAAATATTTGTCTTAATTGCCATAATAATTAATCCATCAAAACAAATAAAAAGAGCAAACATGTATATTACGACGATTTTTACGCACACGATGTCTTTAGCTGGCTTTCGCTCCTTAATAAGCAATCTAACGGTACTTTTACATTTAATAATAATTGTAGAGAACCTTGTATATCTAATTCAATCAAAACAGTTGTCCAAGTTTCAATAATAATTCTTCCATCCAAATAAATCTTAATTAATAAAGCAGACAACCTAGTCGCCATCTTGAATATCGCGCTTCCGGTTTAAATTTCACTGTGGGTAACCGCAATTTTTGGATTCAGGGGGGTCGAAATATTGGGAAAACATCGGTTACCAATATGTTATATGAAATTCCTCTAGCATTTCGATACTGGGATTTTGTTCCAATTTCACGGTGCTTCTTCCGACTGTAGCTCCTTAAGGAGTGATCTGTAGATAGTTTTACCTCTAATAAAAATTGTAGAGTATAAAATTATCTATCCGAACCAATAAAAATATTTGTCTTAATTGTCCATAATGATTCCATCAAAAATAACAAAGCTGACATCTTGGGTGTCATCTTGGATATCACGCTTCCGGTTAAGATTTTGCTTTGATAACCGCAATTTTCGTATTCAGCAGGGTTGAAATACTGGGAAAACATCGGTTACCAAAATGTTATATGAAATGCCGCTTGTATGGTTAAGGATACGTTTTTTCCGATAACAGTCCTAGTCTATACGATGTGTAGCATCATTATAAATACGTGTGGTTGTAGTGGTAAAACAACAGAGAAAACTATAAAGTTAATAGCAATTTATAATTTTGACCAACTTTTATTATTATTCAGAAAATCGAGTTTCGGTTAAAATGCAAGAGACGCTTTGTGCACAAAACACTTTAAAATGAATACGTATTATTACGTAACTCTAAAAGCCTGAAAACTTGGAAAACATTTTTACTTTCAACTCTCGACTACAAAAGTGTACGTGAAAAACAACATGAACCAGGATTTAGATACAAATTATGAAAATTCAGATAGGATACGTCGTGTAGCTTAAAAACAATTAAAACAATATTTTCTTTTACGTTTGATAAATTTCATGTTATTATTTCTAGTATTAATAAATTATGATTAGATAATGACAATACATTTATGACTATTAGTTTTGTTATTTTAATCAATATTACATTACAATGATACACAAGAACTGGTTTCTAGGTAAATTTTATTATGTGTTGGCGAAGCAAGGTTTAGTAGCATTATGTAATCAATACGTAAAATATAAATAATAAATTTTTAATCAAGAAACAATAAAGTTGCAATAATATAATATTTCTTTGTTACAAACATTTTAAATTACCACCGCGCCGAGCGCTGCTGGGTAAAGTACCTGTAAATATTATCAATATCGATATTTATTTAATGTATTAATAATACATTAATGACGTATCACAAAAAGCATTGACGTATCGAAATATCAAGACAAAGAAAGTATTTCAAGCTTTTCAAAGTACATATTGAGGTATAGAAAGTATTAAGGTATCCAAAGTACTGAGGCGTAGAAAGTATTGAAGTATTTAAAATATTGAAGTATTGCAAGTGTCAAGGTATCGAAAGAACAAGGTAAAGAAACTATTGATGTATTTAAAGTTTTAATGTATCCAAAGTATTGAGGTAGATATTAAAAGTACAAGCTATTGAGGTATAGAAAATATCGAGCTATCCAAAGTATTGAGGTATTGAAAATGTCAAGATATACAAAGCATATTGAGGTATGGCAAAGTGCTAAATTATCAAAAGATTGAGGTATTTTAAGTATTAAGGTATCCAAAGTATTGAGGTAAGTATTAAAAGTACAAGCTATCCAGAGTATTGAGGTATTGAAAATGTCAAGAAATACAAAGTATCGAGGTATTTAGAGTTTTGAGGTATTGCTAGTGCCAAAGTATCAAAAGATGCAGGCACAGAGTTATCCACTCTCTGCAGTCAATGTACAAAAATTGAGCTGTCAACGGTAGTCACCTGCAGTCAATGGCAGCCATAGTATATTGCAGTCATGGGCAGTCAACTGCAGTCAGTGTACAAATTCAGAACAGTTGGTGACCCCTCGGATTGAGGTAAGGAAAGTATTGAGGTATTTAAAGCGTTATAAGGTATCCAAAGTATTGAGGAACGTATTAAAAGTAAAATCTATCCAAAGTATTGAGGTATATATGGAAACTTGTATAAAAACTAAAAACATTCTATAGGATACTGATATTTAGATTGGTCAGTAACAGTAACAATAACCGGAAGTTCCTTATAAAAACACAATAAATAAACAAAATATTAAAATGGGACCAAAGACTTAGTCCGTTATATCCGGAAAAACGTTATAAAGGGGTACTTTATAACGGGGTTCTACTGTATGTTGTTTAGTTCGGAATACTAAAGCATATTTACAGCTAACAAAAATAATTCTGTCTCTTAATGTCTCATCTATCATTCTGCTTGAATTACATAATGAAGTTGTAGTTGCATTTGTACGTAATAATTAGGAACACTAAAGCAGAAGTTTATACTTAGTTTCTGTCGAGTCGATATCTCTTCCAACAGACTTTCATATTCATACTCAAAATGCATAGTATAGTAAGTACGTACTTCACTAGTAGAAATTTGATATTGAATACCTCTTAATGTTTGTATTGTTTTTTACCATGCAATGTAAACGACATTTTACATTTAAATCGATAAACTTTGTCTTGTTGTATCTGATAATTTTTTAGAATGTTCAAAATCCAAGTTAGTTTTCACTATTTTATAAAATAGTAAAAAGTAATTATTTTGCAAATTAATTAATAATTTAAAATAGAGCTGGACGACACTGTATGGATACTATTCGAGAACATGGAGATACCCAAAGTCGGAAGGGCAGGGGTATCGAAAATTACAATAAAATTTCGATACTTACAGCAAGACAGATTTCAAATGGCGAGCGGTGGGGATGCGCAAATAACTAAATTTGTGTTGAACCCCACCGATGTAATTGTGACCGTATTTAAGTTACTAAAGAGGCGTGACCAACTCTGTGCTAACTAACCCCTACCGCTCGCCATCAGAAATCTGTCTTGTACCTCAATACTTTTTCTCTCTTCACAATGGAACTCAAATACAAGCATTGATTTACTTGGATGAATACTACCCAGTATATTACAAAATTATTGATATCGCATTAATGAGTCAAAATTCCAAACAAAATATCCCCAACAACAACGTCCTTGCACTTTGCCAGGTCACAGTGATAAAGTAGATATGGATATAATACGATGACGTAGAAATGTTCACGTAATTTTCACTTTGGCCATGAACTAATCGACACAGGTAAATCATCAATTATCCTAAAAATCTATAGAAAAATCTTGAAGCTTCATAATCGAGTCGTTTAGTCGTGAAGAAGACAATCGTATTCTAACCTGAATGAGAAAATTTGGGTTGTAAGACAATACGTTTTTAACAGTCATGAACGATTATTAACCCCTTCATTGGTTATTCAAATACTATAATTACGATATATTAGGTAGCTTAAGAACTGAATTACCCAAGCATGTTGTAATGAGGATATACCTAATATGAACTCAAATGAGAAGTTTAGGTACAAGTTTACGAGTAGGTACATGAAGTTTGAAACATCTCCTTCATCATATCATCTAGAATCCAAAAGTACATCTACTCAGTATCCCAGTATGATATAGCAGATGTATTAATTACCCTCTATATGGGTCTATGAAAATCTTATCAAAACGTACCGATTCTTCAGTAGGTAATTACGAACTACCTATTTGACTATGTCTATCAATTATCACCATATATACTCAAACATAAATTTTTGTTGCTTATTTATTAATAACATTTTTTATGTATATATTTTGTATTATATTATACATATCAGTGTAATCTACTTGTACGTGTTGTACGTGTTTTTAATGATATAAAACAATGGCGACCTTGTTGAACAAATTTACCTTAGTAACTTACCTTACGTAATATTTTTAATATTTATCGTATTGATGTATATAATTTAAATTGTATATTTGTATTATACTATTTTTGAATCTATGTACTAATTAAAATTAATACATTTATACAAAAATAGTGTTAAATAATGTATACAATCGTGCTTTTAGTAAAATCATATCAGGTATTAATAAAACAAACTATACAAGCTTGGCCTCAATATATCAAAGTATAAATATAACGCGTTACATACTTTGTAATGGTGCCCTTTATTACAATGGAGGGCAAGGTGGATGAGATACGACGTTAAATAAATCCAATCCAAACAGAATTGAACTACATACAGTAGAACCCCGTTTTAACGTACCGTATCAGGGGCGGCAAAATTTGGTACGTTATAACCGGAGTCCGTAATAAAAACAAAATAAATAGACAAATATTAAAATGGGACCAAAAATTTAGTCCGTTATATCCGGAGAAACGTTATAAAGGCTTCACTTGCAAGATTCATCGCGAGAAATGAGCGTTTCTCGACTAACATTTCGCAATTTTTGCAAGGCGAGAACGCGAGATTCTCGCAACTTTTAGAAACTCGCGTGAAGTCCTTAGAGCTTCACTTGAGAGATTTCTCGCGAGAAATTAGCGTTTCTCACTTCGCATGTCGCAGTTTTTTGCGAGGCGAGAATGCGAGATTCTCGTAATTTTGCGAGACTCGCATGAAGCCCCATTCAAAAGTGATTCCTGAAGTTTGGATAAATTAAGCAACTCTTCGTAATTTTATATCTCACACAGAAAAATGAAGAGGCAGCGGGTTTCATATTTGTCCTCAGTCATGATTAGTATAAATAATTCCCAACTAGAAGGCAGGTGGATATAAAAAACTAGATGTAATCGTATAATCCATTGTGTATGGTTCAAATAATATACCTATGTATTATCCCGGAAAAATTGTTTTCGTGTAAAGAGGATTTTCAACTTGCCTATTCATCAGGAAGTGCCCCTAAGATAAGATATCAGAGAACTAGTCACCCTGAAACGATTTGATAAAGCTACTAAATTATTAAAACAGCGTGACCGCAGACTCGTTCTCAACATGGGAATCTCCGTTATTATGTGAGATAGAAATTTGGTTAAATAGGATGAAATAATTCTAGACAAATATTATCAAATAAAACAAAGTAGTAAATGTTTGAAAGGCACAATTAATAAATTCTCCATTTAAGGACGTTTTTCGAAAATCTGAATAACACCATCAAATTGGTGTCATCTGACACCAAAGCATTACGTGTTTTAAAAATATTTAAAATTATATAGGATGTTCTTCTTTTTGACTTTTCACTTTATGACTGATACGTTTGCTGGACTCGGCTTCATCTCTTCCAGCAACTTCACGTATTCGTCCAAGAAATTCAACTTTTCGTCCTTGTATCATTTCATAAATAACTATTTTATCACAATTGCGACACTTTACGTTTATATAATGTTGGACGTAAAATCGGTTTTTTTGATTAACATTATTTTGATTTCGTTACTATGGCAACCACTTTACAGTCCTAATTATTCTTAGACGGATGCGCCATCTATTGACATTATTTATTTGAAGTTCTTGTTCTAAATAGATAAATAACAATTTTACAGTCGAATTAAAAGGATTGTATGAAACACGGACGTAAAATTTTTCGGTTTCAGGCTTTGGTTTCGCCCGTGAAACATCATTTTACGAAAAACGTTACCTAACAACTCAGCAAAAGATGGTATACCTGTGTACTTTAATGAAAAACTTAATTTTTCGTTCAAATAATTAAACCATAAAATGTCACTTTTTGCCGCAAGCGAATAAAAACTATGTTTCAACTAAAAATTTCGCAATTCTCTTTCATAAAAAACAAAAAAACTCGAATTGTTATTAAATATTTTGTAAATAAATAAACCATATTAATTTAGGTAACTTTTAACTTCTAAACAAAAAAAAGTATGTCGCAAAATTTAGTGCAAAAAACGAGCTTGAATAAATCGTTGTGTTTATGAACTATTTGCGGCGCTCATTGACCTGCTTTCATCTGCTGCGACTCCAATTAACAATTTTTTTAAACGACCACCAACATTCAATACCTAATTAAAATATTATTAAAATCAAATTTGTTAAAATTTAATTTTTATTTAATACCTACATACCCATATGACCCATAACGTATGGGTTATAAAATACTTTTATAATAAAAAAGTTAATTTGGAGGAACCAAAATTATATGCAAAATTAAGAATAATTGTGGGCTAAATATAAATTTACAGCAATATAAGATTACTCAATGTTATGTAATGTTCTCTGCGCAATGTCTGTATACACACACTATCTATCTATGGTGTATGACTTGGATGGTAGATATATAAAAAATTTAACTAGGTCATCGAGTTACTACAAAAGAAAATTGCTATTCGCAAAAAGTATTTCCCAAAAAACTCCGATATTAGAAGATGAAGGTTAACAAGGTCAGTGAACCGATCTTGGTGAATTTTTATATCGTGTATTATTAATTGAAAATATAATTATCAAGTGCTATTTTAATAAAACAACAACAATTTTATAACTTTATCTCTCAATTATGATTTTATCGAGAAAATTTTAAGAGTTTAAATATAAAATTTGTAAGACGTTTGGCATTTACGTAATTAATGTCATGTATTTCCATTTCCACTTAATATTACACGTAAATATAAATTTGAGTTCGCAGGAAGTATAGGTAACGTCGCTTTTATAAATATTTAATTAGGAAATTCGAATTCCAAAAGGTATTACAAGAATTCGAATGACTATTATTGTTATTATAAAAGTTAATTAATTATAATTAATTGGTGCAGTAATTAAAGCATCTTAAAATTTTACACGTCAGTTGTTATTAAGTATTTTCCAACAAACAAAAGTGCTTTTAATGATTATATTATCAGTAGCACGTTAGGTATATCGTTACATGGGTTTCCTATGTCGCATTTTAATTAGTTGGAGCAGGTAAATAAGTAAAACGAGTGAGCTATTACAAAGCATATTAAATTCGTTACTGATAATTCGATTTTTCAGTGGGTTCTACAACAAAGAGGTTTTAAATCAACCTTTAGTCCTTTAGAAAACACACCACAGCGCGTTTAAGTTTAGAAAACGAGCGCGTAGCTCGTTAATTATTTATTCAATTATTTAATATACTATTTTCTTCCTATAGCTATTTTCATTGAACGATACAAAGCTACGATGGCTTCTACAGTTTGGCCAAAAAATAGTACTGACATGCAACAACTGAATAAATAAGTGACCAAACGTATGCGCTAAAGAATGTTGTATTTTTCACGAGTAGTTAAAAAGTCCAAAGTTTTTTTTGCACAAAACACAAGTTAAATTAATTAAATTTCCTGGCGTACACTGTGCGCAAATTTTGAAAATCAATAACGAGGGTAGAAAATAAATACATATTTGTATCAAAATGTCTATACATACCTCGTTAACACTCTCTAAATACACGATTATGTAACGTAATCACCTCCCTTATAACTATTAAATTGTGTGTCGACTAAAATACCAATATGGCAAACGATTATGTAATAATTATTAAAGCTCTGATTACATTTCTTCTAAAAAAGTCTCTTTGTTCTGAATTATTATAATGCCCATATATGGCACACAATGCAATTATTTTATAAAATACCAAACTTCAATAATACTATTTATCGCGATCTATTTGAATAGTTTACTATACAAATATTTATTTAGAAAATGTTGTAAAATGTACTGAATATTAAATATAGGTGACCTACAAAATATTTTTACGTAAGACTTCCAAGAATGGAATATTTGTTTGTTTTATATCGTATTTATAACGCCAATAACAACAAAAAGCACCGCATAAACACTTCACTTCCTGTGTAAACGTTATATAAAAGTTGGCAAAAGTGTCATGAAAAAATATTCTTCAAAGATTCGAAATAAACTTAATTTCTTGTTAAAATTTGCGACGAAAAGAAAAAATTAGGTAATCTAATGGGGCAATAAAGTCTGAAATTTCCAGACATGGAGTTCACATGTCCAAACCTTAAAAATTAGACACTTGGGACGACCGAAAAATGTAGTTTTTTTAAAATCTGCTTTTATGTAACTCAATGTTCGTTCTTCTGCCATTGTCACGACCTTATCACACTAAATTTTCCTACCACCCGTGCAGATGTAAGTACTTTATTATTGTAAAGCAAGGTGTAATCTAAAAACACCCTATTTTTAGAATTGAATTATTTAATGTTACATGATTCGATGAGGAACTTCTGAATTCTGAAACGTGCCACGGTTTTGGCCGTTGTTAGGGTTGTTGTGTGGGTTGTTTGCTTAGCACTATAATGTACAATTCATCCCTAGATTAAATTTCCTACACTGGTTTTGGGCTATGCCACAAATAATACAATAAAGTTCCCAAAATTGAAAACTGAAACTTTCAGCAATTTTACAACGTAAGCCATAAGGATTGCTCAAGGCAGATGAGATTCAAAATTGGTCAAATAACAAAAAATGCACATTTCCATGCTCATTACGGATGTGAAAAGAAATTCGGGACCACTTGCGTCGTTCCTGAAAATTCTGAATAAACTAAATTTCGCATTTTCTTATTTTTTTTTCCACGGCTTTTTTATTACGTAAGTGCGAGTATAATACAGAGATGTGAGTCCCAATATATTTTGTAAGTTACGAAAATAATTATCGTAATTTACCCGTAATTTACCGGTTTCAATTACCGTTAATTATCGTTAGTTAGTTGTTAGTTGTAATTTTTGGCGTGAATTACGAACTTCATACCGTATATTACGAACTTCATACCGTAATTTACAGTTTCAAATTAGCATTAATTAAAATAGTGCAATGATGTAGTTAAATGTTTCCAGTACTGCGTATTTTCGGCGGTAATTTACCAATTTCAAAATAGAATACCTGAGAATTTAAAAGTGGTACTAATAAATCATAAATTACGCCAGTTATTTACCAAAATTTGAAATTATGGTACTTTTACATCACTGGTGAATTGACATTTAGCAAGTTTATATGTCAATACCGGTCAATACACACTATTATATTAACGAAACATTTCCGATTTCAACGATGTGCACACATATCGGTCCTTTTGACTTTATTAACTAGCTTGAAACAATAATTTAACATTTATAGAGAAAATCGAGTTGCCATGAAATAACAAGTGAATCATTTTGACATTTCTTTCTAAAACAAACAATATTATTGTTGTTCACTGTATGTAATCATTTACAGTTTGGATAATAAAACCGCAAATTAAATTAATGTGTTGGCACAAACGCATATCAAAAATCATCAGATAGGAAAATTGCTTAAGAATGTAAATGTAACTTTTCAAATCTGGCGTTCCAAAGATTCTGAAAGAACACAACCATCACAGTGTCATCCTGTCAACAAACTGTCAAACTTCAACT
This sequence comes from Malthinus seriepunctatus, assembly GCA_963924605.1. Classification (NCBI taxonomy): domain Eukaryota; kingdom Metazoa; phylum Arthropoda; class Insecta; order Coleoptera; family Cantharidae; genus Malthinus; species Malthinus seriepunctatus. The sequence continues at coordinate 73,633,337 of OZ004600.1, forward strand.
GTTCAAGTTTGCATAAAAACTGTATCTAGGACTCTAGGAGTTGATGGTAATTTGAATTTAAAAAAAATTATTCGTTTATTTCATGGCAAGTACGTTGTGCTCGTAAGTTATTACATTCAAGTTTCAAGCTTACACTGCTCATGTGTGTTGCACCATTGAAATCGTATTCTTTTCTCTATCTAGTGTCGTAAAAATTCAATATGGCGCTCACGAGCAAATCGAAACTCGTAGGTTTAGAAAAATTCGAAACATTCAGAGCATAGTCCATGGACAAATTCAACCGATACATCAGTTACCAAAACTGCTGACTAATCGCTCGCATTCTGCCTCTGTCTATTTGCTCAAATATTCCAAAGATAGAGTATGAATGACAGTCAGCTGTTGAACTATTCTATCGTCGGTATTCGTTCCATATCGACTTATTGATATCTTCCAAATTAACTCACAGCAAGATTTAAACTTTTTCAGGATATTTCAGAAACAAAAGAGCTGTTCTGGATTACTTTCCACATCTTTAACTAGAATGAAAATGTACACTTTTTCTTGTGTTCTTATCAACTGTGAATCTCTTCCAGTTTACTCTGTCTACTGATAATGCCTACCAACACAAACTTGGTTGAATTCAATTTAACTTCGGAATAATTGTGCTAAATTTATCTAGGCAAAAACCATGGTGTTGATCTATGTATATTAACCACCATGATCAAAAACTAGCCACATATTTTGCTTCAAAGCAGGGTTCGATATAAAATTAATAATTCTTTTTAAGAACAATTGGAATTTCCAAAAATTTTATAAAAAACATTGCACAAGAAATCGCGTTACGGTTCACTTCGTGTTAGCGTTTTTTGCAATAAATTATTGTGTCAGTAAATTCTCTATCAATCTTTCCTTGTTGACAATATTGCTCAGCTGTAGATATGAAATAGGGACTCTTCTATGATTAAAAGACTGAACTTCCTGTTTCTAAATATTTTAAAAGATTCGATACAATGCTTTTTTTACCTGTATGAAATTTTTCTTATAAAGACCAACGTTATATAAAGGTCAGAGGACAGAGGATGTAAACAGTGACCCAGGTGTACTTTGCTTGGTATAAGTTTTTTCCATCGAATTTTTAATTTAAAAAAACGGTTTCTAATCTCTTTATTTTGATTTTTCCGCATAGTAAAGTACAATAATGATTCACTTTATTGAATTTTCTAATAATAGGGTGTTTTATTAATGCTGTATTTTTGCGAACACCAAAATAAAATTACGTAAACAATAAAATAAAATTATACGCAAACATACAAAAAAGAGGATGAAATAAACATAGGAAAAACATCCATTATATTTTTATCAAATAATATCAAGTCAATATTATAACAAAACAACATTATCATTTTGTTGTTTTGCTCCAATGTAAACAAAATTTCCAAGGAAAAGAAACTGTCCAACTCCAAATCCTTTGTTTTTTCTTCATTTATAAAGACAAAAAAAATTAAAATAATTTTTCCATTTAGATACGTTTTAAGTACAACAACACACCTTTATTAAGTTGATTGTATAATGCAATAGTTAAATGATATAAAATAATGATGTACCCGAAGCTGCTCTTAATGTTACATAAAATAGTTTCAACATTATAAATTATTTAAACTTAGTAACCAAATACGTAATACTTAAGCTCAAGATTATGCTATAACTTAACTATTTTCGTATCACTGTATCACGTAGGTATAAAAAGAAATATAAGTTACGTGTAATTTATACCTTTGCTATTAATTAATTATAAATGGGAAAAATATTATTGAACATGAATTTAAGAATAAAAGGTGTAATTGGAGTTAGGTGAGTATACACGTAATGTATCAAGATTTCTAATTGCAGTTAGTCATCGGATGGGCGGCCAAAGGTCTATATGTGGTATCAAAAATGGTCTATACGTGATAATTAAGTAATGAATGGCCATAGGTCTGTAAATAAGTTGAAGAAAACTGTCAATCTTATGTTGAACTAGAACATATCATCATAATTTCATTTTTTACTCAATGAATCATCTGTATGTGCTACTTGGACCAACTGATCACTGAGGGAACAGGTGAGTAAGGAACAGACCGTAGGTCTGTTTATAGGAGGAAGAAAACTCTCAATCTTATGTTCAAAATAATACAGCACTCAATGGATTACCTATCTGCGATAGGTAGGATCAATCGATGGCCTATGTGTGATAAATAAGCAAAGTAAAGGTCGTATGCCTGTTAGTAAGTCAAAGTAAATACTAAATTTTATATAATTACAGCACTCAATGGATCACCTATCTATCTGTGATAGTTGTGGCAATAGATTGCCTATTTATGATAAATGAGCAAGACACAGGCCGTAGGCCTGTTAGCAAGTCAATGAAGATTCCCAATCTTATGTTCAACATATTAAAGTACCTAATGCATCAATTAGATCAATCGACGGCCTAGGTGTGATAAATGAGTAAGGTACAGGCCGTAGGCCTATTAGTAAGTCGAAGAAGATATAATAGTAGGTACTCAATGAATCACCTATACATAATGTGATAATTGGACCAACTGATCACCCATGGTTAATAGGTGAGCAAGGTACAGGCCGTAGGCAGGCGCGGATGTATCACCGGGCAGTTCGGTGCGCAGCCCGGGGGCCCATGGGTTCGAAGGGCCCATGGCAGAACCCGGCCGGATTTCAAAAAAATCTCTAGAGGTGTATCCGCCCTCCCCGGAAGTTAGGGCCCATGAGTCTTTTCTGCACCGAGGCCCACTCAGTGCTAGATCCGCTACTGGCCGTAGGCCTGTTCATATGAGGAAAAAGACTATCAAATTTGCGATCTTATGCTCAACATATTATAATACTTGATCTATATGTGATACTTGGACCAACTGATAAATTTGTTAAATATATCATAGTATTCAGTTTGACTTTGTTATGAGTTAAGAAAATACAAAGTTTTTTTTGGCTTTCTTATTTTAATAAATCAAGAAGCTGGCGAGGTAGTCCTTCTAAACTGATGGGTAAAATACGTCAAATACAAATAACTTAACCACGAATTGACGATCAGTTCACTGTTTATTGTTACTATTTGTGTAATATCACTTAAATAATCATCGATTTTATTTTAGTTGTCATATATGTGTTGCCAGATGTCACACAACCCTTTAACCCTTGAAGTACACTATTATATCATTTACTATGACACGACACTCAAAACAATGTAATCAAAATATTGAATGTACAGTTTTGGGTTGCTAAATCGTATCAAAATGTACGTCTACCTACTATAAATAAAATGCAATATTTAATGGAAATTTATCGAATTCTTGTTCACCTTCATTACAGTTCGAACTCATGAAAGTAGGTAATTGTAATTGATATTTAATTTAACGGTAAATAATTTTTAAAATGTGCAGTGTTTGTATTACATTTCATTCTACGACTTGCAGTTCTTTAATTTATTCCATTTCATCAACTTAACCGCTATTCTATTTGAATTTGTAAGTAGCCTATATGAGATTCATATGAACTTCATTTGCGTAACTTTCATTGTACGTTCACATGACCATTATTATGAATTATACATAAAAGTTTAACGATTATAAAATAAATAGGTAAAAAAAGAAAGACATTATCAAGCGATTACAAATCCAATACTTAGTTAAATACCCATGGCAATGCCAAACATCTTCAAAATTTGCTTCTTTTGACCCTCCATCAGAATTTTAATTAAAATGTACTGCAAGACAGATTTATGGTAGTGAGATCTAGAGATTAGTTCGCGCAGATTTGGCTACGCCTCTTTAATAATTTAAATACGTTTACTACTGCGTTGGCAATAGGCACAGTGCAAGTTAGCATCAGCGCCACTACCGGTAACTTCTATAAGTAACGTGGTTGGAAATACCAATTGACACATGCATGCAAATTTGTAATTTTATAAACGAGTGCGAATTTTGTGCAGGTAATAAGTCAATGACATATCAAATCCGTCATTCATGGATTAGGGAACTCAAACCAAGAGCAAATTTACAGAAATGTGCGGTGATAGTTATATTAATTGGTCAATTGTGAATTGCCTCAAGTCTGCCAAAAATGCGGATAAAAGCATTTCTTTCTACAGTTTTCCCTCAAAACTTCATAAAAAAGAACACTGAGCCTGGTCTTGCCTTATATAGCCACAGTATGCAACGAAATATGTTATTTTTAAAATAAAAATTTATTTTCATATTTTGACAATTAAAATTTTTAGGTTATGTTTGACATTTCATTTTATAGAATTTTCTTTTGATTTAAAATAATGTTATAAATAATATTAACATATTAAAAAAGCACATTAGTAAATATAAAGCATAGAAAACCACAAAATTTCAAGTAAAATCACTTGGCGCAATTGCAAAGTCCTTAAAACCCTATACTACTACTAATGGCGCGAAAATACTCTTAAAAGCAAATCTCAAGATATGGAGTTACAAACTATTTTTTTCTAACGAAATATATGCTATACTAATCAGAAAGAGTTGTTTTAGGGTTTTCGTTGCTATTTTGGACTCGAGGAGTCTAAAAACGTCCAAAAATTAAATAACAAAATAACTTATTTTTTCGATCATATGACTTTATCAAAGCATAAGGAAAAGTTAAATTATGTAAAATGTACAGACAGGCTTATTGCTAAACTCCTTCCATATCAATTATTATAAAAATCTAACATTTCTTTGTATTTATCAATATTTAGAAAAAAATTATTTGAATTTGTAACCACGTAACTTACAAATTTGACCACTACGAGTCGCTAATTCCCATGATATGCACTCCGCCTATACCTTCACGAATACATTCAACCTCATTTAACCAACTTGCCTAGGCAACCAAAGGCAAACATCTAATAACTACAACAAACTAGTCACGTGGGTTGAGTGTATTCTTGAAGGCACTGTATGTATTGTATAAGGTACCACTCTGGCAGACCCTGCATAAATATAATTTATATGGTTAATAAATAAAACTTTCAGGCTTCCCACATCTTACACGTTACACCTAAGACCTTGGTCAAGTGTGCTTTCAAATATTTAAATTAAATTACCTCCGATGTAACTTACAACTGAAATTAGTTGCCAAGCCAATTCACGATAAATGAATGTATGATCTAAATTTTAAGTCAGATTCACATCATTGTTTAAATATGTGTTCGTTTTTATAGGAATGTATCGGGGACAATACAGAAGTATATTATCATTCTCGGCATTCCGCAACGCGAAACTTCAATCTATTAATAAGACTCGAAAGACAGTAATTTTATGAGTAAACTAAAACTACCCACAAAATTAAATTTTTAAATCATTGGTCATTAGCTATAGAAAATAAAACAAATTAGTGTACTTTCTACAAGTATGTGCTATAATTATAATAATTTAAAATAACTCATTGTCGTAACTCTAGATTCTAGAGAAGGATTACAAGGCAACGCTTGCCAGTTCAAACATTCATAACGTGATACTTATGAGGTTTGTCAAGATCAAATTAATACTTTATTGCAATTGTATTGTTTTTTCAATGTATCAAGTTTATTTTCAGCAGGAAATGAAATTCGAAACCAAAGAGTATCAAAGCCAGAGTTATACTTTGTGTCCAAAAAGCACGCCAAAAAGTAATACTTACATAAATTCGACATAAACTAAGGAAAGAAAAGGCCACAACTTTATTATAGAACAGGAATAATACTAATTTAATTGCTCTAACTGTTTTCATCTGTTGTTTAGATTCCTCCAGTTAAAAGCAAACTCTTTTTCACCATTTACCACTGTGTAAGCAAGAAAACCGAGGGGTTATGCACTCTCTGCAGTCAATGTACAAAAATTGAGCTGTCAACGGTAATTATCTGCAGTCAATGGCAGCCATAGCATGGCAGTCAACTGCAGTCAGTCTACAAATTCAGAACAGTGGTTGACCCCTCGAAGAAAACTGAAAAAGGGTGTCCATCACAACTCCACGTGCACGAGCACGTGAAGAAAACTATCGTTAAAAAAATTAAGTATAAGAAATTTACATAATTCAATTAATAGTTTAATTAAAGAAATCTATGCAACGAACTAGTTTTCTTCACATAATTTATTATACACATGTGTTCCAAATTACTGTAACTATTTAATGATCGTCGTGAAAACTTAACTTTGATGCTTACTAAAAATATCTACCTACACACATGCAGCAAAGCATTCATAAACCCAAATGAGTACAAATGTAGAAAAATTTAAAACAATTGCAAATTGAAAAATAGGCGAAGACGGAAATCAATTGTCTACCTACTTATGTATTTATTTCAATTTTAAATCTAATTATAAAACACAACTGTAAGCTAGGTTATCTAAAAAAGTAGAATAAATATAGATTTTGATTACGAAACTAATTTTAACAAAAATGTTTAAAAATAACAATACATCCAAAAGGGTATTAAGTAATATCCTGTTAAATGGAAGAGGTCGCTGGTATATAACTTGACTCTAATTACACAACATTTAAGATCAATTAAATGATTCTATAGTAGTTGATCATTAAAATCGCTCTTATGTAAGAAATTTATTTATTAAATATGGATTAAAAGGAAGCCGGAATAAAGATTAAATCAAAAAATAAAACTTTGACAACACGATACATCTTCGTTATTATACGACAGGCTAAAGGGCAGTCAGAGGGGTTATTCGATTTAATAACGAATAAATTTGGGAAAAGATGGAACGAACAATTGTTTTTCCAAAAATTATTCTCAGAAACGTTTAAATTTTTTACCCGTCTGTCATTTCTAATTTGGCAGTCATCTTGGAATAATGGCGCTTAAAATATGTTTTTCGAAGATATCTCGCCTGAAAATTATTTTAGAGCAAAAAACGATTTTATAAATTTATTCTGCATGAACTTCTCTACAAAAATTGTTCTATACAAATTTCTTCAAAAACACACGGTGTAGACGCTAGAGGTGCGTTAGTAATTTAACATTCCCTCGCTCTAATGGTTGTCTAAATACAGCAATTTGTGAATTTCTCCAATAGAAATAAATGGTTGCTTATACTCCCACTTATATGAGGAAAGATCATGACAGTCGATCCATCCATGGTTTTCTAAAATGTCGTTTCTGTCGCATTTTCTCTTATAGACAACGGTTGCTAACCTTCTTTCAGGATCTTTATATTCTAAGAGTATAACACGCGTGATCTTCTATGATGTTATTGCGCTCGTTCAACTTATATTTAGTTGTAAAGATGTTGTACATAGTGTTATAAAAAATGACTGCAATTAGAAAATAAATGATTCAAATACCAATAGAAAACCATCTGGATCAAGTTTGTTAAAAATTTAGTGACCTTATTACACATGAATTGTATGTTAATAACTTCAGAGCAGCAGTGGAGAAAGATAAATATGGATAAAAGACATAATCTAAGTAATTAAATTGGGTCACCCTGTACTTGAATTAATATGGTGTAACTACGATTTATTTTATAGTTCTAAATTAAGATACAAATTATTTTAAGACATTAAAGTTTTAAAATTTTCCCTTTTCATAGATATAGCGGCAGTTTAAAGATTTTACCACTTTTTGGTTTTTCGGTCATATTTTCCATAATTTATCAACTGCACATTCCATCAACAATCTAAAAGGAGCAATAAATTGCTCTATATTTTAATAATCAACCGAGTTAATTAACTTTCGCACATAATATAAACAATTCAATGCACTTGGAGCACTTTAGAGGAAGCGATCGACTAATAACTATACACTATTTAATCATAAAAAAATAAATGATAAGAATTAAGTAAATTATAACGATTTTTCAGACCTAATATTGATAAAATTGGCAAAATTCTAAAAATCACTTGATCCGTTTAAAATTCAAGGATTGTTTAAATGGGTTCTTTACCTTGATAGATAAGGAAGACGGACTTGACATTTTATCTAAAATAAACTTATTTTTTGTATAATCGGGTCAATGGAAATTGGTATTTTTGTATAATATAAGGAATTTTTACGATCTCAGACTCTCTTAAAGTTTTTAGACTTCAATATTAGAAGTAGAAGTAGGAGAATTTTTTCGTTTTTGAGAAATAAGGAGCCCTCGAAGGAGCCGTAAGGAACTATATGCTTCTAAATTTTTCTTAAGACACGACAGTGTCTTCAGGGTGATGTCACGACTTCCTTTATCTTTTACAAATAACACCCTGTATATTTACACGATTAAATAGTGTTAGTCTCAGTATTAGGTGTTAGTCATGACCCTAATAAACTTCATATCGTTGAAATCTAAAGATTGTTTTGCTATTGCAACTAGTAAAAATATACAGAATGTCCCACTTAAAAAGTGTATCGATGACGTCATTAAACCCTAAGGACATCGTTAAATAAATAAAAAAATATGCAAGAATTTAGCAAAAAAGTTTGAAGGTTTGAATACGAATTGATGCACACCATTTGGTAAGAAACGAATCGTTCCGGAACATTTGCGGAACCCTGTATATTTCTAAAGTTTCATAACGTATTTCAAATGTAATAATGAGACTAGGGCAATCAATTTTATTAACAAACACAAAAAATATTATATAACCATTCTAATTAAAGATAAAATGAAATTAGAACATGTCATTTACTTGATAATTTTGAATATTATTTATTGAAAGATTGATATTAATGAATCTATAATTTAAAGTTGATTTTGTTTTGACTAGAAAATATTTTAATTTAAACAATAAATTCAATCAACTTCCATATTGAATAGAGAAGATATTTCGTTCACTCAGAATTTTTGATAAAATATATTTATCACAAATAGGCTTTTTACGTAGGTGTTGTGTGTGCTTTTGAAGTCAAAAACTTTTTTTCTTAAAATATTTATAGCACATTGATTTATTGAATGAAAGGAATCGTATTGTCCAAAACCTACCTCAAAATTTTAAATGCTAATTTTACGGTTACAGATACTAGAATCCAAGTAACTGGAATGGAAATTATAATTGAAAAAAATGTAATTTTTGAGAAATCATCAAGAATAGCCATATTTCAAAGGTTTAAGAATGAAACTGAAACTTCGATGCTCGGGGTTTAAGGCTTTTAGAATGTCCAGTGACATAAATACCCATATTCACCAACGTAACATTGACATACTTAAAAGATTGAAATAATGCGTGTAGACTGAAGAAATTATCTTAAAAACACCAACAATCAGTGCAAGTAAAATAATAAATATAATTATAGAAGTTTGAAAAACTAGATGCAGCAAAAACCATAAAGCGAAACGCGAAACGTCTATAAGAAATTATCCATTATTTCTAAACAGTTTTGTGATCCACTGGTCAGATTGCTGTAAGGCCGGTATTAGACTGTCAAAATTCTTTGACAAAGTTCCTTTTTAAAAGCTTTACCTATTATAAAATATTTTACAGTGTAATAGGGTACATTTAAAAAAATATATTGCAAAATGTACCTATCTAATAAGATCCATTTTATAAAATATAATTTTACAGTGTAAAATATTTTATAAAATAGCTTTTAAAAAAGAACTTTGTCGAAGACCTTTGACAGTCTAATACTGGCCTAAGACACAACGATCTTTAAAGATCTAATTTGATCTAATTTGAGAGGTCGTTCTCGCTACAACCATAAAGTAACCAATATACTACAACACAAATCTAAGGCTTGAATATCAGAATGCATAATACTCAATATCCATGGTCACTTGCATTTGCACTTGAACACTTTGGAAAAAGACTTAAGTAGTGTCAATACCTCGGTCAATACACAAGACAAGTCTTGTCTTACTATCCAGTCCCACTCAGTGACAAAACTTCCTTTCGAATGTGACATAAAAATATTAAAATAATGAATCAATTCCTCGCGGACTACCCTATAGGGACCACCCTGTATAAATTTTATTCAAAGGCTTATTTTTGATTACTTTTTGATAGTATAAGACTTGGTATAAGAAATGTAAGAAAAAGGAAAACGGTTTATAAAAACCGTTTACCTACCGTAAGGGTGGCCACCTTGTATCCAATGAGATGTCTCGTGTATGGTTTTTAAGATTCGCTATTCTGCCGTGGTTAATGAAAACGTAGTAACCAACAATTTAGAATTTCTCATTTAAGGCAGTTGCCAATAACTCTATTTATTCTATAACCATTAACCTTATCTTATCCGTATCTTAACATACGGCTTTTTCGCAATTACAGTTGTTGCCGACGGGGTCAATGAGGCCAGTCCGATCCTGGTATAAACGTGCGTGTGTTTAATCATGCATCCAAAACGTAAACACAAAACGTTAAACATTAGTAAAAAACGAGGGGTTATCCACTCTCTGCAGTCAATGTACAAAAATTGAGCTGTCAACGATAGTCATCTGCAGTCAATGGCAGTCATAGCATATGCAGTCATGGGCAGTCAACTGCAGTCAGTGTACAAATTCAGAACAGTGGTTGACCCCTCGGTAAAAAAGCTGAAATAATTGAAAGGTGTTACGCAACAAGGAGCCAACTCTTAAAAGCTCTAGTTTGTCTTAGTGCAGGTTGGTTTTAGTTTTTTCAAGCTAGGTATTATTATTTTTCCGTATTCTAAATTGTTCCAAAGTAAGTGCAGTAGGTGGCCCCTACATGTCACAGACACGACATACCGCGAAATACATTATATCTCAATTGTTTTGATTTTGAAGGTTGGTTCCTTGTTGCGTAACACAATTCAATTGATACTTTAAAACTAGATATTGCTGTCTGCTTATTCGGTATAAAGTTTTTTCAATTGAAATAAAGCCTTTAATGATAATTCAAAATATATATTATCATGTATCAGTAATCCGGATTGCGTCGGTTGAAATTAATCCGGACTATCGAGGTCCTACTGTATTCATTTACAAACTTCAAACTTCGACATTAAAGTGTTTAACGTTCCCATATCTCAGGATTATAAACCTAATTCCCGGATTATAAAATATAATTCGCATTTATGCAACCTAACGGAGTATTTTACACAATACACAATATTGTGTATAACAATACCTATAACTTGGAGTAAAAGTATAGTAAATAATATTATGTGATAGAATTTTAAATAGAATTTCTCTAATAGAGAAATTAATACCCTTTTGACCTATAGACTCGTTATAAGTCATCGCAAAAATATTTATTTTATAGTAAGAAAAATCGAATGATTGCTACTAACTTATTCATTCTTAATTTAGTCTGAATGCCCCCGAGATGAAGCAACAGTCGCTTCATTTATAATAAATTTGTCTGACAAATCAATGAAATAATTGATAGCCAATATACTGAAATGCTCACCATAGACGTCGGTTTGTAAGGGGCAAAGAGGTCGTTGTACCGCTCAATTCTTATTCATTTGTTTCAAAAAATAATTTGGCCCTCAATAATTTGCCATGACGCAAAACTTGTAATGGGAAGCTTTCTAATAGTTCTGTGTGGTGCCCAAATGCACACAAATAAATGATTTTACATATAAAAAAACTTACCATTATGTATAACTTGTTTCCATTTGTCAATTAAATCTTGCACCAATATATTTGTACTTTTATAAAAATCAATTTGAGTTTCACATTCACCACACTTGCCATAATTATCATCCAAGCATCTTTTACAAAAAGTGTGTCCACACACAACAGTGGTAGGAGTTTCCAAAATATTTTTACAATTTGGACAAGCAAACAAATCTCCCAAAGAACTTTTATTAACTTTTTGCGAACTACAAGTTTGATTGTATTTGAGCATTACTCGTAGTTTTTTCTTTAAAGTTTTTTCTTTTTTAGTCTTTTCTATGTGTTTTCTTAATATTTTCTTAAGACCCGCATCACTTGTAGTAGAACCGCCGAGTTCTTGATTCCCAATAATGTTAAACGTGTCCAAAAGTTGGGGATACTTTCTCAATATATGCCCTAATTGTTTGCTCGACTTTTTTGACATGCTTAATTTTTTTTAATTTTTAGTATGCACAAATTTAGAATAAATAATTATTTTAAGAATACGTGAACATGTTTTAAAGCAGCACGTGTTGCAGGGGACAAACTATCTGGCGCAGCTGTATCGATTTTATACCTCTGTTGCGCAACAATAATGTAACGTTATAATAATTTGTAGGTACACGTTTCTCAATTTAATTTCCAATACTTTTATATGTTGAAAAACTTTTAAAAACTGTTAGCACATCACAAGATTTACAGAAAATTAAAAAAAAAATTTTTAATTTTTTCGAAGGGGCGGCAAAATTGTTTTATATTTACGCGCGTAGTAAAAGCAAACGTTTGATTTGTCTATTTTAATTGTTTTTTGTACACTCACTGGCAACTTTTAAGTTAAAAAGTCACATAAAACGTATCCAGTAACTTAATGATTCATGGGGCAACTCCTATATCTTGGAATTATATAACAGATTAAAAACTGCCGTTTTACGTCAAATATTTTTAATTTGATTTTCGATCGTTTATAAAAAATCACGTAATCTTCAAAGGTTTGATTAATTAAAAATTTTTTAAATAAAGAAATAAATAACTCGACACAGTTTGATTATGTAAACAATGACTCGTAAAACACATGTACGCGCAATATTGTGCGCAAACATATAACTTTACACTTCCACCGTTTGTGAGCAACTGAACTAAATTTGTCTACTCGAATCGTACTCGGCTGTGATTCCGACAAACCGTCAACTGTAGAAGATACAGCGAACTTCAAAAATCCGTACGTTATGGATAATGATGAGTAGGTGATTATAATTAAATACATAATGTACTTGGTTTTAGGTACTTACATTGTTCTTACAGTTTAAAAAAATTTTTTTTCAGTCCTGAAGGTAAGAGTGGGGCTCAGGCCAAATTAAAAAATTCCGAATAGTGATCTCTCTGTTGAGAAGCTCATTTTCATAACAGTAACCTGCCCTGAAGCTGAATAGTAGGGCTCAGGCCAAATTAAAAAATTCTGAATAGCGATCTCTCTATTGAGAAGCTCATTTCCATAACAGTAACCTACCCTGAAGAAGCTGAAGAGTAGGGCTCAGACTAAATTTAAAAATTCCGAATAGTGATTTTTTTGTTGAGAAGCTCATTTTCATAACAGTAACTTGCCCTGAAGCTGAAGAGCTCTGGCTAAGGCCGAATTAAAAAATTCCGAGTAGCGATCTCTCTATTGGAAGCTCATTTTCATACCCGTATAACCCTGTTATCAGTGCCAGTTCATTGTTCATTCATCGAAGGTATTGTAGATTGCAGCATTCCCAAAGAGTTTAGGTGTAACCTTTAACTTGCTTTGCTTTGAGATGCGCTTGCTATCTGTTATCTGAGATGATGGTAGGTTGCTTCATCTCTTGTCTCCAGAATCCATTTGGTACATTCCGCGATGATGAAGATTTTTCTCTGGAACAGGGTTGCACACCTTCCCAAAATAATAGAAAAACCTTCATTGGTTCTAGAGCAGTATATTCCTGCTCCCCGAAGTCAGTTTAAGAGCCATCTGTAAACTATAATGTTGTCTCTCCTACAATGTATTGCGTTAACCATCTCACGTTTTACTTCGTCATTATGAACGTCTGTTGGACGTACGTTACTGGAAAGTTATGGGACAGTATACGATATGCACCATTATGGAGGTGAGGTACAATGGCCGTACCATGACATGAGGTTAAATCCAGCAAAATTATTGTACTATTATTTGACTCCTATTTTGAATATATCAAAAAATTTTGATGTTTCACTTGTTTCTTAATTTATGGAATGAGAAATATGAATTTGGTTTCATAAACACGCTATTGTGGGATACCTTTGTTACACCTTATTGTCATTTACTTCTACGACCTACAGTTATGCAGTAATTATTATTGTGACCTACTAATACAGTTTACTATCATTACCTATAATTATAGATTATACCAATACGGTTAGAATAATGGCACGTTAGCCAATGTGCATCAGTGTCGTAACTAAGAGATTGGGTGCTCTCCCGCAATACCCAGAGTGTGGTCTCTATCCAACGTTAAAAATCTTTCTACTTGACCACAAATCGATTTTATTACAAATTTTGATACTATACGCGATGTTTTAGGGGCTCTTTCTATCCTGGGGCCTTCCCGCAACGCGGGTCCTGCGGGTCCGTTATTTACGCCACGCCCACTGCCAATGTGACTCTGAATCACATTGAGTAAAGAGGAATTGTTTAGGGTGCACATGAAACACCTAATTTTTGTCTAAAACTAATGCATCGATGTGTTTTTTAATGGAAATTCTTTCAATTCCCAGTTAGGACTTAGGACTCAAGGGGATCGTAAAAAATTTCGCTTTTCTTCAAGTACTTACTTCGTCTTCGATAACATTATACAACACGTTTTATATGGAGGTTTGGTTTTTAAAATGAATCATACACCTCTCAAAGTTTCGTATCTGCTAGACTTGAGCTAGTCTGCTAGTCTGCTAGACTTAAGAAATTAAAAAAATGTGCTTGTTATAGCTGAGCGAATAGAGTATTAGAAACAGGCACGTAACTATAGCTTCCTAAAATTAGATGGGTTTTTGGTGGCCACAAATTTTTTTGGTGGGCCAAAAAATAATATAAACTAAAGTTATAACATAAATTTTTTTTAGTTACTTACAATTTTAAATTAAAAAAAAAGCAGTGGGAGAAGATTCCAAGCATCCAATTAAGAATAATTAACCTAATTCTGATGGCGATTTTACTTACAAGTTCCGCGTTTTCCTTGCATGGCATTAAGTAGAGTTTTCATTAGTGCGGTGTACGTCGTGCGTCACTGCGTCGCGCAGTTTTATTGGTCGATTTTAAATATTAGACATTGCATGAAACGACGCACACCGCAGTAATGGAATATAACCATTAGACTCTAAGTCCAGCTACATCAGGAAGAGATAAAAGTTCTTCGAACTAAAGCGGCGTCTTACCTCAACACAGAGCTAGGCAACTAACTCCATTGTGTTAGGGAAGATCCTAAACTAGTTAAGCAATCTTTCGTTTTTCGTGCCTATTTTTTGTGCAAGACTTAGAGTATTTCTTAAAGTGCTATTTCAGCTAACAATTGTTGACAGTTGACACCACCAAAGTAACAAAACTCTTCGAAAATCTTCTCAAAGATTAAAAACTTTAAGCCCTTTAAAATTTTCGCTACTTGTCACACCGGATGTTAAGCGACAAGAAATGAACGCATTTACAAATTTTTGGGGACCTTTATTGGACCGTGAATAATAGCTGTTTTGCCAATACTTGGTATAATTGGTATCTTACTCCGAACTACCTTATATTATTATATTAATATAATTTAATAAATATAACTATTAAAGAATAAACCTATTTTTAAAAGTGTACGAGACAAGACTTTTATATATTTGAATAGTTGCACGTTTTCATACCTAGTGTTTCTAAAAATATTTTTCACGTGGCCCTTCTTTTTCATTCATACCAAACACCTGCTACTTGAAAATGATATGAATGATACTGATACTGATAGAAGTGATGACAATAAATACGCCTCTTTATAATAAGCAATGTATATATATTTATATCTAGGTTTCAATTCACATTTCAATCCAATAAGAGGATCGGGAACGAGAACGAATATGTGTGTGAAGTGTTAACCTATATTATAGATGTTAGCTATTGTACAATTGTGCTACATTAAATTTATTGATGTGGTTGAAATTTTTTGAACCTTTGCTTCTCGATTTAATAAATTTTATTTTAAAGTAAACATTTATCAGGCTTACTGTAAGAGATGTCATTTATACCACTTTTGAAAAAAAAACGTAAATCAATACTTGTAACTTTTATTGAAATTGAAAAAATATGTTATTGAAAAGTCGGCGTTAAAATAGTATATTATAATACATGTGTATAAGAAAGACTTTATCGCATTAGCGACGAAAATTATAAGCACGAGCTTGCGAGTGCTTGTAACGGCGCGTATGCGATAAAGTCTACTTATACACGAGTATTATACGCTATTTTTTTATTATAATTGCAACTAAAACCTCTATAAAAGAGAAAAAATCTGTATTTAAAATTTTAAAATTAAGCATGCCGATTTTGGATATATTTGTTGCCACAGAGATGCTTTGTGTTTGCATTGCAGAACAACAGTCACACAACAGTTAATATTATTGTTGTTACCTAGACGACTTTATAGAGCACTTGTGCTATAAAGACGATTTTATGAACGCTTTTTAGTGTGAAATTGGCAGATTATAATGCAAGTATAATAAAAAATATATTTCTGTTGAAGAATACTGAATCTTTCTAATGCTGTAACCGCCGTATTTTATTTGGAGAAACTTATCTTAAATTTTTTGAAATTATACCAAAGACCATAATTATACTAATGTTATACCCAAGTAAAATTAATTTAAATACTTTTTCTAAAACACATTTTAATTAATTTTCAGGCGAGTTTAAATTAAATGGTGTTACGCAACATGAAACCAACCCTCACATTTGCCAAACCGCGATAATCGCCTGAATACGATCACCCCGATCTTTCTGTTACAGGCCCAAAGTCTAGTAGAGGTAATCTAATAATTAATAATCCAAAAATTCAAATATGCCAGAATTTGGGAAACGTGCTGTGCTCTGTAGCTACGAATGCGTACAATAATACTCCTATAGGACAGTGGGCGATAGCTTTTGGGTGGAGATGCACTATATGAAACGTTTATATTTGAATTTTACAGCCGCCGTTTCTTCAGCCTATCTTCTTTCATATGCCACTATTAAAGTGAAATAAAAATATCTGAATATTTCAATTTTTCATTTATAACAAAATTACCACACAAAACACTGCACTGTATACATATAATTTTCATTAACTCAAGAACCTCTTCTCAACACATTTTGATCGATATCCCAAGTGTCTAAAAATTAAAAAAAATAATTCAAGAAAATGTATCAAATGCATGTCTATAAAATTACATAATGTGTCACAAAACTTTTGTTTTACAGATTTATTTAACATATTTCATTATTCTGGTTATATCACAAAAATTGAACTATAGAAAATTTTATTTGTTATGCACCACCTACTGTTGTTCTCGCTAAAGTTAAATGCAATCAGTTATTCCCTATCTTATATAAAATTATTATTGAACATTCTTGACAGACAATTTAGAATTTGACCTACTTCAAAAAAGTCGTATGTTATAACGTTATAAGTAAAATTATGTCACGAGATAATTTTAATTAGAAATAAAAATTCTTTTAATACCAATCTAAACGACATTTTACATCGAATTAGTATATAGTATCCACGTCAAAGCTATTTTTGGGAAGTCGATTACCAGTCAGTAGTCCCAAGCAAAAAAGTACAAAACGAGACGGTAATCGAATAAATATATTGAGCTTAGCCCTGAATAATGAAAACCGATATTAAGAAGAGCGACTGATAAAAGATGGTGTGTAAAGGCCATTACGACAAAGGTATTATTATATATTATTATTAGGTACATAATCAGCTTCCAGAACCCTTTGCATGTCATAGCTGAAGATGCGAATCAGATGCCAGTGACAATAGATAAGGCAAAATGTCTGCTAAATCGCATGTCAAGGGAGGAAAATCTCACCATGGCAGCCTTCTGGGCTATAATTCTATAGTTCCTCGTTGAGTTCTCTCCTCGGCTGCCCAAAGATTTAAACAGAATTTTCCTGAGGAAATCCAGTAATCCGGTTGGAGTGAGACAGTTAGAAGATTTAAAAGCTGATGAAATAGTGTCAGCATCCAGGGCCGGACTGACTAGTGGTTGGTCTCACTGGCTGCAAAATAAATTGGGCCCAAATGCAGTGGTGTAGCGAGTAGTGACACTATCACGGGCCTGGGTTCCAAAGATTTCTCATAGGTCCCCATAGCAAATTTTGTAATTTTCAATGTCAGTGGGCTTAGATCAACATATTTTTGGAGTGTAAATTTAAGCAATTCATTAAGCAAAACAAAAAAATTAAGCGTGTGTCCTCATTTAAAGTATGACTGTATGTTTATTATGAACTTTTTTCCTGATTTTGATTTTTTCATTTATTTTCATTTGACCCCAATATGACTTGGCCCCACCGGCGATCACCGGCTTACCGGGCCAGTCCGGGCATCGCCATCGTATACAAACTCGTTTTTGAAAATATGATGGAATAACATTCCCACATGTTATAACACAGAGCGTTAAGAATTTGTTTCTCATAAATCCATGATAACGCAGATAGGGAGCAAACTTTTCGAAGTTAAACTGCTGAAAAATTGTCATCGATCTTCAATCATACAAGAACCACTGAACTCACTTGCCAATAGCGTAAATAACGGGTCCGCAAGACCCGCGTTGTGGAAGGACCCCCAAATAAGAGAGGCCCCGAAAAATTCCCTAGTTTGTACCATAAAGAGCCACTATAGAAATGTCTGTTTTATTATGTATTTGAGAATATAAAAAAGAAGTACGTAAATACTCTTCTTCCATTGTAAAGTTACACAGATATTTCGACAATCAGTCGTGTGCCGTATGCGACCGGTTATAATATAACGTTAACGTTGAGTTTTTTATCTTTCTTCAACACTATGGAAGAGATATATATCCAGCTTCGTTTAACCACTCAACGTTGAGGCCATTTATAATCGGTCGCATACAGCACAAAGCCGAATAAGCAAATGCAGTCATGCAAAATTGACAGACGATTAATTTTATACAATTGAAACTTTTAAGAGTTTGTCAATTAAAAGTAGTTTTGTGTGACTGGCCTGTATTGCTAGACTAGCTCGCTCATCAGCCAAACACAGTCTTGTTACACAAAACAGCACTTTCTCTCCTAATAAAACAAAGTACTATTTCTAAACATTCGTCTTTGAACGTGTACTAGCTAAAGAATTTTAAAATTTTATTATTAGCCGTTTTTTCCACTAATTAGTTTTATATTTTAAGTTGAAACTCTGGAATTTTCAAATAAATTTGTAATGTTGTTAAAATTTAAAATAAAATAAAATGTCAAAAAATTTATAGTATATACCATATATAGGGGAACATGGGGCACAGAGGACATAGTAAGCCTTTTTTATCAATTTCTCTTTTCCTTATTCAATTAATGGGAAACTAATATTTAAATCACCTACGTACATATGTACCTGAAACATAAGTAAAATATTGTTTCTTAACTGCTACTGCAAATCGCTGTAATTAGAGATAAAAGAGCGATTGCCTGTGGTCCTCTTCGCCCTGTACATGGGGGCGAAGAGGACCGGCAAGTGAGGTAAAGAGGACCATTATTTTCCAATTGAATAAATGATTGTGATATTGTTTTTATCAGTTTATTTCATCATGTTATAGTTTTGACAAAATAATAACAACTTAAGATAAGTTTTTAAAAAGAGAAATTACAAGAAGCTATTCATTTTAGTGTGTTGAATAAAATGATCTAAGTATTTTATAAAATAGGCATTGTCCATCTATCCAGTATCATTAAAATATTCAAAAGACCCTACTGGACACGCTTTTATACAGTGGATTCATTTTTTCCCTCGTAAATAAAATTAACGAAGACACACAACTACAGATGCTGATATACCATATAAAACACATATTGAATCAAGCGGACCTCTGTACCCCATTGGCGCGCTTTTATTTGTTTGGAGGTTCATAAGCTAAAGATTATAGGTTAGGTCAAACTTTTCACTTGAATATGTTAAACTAGTATCTTAACAATAATTTATGACGATGAGCTATCATTAACCACGTTTCATATTAAAAATAACAACAAACTAACGTAATTGAAAAATTAGATCACTTCCCGTAAATTTTGAATTTATCTTGTACAGACTAAGATTGTTTACAATACAACTATTTGAATTTCTAGATATACTACAAAATGTGTAAATTATGCATTTTGACTGTTAACTTATAGATGAAGCACCTGGTTTTAAACTAATCAGGGAGGTCCCCTTCGCCTCACCGGTCCTCTCTGCCCCATCTTCCCCTACATATTATATAAAATTCTTAGTTACGCCACTGTTAACTGTTACTTGCCGTTATTGTCACTAAATACCTAATACGACGTCTTTTTAAAAAGATAGACTTCCAAGATATTCTGAAAGGTTTCATGATGACCAAGAATTGAGGAAAATGAGGATATTTTTTTTGTCGGTTTATTAAAATTATAATTTATTTTATTGGCGTTTAAGAACCAATATTAGCGTCTAAACAGCCTCTAATTTTGGCATTTGTTTAGTTTGGTTATTGCTTTTTTGGCTCTTTCTAAATGTGACTTTTTGGTTTTACCTCTTTCAGTTCAGAGGTTCAAAGATTTAAATGGCGCTTGCTACGAATATAAAGAAGACACATATTATTTTAGTCTTTGTGCTTCTTCTAAATTTACGCCCTGAGCTCCTGAGCATGGATCCGCTATCCGCTACTCATGTCTCCCCATGTGTAACTTCAGGCATCAGGCCTGGTTATTAACGTAAATTTAAATGATACTTCTGTAATAATTTGAATAATTTGAAAAAAGAATTGCAACAATAAAATTAAAAAAGACCAACAAACGAACAAAGGAATAGAAAAACTAGTTCATCGTCTTTGATCAATATTGTATGACTATCTTTCTTTAATATAATTATTTTATTAGTAAATGCACTTACTTAATTTATTTTTACACCATTCTGTAAAATCACAACAAAACTGTAGATATTTTATTCAGAATTTTTTATTAAGTCATTGCCAACTAGGCACCATTAGCTTTCATTAAAAATCATATTTTTTAGTCTTTAGCTCTTTAGCAATTTATACCTACCTATAAGAAAAAAGAAAGAAACTGTTATTTAACATTGCAAGAGCATTAACCAGTGTAATGATTTTAATTATGTAACTATAGTTCATGGTCATACTGGTATAAAATTGTAATAAGAAAAACTTGTAACATACCTTCACTTTGTGATTGCAAATTTAGATTACTTATTAATTAATATACAATATACCCAACTGAATTTTAAATTTATATTTATTTCACAAACTAAAATAAACTTTAGTTTAGTAAAAAATAAATGCAGAGCATCTTTAAAAATTCGTTAGTGTCGCTACGCTCGTCCGTCAAACCCTACAAAGTCGACAAAAAAATACCCTTTTACTCCTTATTTCTAAATCCTAATTAATTATTAGGGACATTAATTTGCCCAAGGGGTCGTTAACTCATAAACAAGGACTTCCTAGTTTTTTCAAAATTTTTCGATAATTAAGAAATAGGTACATATATCCCACTTGCAACAATAAAATAGTTCTGGGCATACAGGTTAAATTATTTGTTATTATATAAGATTTCATAATAAATTAAATTTATTTTAAAAATCACTATTATTTTTAAATAGGTAACTGCTAGTGCCATCTATACCTTAAAATTACAAATCTGATGACGTTTCGTTTTAGTAGTTCAAAAAATCTAACCTCACTAACTAATTTTTTAATGTTTTTGTGATAAAAGTTAAATAGTGGTTTTAAAATGACTTTTTATAATTCGTTTGAAGAATTTGAAAAAGCTGCCGAAGCCCTTTATTTACAATCACCATCAAAAGTTCGTTATACCGTAAAATATACACATTCAAAAAATATTATTACTATGAAAATCACCGATAATAGCATTGTAAGCATGGCTCTATTTTATTATCAAAATAATTATGAGTCTTTCTTTTCTAGTGTTGTCAATTTAAAACTGAAATAGCTCAAGAAGCAAGGAAAATGGATAAATTTATAAGTAATTTAATGCGCCATATGGTTTCGAAAGACCAACATTAAAAAATATGATTAAGTACTAAGGATTTTGTATTAAGATTGATTATATTGATAAATGTTTCAATAAAATATAAATAATTTAACTATTTCGTTAGTGTAGTAATTACTATCTGTAAGTAGATGGTTTATTCACCAAAATTGGTATTAACAATGAATCGTTTGAGCATAAAACAGGTATTGGATGCCTAGTTTAATTACAGTCAGCTGAATAGTGTAAAAATTATTTAAAGAAAACATGAAAACCTAGTTGTAATTTCACTACTTAACTGTTTAAGTCTAGCCAATTCTGCAGCTTTTTGATTTAGAAGAAAAATTCACTTACACATCACCGAATCAAAAACAAAGTAGAAATTTAAGTTCAAAACTTTTATTTAGAGAAATTTTTAAAAACATTATAATGATCACAAGCACAACAAAAATTGCACATACAATAGTTTATGTTTAAGCATATACATAATTTACATAAAAACAATACGTAAATAATAAAATAAGAAAAATAAAATAATAATTGTTCTATTTTATACAACAACAATAAATTAGTAAAAAAAGGTTCGTCATAACATGACGATCATAAATAATTCTAAACATTTTAAATGTTTAATAGTACGATTAGTGTCACTAGTTCAGTTATATTTATGAAATACTACTAAATATTTTTTAGCTATATCAATATTTCGCTTACTATTTTAAACGTCGTTTTTAAAAAGCTATTACTAATTTATACAAATAACACTGTTATAAAATTTTTAAAATGAGTGTCGGACACGTTTTTAATATCAACCTAGTGACACTTGCCACACGATCAAATGACTTCTTTCTCCTTTCAATTCTCCTTGAGAAAGTGACTCTAAATCATTCGGTGGATCTTCGATAACGCTTTCTTCCATTTCACCGTCACCTATTAAAAAAAAAAACTTTTAAACTCACTCAATTAATTTAAATTTTAATCTACGAGATATTTCTACACTTACCGTTTTTAAATCAATTCTGACTCTTTTAAATAACCTACCCTGTAGGATTCCCAGAAATATCAGTTAAGAGCTGCCAAACAAGAAGATGAGAAGCCACATCTTTTGGTTCGTTAGCTTCTTCCTCTGTAAATTTGGACTTTACTTTCAAAGAGGCAAACTAACAATGTTAATAAACGTTATTTGGCTAAATTTAAAAGAGAGAAGAAAGAATTGAAAATTATTGGTAAATTTGGATGACACTCCCAGGAATCCAGAGTAAGTTATTTACAGAACTCTACTGTTACGGTTTTATATTATATTGTACAAATGATCTTATTAAAACTAACATTTATTGAGGTATCTAAAAGACATAACTAGGTAGCTACAGAAACATAAGTTAGGTTTAGAATGGAAGTGGTAAGTGTGTAATATAGATTTAAAAGTGTGGAAGTGCAATAAAGAAAATTTGCATGCGATCAATACTGACACAATGAGTAAATTGTACCTACCAATTCTAAAATCGATGTATCCCTCTCCACCTGACATAACGAGCATAGCAGCTGGAATTTTTGAAGGTCCATTTATTGGTGTCACTCCTGCTGATGCAGCTTCAGATGGTGTCGAAGCTGCACTCATTCCTTAAAACATTGTAAATTTTGTTAAATACTCAAAATTTCATTTTGAAAGTTTTAAAAGGGGGTTTTTAGTGAAAAAACAACGGTTGTGGCAATACGAGGAACTTTTTCTGCCCGTCAAATCTTGTAGTTTGGTATTATTTTTTATTAAAATTAAATTAATTTAATTATCTTAGAGCTGTATGCCACTATACTAATTTCAGTACTGAATTCAGGACTAAAAGAAATAAGAAATTTGACGTTTGTAGACGTTATTTACATCCAATAATTTAGAACATGTTCTAATTTATTGTCATGTTCCAAATTATTTTATTAAAAAACTTCAAAAATAGTAATAATAAATAAATAAATAAAAAATAGTAGATTATATACTTAGGTTGAGAAGTTTACTATTATACCCCTAGCGCAATACCCCTACCCCTATACACTGCGCGAGGGTTATAATAGTAATCTCAACCGTAGTTTATATAGTATTTTTTTTACTACTAGCCTAAAATGCCATCATTATTGACTCCTTTTTCAACAGAGAAATTAAATTTCTGAACCTAGGTAAATAATAAAATATTATAATAATCAAAACTGTTTTTGAGGTAAATAATAAAATATTATTTACCTAGGTAAAAAATGAAAACTGTTTTTATGATTTTTTCTAACGATATTTTTATGAAAATTGATATTACTAGTAGTAAAAAAATTAAATTATTAAAAACACTTTAAAAATTGCACTAAAGAAACGTTTGGGTATTGAAGTTTTAGGCATGAAAAGAGTTTCTTATATGGCCGTATCCGTTGTTTTAGTATTAAATTTATTTTTATGTTAATATAAATTACATGTTATTAAAAAAAAATTTTTTTAATTGCTTTCGTCCGGGATCGAACCTAGAACTTCTGCGTGTAAGCAGAATTTTTAGATATAAACTAGCTAAAATCTAATTTCATTTTTTTTTAAATATGACATAAATTGAAGCTCAAAATATACATTATTTTCTATCTTCAAAAAGCTAATTTTACGAGTTTTCAAAATATGGAAAAATATACTGGGTGTTCCATTTAAATTAAGCAATTTGTTCCCATTTCCGGTTAAACCGGAAGTCAAAATATAAATTGCTTGGTATCGTATAATAGCTAATTTTACGAGCTTTCAAGATATTTAAAAATATACAGGGCGTTCCTAAAAATTTTGATATTTTTGTAATTTCCGGTTTAACCGGAAGCGTTTTGTTAACCGAAAATAGTGCCAAATAATACAATAATGGATGTTCATGGGATTGATATGTATATATCCATTTTCAAGTTTTCATTTCTATTACAAAAGAAGTTATTAATTTTTGAAGTTTTGACATTCAAAAAATCATTACTCCAAAACGGCTCCAGCGATTTTGATAAAAATTTATATTTCGATAGAGAATTGCGTTTTCTGTAACATATCCAAAAAAGAAAAAATATGGCAGAGAACATTTTGAGAAAATCCATTTCAAAATTTTGACCTACTTTGGCCCCTTAAAGGTAGGCAATTTTGAAAACCGACTTTTTTAGGACGAAAGCGCTATATTTTGGCTGTACAATAATTAAATCCTAGTACCTTAATAAAAAAAACAAAAAAGTTTGGTTATCAAAAATCGTTGTCTGCTGACACTACGTATTGTCAACTACGACAGATCAACTCAATTTGGTCAATTATGGAAATAGACACTGAAATTGAAAATATAGAAAACGTTCGAGTAGTTATACGTATCAGACCTTTTAACGAAAATGAAAAGGACGAAATAGAAAAAAATCTCATAATCATCGACGAATTGGAAAATACCATTTGTGTAAATGATCCTAAAGAAATCACAAATAAGCTTCAGACAAAAACTTTTACATTCGATTACATATTTTCACAAACAGCGACTCAATTTAATGTCTATCAAAAGGTAGTGTTACCAATTGTAGAAACAATTTTTGAAGGCTATAATGGTACAATTTTAGCATACGGTCAAACTGGAAGTGGAAAAACTTACACCATGAGCGGAAATCAAGATCAAAACAGCACAAAAGGAATAATTCCGAATACACTATCGCATATATTTAACAAAATATTAAAAGCAAGTTACGCAAAATCGTTTGCAGTCTTTGTAACGTATTTAGAAATTTACAACGAAGAAGTTCGTGATTTATTATCAAATAGTCCAAATGAAAAACGCGAACTAAGAGAAACGCTAGATTTAGGAGTATCTGTCGAGGGAGTAGCAGGATTTAGAGTTCGTTCGATCGAAGCTACAAATAAACTGTTGAATTTAGGCGATAATAATCGCGCAACACGAACAACAACAATGAATGAACTTAGTTCACGTTCCCACGCTATTTTTACCATTGAGATCGAAACTAAGGATATTAGAAACGATAAAATAACGCTCGCAAAATTAAACCTCGTAGATTTGGCCGGTTCTGAAAGAATCTCCGAAAGATTTAATAACAGCGGTGACGGATTCAAAGAAACTACCAACATCAATCAATCACTTTTTGCGTTAAGTAACGTTATAACTGCGTTAATCGAAGACGATAAAAGTTACATACCGTATAGAAATTCAAAATTGACGCGACTTTTACAAAACTCATTAGGAGGTAATTCTAAAACTGTCATGATAGCTACAATAAGTCCAATTTCGTACGATTGTACTGAAACTTTATGTACGTTACGTTATGCTAGTAGAACAAAATTAATTCAAAATCGAGTTCGGCTCAACGTTCAACATAATCGAGGATTAATACAATATTTAGAAAAGCAAATTTTCGAATTACGAACACAATTAAGCGGTATTTCGACAAACACAATACAAATGGAAGAGCAGTTGAAGAGCAAAAAAAATAAAAAAGGTAAAACCACTTTAGAAGAGGTGATTTATATTAAGAAGGTAAAAGCAAACTTACAAAGAAGAGTGTTGAAGTTTCAAAGTAACAGTTTAAACGGCAACGAAAGTTTGTTTGAAAAAGAACAACAATTAGTTAATTTATTAAAAAAGAGTCTTAATGAACAAAATTACCTGGACGAAACTAATCAAGCTTTAAATAAAAGATTAGAAGAAGTAACCATCGAAAATCAGAATTTAAGACAACAAAATGTAAGTTTGTCGGAAAGAAGTTTAGAGTATGACTTCAGAATTAAGAAAATGGAACAAACTATAAGCGATCTGGAGACTATAAAATTTTGTGATATACAAGACCAAACGGATAATTTATGCAAAGACAAAAGAAATAAAGAACACTTACAGCAAAGTTTCAGTTTTGTAAAATATCTTATGAAACATACTATACCCCCTAGATATCTTCAAACAATTGAATCGTATTGCTATTGGGATAGTAACGAAGATGTATTAGATTATAAAGTAAGAGGTTTAGATAGTGCACAAAAGAAAATTAACCAAATGAATGCAAATCAAAACATGTCTAAACTTCAAAAACGTTTAGTTGATCCTGTTCCACAAACGACAAATATTTATAAGAGTTATCCAACGTATAAACAACATAAGCAGATTGTTAAAAGTAGTGGTACCGAAATTTTATTAGAGTAATGTTTACACATAATTTCTTTGCTATTTTATAGTTTTATGTAACTTTGTTATTTATTTTTTTCTGTATTTTTAATAAACATTTTAGATTTTCATTTCTTTTTACTTCTAACTGTAGTTGGATCAGGCTTTTTTGTTTTTAAATAATAATAAATAATCATAACTCTTCGTAATTTTCCACGTTTGTTTTCTAAACATAATATAATTACTCCTTAAATTTTACATTAAGGAGTAAGACTCGAATAAAAATACGTGATTGTGTCTTATTTCATGTAAGGCACATAGTCCAGTCATATTTCATATAAGATAAAATAAAGGGCTAACCCCGAAATTAAAGTCAGAAAGCTAAATACTTGCATAAACCTATATTTTGAGGTTCTAAAGATTTGCTCAAAAGTCTCATACAATTTAGTATCAAAAACAACGTATCAAAAATCGTTTTTTGCAAATATCTCGTTTCATATGCATCATACGTCATTAAAAGTTAGTATAAAAATTGTAGATCATCAAATTCTCTACAAAGGACCCCGCACTTTTTATATGGAAAAACGGTTTCGGTCAAATTTGATAAAATTTTGGTAAGTTCTAGATTTTTCCCTTCTGAACAAAAGTCTCAATGGGCGCAAACATCTAGACCCCTACGTTTCTGAGATAGAGGCCGCCAAAGCTCTTAAGATAGCTATCCTGATAAATTAATGTAGCACATATTTTTTGTTATACAGGGTGATTCATGAGGAAGTGCAAATATTTTGGGAAGTTGTAGTATGGATTATTCTGATTAAAAAATGTCATATGAACATGTGTCCGATTGTTAATAGATACAGAGATACGGTCATTTTAAGGTGTATTAAAGTATAAAACAAATGACTTATTGCTGATTTTTAATACTAACCATTAAAATAAACAAATTTACGGTAATAGTTCAAAAATCCCACAGTCAACCTCAATGCACTTTGTAATACTACTGTTACTTTTCTAATATCATCTTGGCGTTCCTTTATGAGCGCCGCACAATTCACAATTCGAGTGAGCAATAATAATTCGTCTCTGGTGTTTACCTTTTCTTGAACCGTCTTGTAATTTTATTTAATTTTAATTGTTAGTATTGAAAATCAACAATAAGTTATTTGTTTTATACTTTAATACATCTTAAAATGACCGTATCTCTGTATCTATGACAATAGGACATATGTTCATATGACACTTTTAACTCAGAATAATCCATACTACAACCTCCCAAAATATTTGCACTTCCTCATGAATCACCCTGTATAGAAATATAAACTGTACCAGGTGGTAGAGTTGACCAATACTAATAACTTTCGTTATTTCAATTTTGCAAAACGGCGCTTGATTTTTTTAATATGGTGGATTTATTGATTTTTAATTTTTTATGGCAGCATCCCTGTTTTTTGAGTTAGGAAAAAAATAAAAAGATTTAGGGCTGTATGACATGAACTAACTATTTAGTAACTGTTAGTTACTAAATGGTTACTAAATGAACTCAAGGAGCAAAAACACGGGAATCTAAGCTTTAACGTCAACGTCAAAATGGGCGGATAAATTTTGACGTTGACTTTAAAGCTTAGATTCCCGTGTTTTTGCTCCTTGAGTTCATTTAGTAACCATTTAGTAACTAACAGTTACTAAATAGTTAGTTCATGTCATACAGCCCTTATGTAATCTACTAAAAAAGTTCTACAAATAATGTTCATTGTCTTTTATTATATCTCTCACCGTTTCAAAATGGCGGCGACGCAAAAAGTTCAAAATCTTATTTCTCTGCCACCACTCCATTAATTTTTGTCTAATGAATTTTATTTAATTGCTCGAAGCCCTTTTATCAACTTTTGCGCAAAATATTTTTTTCTATTTTCTATTAGAAAAAAACTAACTCAAAAAACAAAGATTGAAAATAAAAAATCAAAAATCAATAAATCCACCATATTAAAGAAACCAAGCGCCGTTTTGCAAAATTGAAATAACGAAAGTTATTAGTATTGGTCAACTCTACCACCTGGTACAGTTTATATTTCTTATATAACAAAAAATATGTGCTACATTAATTTATCAGGATAGCTAACTTAAGAGCTTTGGCGGCCTCTATCTCAGAAACGTAGGGGTCTAGATGTTTGGGCCCATTGAGACTTTTGTTCAGAAGGGAAAAATCTACAACTTACCAAAATTTTATCAAATTTGACCGAAACCGTTTTTCCATATAAAAAGTGCGGGGTCCTTTCATCTAATGGAGCATGTCAGTTCGGTCAGTTCTCATAAAGTTCAATTTTATTTCACAAGGTGCATACAATCGACGGTCCCAAACGTCAAATTACAGTAAATTGAAGTGATTGACTCCACAGTGACTTGGTGATATTTAGTCATGATGAAAAGGACTTATTCTTTTTTAAAAAGAGACTTTAAAAAGAATAAAAATATAACTTAGTAAAATATCACAATATTCTTCTAAATGATTACACTACCGGTTTCGCTTGATAAGCATCATCAGGTGTAGAAGAGTCTTCAGGTGTAGAAAATTACAGTTATTGCCTACTACTTTTATCGTATAAATTTGTTTGAATTTTATACAATAAAAGTAATTGGTAATACTGTAATTTGACGTTTGGGATCGTCGATTGTGCGCACTTTGTGGAATAAAATTGAACTTCTTGACAACTGACATCCTGACACATATTTTTTATACATAAAAATATATAGGGTATTCCATTTAAAAAAAGTTATTTTTGTGAATATTTTGAAAACTAGATGTTCAATTATTTTTTTGGGTTGACCATCGCAATAAGCGGAAAAAGTTATTCTACTTTACTAATTTAACCGACCTCGTATCTACAATATTAACGGATATAGCAATAGTGGCCCACTTCTCGCGAACACCCTGTATAATACAAATTATGCTATTATAATAAACTTAATATTTTCGAGAACGGTTAATCGCACAAAAAAATGAATTAGATTTTGTAGAGAATTTTACGAGTTTTATAATAACCTCTAATGAGGTAGGATGCATAGGAAATGAGATATTTGCAAAAAAAAACGATTTTTGTGATCTTTGATCTTGAATATCTTGACACAAGATTGCATGAGACTTTAGAACGCAAAACATAGGTTTATGCAAATATTTAGCTTGTTGACTTTCATTTCGAGGTTAAACCCTTATTTGACTAGACTGCACAAGCTTTCTATTTATCACTGATGCTGGTGGGATTCATTTAAATTTGGATGGCGTTTTGCAACAATGATCTAACCCACAAGTATGTAGTTTTCCAAAAATCAATAAAACATACATACTTCAGTAAAATGGCGTTTTGAAAACATCGTTTTTTAATAGACAGTGTCACCATCACCAAATGTTGGTTAACTTAATTTTGTTTGTTGTAGAAGACATCATAAAATGACATTTGAAAACGAAAAAGTGCAAAAAATAAAGTGTGGGTTAGATCATTGTTGCAAAACGCAATCCATTTAGTATACCAGGTAATTCAGTTTGGCTGTTCCAGTCTAATACCTAAATCACAAAAAAGCTGTTTCTTATGACCTTTTGCAACTTTTAGCTATTTTAATTTTTGTGAAATCAAAAAATTTTTTATTTTGTGCTTGGGCGTTAATGGGTTAAACCGACACTGTGAAACTGCTTACGCTCCACCAAGACTTATCCTTGTTGAGTAGCAGATCCTTAAATATTCCAAAAAAAAAATTTTTGCGA
The DNA here is from genome assembly GCA_963924605.1 of Malthinus seriepunctatus. Lineage (NCBI taxonomy): Eukaryota > Metazoa > Arthropoda > Insecta > Coleoptera > Cantharidae > Malthinus > Malthinus seriepunctatus. The sequence continues at coordinate 73,663,979 of OZ004600.1, forward strand.
GCCCTTATTTATTAATAAAATAATTTATTGTATGGATCTGCTCTTAACCTCTCTTGTAAAAGCTTCAAAATTTCTTACAAATACCGTGCACTTTTCATCTTTTAGACATCTCCAGAAGAAGTCCAGAGATATTATACCTAGTGATTGTACTGGTTATTTAATTACCCTGTTTTTTTCTATTCATTGACCAGAATATGCACAATTTAGGTAATTGGTTACTACTCTGTCATTTTGAGGGGGTGAATCATCTTGTTGATACCACATCTACTTTCTAGTCGAACGTTTTCAAGCAATTTTTGTATCATTTTCTAAAAACCAAATAAATTTATGAATTTAAATTCCCTTAATACAATTTAGGCCAAAGGTAGTAAATTTTAGTTGGATTATATTTATTTGTTATGGAGATATTAGACTGGAACAACCAAACTGAATTACACGGTATTCTATATTTGTGCAACTAAAGCAGAAGACGTTCGCGTTGTTTTTATGCTGGACAATACAACATAATTTTTTAACTCATGTTAGACAATCTTATTTATAATGCAAAATATTTAAAATATTTATATTTGTATTCAATATAATTACCTCCACTTCCTGGTACAGAAACAAAGAACTTAACAGCATCTCTATGTCCGTGAAAACTGAGTTGAGCATGAGCCATTGTACAGTAAGGTACATAACTACCAGGTATAGGTGCAATTCGCATACCTACACCCGGTAAACTAATACCTCTTGGTACTATTGCAGCTGTATTATTACTTTCGCTTAAAGGAACTGAAATGATCACGCCATTACCAGTTCCAATCCACAGTCTATTTGACGATATTAATAGGGCAGTTATTCTCACAAATGAAAATCCTAATTTTCCAGTTCCTATAAATTAGAAAAAAGTTGCAAACATTTTATTTAAACTTAACAACAGTGCACTCACCTAACATCTTACTGACGTACGGTTCGATATCGACATCTTGAAGATGCTGATAAGTATGAGCATGATACAATCTTAAAGTAGAATCCAGTCTTATCGAAACCCAAACGCCTTCACCCAACCACGCTAATTGTCGAACCTACAAAACAGTATTTACCTCTCAAATTAAATTAATCAAGAGCTTTATAGTACTGGTTGTTAAACAAATAACAATAATCTAACCTGACTTTCTTTACGTGGATGAGCTTCTAGCGATTGAACTATAGATAATTCGTTAGGATCTAAGACATGTATTTTATTTCGATATCCACACCATACTTTGTCCGCTACTACCGATAAACATCTCACCGAATGTTGAGGTAAACCCAATTGGACTAAATGGTATTTCGATAAATCCCACTGTCCGTCGTGATCACGATTAAACACAGCAACTGTTCCGTCGGCTAATGCCACTACTACTCTTCCATTCAAATGCCTAATTTCAAAAATTGTCACCATTATGCAACAAAATTTAATATTTACTTACACAACACTTAATACAGCATCGTTAAGTCTTACAGAATGTAAGCATTGATTCCAGTGAGCAACAGACGAGTGGATAAATAGCATACCATTTTGAGCACCTAACCACATAGTTGCCAGTACACTCGACATAACTTCATGGTTTGAACTTTGTTCATCGTCAAGTTCATCTTCACTTTTTACATCCGATTCATCTTTATTTTCTTCTGTTTCATCATCATTTGATTTTGAATCTTCTTCAGTTCTATTTGTTATTTGATCTTTTTTGTTTATTACGGTGTCGTTGTATTCGATGTAAGTTACTTTACCAACCTATAATTTAAATAAATTATTTACAATCAAAAATTACAGCCCGTAAAAATAATTACTAATGAATCAGGATCTTCTTCTTTTTCCTTCTTTTCTTTACTATCATCTTCTTCAGTATTGTTTTCCAAATTTTCACTGGTTTCATCGTTAATTTTGTTATCGACGCTTATCGAATTGTCAATATTTTCGTCACTAGAGTTACTTTTCGTTACATTAAGTTTATTCGAATAATCGTTAGAACTAGCACCAGGTACACTAGCAATGCATAAAAGATGATTAGCACATACTCCAAAACTATTTAATATTTCGGCAGGATTATTAGCATCTATTACTGTTACTATGCTAGCAGCATGTGTGGAAGTACATATCCATACTAAAGACGATAATTTTGTTTCTAATAAAGCTGCCTCTCTAGTTGCGTTTAATTCTTTATCTAAACTATCGACTTCATTTGTTGCTACTGTTTCAGCAACCGGTTCTTCGTAATAAAATACACTTCCACCAACCTAAAATGTTGTCAAATTAAAAAGACGATTTAAAATCACCAAACTACTCACCATAAGTCCACCATCACGTGTGTATCCACCCATGAGGTTAACACCTGCGGCGCACCAAATTTTCATTCCAGGAGATGTTTCGGCTAAAGGTCTGCAATAAACCGGTACTGGAACAGGAACTCCGCTACTATTACTCTGAGAACTTTTCATCGTACTGCCACTGGTAACTTTTCCCGGTAAACTCCAACCGTATGCTTGTAAACGACCATCTTCTTTACGCACGTGAGCTCTTACTTGTCTATACTGTTCTCTTCGTTCGACAGCGCGTCTCGCCACTAAACGTTCAGATCCCTGACCTAAAAAACCATAAAGCAAATAAATTTTAAAATTTACATATCTAATACAACTTACTATTTATACTGTCAATTGCGAGAATACTTTACATTTCATCATGCCACATCTTGTAAATTTAAATAGAAAATTAAAAGCGTGCAATTGAAATACAGAAAAATAGAAAATAAAACACTCGACAGTAATATTGAATTATATTTTAACACCTTAAAAATATAAAACATTTATTATAATAGAATATATTTATATAAAAATGAAATTAGGACTAGAAAAACAGCTTTAGAAAACCACAATAATATGAATACAGGTAAGTAAGTTACAATAGTGTAGTAATTTTCAGTTATTGTAGATAAATTAAGATAATGTTATTCGAACACTGGTTCTATTAAAGAGGTAAGTAGTAAGATTTCAGATTATAGAAATTTTAAAAAGAAGAGTTAATAATAATTAATAAACTTAACAAGAAAACTTTCAACAATATTTATAAATAAATAAAACAATTACTCTTTTAACTAACTTAACTAATTTATGGCAGACACAAAAGATGTGGTGAGATTCACAAATCAATTTCTGAGCAAACATTCAAGATTTTGGAAATATTACGTCGATTTACTCGAACCTATTTAAATTTATAAAAAATTATAGATGTTTCGATAGATTGTTTATAACATTTGTACTTTCTTTTTATTATTTTTGGTTATTAAATGGCTAATAATATTAAGACTAGTATTAGGTATTTCTTAAAACCTATCGATTTCGTAAAATGTCGAAAAATTGGTCATTTATTGTCAAATGGAGTGTTCTATCAAAAATGAATATTTTCGAAGCGTTGAAAATTGCCCCAATTTAACCCTAGGATTAAGCAATGAATAAACATATGACCTAAATCATCCGGGATATAGAGCCAGCATTTTTAAGAATTTAATAATGTTGAAAGTAATCTCCTGTAGGCAAGTTTAGGTTGCGCCACACACACAGGCTTGCCTTCTGGTTTGGTCTGGCCTAGGCTTAGGCTAAGCCTGTGTGTGAGGACGGGCAATTAAGGCTGCGCCATACACACACAGGCTTGCTCGCCTAAACGCACACTGTTTAGGCAGCCTACACAGACCAAATCGGAAGGCTAAGCCTGTGGGCGTGTGAACGGGCTATTAAAGCTGCACCACACACACGGGCTTGCTTTCCGGTTTGGTCTGCGCAGGAGAGCTAGGCCTAGATTAGACCTGTGTGTTGACGGGCCATTAAGGCTGCGCCACACACACAGGCTTGCCTTCTGGTTTGGTGTGGCCTAGGCCTAGGTTAAGGCCTACATTAAGGCTGCACCACACACACAGGCTTGCTTACCTAAACCCACACTGTTTAGGCGGCCTACACAGACCAAATCGGAAGACTAATCCTGTGTGTGTGTGTGAACGTGCTATTAAAGCTGCGCCGCACATACAGGCTTACCCTTCTGGTTTGGTGTGGCCTAGGCCTAGGTTAAGGCCTACATTAAGGCTGCACCACACACACACAGGCTTGCTTACCTAAACGCACACTGTTTAGGCGGCCTACACAAACCAAATCGGAAGAAAGTGTGTGTGTGAACGTGCTATTAAAGTTGCGCCGCACATACAGGCTTGCTTTCCGGTTTGGTCTGTGCAGAAGGCCTAGGCCTAGACTAGGCCTGTGTGTGTGGACGGGCCATTAAGGCTGCATAGACACACAGGCAAATCGGAAGGTTACACACAAGCTTGCCTTCCGGTTTGATCTGTACAAGCGACCTCTACAGACCAAACTGACTGGAACGGACGCCGTTTAGGCGTCCTGCACAGGCCAAACCGGAAGGCTAGGCCTGTGTGTGTGGCGCATCCTTAAGACAACACATCACCTGACAATAAGTCAACCCTTCCAGAACATTTGGTAACCCACAAATTTCCAGTAAAAAATAAAGAATTATTGTTTAGTTAGGTCTAACTATTAATTATAATAATTAATATTTCTTTTTAGGTTTAGGCAACTTATTTTTTAGGAAGAGAATAATTTGAGAAACGTATTTGACGAATTTTTGCAATGAAAACTTAAAATTTAATTAAATTCGACCACTCTGTATACAGTTTGTTCCAATGGGATAGGCCACTAGTCAAGTCATAAAACTCAAACTTGCCTATTTTAATAAAAGACTTGACCATCGTCTGTAGTCAAGTAAAGAGACAAAGAGAGTGTAGGGACTCTAAAATTATTGAACCGACGCCAGTGAAATGAAAGATGGCTGAGATTACTAATTCAAGTAAGGCGAACATTTTTTATTCTAAATATAGTAGAGAAAGATATAATCACTATCAGTGCTGTTTTTGTAAAAAAAAAGGTGGTGGAACGCCGTTCCAATTCGTTCTATGACAAAAAGAGCACTGATCACTACCATAAATTAACCCATCTTAACACCCAAAGTAAGACAGGCCTCTTTGTCCTCTTTCTACCTTCTTGTATACTCTGTCCAGGGAAGAAAAACAGCTAAGCCACTCCCCACAAATTTCTGTCAAATAAGGTTGATGCATGTCAATTCTTGTGTGATTGTTTTAAGAGGGCGGTATTTAACAAATGGGCGGGAAAGTTGATATTAAGACATTCCGCTCTTAACCTTAGCGACTTTAATATTTGGCTGATATCACTAATATTCATAATTTCTGATAGGGTAAAATTCAAAGAAGGCACTGAGGTATTTGTATAATACGAAATAAGAGCCTAATTAGTGAGAAAAGTTCGATTGCATTTAGTGTAATTTAAAAAAACAGAAGATGTTGTTTTTACCCAACTTTCCCGCCCATTTGTTAAATATCGCCCTCTTCAACCGTATTTTCAAAATTCGACCAATAGAAAAATTCTATTCGATACCGCGTGAGTTTTTGGGAGTGGCTTAGCTGTTTCTGTTCCCCGAACAGAGATTAATAAAAGGAAAGTTTACTAAACGTATGTTAGGCATTATCACGCAGCGACCTATTCGGATAAGAAGGCCTGCAACTACATCCTTTTATCTGTCTAAACATTTGGTTTGATTGGTCGATCGATAGTCAATAGTATTGCTTTGGTCATAAAAACAATTTGAAAACAAAGTATGCCTTGTAAACTATGAAATTTTGTTTTGTCTAATGATACTGATAATGTATTTTTTCTGTATTCGTAAAATACGATAAACTGTATATAAATAAAGTTCATTCTTACGGTTCATTTGAATTTTATACAATTTACCTATTTTTAGCAATAATACATGATAATGTGAGATTACTTTTGTCGATTAATTATTTATATTGGATGTGTTCATTGTGCTTACATAAAATGTGCTTTCTAATGTGACGATTGCACAACACAGCCATTTGTAATTATTCTAGCTCATTAAATGAGCATATTACACATTATTCAACCATTTTAAACAATAATTTCGTTTTGATCAAATTAAAATAAATAATTCTAAATGTAATTTCAGACGATTTCACTTTCGATTCATACATGCACTTGTACTAAAATAAAATTATTTCCAAATTTAACAATTACTAACAAATTATATAAAATCACTGATTCTTAGATTATAATTAAGGCACACAGAAAACGTACATATTAACAAAGTATTATTCTTGAGATCTAAAAGTTACAAGGTACTCAAATTAACTAATTATACTCTTCAAATTTATCGAGTTCATTACGTCAATGTGTAAAAATTAAATTTCTTAGATTTCTTAACATTTCTTCAAAATAAAAATTCTATACTTCTCGCAATTTTCAACTCATTTCTACTGTAATTAAAAAGATTCCAGTTGTTTAGAGCTTACACTTAAACAATTCAAGAATTAAAACTTTGTTAACACAAACCTACGTTATGAAAAAATATATACAATACAATAATAGAGGCATAGTATCACAGGCAATTGACAGCACTTACAAATAAAAACAAATTATAATTCCGTACCCAGTTCCGTGTCTAAAAAATCTTGACCAGCCCTCGGTAATGCTCTAACTCCTGGAGCAATTTGGTTTGTGGAAGCTTGATACCTTAAATGAGGTGACAACATCGGCCTTGCGGGTCTATCAGAACTACTAAAAAGGTTGCTAAAGAACTTCCATATGCTTTGTTTACTCTTTTTATCTAATGTTGGATCATTGCGAGAAGCTCGAATCATTTCAGTCCAACGTACCGCTTCTTGTAGTTCCATGAAACGTTCCTAAAATATAATTTATGTAAAACAGTACAAACGTTTTAAATAAGTTTAACCTTATATTGATTACGTTCCATCAAAACTCTCGCCATTTCGACTCTCGTGAAGCGTTTTCTTTGAGCCATAGGTACGTCGCCTTCTTCTTCGGCAACATCAGGTTTATTTTCGTTAGCTTCTTTAATTTTCTTTAGTTCTTCTTCTAAATCACTAACACGCGTTCTTAACTTATCTCTAGATAAATTTAACGAAAATATTTCTTCTCGTAATATATCAACTTCTCCGGTAAGTTCATCTACTTTAACGATTAAATCATCTTTAACAACATTGAGAGCATTTCTGGAAAAAGTTACATCTTGTTATACTAGGTAAAATTTAATTAGTGTAATAATTGTTAGTTCAAATTTTACATTTATGCTTTTAATTAAGAAAATACTACATACTTGGTAGCTAGCAGCTCGTTATTTTCCATAATTAAGTTTTCTACTTCTTTTCCCATGCCTAAACATAGAGAAAAATAATTATTGATTGTCATGCTTGTGAATTTCGTAAATACAGAAATAAGTTTGTTTTAGCTTGTTGTAACTGAAAGCTCTATAAAATTGAATTATTGCTGCATATGAAACAATTCATAAAAAGAATAAATAATTTAATGTTCGATAGGAGAGAACCGTTTGGTTATGCTCCTAATTCATGATAATTGGCTATTGCAATACAAAATGGTGCATCACGAAGGAAAAGCAAATATTTTAGTTAAACGCCGTTAATTCGGATTAATAACTCAGCTAAGAAAATTGTCCATATTTGTGGAATAGTTAATGGTTAATGATATAAGAGAAGTTCTTGACTTCTCCACAAACTTAGTCAATGTGTTGTAAGAACCGAAATACTGGTGCAGTATTACAGCATTCTGGAAATTTTGTATCGTTTAAAGCAGCTACTTGTAATTTTTTTTACTTTAGTTTTCCCCTAGCGCCGCCCCTGAGATCACAATGGAGATTATTTTTACATTCCCTTGTTCAACTCTTCAAGCACTTTCATTAGAGTCCAATCTCATCAAGATTAGACCAGAATTACAGAACTTTAATTTTTGTATTTTCCTTATTAGCGTTATCAGCGATAAGAGCTGATTTCCCTGTAACTCGGCAACCGTAAGAGCTGGAGCTCTCGTTTTATTTTTAGTGTGACTCTGGTGTTATTTTCAACCCTTTCTAATTTAATTCAAAAATATCAATCATTAATTCGTAATCTAAACTTTTTAATTATAGATTTGTAAAGTAATTGAATGTTTAAATTCTACTAGCGGGTCACGCCCGTCAAGATTTGACGAAGTATTTGAAGACACGAATGCGTTAGAAAACGATGATTGTTTGTTATTAAATGTACGAAATAAGCGTGCCCGTCATTCAACGTCATCGAACTACATTGAAGTGGGAGATAGGAGATAACAATACGTGTGAAAATTTATTATTTAAAAAAATGTATGAAATTGATAATTGAAGAAAAAAAAAAGAGTGCTGACATATCTGTAGGTCGAGAGCTTCGATTAAAAAAAAAATTATTAAGATCGGTCCAGTAGAAGTAGGCTATTATTATATATCAAGAAAAGGCTTCGCTTTTTAAATATATGGATTTAAAACCACGTGGGGTGTTATAATTAGTGATACGATGTAATTAGTGTTTTTTCTTTTACTTCCGTGATTCATTAGCACCCCTAATTAATTTCCATCCAATATTTATGAATTAATTTAATGTTGAAATTTTAATTGAAAATTACAAATTTTATACCGACGTGTTTGTTATTTTAGTGCGATTCCATTGAGCTAACTTTTATCCTCGAGCTCGTGCTAATTAAAAAGTTATTAATTTAAGTTATAATAATTAACTGATAGTCGCTCTTGTATTCAATTCCTTTTGCTGCGTTCTTATTGGTTGTCGAGTAACTCCGAGTTTGTCGCCGGGTTTCCAATAAAAGCTCCTACTCCATTTTTGATAAAGGACTTCTAGCTTCACCATCGTGGTGAGCAGAAGCGCACTCTTATTAAATTACCCTTTAATCATTTTCCCCTTGCCATCACCAAAGCCGTGCTACTTAATCAATTTTATTCAATTAATTATTTCGCTTTCCTTGTTGCCTTCAGCAAAAATTATTTTAATTTTTCCTTTGCCTTCAGCAAACCCGTGTGTTCGTGTTTCCTCTAAGGTCTAGTGGTCTTATCTTGAGGTCTGTTTAGGACTCGAAAGGAGGTTGGTCTAGACGTCTAGAGGAACACGCAACTTCCGTGTCTTGTCCGTTAGTTCTATTGGTCTCACTCAGAGGTCCTTTCTGGATCTTAAAGCGAGGTCTGGTGGTCTAGTGGCAGGGATTAAAGTCCGTGCTCCTTTTAGGTCTGGCGGTCTCACTCAGAGGTCGTTTCTGGGGCTTAGAGTGAGGTCTAGTGGTTTAGTGACAGGATTCCAACCCGTGCCTGTCCATTAGATCTAGTGGTCTCACTCAGAGGTCCTTGCTGGATCTTAGAGTGAAGTCTGGTGGTCTGGGAGAACCGTGACCGAGTCATCCCATTAAGACATTCGTTAGTGGTTTATTCACTAGTATATTGTATATATTGTTTTCTTTCTTACGAAGTTTTTTTTAATTTTGTATGTGCCATTTAGACCGCATTATTATTTTTTGTTATTAATTTTGAATTTGATTGAATAAACGTTTTTTCTTTATTCCATCTATATTGTGTTTAATTTCAGCTATGAACCCATCTGTCTCCCACTGAGCGATGCTAGAGGGAGAATTAATGTAGCACCCGGTTTTCTGTTCTCAATAGTTATTACTTAGCTTCGAATTAACGAGGTTTCGCTATTTTTATTTAATTTTAATTAATTTTTGGTAAAATTCCATTATTATTTACGTCAGATTGATAAATTAATAGTTTAGCACTTTAAAAGCATGCACAGTTGATAATTTACTGCAAATTACTTAGTTAAATATTTACGTTTAATACAAACTGCTTACCAAAAAAATTATCGTTGACTGGATTTCATGAAGATGGCCAAGCATAACATAACAAACAAAAATTAGTAAATATTATTAATGATGAAAAATAAGTATGATTGTAAGTAAAATAAATTAAATCATGCAGCTTAAACATTTCAAATCATGCATTGTTTATAAATTTCTTATTTTTACCTGACGAAGCATATTCTCCCGGATGAACCCAGCCTCCTATTAAAAATAAATTAATTAATTTCCAAGAGTTTAAACGAGTACAATAATTTACCTGTAATATCGGCACCATCATCTATATCCCCTAGTGCATCAGAATCCTACAACGCAAATTTTAATCACAATTTATAGTGTTGACAATATATGAAAGTACAAACCTGAAAACTAAGTTCTTGATAAAGGGTATTAGCACTTCTTTGTTCTTTACGTGTTTGTACACGACTTGTGTTATTGTTCGTTGGAGCAGGTGGAGTTACAGGAGAAGTTAACATACTTTTATTTTCCAAATTTAACGATTCGGTTTCTTGAGCTCTTTCAACTGTACGAACACCATGATTTATATTATCTAATTCGCTATGTAAGCTATAACAAAAAATACTTATTTAAATCATGTTTATTAATTAGTTTAAATCAGACATTTGTTAAAATATGCATTTTTGAGGTCATTAGTTGTATCGCATCCTTGAGAAATGCAATTAATATCACAAGCTTTTTATTTTGAATTTATTGATTATGAAATACCATTTTACTCTATAGAAAGATGTACATGTCCTACATGTAAAGATAGTATAATGAGCAACAGCAGATATAATTCATTGATACTTGAAATGGTCAATGATGAATCCTTTCATCATTTCTATAAAGAAGGGCTATAACTTTTTCCTATATAAGATATAGTGTAAGAATATTTTTCATTTAAACAAACCAAAATATTTGAATTAGTTTAAAAGTTTTTATAATAATTATTGAACAAATATGAGAAAATTTAAGCTATAGTTTGTTCTATAATTGCGCAATTTAAAAGTAATTTAATGTGTGGCGTTGTTGAAATATTTAAGATCTATAAATAAAAAAATTTAAGGCAAATTCTAAAAATTCAAATAAAATGTAATAAAAAGGTTTTAGTTTTAGAACGCTACAATTAAGTATCTTTAATTACACTTTGTTAAGTTAATTTTAGAAATATATCAAATATCAATCATTTTTAGGACTTCATCAAAATTATACCTCTGTAGGTTTCCTTCATGAAAATTTCTAATTTAAAAAATTAGACATTCTTAACATTGACAGTCAATAGAATTAATAAAAACTGTTGGCTCGCATTTCACAATAAAATATAATCTGTATTGATTACTCATATATCTTTTACATCCCTCTAGCTATGACGAAATTTACACCTGAGAATATCAAAAAATACTCTACATTTTTGGATGAAACTAATAAAAAAAATTGTTAAATATTTCTATTACAATAGTATCTTTATAATTTTGTTTCGAAAATAAAAATTTTAAAATCTCATACCTAGGAGATGAATGTGTACTACTAATAGGAGAAGTTGGTATACTATCGACACCTTCTGTTGCACCTTCCAAAGAGGCAAATCCATACGATATAGGTCCAGAACTGCGCCCCATATTTAATCTACCGGCATTAATACGACCTGCTTCTGCTCTTTCATTAGCAAGCTGTTGTGTCGAAACAAGCAACTTTGTACGTTCCATGTATTCCATATGAGTTTTAAACAATTCCGTATATCTATCGTGTAATTTCGAGTATTCTTTTTTTAATTCTCCTTCCCTTTCTTCTAGTCTACCAGCATGTTCCATTGAATTTTTGTGTTTTATTTCTAACATCCTAACTATACTTTCTAAAGCTTCTAAACGTGCAGAAAGCTCCTTGCGTTCACCTAAAATGATAGTTTAATAGACTAATTTTTGACTAGTTAACTTCACTTACCTTCTGCAGAATCCTCAAACTCTAACAGCTTTTGTTCCGATGTTTTTCTGGCTCCTTTCTCTCTTTCATATTGTGTGACTAACTGTTCGTTATCTTCCCTTAATAATTCTAATTCTACATCTTGTTCCTGAACATTTTTTAAAATTGTAGATAAAGATAGATTTTATAACACAAACTTGTTACCTGATTTGCTTGATAAGCAGCATCTAGACATTCTAAAACGTTAACCAATAAAGGCATTAAAGTTTTGACAACATCTTCATCGTATCTAGCAATCATGCGTTCAAACTCTTGGTAAATGCTACCAGCGAGAGATTGCACTTTTTCAGACATAACAACATGAGAATCTTCGTGGGTTCCATAAACAGTCTCTGTCCCCATACCACCACCTGTATCGAGTAAATCCATTTCTTTGGTAATTTTTAAAGCCACTTTGTCATTCAATTAACGAGATTCTTAACTTCATAACAATTAAAATAAAAATAAAAAGTAACTTTAAAACTGTTTAAAATTTTATAAAATCTAGCAATATTTACAATATGCAATGTTACACCCACTATTTTTAGCAAACCTATCACTTGCTCATTCTATCAGCTGAGTTCGGAGCCATTTTTACGTAAATGCCAAATATAACATTTCAATTATGACATTTACGTACAAACTGCGCGAAATTGCGCATTTGGTTCGCGTTGGTCATTTTTACGTCTTTATATTTACGGTTGGGTACACTGTAGGCGTTGACCGGCATTAGCGGTTGGCAGTACTGGCTAGTACTCGTTCCTAGAAAACTTAAAATATTTTACTTTGTTATAAAGTTAAAAGTGCATTATTATACCGTGTTCTGAAACTTCAGAAGCTGAAATAAAGGTTCTTTTACAGTTAAACACATCTCATTCACTATGAGTGATACTAAAACATTCCTGTATCAATTTTGTCAGAAAACTAAAGCTGAGCCCCAGTTCGAAATTAGACCTACTGGTAAGTTTTTAGCTTAAATTCATTAAACTTTAATTGTGTTTTCGTTTTTTCATTAGGACCTAAACACAGACAGAGATTTTTGTGTGAAGTTCGTGTTACTGGCCACAGTTATGTAGGAGTGGGTAATTCGACCAACAAAAAAGATGCTCAAAACAATGCTGCTCGCGACTTTGTTAGCTTTTTAGTGCGACAAGGTCATGTTAATCAAAATGATGTTCCCGCCGAAGGTGGATTACCTGGAAATGATTCTGGTGGTCCTACAGCAGGTTGAACGATTGTTTACTAATTGAATCTAAGCAACTAAATGTTGATTTGTGTCTTAGGTATTCCACCTTTGATTACACAACATTCTGTCTTTAGAGAAGGTATGGGCCCTTCGAGCCTTGGAGAAGCATACCGTCCTGTTCGACAACAAGGTGATCAACGAGGAGATGAATCTTGGAATTATATGGATAGAGTACAACAACAGAAAAGAGTTGAAGACGCGGAAGACTTGGATATAAATGCTCAAATTCATGGAAATTGGACAATTGAAAATGCAAAATCGAAATTGCATCAGTTCATGCAAAGTAATAAAATAAATGCCGATTATAAATACGGCGCTGTTGGCCCTGACCATATCAAGTAAGTCATAAATTTCCATTCGAGTTTTAATTGATTTTAATACAATAGGTCTGTACTATAACTATGATAATGAAATGGTTTTGTACAAATCATCTTACAATCTATAAAACTTGCATAATTTAAATTATTATTCAAATCTTAAAGCTTGAGCATAGCCAGAGGTTAGGTGGGTGTTGAACAAAAGAGTAATTATGAATCAATTTTAACTAAAAAGTAGGTTGTTAACTTTTTCCAATCCAAGAAAAAGTTGTTATAATCGAGGAAAAAAAATAAAAATAATTTGTTTTTTCATTTCCCCCCCCCCCTCCCGAGGAAAAACTCCACTTAAAATTATTTCATCGACAAAAATAGCTTGAATAAGAAATCTATACAGGGTGTCCAAAAATAAGGTGGTTATTTTGGGTGTATATTTGCAAATTTGGGCCAAATTCATTTTTACTTGGCTATAAGATAGTACCTGTAAGTCCCAATAGAAACAAAAAATTTCAAAATTTTTTTATTCAAAATGGCGGCCAAGAACGATTGTCCCATTTTGTGGTTTTTCCCCTATAACTTGGCCGGTAATTATTATTATAAAAATTTCAAAACGGCATTGTTCAGCCAAAATATAGGACTATCGTCCTAAACAAATTGATTTTCAAAATTGTTTCAAAATTGCCTATCTTTAAGGTCATAATTTTGAAATGGATTTTCTCAAAAACTGGTCCGACCGATTTATACAGATTTGGATATGTTATAGACAACGCGATTCTCTATCTAACTCTAAATTTTTAAAGACTTCTATGATGCGGATTCGGAGTTATGATTTTTTGAATGTCAAAACTTCTAAAATCTTTAATTTCTTTTGTAATAAAAATGAAAACTTGAAATTGGATATTTATATCAATCCCATGAATATCTATTATTTAACACTATTTGCGGTTAACAAAACGCTTCCGGTTAAACCGGAAATTAGAGCAATATCAAAATTTTTTTTAACACCCTGTATATTTTTAAATATTTTGAAGGCTCGTAAAATTAACTTTGACACGATACCAAACACTTTATATTTTGATTTCAACCGGAAATGGAATAAAATTTCTTAATTTAAATGGAACACCCTGTATATTTTTTAATATTTTGAAAGCTTGTAAAATTAGCTTTCTGAAGAAATAAAATAATGTATATTTTGAACTTGAATTTATGCCAAAATTATAAAAAAAATGAAATTTTTGAAACAAGTTTATACGATTATTTTTTTAAGATTGCGTTTTTGGCACTTACCGGAGCAAACCTAAAGTTAGTTAGAAATGTGAAAAGACAATTCAGTTAGGGACTATTTTAATTTGGCATCCCTGTACAGAGTTGTCACATTACAATTTAATTTGTTTGAAATTCAATGTTTTTTAGCTTGATTTGTTGGTATGTGGCAACCCTACGCTGTCATTATGAAACTTCAAAAACGCAATTTAAAAAAAATAATCCTATACCTAAAAATACCGCTTAAAAAGTTTAAATTATAAACTTTTAAAAAAGTGCACAAAAAAATACAACAGGAAAAAGTTCCTCGTATGGCCACATCCGTTGTTTTTTAAATGTAGCTGTGTGCACACTCGACACCCACGTACTCTTTGATATCTTGCAAACTTTAAAAAAATTTTTCTTAAATGGCTGTATTTTCTTATACAAATATAGTAAAGAAGATACATCTATTTAACTTTAAAAGCAGTTTTGCAAGAATTTTTCTTGAAAGTGAAACTTTTGCAATTCAAGTTACGCGAGTAATTAGTCTAAGAGCTTTCAAGTCTTATTTTTTGCCTATGCAATAATATATTTATTTAAATTTATAAGAATTTATTTAAAGGTAAAATATATTCTTATAAATTTGAAGCTTGTAGTTGAAACTTGAAAGAAAGAACCTAGGAAATGTACAGCTGTGAAGGATTTAAAACAACTATTGAAATCGCAATGAATTTATGCAAGTACCGATATTAAAACTATTCTGAGAAATGTTATATTTTAAATTCCTCCAATTACTTATTTAATAATCTTCTAATTATAAATAAGTATCAATCAGAAATTATTTTTTATATGTTCTTTTTAAAAAGTTGAAAAAGTTCTAATAAGTAATTAAAAATTCAGAAAAAGAATAGTAATCAAGACATTAAATATTAGGTAGTTTGCAGTAGCATAATTATTACTACTATATGATAATGGTTTTTTACAATACAGGATAAAGATTACCATTGGCCCTTAAAATTGATGTTGCGAGAAACTTAAATTACAGCTGTGCATTTCTTTGTGTTTTTCTCTACCGAATAATGTAGTTAATGAAAACCAAAAAAGTGAGTATGTTCACTGCCATCAAAACTTTGTATTGAAACTATTTTATTTATAGGAGTTTTGTTGCTGAATTGAGCTTCTTTGTGAAAGCCTTAGGACGTACAGTTTACGGACGTGATACAGGTTCAAATAAACAAGTTGCTAGCAAAAGTTGTGCTTTGTCGATCGTTCGACAGTTATATCATCTTGGAGTTATCGAAGCTTATAGTGGCACGTTAAAAAAAGAAAAATCAGGAGACGAAATGAAACCGTATGATGTAAAAATTTCACCTGAACTTCAAGACCAAATTAAAGATTGTTTGGACGAACTGGAAATAGAACCAATACAAATAAATGCAGAAAATTCGACGCAACCTCTGTCTCTATTGAACTTCCAAGTTTTAGATGATTTTGCACCTTCCAAACCTATTGTTGGAGGTGTAGTACCTTGGTCTCCACCTCAACCAAATTGGAATCCCTGGACTGGTTGTAACATCGACGAAGGACCACTTTCTAATGCAACTTTGGAAAATTTAAGTGATCAATTAGCAACTGATTTCAAATACAAATCACAAAATAATGCCGCATTACAAAAAAGTAATGAAGAACGTCAAAGATTACCTGTTTTTGATAAGAAGTCGGTTATTATGGAAGCTATTAATGAACATCCAGTAATTATAATTCGAGGAAATACTGGCTGTGGTAACATAATTTTATACTTGATTTAAATTTTTTACTATTAAAAATAAATTGTAGGAAAAACTACTCAAGTGTGCCAGTTTATTTTGGACGACTATATCGCATCAGGTCAAGGTGCATGGTGTAACATTGCTGTTACACAACCTCGAAGAATTTCTGCAGTTTCGGTGTCGGAGCGTATAGCAAACGAGAGATGCGAAGATCTCGGTGAATCTGTAGGATATTCCGTACGCTTCGAGTCTGTATTGCCTAGACCATACGGTTCTATCATGTTTTGTACCGTAGGAGTGTTATTACGAAAGCTTGAATCAGGTCTTCGAGGCGTTAGTCACGTTATTGTTGACGAAATTCATGAAAGAGATGTAAACAGTGATTTTATTATGGTACTTATTATTTTAAAAATCATAGGCTAATTAATTTATTCAAATTATTTTAGGTTGTATTACGTGATATGATCCATACATTTCCTGAACTACGCATAATTTTAATGTCTGCGACGATCGATACAACACTGTTTTCTAAATATTTCAATAACTGCCCAGTAATAGAAGTTCCAGGTCGCGCATTTGCAGTTGAAAAATATTTCTTAGAAGATTGCATCGAACTTACTAATTTTGTACCGCCTTTAGACACCCGTAAACGTAAATCTAAAGGTGGAGATGGTGAAGATGATGTCATTCCAGGTGAAGAACCAGATGAAAACCTTAACAAGGTATAAAATTAATTTTATTTTTGAATATTAAAAATCATTTAACAAATTGTCCACTTAGGTTATCTCGGGAAATTACAGCGAACGAACAAAGAATGCTTTAGAAAAGTTGAGCGAAAAAGAACTCAGTTTTGAATTGCTCGAAGCATTGCTAAATTACATCAGAGGGCTGAATAGTGAAGGCGCAATACTTATATTTTTACCTGGTTGGAATTTTATATTTAAAATGATGCGTCACTTACAACAACATCCAGTTTATGGCGGTCCTAATTATCGCATTTTGCCTTTACATTCACAATTACCGAGGGAGGATCAACGACAAGTCTTTGCACCTGTACCACCAAATGTTACCAAAGTAGGTTATTACTTTGTAAAATTAACTTTATTAACTATTTATTTTGCAGGTCATTTTATCTACAAACATTGCAGAAACTTCGATAACCATCAACGACGTTGTTTTTGTAATCGACAGTTGTAAAGCTAAGATGAAATTATTCACTTCTCACAATAACATGACAAGTTATGCAACGGTTTGGGCTTCTCGTACTAATTTAGAACAACGTAAAGGTCGTGCCGGTCGTGTTAGACCAGGGATCTGTTTTCATATGTGCTCTCGTGCAAGATACGAAAAATTAGACGAATACATGACACCCGAAATGTTCAGATCTCCTTTACACGAAATTGCGTTAAGTATAAAATTATTAAGACTAGGCGCAATTGGACACTTTTTAAGTAAAGCAATTGAATCGCCTCCTCTGGATGCAGTTATTGAAGCTGAAGTGATGTTACGAGAAATGAAGTGTTTGGATAAAAATGACGAACTTACTCCATTAGGTAGAATACTTGCTAAACTGCCTATTGAACCTAGGCTCGGAAAAATGATGGTTATGGGTTGTATATTTTCGTGTGGCGATGCTCTTGCAACAATGGCGGCAAATTCTTCTACATTTCCTGAGGTATTTGTACTCGAAGGAGGACAACGTCGTCTAAGCTACCATCAGAGAGCACTCGCTGGAGACCGATATTCCGATCATGTGGCAATGTTAACTGCATTTGAGGTAAACTCGAGATAAATGTTTGTCAGTGTGTTAAGAGTATTTTATAGTTATGGGATAGAGCCAGACAAAGCGGAGAAGATGCCGAAACAAGATTTTGCGAACACAAAGGTGTAAGCTTACCAACATTGCGTGTGACATGGGAAGCAAAACATCAGTTACAAGATATTTTAATTTCTGTTGGTTTCCCAGAAATTTCTTTAACTCCGGTACATATGGAAACTGTCGGAAATGATCCTAAATTAGATGTAGTGATGGGTCTAATGTGTATGGGCTTATATCCTAACGTGTGTTACCACAAAGAAAAACGAAAGGTAAATATTTCAGAAACACAAGAGAATATTTGTTGCAAAATTTATTTGTAGGTTTTAACAACTGAAAGTAAAGCCGCTTTAATTCACAAAACATCCGTGAATTGTACTAACTTCGAACAACATTACCCATATCCCTTTTTCGTGTTTGGTGAAAAAATTCGTACTAGAGCAGTTTCGTGTAAACAAATGACGATGGTGACGCCATTACATTTGCTATTATTTGGATCGAGAAAAGTCGAATGGGTGGACAACGTTGTTCGTTTAGATAATTGGATTAATTTAAATATGGATCCTCTAGCGGCTGCTCAAATTGTAGCATTAAGACCGGCATTGGAAAGTTTAGTCGTTCGTGCTGCTAAAGAACCCGAACAAATTTTAGAAATGAGTGCTATCGAAGAAAAAGTTATATCTATAATTAAACAACTTTGTGCTCTACATGCTGGAAGTTTTGGAATCGACAAAGCTTCAGGATCTCATTTAGATCCTCGAGGACCACCTCGTGGTCATAGTTTGGGCAGATCTGGTGGTCCACCACCTCCTAAGTTTCGACGGTTCAATAATAGAGGGGGTGGCTTTAGCGGTAATAACAGCAACTTTAACAATCACAGAGGCGGTTTTAATCGAGGTGGTAATTTTCGTGGTGGAAGAAGCGATTTTAGAGGTCGATTTGGTAACAACTCCGGTTCTAGAAATAATCCAAATTTTATGGACTACTAGTTCTATTAAAAAAAATTAGTTTTAGATTAATTGTATGTATTTGTTGGCTAAGCTATTTCAAAAATGTATTATGTGTGAATTATAAAAAAAGTGGTTGTAATAAACTGCCGTGTGAAGCGAAAACGCTGTAAGCAACTATTTTCCCATTTGCGGACATCCTAAGAGGATAGAGGTAGTACGGTATCTCGTGAACGATGCCCTTGAAAAAAGCTACGCGAAGACGGGGCTATTTAGAAGGAAGAGGGCTATTGTAGTGAAATTTTAAAAGATAAACACATTAACTAATTTATATAAATGACGGGAGATTTAAAAATTTTTTAGTAACAAGCAAGTTATTCACATTTTCGACTACTGCGATGGTGTGACTCATAGTTCACAAGATAACATATTAGAGGGAACCCAACATAAGGTGAATCCACCACGTGATGACCGTTAAAGTTGCGCAGTAGATTAATGCGGTCGTTGCTTAGAAACGAACGTAGACAGTGCCGTCGTATAATTATTACATTACTTTGGTTTGGTTGAAGCAAAATAATTACAAGCATTTTAAAAATTGTGAAGATCTCATTCACAAAGTATTAAACCAGTAATTAATTATTAATAGTACTTCAAATAAAAATTTAAATTAAGTAATTATTTTAAATTTTGACAACTTTTAAAAATAATTTTTTTTGACAGAAGAAATAACTAGCTCCGCCACTGGGCTCTAAAGCCACGCCTCGCGCAGGTTTGGTCACGTGGTGGATTCAACTTACGTTGGGACTACTATACCTTTACAAATGATTATTTTTGTTTTACGGTATCTAGATTTATTTACATTATTTTGAGTCTTTAGTTTGCATGTCCCTTCATGGGCATATCTTGTAATTTATTGTTAATAGATAATAGTCAAATTACTAATATTACTATACATTTTATAGTTAGAAGAATTGAAAAAGAAAATTTCCGTCAATCAGCTCCTAACTTTAAGCCGTGTACTTTTTCAAATAAAATACATAAATAGAAATACTTTACTCATTATATTATATATCTAATTCAAAAAAGATTATTTAAATCGGATTGTTACTTGTGGAGATACAGCGCAATCAAATGTAGTCCAATCCGCCATCTTTAAATCCAAATTCTAGACCACGCAAACGGGGGGAACTCGGCAGTTTTCAAGTATATATGGCCTAAGAATTCATTGTTGAAAAATGCAGCTTTTCCCTAATTGTTTCCTCTGTTTTTGCTATGTTACGTATTTGTAATTAGAACTTTTGGAGCACTGCATTTAAATTACCGCCTTAATAATCTCTTGCGACGCTAGCGCCACAGCCGGCAAAATATGATCCAGAACTTGATTGAGCTTTGACGTTTAAGAACTAAGAGGTTTGAATGCATTGGTAAATTTCTAAATTTTCTCTTTTATTGCTTAAATTAAAATGGTAAGAAGGTGCTGTATACCGTTTTGCAAAAGCGGTATGAAGGGTGGTCCAAAAGTATCTATGTTTGCACCAAGAGAGGTATGTACATATTGGACGAAGTCTTGTCTTGATAAATAAACACATTTCCTCATCCTTCGTGATTATGTATACTTATTTTACAGGATAATTTAGAACTATGGAAGGAAGCTATTGAAAAAATAAAAGATGATTACAAAGTGACTCGTAAAACTGTTGTATGTATGCTTCATTTTAAACCAGACGACATCACTACTCACGATGAAATGATAATTAAAGGTAAATTGGTTAGATTGAAAAGGTTTCTTCCACGATTAAAACCGAATGCTTATCCAACTGTTTTTTCTCATCTAATTAAACCTGTACAAAGATCAGCTAATAAACGCATTGCACCTGAAGAACTTTTTGAGAATATTCGAGTAGTAGAACATATTACTTACGAAGCAGATACGGAACCTAATGAATGCACAAATCCAAATGCTACGTCGCTGAGTGAAATAGTGTATACGACTAACATTTTAGAAAATACCCTTGTAGACAGTGATCCTAATTGTTGCATATTACAACCTTTTACAATAAACACCATATATAAAGAAGCAGAAAACATCAATCTACCAAATACAGTTTGGGCAATTTCTCAAGAATCTGCAGAAGAAGCAAGTGTTTGCATGATGGACCCTCTAATAATATCGCAGGAATCGATAAATGACAGTAACTCTTCTTTTACTATAAACAGCATACATAAAGAGGCAAAACACATTAAGCTTCCAAACGCAATGTGGGCAGTATGTCAGGAACCTAATTTTGACAAAACTATTTTTCTTCATTGCAGCCAAATGGTTACAGTGGATAAAACTGTAATTTTTACAGAAAGCTGTGTTCCCGAAATTAAATTTAAGAAAATGTCCATAATGTTGCTCGAAACTGAAATTACATCGCTTGAAGGGTTGGAGAAGCTTATTCAAACTGTAGACTCTTTGCGACCTTGTGAGGGAACTGGAATAAATCATTCAATTAATTGTGACGGCTATGCAATGTTGAAAAGTACTAATGGTTATTCGTTTGCATTTAGATGTTCACCTTGTAGACATTTACGAAGAAAAATGCTACAACGCAGAAATATTCGTCGACAAAAAGAAACCCTAGGTATTATCCTACAAGACTGAGCTATAAATCAATATAAAAGCATGTGTAAACAGTACGAGAGTTGGCAAAAACAAAATTTAAAATTTTTATAAATGTTAAAGGTTTATAAAATTATTAAATTTATACTAGAACTTTGTAAATTGGGATTATTAAAAGGAAAGAAGATATTTTACTCTGTAAATACATGTCATAAATGTGATTTATTAAAATAACAGACATTGAAGTGAAAAAATTCAAAGTAAAATAAGTTACCACATTCTTAGATAATTAAGTTTATTTATGTCTTTGTTATTTAAAGAGCACATAAAACTTTATTTAAAAAATAAATTTAATCGAGATTATCTTTTTAGGGTAAGCAAACAAAAGTTTGATTCTTATTTTATTTAAATTTAAAGTTTTGTAGTTTCCAGGGTCTTCCTTATATTTCTAGTATAAAACAAAGAGAGAAGAAATATCACGAATTATAACACATTGCAACTATATTTCATCTCAACTGAAGTATTAATTGTCCAACAATTACTGGACTGCTGCATTTATTATTTTATAAAATTATAACTACATAATAATTGTGTGTAAATATTATTTACGTAACTTTTCATCAAAACAATAAAAAGTGTTACAATTTTATTTTATTTATGGAAAGACCTAGAAAAATACTAAATATTATGAACTTTATGTGTTTATGTGTATAAAGATATGTTGTGAAAGAACCTTTTACTGCTACAATGCAAGTAATAATATGTGGCATGACCGCATGACAATGTTTCGATTTTGTTACATCTCAGAACAATATTGATGATATCAGTTTGAATCTATTTTTTTATACAAGTTACAATTTATTAAAATTTTAATTTTAACTATTAAAACTGGAGTCTCTATAACAAAACAAAAATAAACACGTTCTTGCGCTAAAGTTGAAAGTTAGGTTGTATCAAGGCAAAAAATCAAGACAAAAATAATTTTTTGTTTCGCAAAATTTTATGAAACAAGAATTCTCGTCTTGATGCGAGAGTCTCAAAATTTCTCACTACTCTTGACGCACTTTCAATGTGCAGATGAATAGCCCAAAATGTTTTTTAATAATACATTGTGTATAATTGTTGATATTTTCTTGTCTTTTGATCTATTTTCTCAAAGTCAATATTGCACTAGCAATTGTGTTAAAAACAATAAATTACCTTAATGAAGGTACTTTATATGTTATAGAAAGACATTACAAAATCCCATTAAATGTGATCAATGTAAAAAACATGTATGCAAAGATCGTTGTAATTATAAAACCAAAACTAATGAATTTTCTTTCGATACAACATAATATGTTACGTATAATATAATATATGAGGAGAACACCCTGTATAGTAGTATTCCTTCAAAGAAATAGAAATATGATCCTAAATTTTGTGTTTCTAAGACACCAGCCATTTGGAATTGTTAAAGAATAATTAAAATATAAAAACTTTAAACACCTTGTACTTATATTCTTTCATGAATATTTATTTATTATTAATTTAGAAAAATATGTTAAGGGGTGTTCGCTTATATCGTCAAAGGAATACAGACCCAAAATTTTGTGTTTCTAGGACCAGCGGTTTGGGATTGTTAAAGAATACCATAAAAAATTTGAACACCTATGTCTTCAGGGGTGGAATTTCAAAAAATCATTTTTTGCACAATCGTGTTCTATTCTGTACTTACCAACAATGTTTATGCTAATAGAAAGTTGATTTTACCAAACCATTGTATGTGTCCATAGAAACAATAAAATAATGATTTCGAAATATTTAACCAAAAGTACAAGGGTGGTAAGTGAAACAGGTGTTTGAGCTATTTGTTACTTTTCTTCTTGTTACTGGGACAACATTGTTCTCCAGCGGTTACTATTTTGAATAAACTTTAAAATTATAAATAGTATATTACTTTGCAAGGGAAGTAAGTTGGATTTACCCTACCGAGAATGGTTTGCAGCCCGAGTGGAACGAGGGCTGCAACAGACGAGGTAGAGTAAATCTCTTACTTCCCGTGTAATGTACATTATTTTGTTCACTACCAAATAAATAAATATAATAAAAATTACGATAATTTCTGACATTTATAAAAAAAAATAGCATTAGCTTAGAAATTGCAATCTGACGTTTATAAAAAAAATTAGTAGTAGCCCTTTCGACGTTGCTAAGCCGTCACTTTCTAAAAAATTGAAAATCAACAAACAGTAGGTATCCATTTTATAATTTGCGTGTCAGTAAAGAATTTTTACGAAAATTAAAAATGGAAAATAACGAAGATTTTAATGTGGATGAGGCGGCAAACATTGCGTCTTTGCAATTATTTACAGAGAAGTCAAAAGCTCGTTATGAAAACGCATATAAATTGTTCAAAAATTGGTGCATTGAAGAAAACGTTAAGTCTTTAGAAGAAAATGTTCTTCTAGCATATTTTTTGGTACGTTCTCGAACATTCAAATCACCGTCAAGTTTATGGTGTGAATTCTCGATGTTAAAGAGCACGATTTCGATCAATGAGAATAAAGACATTTCAAAGTATCTAAAAGTGTGGTGACTTTCTTAAAGCGAAAAAATAGCGGTTATCAACCCAAAAAATCAAATGTATTTACCAGGGAAGAGCTAAATAGGTTCCTAACGGATGCCCCGGATGACATATGTGGCATAGTATCGCACTTCTGCGACACTATTAGCTGATACAGGAGCGGATATTATTAGCTTAAAGCGACACGGTGGATGGAAATCTGCCTATAGCGGAAAGTTATGTCTCAGATTCCACTCACCAAAAACTTGACACTGCCAATAGAATTTTAAATGGTTGTTCAACGTCAGCAACTAGGAACTCTTCATCAATGGGAAATGAAATGAGCACTTCAAATTGTAATGGAGTCAGTGAAGAAATTGTTAACATTAGTGACAATGGTTTTGAAAAATATAGAAGTCTAATTAGCATTTCAAATTGCACTAATATTAATTTAACAATTAATGTAAATAAAACCTAAATAAATAAAACAATTGCATTTAGAAATTTACTTCCCTAGGGGAGTAAATTTTTACTTCCCTAGTGTCATGGCAACCACAAAGCATGAGGTAAAATCAACCTACTTCCCTGAAATTGCACGAGTAAATGTCACTTACTTGACAGGTAGTGAACAAAATTATTTACAACTGTCAACTAGTGTCAGTTTAAAAAATGAATTTATTATTAGTTATTTTTCACGATTGTGCAAAAAATAGTATGCAATACTCGGATCGTTAAGTGCTTTTCTTAACAAATCTCGAAAATTAGAAAAACTCGACCCTACGGGTCTCGTTTTGTTAACATTTTCTGGATTTGTTAACTATGCACTTACCGACCATGTATTGCAATGTACTATTATAGAATTGTAAAGACAAAAAAAACTACCTACAATTTAAACAATATAGGAGAATTTAAATAACTTCCTTTTTGATTATTATTTCATCTTTTATGCTCGTTTCTAACGGCTGCTAAAATCCGTATACCTACGTTTATATAAGGTCTTTGATACCTACAACTATTTTCATAGTTTTATTTTGAATTTTTTTTAAATTACTGAAATTGTTTAAACGCTTAAAGAAATTGTTTAATTAAATTAGAAAACTAACGGAAAAAGCTAATAAAATTCTCTATAAATAATATTTAAAAAGGTAAGCATGTATTTCGAAACCTGGAAATCTCTCGACCAAAGCAATGAGAAGTCTCGTCTTGCTCTTGTCTCGTAAACGAGGCGAGATCAAGACAAGTAATCTGTAATCTAGAATTTCCAGAGTCTCGTGTGCAACCCTAGTTGAAAGTATTATTTTAGGAACTGGAAAAAGAAATGAATTTTTCTTCAAACGTCAAAAAAAGTTGACATTTTGTTACTGAACAAGTAAGGTTAAAGTTCTACTTTTACATCCTAAGAGGTAAAAGTAAATTCTAACCCTAAATATTTACAACAAATTGTAACGTAAAATGATATTTCTAAGCATTTGGAATGTAAAAAGGTAATGTTTTTATAAATTTTCTGTTATAAATTATTCGTTGCGTTTAATAATTAGCTTCTTTTTACAAGTTAAAGTTAATTTTTAAAATTATTTGACAATTGAACTACAAATAATTTTCAAGAGATGGCGACACTTCAAAAATTTTTATTTTTGATTTTTCCAAGTTTTACGTTTGAAGAAAAAATTTAATGTTTAATACGGAGTAAAAATACTTTTTTTGGCTCGTCAGTAGTTGTCAGACTCAACTTCGTTTCGTCTGACAAGCCCTACTGACTAGCCTAAAAAAAGTGACATTTTTACTCCTAATCAAACAATATACTATTATTTTATACAGAAATTTTGTGTAAATTAGTCCTTATGAAAAAAAATAGTGTAAACAAGTCTTTACACTAGAACGAGGAACGCATGCGCGATTGTGCAGCGTTTGTGTAACATAACCTCTTTTTATTCAAGTTTTCAGTAAGAAGACAGCGTGTGATTGAAATTTCTTGAATAAAATCAAACTTGTACAACAATGGTAGTTTTTACTTGCAATCATTGTGGCGAAAGCGTACAAAAACCAAAAGTTGAAAAGCATTATATGACCATTTGTCGTAGACCTAAATTTTTGTCGTGCGTGGATTGCTTTAAAGATTTTCGGTAAGTTCTTTTTCCTTCACTAAGATCTATTTATAATTTAAGTCTATAATAGAAACGAAGAATATGGAAGTCACACTAAATGTGTAACCGAAGAAGAAAGATATGCTGCTAAAGGAGCATTTCCAGGAGGAATTCAAAAAAAGGGAGCAGTGAAACAAGATAATTGGATTGATCTTGTAAACTCTGCAACCACAAATGCAAATATTCGTAGTGCAGGTCAACGAAAAGTTGTAGATGTTATTTCGAATTCAGTGAACGTTCCAAGAAAAAAAAAAAAGTTTATCGTAAGTATTGATAGTTTAAATATAAAAATATGGGACTCATATCTATTTTTATTTGTCAGAATTTTATCAGAAGTACATTATATCATGCTAGTATGCAAGATATTGAATTTGTGTGGGATCTCATTGAAAAATATAAGCAACAACAAAATGATAAAAGTGACGATGCTAAGGCTAATGGAGTACAAAATGAAGAAAAAACCAAAACCTTGACAAACGAAAGTCAAAACGATGTGGGAGAAAATAAAAAAGGCAAAAGAAAATTAGACATAGTAGAAAATGGAGACTCTAAGAATACCCTCAACCTCCTTGACAACCCTCCTAGTGCATTTACTGAATTTGTTAGATCTGTTTTAAAAGCTGAAGTTGTTTCTAATCCTAATCATCAACAACTAGTTGAAGAGATTTTAAGTTTACCTAACGTTCATCATAAAAAGAACAAGTTTTTGGTAAATATGAACAATATTGATATAATAAAAATATAATTGTTCTTTATTTTACTAGAAACGTATTCAACATGCAACGGTTGATACTAATCCAGAAGACATCAAGTCAATATGGGATTTAATAGAAAAGAAACGAATAGAAAGTAATGAAATAGAATCTTCTATGAAGAATGGAGAACGAGATATGGAGGTAGAGACTGAAGAAAATTCGTTGCAAAAGTCGTTGAAGAAACTCTTGGCTACCGAACCGAATAAAAAACAGATTATTGATGCAACTTTAAATTTAAGTCCTATTCCTGTAAAGAGAAGTAAATTTCTCGTGAGTAAATGTTTTTGTATTAAAACTGCAATATTACTTGATTTTTTTTAGAAAGCCATTAAAAAAGTTATTAAAGATGTAAAAGTGGAAGATCTCGATGGCATTTGGAACATAATTCAAAATAAAGAAAGCAATTTGACTTCCTTAAAAGAAAGTGATAATGTCGAGTCAAAAAAGAGGAAGAAAGACCAAAGTGAAGATGACGGTACTAAGGGGAAAAAATGTAAAGTGGAAAACTCTGAAAACTTGCATAATGGCACAAATGGTAATATTGACCCTGCTACTACTAAAGAAGGTGCTAAAGGTAATGTGGAAAAGACGTTGAAGAAACTCTTGGCTGCCGAACCGAACAAAAAACAGATTATTGATGCAACTTTAAATTTAAATCCTATTCCTGTAAAGAGAAGTAAATATCTCGTGAGTAAATGTTTTTATTAAAACCGCAATATTACTTGAATTCTTTTTAGAAAGCCATTAAAAAAGTTATTAAAGATGTAAAAGTGGAAGATATCGATGCCATTTGGAACATAATTCAAAATAAAGAAAGCAATTCGACTTCCTTAAAAGAAAGTGATAATGTCGAGTCAAAAAAGAGGAAGAAAGACCAAAGTGAAGATGACGGTACTAAGGGAAAAAAATGTAAAGTGGAAAATTCTGAAAACTTGCATAATGGTACAAATGGTAGTATTGACCCTGATACTACTAAAGAAGTTACTAATGGTAATGCGGAAAAGACCGATGAAGTGTTCAATTTTAAAGATGAAGTAATAGAAATTGTTACCAAGCGCCAAAGCATATCATTAAGTAGTTTGGAAAAGAAGATTTTTAATAAATATCGTAAAAGTGTAGGTGAACCAACAGAAAAAATTATTGCTAAATATAATAAGAAACTGAAAAAAATTGACGGTGTTGAAATAAAAGATAATATTATAAGTGTTATACAATAAGTAGTAACAAAAACTGAATAAAAATTTGAATTCATTTAAATTAACATTTCTTTAAATTAACGACAGAACACTGAGGAATTGTTTTTATGTTACTGTCGTACAAATGAGAAACAATATGTTAGAAAACGATTTATATTTACAGTTAAAATACACGTCATACCATATTTGTTCTTAAATAATCATCTTGCTCTAAATGAGTATTTAAAAATTCTTCAACAGAATCTGTATTCCACTTTTCAATAGCAACAGTTTCTTGTAAATGTCCGTCTTTATCAAACAATTTAATAATAGGATCTAAACCCCTAACGTATTTAATTTGCAAATTAGAAAACTTGGAAGGACGATCGCTTTTAATAAAAGCTTGAATTTGGGGATATGCTCCAAATTTACATGTACAAACTTCTAAAACAGCTTTAGCATATTTCTTTTCGGTTGCGCCTGTTTCATCGTGATGGCAGCATTCTTTACAATGATCTCTAAAAGTATTACGTTAGTTTTTGTTATAAGCAACCACATTTGTTACGCACTTTAGTACTTCTAAATTGAATTTTGGTAACAGATCACAAGAAGAACATGGTAAATCGGCTTTGATTAGTCCTAATGCCCAACAATCGTCAGTTGAAAACTCAGCCGATACACTTTGCTGTAATTGAAAATTGATTCACTACATTTAGCGACTAATTAAAATTGATTACTTACCACATAAGAGTACGCGATACTAAGGATTAAAATATATAAATTCATTTTCATAGATAATGGAACTTCACAATAAAAATGTTATTACGTATCTAACCTAAAAATTGAAACACTACAAAATTTCATTTTTCTCCCTTCTGATTGGTGCACGTGGCGATAATTATTTTGAGCCATCCTCAGACCATGGTCAGATAGAGACAATTTTTCGCTAAATTGCGCATTTTTCTTACGACTGAAATAAAATACCGATAGTTTAGTTTAAATATTGTTAGAATGTCTTTATTAATTATTAGAGCAGAATTTCTTGAATTCGAGGTGTAAAGCGTTATTTTACGGATCTCTTTTCTTTGGGTTTGCCATTTTCCTCTCAATCTCGACAGCAGTTTGCTGTTATAAGCATTTTCTTCAAACAGTTAGTTGTACTTTATAGTAGTCTGTGGTTGTACATATCCGCCAAGCGTGCTTTTTTCCACGGAAAAAGATGCCGCTGGAAGAAGCAAGAAATCTGAGAAAAATCCTCAAAAAATGCCTTGAAGGAATTTTCATGAAATTTTTTTTATTGCGTTTTCAATTAATACCCTAAAGATCAAAGTTTATACTGTAAAAAAAAGTGTGCGTTTGCCTCATAATTTTTTTAAACCAGTTCTTGTGAATTCACTTTTCAAAATTCTAGGCTTTTCATGAACTTTAAATTTGGTATCAGAGTATATCAGGTCCTAAAGATTTATCGAGGGGTCAACCACTGCTCTGAATTTGTACACTGACTGAAGTTGAATACCGACGAGCCGATGACTGCATATGCTATGGCTGCCATTTACTGCAGATGACTACCGTTGACAGCTCAGTTTTTGTACATTGACTGCAGGGAGTGGGTAACCCCTCGAGCTTTATAGAAAACTCTTCAAGTCCGGAAAGTCTCCTGAGGCCGATTGAGGGGGGGGAGGGGAAAATTATGAAAGAAAGATTCTTTTTCAGCTAATTTTTAAGATTTTGAAAATTCAATTCACAAAAAGTGGTTTAAAAAAATGATGAGGCAAATGCACACTTTTTTTACAGTATTAACTTTGATCTTTAGGGTATTGAGAACTCAATAAAATTTTTTTTTTCAAAATTCATTTAAGGCGTGGGCACTTCGCAGTTTATGCTGTTTTCAGTCTAATATGACTACATTATTTATCATTGAGGGATGTTAAAAATTGTAACATTTTCTTAAAACTGCGAGTTTAAGTGCCTTTTTACGTAGGTACAACTTATATTATAAGAATTGACGATTTAATAAAATTAAGTAAGTTCTTTACAAATAAAATATTAGCAAATAGAAGCTTTCGAAAAAGATTAGGATGGCGAATTTGATTATAAAGAGGAGGTAGATAGCAAACATGGTTATTATTCACTTAATTTTTATTTGGTTAGTGAACTCGTCAAGCAGTTAACATTCTTCAAAATATATTGTACCCAACTTATCAAATCTTCTCCTTTTGTAAGACAAAACTTTGAAGAAAACATTTACAGAGAACACATTAAAAATCGTGTTGATTATCTTTGGGTGGATAAAGTTAAAAGCTCTTGAATAATTTCTTTTCAATCGCTTATTTCGAGTCCATGTTTTAATGTCAAATCAGAACACCAAATCAGACAGTAAAAAATGTACCTACGATTTATTTAACATTATTGATATGATTAATCTTGATGCTTTTCTTGCATGAAAATGTGCTCAAACGATTTCTTTATCAAACGTGTTAAAATTAAAATAAAAACTACAGCTTCTTGATACTTTGTATCAAGAAGCGATTAATGATCGCTTGATCATCAATCATTAATCCATAGGGCTGTGTCTGTAGATTAGACTGCATCCTGAGTCAAACAACTAAGTATCACCCCTCCCCTGATCCCCTGATGGATTAAATAACCATAAGACAAAATTATAAGATGTTTTATTTTTTTAAATAACACCTTGTGAGGCAAGCGATGATACTGGCAACAACAATCCAAAATCGCAAGCTTAAGAGTTTTCTTGAATGGAATTTTATACTTATACTACTTATGGTGATAGTGATGGAGTCCTAAGGAGCAGCGGGTTATTGAGCAGCGCAGTGGAATATTGAAAAGTTTCAGCTTTTATATAAAAAATTTTGAAGAAGAAGAATGAATGAAGACCTTTGCTGTAGCTTTTTTTGTTGGAGTTTATTACTCTTACGGTATACCCAGAGTTGAGCAGTATCAATGATACATGTTTTGATGTTTGGGCAGCTGTTTCCTTATCTAACCTAGGTTTGATAAGGAAATGATACAATACGACCATTCTTTATTGAAGGCTATTTAAACAGACAAAATATTCTTCTGCATAATAGAATTACCTATGTCTCGTGAGAATTAAATTTGAACATGGATGAAATCTGATTTCAGCACGACGTGCCTCCACCTCACTACACAATGGCAGTGCGAAATTACTTAAACTAAATTTTGCCACGTCGAGGGATGGTAGGACGTCGGGTGAAATAAATTGCTGGATCGATCTCGCTTCATCGGTAAATAATATTTTGTTTAAAAACCATGTGGGCTATTGTTGTTCCTTTCGAAGCAGAAGTCTATACGTGTTTCCTCATCTCCTTGTATAAGTTCTTGGTGCGGTTTTGATAAAGATATTTAAGACTTTATTTCAATTTTCTAAAAAAAATTTGGCCTAAGAAGAGATGTAAAACTTGAAGTTTCTTAAAGAACACGTATGAGAAAACCTCGACACCAATTTTTGCGATCGTCTGATTTCGATCTTTATAATTATTATCTAAAATTAATGAATTAACTGCATGTTGGTGTTGCAAATTAAATGGAACGCGATTTAGCATTGCTGTCAGAGGTTGTCATATAAACGATCTCTAACAATATCTTACAATCACCGCTATGTTGCGTTGTAAATGGTATTTCCTGTATGTAGAAAGCAAAATTTAGGAACATGGAATTATTTCATTTTGAATATCAATAAATTATGAATAACAATTACGATTAACAATCAATTTCCAATACTCTTTAGACTAGAGAGTATTTTTCTTCGGCCTATCGGAAATTACTTTCAGTATAATGGGCGTTTAGAAGTGTTATCGCTAGTCAAATTACCTTCATTATAAAAGCAGGCTCAGGTCTTAGGCCCTGTCCTAAGGTGTTTCAAATGCTAAAGAAGGATCTATTTTCCTCTACTTTAGAATTTGTAATATTTAGAATATTTTTAGTAAATACGGTAAATACCATTAATATACGGGTTATTCAAATTCGACCGGCAGCATGGGGATCTCGCTTATTTGAAAAGATAGAGAAACGGTTAAATTGGGGCAAAGTTGCGGAATTTTATGCCGACTAATAATCTAAAAAGAAAA
Organism: Malthinus seriepunctatus; assembly: GCA_963924605.1. Classification (NCBI taxonomy): domain Eukaryota; kingdom Metazoa; phylum Arthropoda; class Insecta; order Coleoptera; family Cantharidae; genus Malthinus; species Malthinus seriepunctatus. The sequence continues at coordinate 73,696,412 of OZ004600.1, forward strand.
GTGCCCTAGCTGCTTTTGTTTTTGAATTATTGACAAAAAAACAAAAAATTGATTTTTCGTTTTTTGGCTTTATTTTCCTTTGTTTCTTCTTGAGTTTTAGCACCTTTTTTTATCTTTTGTTTTAGCACCATCTCATAGAACCTTTTTTGCTGATTTCAAAAATGTATATCACTTGAGTATTGAGTATTTATTTTTCAATTTCTTACTCAAATAAACTAATTTGTTAAAAAAAAATTAAGGATCAAGCTGCTCTAGAATTAAACAAAAGCCGGTATAACAAAACACAAATCCATGCTTCGATTACAACCCGAGATTTGGAAATTTAAACACCTTTAATAGGTTTTTAAAGTTTTTATTTCCTAAATTATGAAGTACATTAATATCATTGTTTACTCAGTTATTTTTGTAATAAACACAAATAAAGAAATCAAATTAGTCGTAATCGAAGCATGGATTTATGTTTTGTTATACCAGCTTTTGTTTTAATTCTAGAGCAGCTTGATCCTCAATTTTTATTAACAAATTAGTTTATTTGAGTACAAAATTGAAAAATAAATACTCAAGTGATATACATTTTTGAAATCTGCAAAAAAGGTTCTATGAGATGGTGCTAAAACAAAAGATTGCGCCTATTTAAAAAACTAAAGTTGATGATGGTACCAGAAAACCGAAACGTTTTACATAAAATGTGTTTTCGGAATCGGGTGTAGAATACAAAATGACTGTACAGAAGTTCTTTCAGATTCTCATAATTTTTGATGATAAGGAATGTAAAGCCAAAAAACTAAAAATCAATTTTTTGTTTTTTTGTCAATAATTCAAAAACAGAAGCAACTAGGGCACTAGTTTCTCTCTCTTCAAATAAGCGCGATCCCCATGCTGCCGGTCGAATTTGAATAACCCTGTATTAATAAGTATATCTTTGAGTAACAGTTGCTTTGTTGCCTATTATTGTACACCCTCTGCGTATTATTTAAAGTTGGTTAATATAAGAAATTAAATTAAATTAGAAAATTGTAGTTGTAACAATTTGAATTTATTTTTCAATTTTGAGTTTCGAGAAGCCGTTCATTGTTGTTGTTTAAAATTGATGTAGGCACCTAAGCCTCAACGCGTGCTTAACAATTCTTATATAATTAAATTAATAAACAAAACAAATTTAAAATTACTCGAGTAACCTTCATGTAGGTTACAAAAAATATTGACTCTTTATTTAGTATAAGATTGTAAATTATTATTATTTATTTAGATATAGTAATTGAATAATTAGATTATAATGTACTGCGAAGAAGGAATTAGTTGTTGAGGTCATAAAAATAACAAGACTTCATATATAAAGGACTAGGAAAACAAATTTATCTACATTTGCATGTACAATAATACAGTTACAACATGTCTCGTGTAAGTGTTTCAGTTTTTTAATTAATAAAGCGATATAATAATTATATTGTTTCAGGTAACGTGCGCTTTTTTGATATTTGCCATAATCTACGCCGTCAGTTGTGCTCCAATAGATGATAGTACATCTGTTAAACCATCAACACCAAAACTAGATCTCTCCACGCCGAGCACAAAAGATTTAAGAGAAAAACATAAAGGACACCAACATAATTCTTCGGAAGAATCTAAGGTGAGTCCTTTTTAAAAATTTACCTCTCACGTTTTGTATACATATTTTTATTTGTAGGAGTCAGACGAGTCATCTGAAGAAGTTAAAAAACGTCCAGTGAGAGATACGCCAAAGAAAGACGAAAAAACTCAAGAAGCAAAAAATGAAAATCGTAATCGCGAAGAAAATTCTCCGGCACTTTTAAGCGAAGTGACTAATAAAGAACAACAAGTTCCTGTTCGTGAAACGAAAAAACCAGAACTTAAAAGTGATGTCCAGGTGCCCGGTTCTTCTAAAAAGGCCGAAAAATCTTCGACTCCCAATTTAGGAACAGAAAAAAATATAAAATTAAACTGATTGTCATAAAGGAGCAATAATTTTATTTATAATTAATGATAAAATAAAAGGTTTTTTGCATTATTTGAAAATTTATTTTTAAATAGAGTACAGTCTGTAGTTCCCTATCTAAAAAGCCTGTACAAAATGCGTTATAATTATATACAAAAATACCCAAATGACTGAAAATTTGCTAACAAAATAAGAAGTTTATAAACACTGCTGAATCTACACTTACGACTTATTTTTGTATGGGGTGTATTTAAATCACATAATACAATATAAGGCTAATACAAAATAACACATTTAAGGTACAAAAGTTACAATAAATAAATATAATTTTCTAAAATGTTATGGCACGACTAAATCAAATCTCGTTTAAGTTATACGAAAAATCTAAATTTTAGATAAGTTAAGTTCATCGTGCCCTTTTTGATTATTTGTGTTGTCTAACGGTCTATAATATAAACTTATAAAAAGGCGTTTGATGGAAAATTTAATAAAATATTACACGAATTATAGGATATTATAGATTATCTATATTTGCACAAATACCGAGTATATCGTTGTAATAAACATTATCATTTTTATAAAACCTTTCACTTGATAAACACGCGATTTTTTTGAATTTTTAACTATGGAAGCATCGGGTTTAATAGGTTTTTAAATATATTTTAACATTTCATACTTAAAAAATACTTCGTTGATTAGCAAAGTGTTTAATCACGTGAAAGACCAATGAAAATTATGCTCTCTAACATCACACAAACTAAGAAAGCAACGTTTTGTTTCAAGTGTTTGTACGTACACTATCTTTAATATATCGTCAAAGAAATTAAACAACGCCAAATGTAGTATCTTTTTAGAATTATCAATAAGTCTTTTAGTAAAGTTAAACAAACAGCAAATATTTGGCGTTATTCTTACATACAAAAACCTTTCTTAATGCATAAGAAGTTGTTTAATTTTAAAATATTTAGTACAGTTTGTTATTTTTCAATGTTAGATCTTACATTTGATTAATTGTTTCTTTTAGCAATCACTTCGATTAATTAAAAGCAATAATCGGACACTATAAAAACAATTCGTTGTAAATTTAGAAAGACCAAAAGGTTATGGAAAGCAAACGTTTACCTACTACAATAAAATAAATTGAGCAGTCATACATGCCATTCAATTTATAAGGACAGAAAAAATATATGCTCAATCAAGATATTGCAAATTATTCGACTTGAGCTCAGCCAACATTTAAAATATCGAAACTTGTGTAAAATCAGAAAAGAGCCACTCTCAAGTGAACGATGTGGACTATAGAATAAAGTAAACTTTTCTTTAATCTGCGGTGTAGACTTACTCAGCAAGGCTGAGATGCTAAGTAAGAATATGAGCTGAAAGGATAAGACTGTCCATTGGGATCTCAGAAACCGGAAGAGTTACGAGATTGGTTAAATTAGCAAAAAGTTGCATATTTTAATGACCTTAAAGATGTGTTTAGACTATATGATTTTTCATATAGTGAACTGTTTTTCATAAAGAGGAACCGCTCTATACTGAAATTCGTCTATTATTTTGCTATTATAGGCTTATTATGACCTGTTTTTGAGGCTTATGACCAGATTTATAAGAAAAATCTTATAGTGTAATTAAAAAAATATTGTCTATGACTAAATCTTGCTAAATCACATGAAAAATCATATAGTCTAAACACAACTTTAAGAATCCGTTAAGAAAATTACAAAATTCAAAATGGTTTCCTAGATAACGCGGAAAAACTGAAAATTAGCAATTTCGTTTTTCGACTGTAGTTTCAAAATGGCTTACTTTATAACAAAAATTTACGGGGAAAAATTTCGGGAGGTGAAAAACGCTATCTAACGATACCAAACTCGACTTTTTATCACATCGACGCTAGGCGTCGCGACGCTTAACTTTTCATTCTTATGGGGAACCTATCATTTTCTTTGCTAAAATTACTCAGTGAGCTTGTTTAAATTCGGATACCAAACGAGAACTTTCTATCTTCTACTTTTCTTGATTTACACAACTTTTCAGGTTATGTTATGTTTCGTTGTTATTTTTTACGATGAAAAATAACGACTAAAACTTAGTTTTTAAAGTTAATCACGAAATAAAATTACAATACTAAAATTGAATAAATAATAATTTGATTTCCTGATCAACTTACTTTTCTAAAACTTTAATAACTAAGTTTTAGTCGTTATTTTCCATCGTAAAAAATAACAAAGTTAGATATTAACATAACGTTACATAACATAACCTAAGAGGTGGTATAAATCAAGAAAACAACAAGATAGAAAGTTCTCGTTTGGTATTCGAATTTAGAAAAGCCTACTGAGTAATTATTGCAAAAAAATGATACGCCCTCATAAGAAAATGAAAAGTTGAACGTCGCGACGCCTAGCGTCAATGTGATAAAAAGTCGAGTTTGATAGCTTTTTTGACCTCCTGAAAATTATTCCCGAGATTTTTTTTTCTAAAATAAGCCATTTTGAAACTACAGTCGAAATTACGAATTTTTAGTTTTTCTGCGCTATTTCGGAAACTATTCCAAATTTTGAAATTTTCTAGACTGATTCTTAAAGGTGATTAAAATATGCAACTTTTTGCTAATTTAATCAATCTCGTAACTCTTATGGTTTCCAATATACAGGGTGTTCTACAAAAGAAAAATGCTGTATTTCCACAATTAGCCTTCTTCCCCTTTTCCTACTACATCACTAATAGCAAGTATTTCAATCAACCCTTAAATTTAAATATGGGGTTTAGCTGAGCTTTACAATTTTGTGTACAGTAGAACCCCGTTATAAAGTACCCCTTTATAACGTTTTTCTGGATATAACGGACTAAATCTTTGACCCCATTTTAATATTTTGTTTATTTATTGATTTTATAACGAACTTCCGGTTATAACGTACCAAATTTTTCGGCCCCTGATGGTACGTTATAACGGGCTTCTACTGTATTTCTATTGGGTGAAGGTCAGTTTAAAGCTACACTTAAGTTTAAGGGTTGATTGAAATACTCGGCCTAAAAGAGGTAAAAGTATCACAACTTTGCTCATTAAACTGAATTCGTATCGAGTTAGCTATTGTAGACTGTTTTCATGAACAGATTTTACACAGTACCATGCACACACCTAATTCAAGTGTTTTCGCTATTATTTTAACCCATTAACCCCCAAGTACAAAATAAAAATTTTAATTTCACAAAAATTAAAATAGCCAAAAGTTGCAAAAAGTCATAACAGCCTTTTTTTTCTGTCGTCATATGACGACGCTGGGCGTTAATGGGTGAAGCTAATAACTTTGAGACTGAATTATGTGATTACTGAGTTATGTTGTCCAAGTAAAATTAAATAAAAAATTGTAATTTTATATTATTTAATATTCGTCTTGTATGTACCTTTTGACTGCATCTACAATACTTACTACAATCTAATATGTATCATTTCTATGCAGTGGTGGATAGGAATCCTGTAGTGACTCAGATCATACAGATAAGCAAATTAATTAATTAGTTATAAACAAAAATAAAGAAATAAAAACGAACTTAAATAAAATATTTAATAAAATTCCTTTTAAATAATAAATTAATGAATCAGTCTAAAATAAATTTATTACTTTTCGAGGAACTACTTCAAACTTTAAAATTTATTATTAACTATGTATAATATCGAAGAAAATATTTAAATAATTTAACACAAAAAAAATAACAGTTAAAAGTGAAAATGTTCTAAATCCACTCACTCAATTATCCAAGAATAATTTAAAATTTACAAATAATTTTACCACCGCAGTTGCAAAAAATCTTGAAATTTCAATCTCACATAGAAAAGCAAACAAACTGTACATAACAAAAATTAAAAAAAGAAAGAAATTATAAGACAAAATGGCATACTTATACTAATAGGTATTTATCTTTGGATTGTATAAAATTAGTATCTTATTATAGATCTAACAGTACATTGTTTTTCGGTAGTTTCTTAAAAACTATTGTCTTCACACACACACACTTAAAACACAAATTTATATACAGAAATGAAGACTAGCATTAAAATAATAAGCGTCGGACAATTATGCGAACTTGCCAAACATCAATTATTTATTTAAAAAAAAATAACACGCAAACCAGGAATAGGTAGGATAAAAAATGCTAAAAACGCAGGCAGAAATTTAAAATTAATAAGTTACATTGAGCATTAAAAAATAATCTACTGGTATCACAGTTTAGTGAAAATAAAATTAAAATGAGAGACCCAAATTTTATGACCTCTTAAAACTTATTGTTAGTCTCAACACTTACTTGGCCCATAAATTGGACGATTAAGGCAGTTTAATGCACTTTCGCAACTAGATTATTTATATTTTAATTTCGTCATTCTTAGGATATAAACGTCATAAAAAATTAAGGTCTCGCAATAAAATAAACACACGAGGTTTCTGCACAAGATTTGATAAATGCACAACTTACCTAAATTCTTAAAATGTAAGTGGTCCTAAATAGTTAATAAATAAGAAAATTTGTAAATAGTTTATCGCAACACCGCATTCACTACATCTTTAATTGTATTATTAACTTCATTTACGTAACGCATATTTTCTGTAGTATTACGAGAACCAGCAGTTCTTAACTGCCTCGCTTGAACTTCTAATCGCGTAAGTAACTCGCGAAAATGAAACTTAGTATGAGCAGGAACTGTATTTTCGGCATAATCCATACAAGAAATATGAAGCAAACCAATTTTATCGGATAACTGTAACCAAGTTGCGGTCGATATATTAGAGTTGGTTTTTAAACCGTTGAGAGTTGTTTCGAGCGCTTGAGAAATTTCTAATATATTTTCTTTACTATTTTTTTCGGTCGTATTAATTTTTATATCGTCTTCAGGAGTTTTGTTGTCTAAATTTGTCGGCTTAGCAGAAATTGGTGGTTTGGAATTGTTCGTCGGTGGAATCGGAGTTGCGTATATTGCTGGACCAGCCGAACGGTTACTTATGATTGGTTTTACCGATTTAACCGAAGGTTTAATTGGAATTAAAGGTTTCTCTTCGTTTGTCGGAGGCCACACTCTCTTTTCTAATTTATAAGCTACTTTTGAAGAATCGTCAGAACCTTCGTTCGGAGAAATTTCATTTTTGTCTTCATTTTTAGTGTTCTTTATTGATAATTTTGGACTCAATTGCATATTACCTAAAAAAAGAAAAGAGAATTAGTAATTTTATAAATTTAGCTAATTTCAATAATAGCTTAATGTACTTCTTGTAGATAAATAACGTCAGACCAACAATCAAGATGGACATCGCTATTTACATTATTATTTGACGCCAATATGTTCTGTTATTGTAAACATTGTAAAGATCAGCTTCGAAACAAAGTATGGTAATACGAACTAGCACGTTCGTACTATTACAACTGGATCCGAAGATGGCATATTTCGTGTATTTTTATTTACGTTTCGTACAGGATATTTCCAAATAAAGTGCGCTTTTAGTATTTTACAAAAAATTTATGGAAGGCATATTAAAATATCTTTTATAAAAAGATGCGCCAAGGTTATGTATATAAAAGATTAGATAAAAAAGAGGAAGAAATATCTCTTCCTAGGTAAAAGTGAGGTTACATCAAAACGTAACTTATATTTCCAAGAGATTTCCAGATTTCCAAAAGATAACATACCGCACGCTTATATGCTGTAGGTACCAACAAATTCGTTAAGTATGAATTTAAATAACGATTTTTTGTAGCTATAGACATATTTATCCACAAAAATCGGATAATCGCTAGTTAACGATATCGTTAGCTACCGAAAAAGTTAGTGAATCTCGGCGCAGGGATTCACTGCGCCACAATTTATCGCTATTTTCTCGGTACCTAACGACATTTATATCCTCATAAATCTCTAACATTGAATTACAAAACTCATACTTAACGAATTTGTTGGTGACCAACGTCGCTCGCTATCGAATTTCGTTAGTGGAATCGCGGTACAATGCCGCGATTTTCGGTAGCTATAGACATATTTATCCACAAAAATCAAAAACTTTGAGTTATAAAATAGAAACATAACCTCAATCGCTAGTTGACGATATCGTTAGCTACATAAAAAGTTAGTGAATTCCGGCGCAGGGATTCACTAGACCACAATTTATCGCTATTTTCTCGGTACCTAACAACATTTATATCCTCATAAATCTCTAACTTTGAATTACAAAACTCATACTTAACGAATTTGTTGGTGACCAACGTCGCTCGCTATCGAATTTCGTTAGTGGAATCGCGGTACAGTACCGGTATTTTCGGTAGCTATAGACATATTTATACACAAAAATCGAAAACTTTGAGTTATAAAATAGAAACATAACCTCAATCATAGTTAGCTATAGTTCAGTTTCACAAATGTAGACAGTTATGTCATTTATAGAATAAAGACGAGATTACATCGAGATTTTTCGGTACAGCATTATGAACAATCGTTCGTACTCGGATCCATTTCTACTACTAAGCTTCTGTCAGCTTCTGTCAAATTATAGTAAAGTACGTTATTCTATTAAAGCGGCACGTGTTTTCTGCATCTATCTCAATAGAAGCCGCGCTATAGCTAGCTAAGTTTTGTGAACACATATTAGGATGAGTCACTATCTATAATTGTGAGATTGGAGTATAGTTAACAATATCGTTAGCTACCGAAAAAGTTAGTGAATCTCAGCACAATACTGCGATTCACTAACTAAATTCGATAGGGAGCGACGTCACTAGCAATTTCACCATAAAATTCGTTCAGTTAGATTTAGAGGCAAAATATTGTAAGCTGACGAGATGAGGTGATGCGCAGATACCTAAATTGGTATTTTTCCCCTCAAACTCCGTAGTCAACGTATTCAATTATTGAAGGGGCGTGGTCAAACCTGCGCGAACTTATCCCTACCGCTCCTCACTTTAAAATATTATACCTAGATGCATGATGTAGATAAATATGTCGGTAGGTATTTTGAGTTACAAAATAGAAACATAACCTCAATCCCTAGTTATCGATATCGCTAAGCTACCGAAAAAGTTAGTGAATCGCGGTACTGAAGACAGAATGTTTTTGTTTTCCGTCACCTACTCTCTTCCCCTCACTTGTGTATGTTGGCGACAGTTTTGTACCACGCTTCTCGTATGTGTGCGGTGTCCATCTTGATTATTGGTCTGAGTAAATAACATTTAGAGTGAGTCAGTAACTTACCCGAATTTTCAATTGTGTCTCTGGGTTCCCACAACTTTTTCAAACTACTGATACTCCCTGTGCTTTTACGTTTATCATCGCAGTCTTCGATTTTTAAATTCCCACTATCGGAACTAGCGGTACTTTCTCTTTTATTACTCAACTGTTCGTCTAGACCATTTTTGCCGTGATCCGACGAAAAACTATCATCGTCGTCTTTTTCATTTTTCTTATCGCCGCTATTATCAACTTTTCGTAATCTCGATTTAAAATCTATAATTTTACCGGAATTATTTGAATCTTCTTTGTCTTTTATTGTTTGTTTTTTATAATTCGCTTCTACTTTTTTAAGCTGGGAAATGAAATTACTACCATTTTCAGATTTTTCTTTTAAAACTGCACTTTGAGAATTTTTACATTCTAAATTTAAAGTTTCCGATAATTCGGATACTAATTGTGCTGCGGGATCATTATTTAAGGTAGTCACAGCCATAATTAAATCAATCGGAGATTCCTTCAAATTACGATTCTTTTGATCTGCTCTCTCTTTTATTTCGGCAACCAACTTTAATTCCATTTCCTTTTTAACTAATTTACTTTTGAACACTTTAGATGATTTATTGTCTTCTATTGTAAGTTCATTTTCTTTTTGTTCTTGACTATCCGATTTATCTTCGTTATCTGTAACGTAAAATAATTAATAATAGTTTTAAATACTTCTAAAATATTTATACCTAGTTCTGGAAACCTCGGTGGTGGTGGAAGAGGTTCGAGCGGCGATCCGATCATAGGAACATCAGAATCTACACTCATAGGACTTTTACCATCTTGGCTTGGACTAGTGAGACTCATACTAGATCTTAATGGACTTTTATCCTTATCGTCTTTAGCTTCTTTAAAACTACTACAACTTTCAGTCGATGGTTCGCGTTTTCGCAAACTTATTCCAAACCTCGAACTTGCTTCTTCGACCGAAGGTTGTAAATTACGTACGTCGATATTAATAGGATCGTCGTAATCTTCAGTCAACTTCTTCGAAGTTCGAGGTGAAATTGGCACTCGTTTCTTTTTCAAGTCATTACTAAGAATGTTTAATGATGCTATCATCGGATCACTTATGTTGTCGAATTCTTCGGGTGGTGGAGGTAAATCAGTCGGAGGTGGTGGAAATTCTAAATCGGCGAGTGAAGGTTTCATGGTTCTAGAAGGTGAACCTTGTCGAAATGCGGAATGATGATTGTGACTCGATTTGAATGTTCTTAAGCTGGAACCCATATCTGTAGTGTTATTTCTAGGTAAATTTCTAGCTCTATGTAATTTTGAAGCTGTTGGCGAGTTTGGTGCATGAGGCGCATGAAATGTAGTTACACCACTGGACGAATTACTACGTATCATCTGTGGTTGAGTTCGAATGTTTGTTCGAGGCGATAAAGACCTCGCAGTTGGTTCGGTTTGTTCCGCTATAACAGGGTTTACAGTTTGTACGTGCTCTTGATTGTTAGAAAGACCACTTTGCCGTAGAGATTCTAAATAAGCACCAATTCTTGCACCTTTAGGCAAAGTACCGTATCGACTAATAGCTTTTCGAACATTTTGAACTTCCAATGCAGCAACCTGCACCTTTTAAAAATAGCAAAGTTAATTCTTCTTCTACGGTAGTTTTAAATAAATACTCACGGGTGTTTGCGATTCTTTAGGTGGGTAAGTTCTGGATTTTTTGCCTCTTTGCTCGAGGCAACGATTGCCCATCACTGGTGCTCTTTTAAACGAACCCGTTCCGGGAACTCCAAAAGTGTTTGTACTTGTTACTTCGGGATACGAATGGGCTCCAGAATCGTCCGTGTCTGGTGTTTGATCTTGTAAGTCACTTTCGCTATCACCTTTTGCATTTGCTGTTAGATTGTGAAGTTCTCTAGCAATACCTTAAAATTTAATAACAATATTGTTTTAAAAAGCGAGTTTGTTAGTCACACAATGTACGATTATATTTTGGAACAAAAATATTAGCTTTAGGATTACATAAAGCTATTTTAATTACTTTACGATATCAAAGTTACAAAAATAATGATCTATTTTTAATTAACGTGTCGATTCATCTATTAGTAGGCAATGTTAACAATTAAAAGTAAGTAAATAATTACAAAATATTTTAATCCAGTCAAATAAGATGAAATAAAGCGCTAACCTCGGAATGAAGTCAGAAAGCTAAATATTTGCATAAATCTATATTTTGAGGTTCTTAAGACTTGCTTAAGTCTCATAAAATCTCGTGTCGGTGTTTCAAGATATTCAAGGTCTAAGGTCACTATAGGTTATTATAAAACTTGTAGATCATAATATTCTCTACAAATTTGATCTAATTCGTTTTTTTGTGCGATCAACCGTTTTCTAAATATAGCGCAGAGAGTGGGAGGCGCTCAAACTTATACAGGGTGTCCCACTTAGCATGCTCACCATGGGGATCTCGTAAACTGTAAGCGATACGAAGTCAGTTAAATGACACCTATTTTGAAACCGAAATTCGAAATGGGGGTCTGCATGTCGCCAGCCCCCCAATTGTTTATTGTAAATAACTTCGGAGGGAGATGAGCTCAAACGACGGGAATAGAAGCACAAACGAACGAGACTATTTTGGATCCATAAATCAAAATGGGGGGGCCAGCCACATGGACCTATATTTTCTTAAATACAAGCCTAGTATTAATATTAACTTATTGCAAATCTAATTTTTTTCTCTTTTCAAAAACATAAGGGTTGATAGGGTTAAAATTTTTCAAATTATTGTGTGGCAACATAAAAGTAATAACAGTAAATTTGTTATTTAATATTAAAAACATTTAAAAAAATCAAATTACCTATCAAACAATCGAATAAAAAAAACAATTGAAATTAAACATAAGTAAGAATATCAAAAAAAGTGTAAAAATAACTCATAAAAAACTGTTAAAAATATTAAATCATTGAGAAACCTATATTTTTGAAAAGAGAAAGAAATTAGCTTTGCAACAACATAAAATTGAGGTTAGGTTTGCATTTAAAAACATATAACTTTGCATCGTATTTTCAAAACGGCGCAAAAGAAATTGCTTTTTATATTAAATTTATTGGTTTTAGTAGTGCCTATTATCCCTATTAAGAAAATTGCAATTATCTTGATTAATAAAAAAGTTATAGGCATTTAAAGAAAATGAACTTTTTCAGTTTTTCTAAATATCTAGAGAAGTGCTAAAAATATTTTTTTAAATATAAAAGTAGAATCGAGTTGGCCATAAAAGAGGGTACTCCTGGTGTCATATAACCGACTTCGTACTCTTACGATCTCCGAGATCCCTATGCTATGCATGCTAATTGCTAAGTAAGACGCCCTGTAAATATAGGATATAAAATAATGTAAAAAGCATCAACGATAGGTATAGGGAATGGTAATGCAAAACGATAGTAAATTCATTTCTGTATCCAAAATTGTCAAAAAGTACAGAGTGCTCCATTTAAACTTTAAAAGTTCTTTAGGTTTGAAATTTTCACTAAAAGTTAGCACTTTTTGAACACCCTGTAAATTATTAGAAAAATATTGTAACACTAGAGCTTTTAGGTTCTTAGAAAAATATCTGAAGAAAAAAAAGATCTGAATCTTATGTAGCTTCTGTTATCATGGTAACGTCAGTATGCAATTTTCAAGAGAGGCGCGCAAACATCGCTTTTTTTTAGAAAATTCAATTTTTCTAAAAAACAGTTGAAAATCGGTATAGGAAGATGTTATAAAGTCGGGTTGTTAATGTTAGCTCGCCTCCCACTCTCTGCGCTATATTTAGAGAACGGTTGATCGCACAAAAATATGAATTAGATCAAATTTGTAGACAATTTTATGATCTACAAGTTTTATAATAACCTCTAATGAGGTAGGATGCATAAGAAACGAGATATTTTCAAAGAAACGATTTTTGAGACCTTTGTCTTTGAATATCTCGATACGCGTACACAAGATTGTATGAGACTTTTGAGCGAGTCTTTAGAACGTCAAAACATAGATTTATGCAAATATTCAGCTTTCTGACGTTTATTCCGAGGTTAAACCCTTATTTGACTGGACTAGTAGCTTGAAATAAAAAAGTTAGTGTTAGCTGGCCTCCCACTCTACGCGCTATATTTCGAGAACGGTTGATCGCACAAAAAAAAATGAATTAGATCAAATTTGTAGAGAATTTTATGATCTACAAGTTTTATAATAACCACTAATGACGTAGGAAGCATAGGAAACGAAATATTTGCAAAGAAACGATTTTTGAGACTTTTGACCTTGAATATCTTGACACACAGACACGAGATTGTATGAGACTTTTGAGTAAGTCTTTAGAAGGCCTATTTACAAATTTGAAAAGTCCAAAAGCATCATCTTAGTTCTTACTTCATTCGGAGTAAAACAATATAGTAACTATTTTGTAATAATTTGCCAACGATATCTACCACCACTAAAGTACAAAAAAATTGTAGTTAGTAAATTAGTTCCTGGACACCAAGCCTAACATAATTTAAATAAAATACCTTTAAATTTTTTACTAATACCGTTTAAATCAGTTCCATCTTCGAGTTGGCCGTCTGTTTGTCCTTGATCATCACAGGTACTATCACGAAATGAACTACAAGAAGATAAAAGACTGAAAATAATGAAACTTTATTAGTTGATATGTACATTAAGTGCTATGTTAGTTGTGCCTGTAATAATATTGAAATGAAAAAATACCTTGTGCGTTTAGGTGGAACTGGTGCTTGTTTCCCTTTACGATTAGTAGTTCGACGCATTTGAACTAAACTACTTTTGGTGTTTGATTGCGCACCAGTAAATGTCGATAATTTACTCGAGTGAGTTTCTACAAAATGTTCAAGTTATAAACCTTACAAAAGAAATTTAAGCGTTTTATATTAAATTACCGGTTGAATCAGTCGAAACTAAACCGTGAATATTCCCAGTACTTCCGGAATATGATTTTTTGTAAGATAAATGAGGCGTTCCAACGGGTGCCGCATTGTCATTTACTAGTTGCTTTTCAACTTCTACAAAAATAAAAAAAATTAAATCTTCATTTAAGAAAATCAAACCTCTTACCTTCAGTGATGCTTGATTCTTGAAACATATTTTCTAAAGCATGATGAATTTCACTAAAAGTAGGTCTTTCGTTAGCGTGCCATTGCCAACACTGTCTCATTAGTTCATATATTTTTGGAGGGCAACCAGGTGGACACTCCATTCTATAACCCTTTTCCAACATATGATAAACGTCGGTTAAATCGACTCCAGGATAAGGAGACATTCCGTAAGTAGCGATCTCCCACAATAGAATTCCGAAAGCCCATACATCGGATTTCGTAGAAAATTTGTTATAAGCTAAACCTTCGGGAGCAGTCCATTTTATGGGAAACTTTGCGCCCGCATGAGCCGTGTATGTATCGTCGCGCATCAGTCTCGCTAATCCAAAATCGGCAACTTTCACCAAATGATTTTCTCCAACTAAACAATTCCTCGCAGCCAAATCCCTATGTATAAAAGATCTACTTTCCAAATAACTCATACCACTAGCAATTTGTGTTGCGATATACATTAGTACGACAGCGTTAATTTGATCTTTATTACCATTCCGTAAATAATCTAGTAAATTTCCTTTGCTCATAAATTCGGTGATAATATAAAATGGAGGTTCTCTAGTACAAACGCCCATTAATTGCACTAAATTAGGATGCTTCATTTCTTTCATTATAGCGGCTTCTTCTAGAAAATCTTTAAGAGCCATCGTATCTTCTTTTAAAGTTTTTACAGCAACCGTCATGTTATATCGTTTCCACACAGCCTCGTATACATCGCCGTATTGGCCACCACCTAATTTATGTCGCATTACTATATCGGTCCTATTAATTTCCCACTCGTCGGGTTCCGGACTTAATGGAAATACGGTAGGTTTATTATGTTTCGGCGCCGGATATAGTAGTTGCGTTATTAAGCCGTCAGACATCATCGAATGATGATGTACTAATTCGGCGAGCGTATTAAATTTACTTTCGGCCGTAACAAACACTTTTCCTTCCGAGTCTTCGTTAATTCTATAATGATACACCCGACCTTCGTATCTCAAAGATATACTTCGTTGACCGGGACTACTTTCGGATTCTCTTACTAAAAAGCTTCCATTAATTCCAGAACTTAGTAAATATTCTGCCGCATTTCTCGAGATAGGTCCATGGTACCAGGAATGTTTTTCTAAGGAATTTACAGGTGTTACATAATTAGAAGGTACCCAACCGACTTGATTGGATGCAGAATGCGCTTCGCACCACTCTCCACTTTTATTATAGCTAAGTATCCTAACTTGTTCTCCCTTTTTCAAGCTCAGTTGATTTTCTCCACCGGCTTGAAAGTCGTAGAGAGCAACAAATAATTGAGGATCGTCCTCTTCTTGAGCTAACAGATTTTCTTTCGATGTCCATCGATTTGCGGCTTCAAGAGACATAGGCGTCGAAGGAGGTATAGATCCCGAAGAATTTGAATGATTACCCAAAGTTCCTCCAGACCCCAATGTGGTCGGAGCTTCCGTTTCAGGTAAACTAGGAATGTGAGGTAATGGTCTGCTCTGGAGGAGCGCTTCTGTAATAAAAAAAAAATTGTTATTAACTGACATATTTATTTTGTTTACTGAGGTTTTATTAAATAAATATTTCTATTTAACTTTAAGAGATAAGTGAGCAAAATTATCAATTTTATTTACTTAGAATTTTACGCTTTTTGTCAATTTTTATACGGTTTAACGTCTTCATTATTCTGTGTGTGAACAAATATGTTAATACTAGCACAATAATATATTTTTTAAATCGAAAACCAGATATTAATGAGACTTCATGAAAGTTAAAAAATGTAGAAAAGGAATAATGTTGCACTTCAAATGCAATTTAGCTCAACCATGTTCCACTCGTATTACCTTGAAGTAAAGTATCGTATATTCTCAGAGAAATGTTTTAGAAATTCGGATTTAAGTAAAATATTATACTCTGCGCTAAAATATCTTTACTGAAAAGCACTTTCGTATTAAATAACAAAAAGAACTCTGATGTGGCTACAACATGACTTTTTGGTACGTATCAGGGGCGGATCAAAGAACGTTGGGGCCAGAGGCGCTAATTATTTTTGGACCTCTACAAAAATACACTGTAGTTCACTTTCATGTTTATTTATAGTCTCTATACACCATAATTAATAATATATTAAGTTTTCTATTGGTTGAATTTTGAAAATCCGATTTACAGCACTCGCCCAAGAATTGACATCAGTCCACCTCATTTGACATAAATTTGTAAGGAGTGGCTTAGCGGCATCTTGTCGGTGAACAATGTATAGTCAACGAAGAGGTTATAGAGCGCATGGAAGAGGGTACATTTTTATTTTATAAGGGTCGATTTTACAATTATAGCTTAAGCTAAACCAGGTGTAAACCTGCATGAGCGCATGCGCTGTAACTCGTTTATGTTACAAAGATTTACAGCGCATGCGCTCATGAGGGTTAATACCTGGTTTAGCTGGGACCGACTTAAGCCATGATTGTAAAACCGACCCTGAATGTATTTGGATTAGTTTGGAGGTAAAAATGCTAAAGACGCGAGTTCTAGCTACATGGCTAAGGTTGGGAGGAGGTGAAAGGCCCAGTTTTTGTTTTTTTCGCTAATATCTCGAAAATGGTGTGTTCTAGGGAAAAATTACTCTGAGCAAAATACTAGCTTATTAAATTTTCTACAAAATTATTTCAATTCGTCTTTTTCTATTTCTTATAGTTTTTGAAATACCCGCTCAGAAAAATCGTTAATCTTAACTTTTGCCTCTAGCATCTCAGCCTTTCGTTTTACAGTGGAAATCTTCAGAATAAAAGTTGTAGAGCATTAAATTGGCTTTACTATTGATTTTTTTCGGGCTCCCCACAACACCGAACCCTGAAGCGCATGCTTCATTCGCTTTATACGAAGTCAAAATAATTTCCACTTTAATCGGAATATCAATAATATAAAGCCTCATTTACGTGTATTCATGCTTTACTTGCCAAATAACCAATGTTTGCTATTTGGCAAACTATTTGCCTTCCCGACAGTCGAGTCGACGAGAAATATTTGATGTTTAGCAAATAGCAAACACAGTGCTATCAAGCTTACTGAAGACTTCGCAGAAAATATGTACAAAACTAATTTGAAGTGGGAAGAATTTGGATCGACCACGGTCAAGAATTCGTTTTCTCACTTGATTTTACTGTGCAATGTGCCACTATTGCTGCCTGTGGCGTAAATAACGGGCCCGCAGGGCCCGCGTTGCGGGAGGACTATAGGATATAAAGGGACCCCAAAATATCGTTTAGTTTAAAAATTCGTTATAAATTCGATTTGTGGTAAAGTAAAATGATTATTAACGAATATGGGTAGGTGCCCCCAATCTCGATTTTGCGGGAAGGCCCCCAAACTCTTAGTTACGCTACTGTTGCTGCCCCAGACACACCCACTCAAGGCTTTTGTAAGCTTGGTTGACCTGTATTCGTCTAGTTAGCGAATGTGTGAATGGAATATATTCGCCGAATAGCAAACATTCGCTGTTCGCTATTTGGCAAATAACGCATGTAAGGATGCAGCTTTACCTGCAGATCTTTTCTTTTTAAATTTTTGTACTCAGCGCCACTCAATACGTCAAGAAATTAATTTACAAAAAAATGGTATTTCATGATTTTACTTTTCCATACACGAAGTATAGTCTGATAACACATATAAGAACCCGACTTCTTTAAGTCAACAGTTGCTCATCAGCTTATGCCAATACACAATAACCAACCCTATCGTAAATCAAACACCATCACCCATTATACTGTGACGATTGTTAAGTTAGGTGTCCTTTTAGATATTTTTTAGATAAAGCAGATAGGTAGACGAAAATACTTAAAAACTACTACTACAGGTCTGGTCAAAATAAATTATGAGCCTTTTATCCTTCAGAAATTTATCGACATAATTTACAAATTTACCACTAATTTATAATTAAATTATTAATTAAATGTTTTGCATAAAAATACAGGATGAGTATTTTCGTCTACCTCCCTGCTTCGCTAAATATCTAAAACGATCTAAAAGGTACCTAATTTAACAATGGGTAATGGTTTATGATTTACGATAGGGTTGGTTATTGGATATTGGCATAAGCTGATGGATGAGCAACTGTTGACTTAAGGAAAGTGGGGTTCTTATATGCATTTTCAGACTATACACGAAAAAGCAAAAAATAAATAAATAGTATACGAAATGTTTGAAGAAGCTTTTAGCTAATCGTTAATTTATCAATGTACAAGAAAGTTATTCCAACACCATCGATAATCGATGAACAGACAGAAGTTGTGTACGTCCGATATGAGTAGTAAGTTTACGACCTACAGCAACTAGATTCAATTTAAAAATAGATTTAAAATACCACATCGAGCTATCTATAACCAAACTAACTTTTAATGAAAGAAAACCATACAATGCTGAATCCTTTTATGCAAATATTGGAATGAAGTTTCTAACGTATTATTTCGAAGTTGTTTTAGAAAGATTGTTCTAACGAGTTAATGAAACCTCCAAGAAGTTAATAAAAAAAAGAAATTAATTTGAAGTAATAAAGAGTTATCACCAAGCAATTACGAACAGCTTAGAAACAGAGACCGAAAGCCTCCCACTTGGGTAAAAATATTATATTACATCCACTAAATTATTTTATTAAAAAAGAAATAAATTTTTATTAATTCGTACGCACACATTCATTAATGTTATTTTAATGAATACCATAAATGCCAAACCAAACCAAAGCAAAGAATACGTACCTACTTATTGATTTTGTATACCTTTTGTAACACAGATGTCGATTTTTAAAGAACTTAATTGTGTATAACAGTATCTGATTTGTTAGTTGTTAAAAGTTGGAATTAAAAGAATTGCTACGACTGAGGCTGAGGTAGTGGATAATTCAAGATGAAGATATGGCACAAAAGTACATATAGTTTGCGCGTTTATATATGTTTTTTTTGGCTTCTATAAAGTTAACTTTTGCTCATCAGCTTATGTCAATACACAATAGCCATCGTAAATCATAGGCAAGCATCCGTTGTACTACGACGATTTACGATGGCTATTGTGTATTGACATAAGCTGATGAGCAAAAGTTAACTTTATAGAAGCCAAAAAAACCATATATAAACGCGCAAACTATACACTATTATTGAGAAATGAGTAGGTATAGTTCGTTTTTATTTCTTAGAAACATGACTTCTCAACTTTTACTGTAGGGGGCCTCATAAATCATTCAAAAAAGGTTCAACATTTTTCCCTTAAATTTGTTGACAAAATAAAAGACAAGTATTAAAACATGTGCTATTTAACAATCGTAGTAAACCGAGTCGTAAACCACTTTAAAGAAAATATTTTGGTGCACCTCATTTTTGGAATTTTAATGACCCTTTCTTCAGGTATAATTTCCTTTGTCCCTTACATTTAAAAACTGTAAAGATCACCTAGAATGTAATTTTAACAATATTTTACACTTACCACTCGTTAATTATTGCTTTACAACATTACTATATTATTGTATTGATGTTATTATTATTAATTAGGTAAAAGGGTAAAAACCACCAAATTGGCAAAGACAATTAAGTGTATTTAGAAGCATTTTCTAGTGTTTACAATTCGGATCTAATAGTAAGTAAATTAAGTATTGGGTTTTTATAGTGTAATTACATGATTTTGATTATTTAGTAATCATAGTTTTAACAATAAAATAAATAATGTATCGTCTAAATAATTACTAAAATCAAGTACACTATAAAAACACAATACTAAATTTATATACTTAGTACTTACTATTAGAGTATTAGATCCGAATTATAAACTCACACTTACAAAAACTATATTATTGGATAAACAAAGCACCATTTTGCAAAAGACTGACTAAAATGTCTTGCTCAATTTGATTGTTTTTATACTTGCCTTTACCTTTAGTAGGGGGTGGTAGATGTAAAATATTTAAATCCCGTTCAAATTTGTTTTCCAATACATAAATAATATGTAAATGAAACGTTTTAAAACTATTTTACCTGAACTGAAATTTGTAGGTAATCTTAAGCAGTTTTTAAATGTATAAAAGACAAGGGGTTGTTTTACCTGAAGAAACAGTTATTGAAAGACAATTAGAAAATATCTGACAATAAGAAGTTAAAAAAGTTTTAAGTGTCAAGTGATTGTGTTTATTAGAAATTCCTTGCATAGTAATTTTAATCCTTATTTTACAAAAATTTTCAATTTAAATGAGAGCCATAACCATAAATAGTTTCTTCGAACGGTTTACAACTTTGTTAAAAGCACGTCCTTTTAAAATTTTTAAAATACTTACATTAAATAAATTTAAGGGAGCTCTTGAGTGATTTATTAGTAACTTCTGCCAGGGTTACAATGAAAGTCAATGAGTTACCTTAAATTGCACTTTCTTAGAAAAATAGATAAACTATACTTATAAGCATAAAGAATAAAAAAATTGCGAGTAAGAATGTAAAGAGTCTACTTGAAGACGGTTTAATGGTAATAAGAGTTGTTCAGTAAGACGTTTGATAAAACTATTGGATCTACATTTTACAAAATTATTTCAAATATGCACTGAGATTTGAATTAATCATTAAATCATTAGATTTTCTCGTCTTTTTTCCTCATCTACGTCCATCTCCATACAAACAGTACCTGAAATATTCAGATTTTTTTAAATGCAACGTTCAAAATCAATTTCTTGCACAAATTTGCAATAAAACACTCATATCTTACGTTTACATCTTCCTCTCGATTATAGAGCGAAAGTCAATTAAAAGTTTCCACCACATGAGGATTTTCCGTCAAATCCGTCGTTTTTATTAGCGATAGGGATTATGATAAACTTTCAGTGGTTTCCCATACACACCGAATATTCCTTGTTTCACATAAAGACTTGAACGTGCTCCTAAACAACTTTTATTGTCAAATGAGTTCAGCTCTAGATTGATTCTTATAGAAAACTCCTCCCTACTTCCAATTTCACCAAAAAGGGGTAAGATATTTTAAAGGTGTAGAGTACAACCTAAAATTAGTCGAAAAGTCTAAGTCTAAGAAAAATTAGTGAATAAACATGAGTCCGCGTCAAAAGAGGCATTTTTAAGACATTTCCAATCGTGTCAGTCAACGTGAGTCTTGGATTTTGGGCTTTTTAGCTAGTGCACAATATAGAATGGCTATTCTCCCCATTTTACATTAACTGTTCGGAAATACATAAAAACGAAAATCACGAGGAAATATGGATAAACCGTGATGGACTGGTTGCATGTTGTCCAAGATCTCCAAATTACAACATGGTGAATTTCTTTCTTTGGACATATTTAAAAAGTCTGGCGTATGAAGAACCGTGAGAATCACTCCACCACAATTGCACTAACACACAGAAGCAGCTTTAACTCTGATTTGGAGCAAACAGTAGCGTCTGTAAATCATTTAGGCGGTCTGCGCAGGCAAATCTGCATAGATTATGTAGATTGTAGTAAAAACCAGTCTCCACTTTTAAAACCCGTTCACACACACAGGCATTGCCTTCCGCTGTGGTTTGTGTAGGCAACATGAACGCTGTCCAGACGCTCCGGTTTAGCCTGTGCACTGTGCAGGCCGCCTGAACGATGTCCACGCACGCAGGCCTCCGGCACAAGTCTAACTGGAAGGCAAGCCTGTGTGTGTGGACGCGCCTTTACACATAAAATTTTGAATATCTTAGAAACTACTCGTTTGCATGAGGGCCCATCTTTATTGAGACTTTGCGACTTATTTTGGGTCATATACTTTTACATTTTTTATAATTTTTTTGCAACACCCTGTATTGCAATTACATTTTCCCCTCGTCAGTAACACAAATATAAATTGTCACAGTTCATGTGACAAATAGAGCGATATTTTGATCCGAACATTTATTAAAACGAATATTTGTGTAGCTTTCAAGAAACGATCGTTTTTACGACCAGATAATCAAAAATTAAAGAGGTAAATATAGAGAACACCACAAACAGTTATTAAAATCAATAGTTCATCGCACTTCATTTTAGATTTCAAATACATCTACAATAAAATTGAAGATGAAGATGCGAATCTTAATTACTTTCTATACATATAAAAAGAGAGAGAGAAAGTGTTTCTTATTATTGTTTTTGACGGCTCGGGAGATTAAATTTTTCATACAAATGTATACAGTATACATGTTAAACCTTATTGTTGTAATTTCTGCAATAGTAGTTCTAGCAAGTTTTTTATAATTGGCAGAAATAGTGCTCTCATAAAAACGTTAAAATTAAATATGGCGATGGCGACCTTATGAGTTAAGAAATTTCTTATTTTGAAAGCTATCCTATCCTCTAACTATCCTCCAACACATGCAAAGCTTGGAAACATTGCATTTGAAGTCTCTCATCATTGTTCCAGCATCGGTATCAGTCTTGGCAGATGAATGATGATATTAGAGACCCTTTTCTAATTAAGAAGTGATTCCCTTTACTGTAGCAAGTCATCTTTCTGTTTTGGCCAATGTCCGAACCCGAACCGTTTGTTCCAAATTGGCCTCGTAAATAACTACATACCTACATAGAGGAAGTTCCCACTATTCGGTTTTCTAGTACTTTCGTCAGTATTTCAAAAACGACTTCAGGTAACTTAAGGTATAAGTTCACATTGCGTTTTTTGAACCATAAGTTCAAAAATGTAATTTTCATCAAACTCTAACCCGTGGTTTTTGGATAAAATCAAGAAAACGGTAAAAAAGAGAAGTTTTTATGCAATTTATTACCAAAGTAAAGTAAATAGAATTTTCTCAATTTATTTCTACACAATGTAACCGAGTTTTTCCCAATACAGTAATTTTTAGAAATTTTTGAACTCGTGGTTTTCTTAATACGGCCGAAGTTTTGGCCTTGGTTTGGCCTGTGCAGGCCGCCTAAACGGTGTGTGGACGGGCCATTACTTAGCTTTAAATTTACCGGTGCTCTAGAACTATCTTTCTATTTCTTTAACTGTAATAATATGCCCATGTAATAAATAGATGAAGTGTGAAACATCTTGCTTTTAACTATAACATATTCAAATTATGTCGGGATTTTACGGAAGCACCCTGGTGCCCCTTTTCAAGCGCAGTGGTTAGCCTCTAGGGGAGTGACGATGTGAAGATGCCTTGTAAAGCTTTGGTCACTCGGCGATATATTCACGTTTGGGATTACTTAATAATGTCACCAAGCAAACGAGCGTAATGGAAACATGGCCTTATATCGTCGCAAACGATTTCCCAAAATGATTACTGAACAAATAGAATAAGTGTTATCACTGCATTAACTGGCAAATAATGTTATGCCATTGAAAAGCAAAAGAGGCCAGTCATAGTCGACTAATCAGTAAATGTCCCCAAGATCAAGCCAAACACGTCACTGTCCATTTTGCGCGACACAACCGCGTGCTGTGCACTTGGTCTTTCTATATGTTGAGCGATTTAGGTATAGCTTTATAGCACGGTGTATGATAAAGAAGGTGGAGCAACAAGCCGTCGCTATATGGTTAACAAATTTCACCAGATTGTGCGAGTGAGACGCAATACAATACCCGGCTGATGCATATAGAGCTAAATGAGCGGAATTAGCGCGCTCCAAGCTTGTAAATTGTTTCTGTTTAAAATAAATAAACTCACTTTATTTTTGTTACGTAACCAACTAGTACACGCAGGGGCAAAACATTTACTACCAATTGTCCAAAATTAATACTAAATAAAAGGTAAATTACTTATTATAACACTTAAAACGCTTGATTTCCCTAAGATTAAATGCTAATATACCAAGCAATACGGGTAGCTCTTTCTCACTCTCGACCTCGCAGTTGCACTTTGCGGACAAACTGTAACCACTCCACGCTGCTTACGACTTACGAGCATATCTCGTTGGACTACCTTTCTATATCTTACACCGTGGTTTATAAGTAGTGTTTTTCAACCACCGAGCAGCGGCCTGGCACCGTCCTGCAAGACAAGGTTCAAGAATTTTATTTCCTACTAGCAGGACCCGTGGGCTACGCCACACGCCTTTTAATTTAGCGGCTCCTTAGTTTGCAAAACCCTTGGCAAATCCTATCAAATCTTAATTAGGTATATATGAGCCCAACATACTCTACAATGTAACAATAAATCGATATTGTGATATTTGTAGGCATACGAATGTATGATAATAATATGTAGAAGCAAAAAAAGGCCGCTATGATGTCTATTAGGAAACAGTTGGAAGCAGGTGCTTTTTATCGTGCACCACCAATGACGGCACCTCCACCACGGTTTCATCAGAACCGTTACCTCAGGAAACCCTCTACAACCACCTGCTTTAATTTTAAGTAGCACCGCCGCCTTAGGGACCTCTATAACCCCCCGCTTTAATTTAATTTGGGAGGCATGTGCACCTCTAATGTAAACATTGCCGCCACCAAGCTCACCAAAATCCCCGCTTCAGGGCACTCTACAACCACCCGCTTTATTTTAATTGGGAGACACATCCACCACCAACGACAGCACTTCCGCCACCGGAATTACCAGAATACCCTCAGGGCACCCTACAACCACCCGCTTTTGTTTCATTTGAGAAATACGTGCACACCACTAACGCCAGCACCACCGCCACCGATATCACCAGAACGCCGCCCCCAGGACCCCCACAACCACCTGCTTAAATTTCAATTGGGAGGCAAGTGCATCACTAACGTAAGCACTATATCGCCACCGAGAACAACAGAACTGCCGCCCCAAAAACCCTTACAACCACCCGCTTTAATTTCAATTATGAAGCACGTGCACCACTAACGTCAGCTTGGCCTCACCGATATGAGCAGAATCACTGCCTCAGGAACCCCTACAACCAACCACTTTAATTTTAATTGGCACGTGCATCACTAAAGTCAGCATCGCCGCCACCGAGTACACCAGAACTGCCGCCTCAGGACACCCTTCAACCACCCGCTTTAATTTCAATTGGCAAGCACACGCACCGTTAATGACAGTACCGCCGTCTCAGGGAACCCTATAACCACCCGCTTTAATTTCATTTGAAAGACACGTGTACCACTAACGACAGCACCGCCCCCCCCCGTATTACCAACACCGCCTCTTCCGTGACCCCCAACAACCACCCGCTTTTATTTCAAATGTGAGGCATTACATTTCTTGGCGAATTTGTAAGAGTAGATTTTTAAAAGTAAAATTTGAAATATTAATTTTTATGTGTCAATAAATTATAGAATTTAACTAACTTGAAACCATAAAGGAACGCATTCAAAATTGATTTATAGTTCATGGTACATTTCTGTACAACGTAGTTTTAAATTTTAGTTTTTGGGAGTTCTTTCACATTTTTGCCAATTTCTAAGCCCCCAGTTGACATATCGTAATCATACCTAGCCTATGTTACTCCCAAAAGTACGGTCTATATGTGAAAGAAAAAATTATTAAAATTGGTTCGGTGGTTCGCGAGATCTTAAGTAACGCACATACATACATACATACATACAAACATCTTACTTTATATATTAGTATAGATAAATACACAGGCTTCTTAGCGGTAGGTACAAGGTGGGGAAAATGTTTGACTACTAATTGACATCACTCGATTCTCTGAGCTATCGGAAATGAGAATGTGTAACAAACTATCCATAGCTCCAGCTCGCGCTTTTGACGATTTTGCTAATTCGCGGGTCGATAAGCAGTTGGCAGGCAAGCAAACAGCGGTACAAACAGACATTTTTAAGATTTTTTTTGTTTAATATCCATTTGTGTATTTATTTATTAGATAAGATTTGTGATGAAATACCTACACATGTAAGTACACATTGCTAAAAATTAGAGCGGGGAAAAAGAACCTAAAACTTATTTTGTACATATCATAATCGTTACCTACTATTCGAAATTCTACTACCGTTATAAGACTTCTCAGGGAATTTGAACTGTCTTGTCTACCCAACTCATTTTCCATCTGTAACGAATAGTAGTCTATCAAGGTGATAAGTTAGTAGCAACAAAATTTGATTTGATGGATATTCCACTACCGTAATTATTTTACATTATTCATATTTCCTGTACAAGTATTGATAAACAAATAACATAGTAACATTACTCATTGCACGAATTGAATGTTAAAACTAGCTCTTGATCCTTGACACGAAATTAAATAAACATTTTAGACAAAATAAGCTGATTGGGGCGTTTTGGACTTGAGCATAAACGTACAAAAGTAGAATCATAATCTCAGCCATTAGAAAAAAATGACAAAATGAAGAATTATCGCAATAAATTAATTTTGTCTTCTACCCTTACCGCTTATAATTGTCCACTATTAATCTTCAATTCCGTAGCCTTCTATTGACAACAAAACATTTATTTATTACCAAAGTATCACTGTAACCGTAACCACAAATCAAGATAAAAATTTACCCAAATTTAAAAACCACAAAAATTTCATTTATTTTAATTACTAATTTGAAGATCATCAAAATTATACTTAGAACGAGTAAAAAACTTCAACCGAAAATGAGTGAATAATGAACGGCGAGAACAAAATAATTATATCACATCTGACCGTATCCGTTGATGCAACCTTGAAATTTAGTAATTTATCAAGGAAATTACTTGAGATTAATATCATAATTTTGGGTAACGTCATTTTAGAACAAAAACGAATCATTTCAAATATAAAAAGCTCTAAATACTGGGTATTGGGTATTAACTTCTTGATGAAAGTGGCCACAATAAAATTGAAAAATTGCAAAAAATGCATCCAAAACATTACATTTAAAATTACAACGAGTCTCTATTTTTGTCTGGAACTCCAATTATTATTTAAAGATTCAATATTTCCCAAAGTAAACTTTAAAATAATCCAAGTTTAATGAAAACCGAGAGATGAAAATTTTACAATTTTTCCGGCGTTCTACAAGATAAACCCGACACATCCAGACGTAAAATACTACGTATCAGTTTTAAATATTAAATTAAGTTCGCTTCGTGCAGAATTTCTAGATCGACAGTAATAATTTTCACCAAAAACATACAGTTGGGTAAATGTTTTTTTGAATAATAGACGATACTCGAGTTGAACGTTATGGAAGTAGATGACCTTTTTTTTATTTAAAAAAAACGTGTATGCAGGTTGATAATGATAAGTATCGTTAGCTACGTTTAGGCATACCGTTATTGAGCTAATTTCTTCTACAATAACAATGCTATAAAAGAAGACGAGATAATAACAATTTTATAAAGAGGAATATCAAAGTTCAGACGACATATCGAGTATAGTGTGTCAAACCGTTACAAGATGACATTTTATTATGTAATACGATTTAACCACAACCTACTTGAGAACACTACGAAAAAAAGTCGCAGCAAATTAGTCGAGAGATAACTAACCATAAGAGCAATTGATACACCACAAAATATGTATTAACAGAGGCAATGTGGTGAACGTTTTATGTTGAAAATAGGCTTCCCTTTTCAAGTTGAACACTTTATTCGAATAGAAACACTCCAGTATAGTTCACCCTAAATTTTATTTTGGAGTAACTCTCGCTCTCGAGGGCTTTTTGCAAATAAAAATGTTTTCGATTTAACCAATTTCACCAACGCAAACGAAAAAATTTCACCTTTCTAAAACTCAAATACCTGAAAATGATGTAAAATGTGTATCCCAATAACTGAAATATTTATTAGAGAAGAAGAGATAACGTATTGGTAATTGGAATCGGTATTTGTAACAAATTGTTGACTTGAGAACTATTTACAATTGTTTATTAAAGAATAGAACATGACACTTAGTATGCTTGAGTAGTTTTAGCGATAAATAATTCAATTCTTAAAATTATCTTAATAGTATTGAACGCATACCAATTCGATACAAAGTATTTGAAAGAAGACAATTTAATAAAATTAAATGTATTAAGTAATTTATCTTCGAGATGGTTGGATATTTATAAGTTAAATAAAAATTCAATAAAAAGAATAAAAACTCTGAGGTGGCGACAACAGGACTTATGAGTCCTGTTGTGACCTTTAATATATTAAAGCTAATTTAAGAGGTTTCATAATATGTATTAAACATATGTACATACAAAGTGCCCACTATTTTTTTTAAATATTTCTCTATTGCTAATTTAACCAAAACTACACTTATGTTCAAAATGGGGGTGGGGGTCATTTAAATTAAGAATGTTGGCGTCATCTCCCGTTAAATAGGAAATCAAAATATGAAGTGTTTGGTATCGTATGAGAGCTAATTTTACGAGCTTTGAAAATATGCAAAAATATACAAGGCGTTCCTAAAAGTTTTTGACGTTTCTTTAATTTCCGGTTTAACCAGAAGCGACTTTCAACCTAAAATAGTGTCAAATAATAGATATTTCTAACACACAATAATTACCAGCCAAATTATAATAGAAAAACTACAACATCATAGGACAATCGTTATATTGATTTACTAACACCCGGTTGCATAAACGAAAATAAAATTTTAATCCGAGAATTAGATTTAAAATTATTTCATATGGCAAGGTTCTAATGTCAAAGTTTGACATTTGTAAATAAATATAGTGAGAGTCGCGAATAACAACAAGTCGGATATTACGACGGAGATTTGAAAGTTTGGTTGGATTTGTATTTTATTTAATGCAAAAAAATCTGGTTATAGCGACGCCGGACCGCCGGCTATAGCGACAAAGTCACTATTAATGTCCGCAAAAAAGCAAAATTTTGGACCGGGTATAACGACGCGACCCGATATTTTAGAGATTAGCACTGGTTTTCAGTCTATCCTGGCGATGTTTGCAAACTATGGCTTCAATCTCAGGAAATAACCCAGCGGCGGACGGTAAAAACCCATGCATTTTGTTCGCATTTATTTTGTCTCTTGACCACGTGTTTGATATGTCAGATATAACGACCACCGGGTATAACGATTTTTTTAGTCGCTCTCTTCGCCGTCGTTATATCCAACTTTCACTGTATTAAAATTTGAGGTTAAGTACTTTTTGTGCTGAATTGTTGCTGAATTGCTGAATGTGCTGAATTGTGAATACAATTTGTCAAACTTTGACATTTCTTAATTTTTTTATTGTGTAACGTTGCCATATCTAAGGATTAATAATCTAATTCTCTGATTAAAATATAATTTTCGTTTATGCAACCGAGCGTAAGTTACACCTAAGCTTAAAGGTCTATTCCCACACAACCGTGATTGATCCGTCACGTCACGTCTCCGGTCAGTCAGATTTTTTTGTGATTTTATTTTGACGGACAGCACGATTCACACACATCAGTCATGGATCCGTCATTTACCTTTAGTTATAAAAAATTATAAAATTCATTAGTGTTGTATTGTGTTTTAACTATAGACGATCACTTACTTTCTACCATTCGAAACGTGAACAGTGACATATTATTTTTACTTTACTTTTCAATCATTTAAATTTAGCAATTATATAGTCGTTATGGCTTTATTTAGTGATCAGGAACTCGCACTGGTTGCAGTAGCAATAGATGAAGAGGAAGAAGAGGAAAGACAAGTAAAAAAACGTCAATGGGTTCATAAGGCATGGCAAACAAGAGAAAAAGAAGCTACTTCACCCTATTTGCCAACAATGACTGAAGGTGCTTTTATAAAAATAACGTTGTCGACGTTATTTTATTTGACTGGCCGGCGACGTGACGGCGTCAAAAACAAAATCGCCGGACCATGACTGATGAGTGTGAATGGATTCATTTAAAAGCACGCTTCCGATAATTTTATATCATTTTCGACTGACCGGAGACGTGACGTGACGGATCAATCACGGTTGTGTGTGAATACAACTTAAATCGTTAAATTATGTAAATAAAAATTTCTTGATATGGGCCCAAAATAATCCTCATATTTTGGGCCACTCTGTATCACTCTGATATCATTTAAAAGCTAATTTTGTCAATGAAATTTTATTAAAATGGCTCAAACCAAATTTCAATAAAATTGGTTCAGAAGTTTTTGATGTAAAGATACTCGCTACAGACATATTGACTTTTTTTAATTTTTTTTTAAATATTTTTAGAGGCCGACAAAATAAAGAAGCCGATTTAATTACAACTGTAATACCTGTAGTATGTATTTATAAAACTAGGAATGCAATGTTTCAAAAAATACTACTACTAGTTGATATCTCGCATCTGTTGTCCATTAAATTACCATAACTAACAAATTAAATAATATAAATGTAATTAAAGTACTTAATTATAGCATACAATGGTCAACACTAATTTAAAAATCTCAAATAAAGCTTTATTAACGCTTATTGATTGACAAGTTTTTAAACAGTAGTTATCTTTTTACACTTGCGGACATGCAAAAATAAATACAAAATACTCGTGTATTCGTGTATAGTTTGTCAAACGGAGATTGAGTTAAACGGTTGTTGGACACTGAATTGAATTGGAACGACCTGACTAGGGCTGGGAATTTTATTCGATATATCGATATATCGTTAGTAGAAATATCGATATATCGAAAGTATGGGCTACTTCCGATATATCGATATTTCGAATATCGCTGGGGCGGCCCCAGGCAAAGCATTACTTCCTTGCCGACTAGCCGCACGGTAACGAAATGTTAGGGTTACCGTGATCCGTGAAAACGAGTGCTGGAGGCTGTAGCCAACTATAGACATTCTACACCAAATTTACTGCCCGATCAGTGGTATTTTAAGACCACATGTAAATTTCCTGATATTTCATATTGCGATATATCGATATACAGGGTGTATCCGAAATAGGTGGACAAACTTCGAGGGTAGTCCCCACTAAGATTTAGATATCATGTAGTTGTGCAGGGCTGGATTAACTATTAAGCAATAGAAGTACTTTTTTAGGCTACCAAGACAGGAAGGGGTGCAATAGAATTTTTTTCTCTACAAATTATGAATAGACAAAATTTTAGAAGAGGTGAGAATTGGGGATTTGAGGCCTCGATCCGGCTCTGTGCTTAGGGTATCAGACGATTTTAATGCTCTAGTTAGAAGACTATTTTATTAAGATATTCTTCGTCGTACCACGGAAACTAAGTTAAAACAATGATGATAACATAGGCAGACTTTGCCTGCCACAATTCACAGTATAAAATATGTTTCCTCTTCTCAACAAAACCTCCTTGATAACAAGCACATTTTTGACTAGCTCGTCGCCGTCTTTTATAATAAATTTTTATTGTTCTCTAATATGATAGAACTAAGTTTAGCTGCGACAAACAAACATACAGACAATGAGCTCCATTTTCCCATTATATAAAAGCGAAGCTGTCGGAGGCAGTCTCTGTCACCTGCTTTCAAATGCAGATGCTGCATTTCTCTACCATTAATTAGTGTCATTTTACATTATAACACTATTTTAAAAACTAATTTTTCTTTGTAAAGCTCAACGAATGTGTAATGCAATAAATTATAGTGGCTATAACTAACTTTATAAAAATATAAAATCTGAATTGGTCAGGAATTTGTCTAAAAATCAAGCTCATGGCTGTGCTAGGGTTATAGTCCGAAACTTTTAAAAATAATAGGACGCAACCGAGACGCAACCAATATCTTGCGTAGTACTGATGGAGGGAACGAGTGTTCTCTCTCTATATATATCTCTAAAATTGATCCGACCAGATGTTAACAGACACCTTTTCGTTATAGTGCTTTGGCCCCGCCCTACTCTTCTCATAAGTTTCGGACTTTACTTTGTTGCTTGTTTGTTTTCCTATGATTACCTAAAATGACCCACAGTGTGCTTGTAACGTAGGTCACAAATTAAACAGAGCCAGAGGGTACAAAAGTCGTTATAACAAGTTAATAAAATTCTTTTTTTTTTAATTTTCGCTCCCTACTCGAACATGAAGTGTTGGCAAAGTAATGAGTAAAAGAGTGAAAAAGTGTGAATGTTTGTTAAATCAAATAAAATGAACTGAAAAGTACAAGAAGATAAAAGTTTGTCTGGGTGCAATATATTAGGGATTCAGAAGGGTTCTATTATTTGTTTGAATGGAAGAACCTCGCAAAATCAAATATTCTTTATGAATTTCTCTATAATAACAGGAAGTGAAATGCAAGCAAATTCAATGTTTTATGTTCCTCAAAGTGTTGTATTATATTATTATTATATTGAATGAAAGAAACTTTCTCATACTTAGTTAATTGCACTAAAATTTCTCAAACGTATTTCATATAACTTTAGTCGGTATATAAAGGCGTTATTTCTGCATAACAAAACGTTGAAGAAAATAAAACTTGAAAATTTATCTTTTTTACACGAGATGAAACATTTTATTTGATATTCGCTTTTCCAACCATCCAACTAAATTAAAAAAGCCTTTTTATTAATGACTTATAAAAAACGACTACTTTTAGATCCAAAACCTCAGAATTAGTACTTACAATTTCTACTTTTAATAAATTATTTTCACCCTCTTAATCTTTCTCTTCTTTTACATTTTCAAAATAAATAACTAAATATTCTATAAATTAGACGAGTCAATAATCAGAGCTCGTTAAAACTTTTGATTTAATTTAAAAATGGAAGCAACCCTTGTTTTAAAATTATGCCGTCAAGGGAAGAATCAATTAGTGTTCCGGAACTGCCTATAAAAGACACCAACTTCCAATTTGTGTAGGCTTAATTTAACATCTCTTTATTACGCACGCACTTATAATTTAAAATTCTCAAGATTTGCAACCACCGATAAACTTCGTCTGAATTTATTTCTACATAGGGTGTTAAATTTTGAAAGAACGTACAATGCGCTTCCAGAGAAAGGCCAGTTTAATTGCAGTGACATTCGATTAATAAAAATTAGAAATAATTAAAACAAATGACAAGAAATTTTGTAATTTGTACCGCCATATTGATACTTCCTTTGTGCAAAATATCGAATATCAATTTTTAGTGAAAATCTATAAAAAAAACGGTCATACGAGGTACTTTTTCCTGCCCGTCAAATCTTGTAATTTCGAATTTTTATTTTATTAATTAAAATTTCATTTGATATTTTCAGAAAGACAATTGTACGAGCTTTCAAAATATTGAAAAATATACAGGGTGTTTCATTTAAATTAAGAAACTTGATCCCATTTCCGGTTAAACCGGAAGCCAAAATATAAAGTGTTTGGTATCGTGCAACAGCTAATTTTAGGAGCTTTTAAAATATTAAAAAATATACAGGGTGTTCCTAAAGATTTTGATATTTTTGTAATTTCCAGTTTAACCGGAAGCGTTTTGTTAACCAAAAATAGTGTCGAATAATAGATATTCATGGGATTGATACATACATCCATTTTCAAGTTTTCATTTTTATTACAAAAGATATTAGAGATTTTTGAAATTTTGACATTCAAAAAATCATTACTACGAATCCGCTCGAGCGATTTTGATAATAAACTGAAAATCGTTGAAATTTTCCAGGATCCCTTATTCGTTGGTTATTGAAAATAGAACACAAATGGTGCAAATCTAATCTCTACACTATTCTCCGACAAGATGCAGCTAAGCCACTCCTAAAAAAGCGCGCGATATTCGAATGGAAGTTTTCTATTGGTTGGATTTTGAAAATTCGGTTTACAACACTTGCACAAGAATTGACAT
The DNA here is from genome assembly GCA_963924605.1 of Malthinus seriepunctatus. Lineage (NCBI taxonomy): Eukaryota > Metazoa > Arthropoda > Insecta > Coleoptera > Cantharidae > Malthinus > Malthinus seriepunctatus. The sequence continues at coordinate 73,730,324 of OZ004600.1, forward strand.
GCGTCAACATTATTTGATAAAAATTTTAGGGAGTGACTTAGCTGCATCTTGTCGGTGAACAATATGTATAGTAATGTCCCTACAGTCCTTGCTATTTTGGTGAACTTAAATTCTATCTACGCCTCTGGTTTAGAACTTTTCGTAGAATCGAATTATTTTAATATTTAAATTATCAGGAAATTTTTGTAAGTAGGTTGATTATTAATTATTAACTTCAACGCGTATGTAAAACGAGAGCATTTCATTTCCAGTCGTCTACCTACAGGCATATTATTACCACTCAATATTCATCGAAACTATCGATTTTGTATTAACAATAATTATCACACTCAAATATGCTTAAAACTACCTTACATTAATAATTTAATTTTATTATAATTTTCATTATTTACACCGGTATCAGAGGCCAATGACATCCCTATGAGAAATAAACACCTTGCAATAAAGAATTAAAGTTGATTACTTATAGTTACTATAAAAAGCAAGAATTAATTAGTGCAACGAAGATTCTTTGATTGATTAGTCATTGCATAGCTGGTTTTCCCTTTACACTAAAAATTACTCTCAAGAGTTTTTATGTTTTATCTACAATGCTTTTGTGCAAGCACGTTACTACCTGAAATGGGACAAGTTGGAACTTGTTATAATACCCTATTACTATTACCTATTTTTTTTGTACTAAATTTTTCTTTTTCTATACCACATGCAAGTATTATGCAGTCTACTAAAATTCAAAGCACAAGTATTGAAAAAGTTGAACTTATGTGAAAACAGGTAAAAAAAATTAAATGCCATGAAGATTATGCAAAAAGCACAAATCAAATAGAAAATTGCATGTCTTTTCCTCACAGGTGCAAGTTTTGGAATAAGGAAGGCCTTCAAACAACAAACTATATGTGGTTCATAAGCGGTTTGCGTTGCAATTTATAATTAAAGAAACAAACAATTAAGTAGGCTATGAAAAAATAGTGTTATATTGAATACATAATATGGGAACTTCATACACGTAAGAATTTTTTTGAAAGATTACATTATGATAGCGACTAGTACCTACTCGACAACCTCTAATAAATTTTGTAAAATACAATACCATCTAAAGGCATTATTAGTGTTGATCTCTTTAGTTTGGCTATATAAAGAGATTTTATCTATAAATAATCCTTATTAGAATTTGCTGTTGTCGACTGCTAAATCAATTTCCTCTGATGTTAATTTGATTGATGTTTTTTTTTAAATTCAAACTACGGGACAGTTTTCACTTGAACGATTGCCATTGAACATTATAGTAGCAGTGGCGTAGGTGCATACAAAAGATCCAAGGGGGCTTGTTGAAATTACAAAGTCTCTCCAAGATCTACGCTATTTTACAATATTTACATATTAATGTTAATCAGAATTCTTTTGCATTGAATTTTAATTAATTGCCTAATGCACTGTTATTTTATTAATTATTTTATAATATGGCTATGAGAGACTGACTCTTACAAAGAACAATCGACCTAAAATAGGGACCTTCAAGCGGCTTCCAACTACGAACATCTTCGATAACTTAGTCACTGAACCGCAATTAATGAAATTGGTGAAACATATAAGAACAACCAACAATATCATACTCGACCACCTAACGCGATATAACAAATTCTATCAGCTACAGAAAATAATACAGAGAAAAGTAAATGAAAAGAGAAGAATGAGCAAGAAGAAAAGTCGAGGAAAAGTCTTGGTTTAGAAACATCCGAGAGTGAACACATACCGATCAAACACTCTTTTTCAACTCATGACACAGGCAGGAATACGCCATAATAACCGCCAAGTTCGCATGAGAACATGAGAAGGCACCAATATGGATGAACTTACACCAATATCATTCCTCTCGAGAGTCTAGAAAATCTCACCTCATAAACATTAACCTGCTATGCACGTAAGAATAGCCAGACACGAAGAACAACTAATGTATCTGTTGCGTATTTGCAACAGTTGCTCGTGCTTAGAAAGCTTAGACGATATTAAGACTGCTCAACCCATTTTTAATTTTTATTGTATAATACAGGGTTTCCCAAACTTTTTCTCTAATGGACAACTTTGAGGGTCTTTGAATTTTGACGGAACACTTTGTGTGATTGGAAAGGTAGGTAATGACACATAATCAATAAATCTTAAAAAAATAAAAAATAGCTTTGTTATTAATATTTTTTCACGAAGCACTTGCTACCTTCCCGCGGAGCAGTTTGGGAAACCCCGGTATAATGAATAAAGCAGGACTGTTGTAACACTGTTAGTTATTATTATTATCAATCAGAGTATGCAGAAGGAATTTTTTTTCTATCACACCAATCAGACACCTCTGCACTGCAATTTTTAGATTTTTACCTTTACAGTCAGAACCACACCTGGATAATATCTTCATGAGAGATAAGTACGGATGACTCATTGAAGTTAGTGCCCGCTCTTGCAGTGCCACGGAGATGGTTGCAGTTGAGTTAAATAGCATTAAATCCAATATTTGTCTTAATTCAACGATTTATTTCCTCGAGTGCTCATAACCTTAACCCTTAACGTATTGACTGCGATTTTTTTATGAAGGGCTTAATCAGGTAGCTGTACCTGTTATACCATACGATTCCAACCTACGTGAAAGCACGTTTGTGAGTCATGCTACTGAATACTTTAGATAAGTCAAAGTACACCTCAACAACCGCAACTTCAAAGAATTTCCAACAACATTAAAGAAATATTTGGCTTGAAACAAACCATTCTAGAAAAACGACAACACATGAACTCGTATGATACGGTCTTTAGAAATAAGAAAATGGGGAAGATCCAATAAAATGTGGGAAAATAATCACAGGCGGGCAATGAGTAAAAAGGGAGTACATATAAGGAACCTGAAAGAGCAACACTGCCTGTACAATGTACAGAAAAAGTTGGAGAACCGTCAGCGCCTCAGAGCCGGGATTCACTAACTTTCTCGGTAGCTTAACGATATCGATAACTAAGAATTGAGCGAGGAATTGAGGTTATGTTTCTATTTTATAACTCAAAATTTTCGATTTTTGTGGATAAATGTCTTTAGCTACCGAAAATCGTTAATTTATGGCAATTTTCTCGGTAACTAACGATATATTTCTCCACATAAATGTCTAACTTAGAATTACAAAATTAAGCTATCGAAAATAGTTAGTGAATCGCGGTACAGACGCCACCAAAATAGTTTAAGGAGTACAAAACTATATGGTTCTCTTTTACATGGTAGGTATAACCTTTTCCAGTATTTTGAAGAAAAGTAACAAGGATAATATTGATCGTTAGTTGTTTACATCAAACGTGCTTCCTTTTTGTGAACAAGGGCTATCTTTATGCATTCAGGTTCGGAAAGACACTCGTTTTCAGAGATTAATCTACAAGGTAGGCTGAAATCAAAACGATATGCGAGGCAACATCCCTAATGATATAGACATGAAAGAAAATACCTTTTAGATCTACGGTGAGGATAGGACTGGATCGAGACTGGATAGTGGCTAGATAGACAGCACGTCTATTGTAGACGGTGCCAAACGCCTTTAGATTTCAAACTTTTATGTATGAGTAAGTCCAATTTTATTATTTATCCTATTCTAACCTATCTGAACCGAATCTAACCTAACATCACCTAACCTTATCTAACTTTATTGCTAGAATTCGACGAGGTGAGCTCTATCAGCATCAGCCAACATCTGTTATTCCTCATTACCGGATACGAGCCATTCCTGGCATACTTAAACAAGCTGGGCCTGGCTCCTACCGATGGATGTCCTTGTGAGCACTGAACGCCTGACATTCTGGTGACCTCAAACTGAAACATTAAAAAACGAGTATCGACTTTTCTGCGAGGTCCGGCAGGCGTCACAATCTGGAATAGAACTCTGGTTTTATTTTATCAACTACATATTGCATTTCTTGCTTTATCCTTTAAATCTCTTATTACTCTACAACCGGCCTTTTTCATCCTATGCTATGCTCAGCTCAGCTTTCACCTTAACTTCGGCTCTATCATTGGGTATTCTTCGAGGTATTCTTGGTATACTCGAACCTGTTATGTCTTCGAGAGGTGGTTTTAGTGGGTGAACTACACGGTACTGGTCGGTGCGGTGTGGTGTCTCCTCTCACCCAAAAAAACTGAATTACAGGTGTTGTTTACGTATTTAAGAAAAAATATATTACAGTCTGTTTAGGGCGAAGCGATACGTGGGGAAGAGAAAATCAATTTTTTGTATAAAAAGTTTTCGGCTTCTTAAGTATATTTTTTGCGGCGCTTTGCTTCTAAAAACTATAAATTTCTTTTCGCTGCGCTTTCTCTTCGCCGCGTTTCGCTTCGCTCACGTGCGAGACGGCCATTATTATTACCGCATGCCAATTTCAAGGGCCGAGCAAACCCTGAGCTCCAAGAAATGGTGAGCTATTAGTAGTTCAGCGCCGTACCACTTGATCAATATGACGCGGTAACTGGTTCTGGTATTTAGAAGATGTAATTTCGGGAAACACTTATGGAGTTATCCCACACTTTCCTTTACAGGAAGACGATCGCCAAACTGTACTGAACAATTGTTAGATGAATATTTACAAGGTTAAGGAGTTCTTTAACACAGGAATATGGAGATGAACCAACAAACTATTTTAACTGAACCTGCAGTACCCGAATTTGAAAAGAGACGACCGACTTCAAGAAAATAATGCACGAAGGTGTAAACGTTAAATAATTAATCAACGGTGATGGTTAAATTACCTTTCATGTTTTTTATAAAAAATGCACATCTTGAGAATTTTTAAGTGTAATTACATAATGGATGTCTGCGGATGTTTTAATAAATAAACGGATCCCACACCTGAGTAACGATACGAAAATCAATTTCCAATTTTAATTAGGATATTACAGAGGGTAATATGTCAGAAAATCAATTTTGATATTATTAACAAATTCCCAAGACCCAAGACGTTGAAAATGAGTAAATTAAATAATAATAAAATGTTTGATCCTGCTCGACAAGAATATAATTACATTTTTAGCAACAGCAATTAAGTGTGAAACGCTCGACACGAATTAAAATTTAACCTAGATTTTATTCTTAAATCTTAACTATTTTCTTTTAAAATGTAGCAATTTTTGTGAAAAAATTTAACACAATTGGATATGTAGTTGAACTAGTAGGAGGTTTTTAAAAGAAACGCATAATTGAAGTGCAAGCTTTAACATTTCAGTTACGCATGATGGTCTTTTCAAAGTTCTAACGTTTCATTCAAATTATGCACTTATCTTAAGTTACCAAAGAAAAATTTTTTACTGTTCAAAATTTAATGCTGCGGTTCGGATACGCCACTGCTTTTGTTTATGTTTATCAGCCCATCCCAAATATTTTCTGAACATTTCAGTAAATTGTGATTACTCTTTAATAATCCCCTTTGTAGCTCCCCTTTTGGACAACTCCTCTTGATTACAATCTACCAACTTCTGTCTTTTGATATGGGAGGAAATTAGTGTTATTGGAATAAATTCAAATGGAGGTCTCTGTTGTCTGAAACAAAATGAATTCGATTTCAAATTCGTATCTTTAACCTTTCTCAACACCCACTAGGTTTGTCACCTTCACACGGCCTTATTTAAAAATTTTGCGAACATCAATACCTTTTTTTAAAAGTTCATTGTGATTATTATTTATGAATTAAATAAAGTTCAACAATTTATTTATTTTGTGTACTTGAATAATGTAGTCACCTTTGTTTTGAATAGGTGGTAGATTAGTATTGTTTGTTTATCGAGTTAACCAGTTAACGACTAATTAAGTTTTAAGTTAACCACTAATTTCCAACAAGACCCTATTAATAATAACCATTGAACTTTGTATCAGATTGCCACCTGCCAAGTTTATAAATTTGAACATAAAAGATAAAAAGTTAATCTGTTTACCATAATTCAAATAGATGTAAAAGATAGTGTTCGTTGAAACCGTTTGTTTTGGAACCTCCTTAATTAAAACAAATGAAACCGTGTTGCAATTGTTTCAATTATTAGTTTACTTCGTTTGTTTTGTGTTAAGACAAAATCGAATTTAAAAAATAAATGGTTCGAGGAGCGATGACAGTTAAGTAACTACGTCGGCACCCTCAAACGGAAATACAAAATCATAAATGTCAATAACAAAAAAACATCGGACGTTACCCTCTGTTGGTAAAATTTATAATTTAAAGTAAAATAATGAAAAGGTACACATAATTAATTTAGCAAATACTTATAAATGCAAAAAATAATGATTCATACCGTTGTGTTCTGTGAAAATATTTGAAACAAGCTGTCGCCCATCTTTAGGAACTCTTGGTCTATTTCTAGCAGCTCTAACAGAATGTGTTCCAACAGAAATTGTTCTTTCCTTGGTATTCTGTGCACCCATGGCTTGAACTCATACCCTTCTAATTCCAGTATGTTGCAAATTCACTTGTAATTGGAATTTTCAAAGACAAGAAGAAACCACACCAAACATGGTCGATTTATTACAACTTAAATACACTTCTACATCACAATTTAAAAAATTACAAGAAGTAAAATTAACAACACTATTAACATTCACACATAACATTATCAAATAATTTAGTTTTTGTAGATAAATTACACTACATCCGACGTCTATTCGCGTTGTGATATGCCATATTTGTTTCTTACCCCTTCTACTTATCTTCTATCCTTTGTTAAGTTCTCAAAGTCGATTAAATAGTTGTCATTTTTTTAACGAGCGGCAGCACTAAACAGCCAAATAATTTTTGTAGTATCTGCAAGATAGGCAACCAATCGCACGCATTATACGCAACATGTTTCGTATTTAAATGATTTCTTTTTAACTTTTTCCAATCTAAAGGCGGATTTCCACCAAACCGACTCACTTGCAACTGAGTTTTGTTTGTAAAAACAGAAACGGAAACAAGTTTTAAGTTTCGGAAACAAAACGGAAACTCCAATTCCACCAAACCGACTGAAATTAAGTTGCAGCAGTTGCAGTTGTGTTTTTGTTCTTAACCATTTCCACTACACGGACAAATACCCAAAATACGGCACGGGGGCCGTATAAATACATTTAAACTTAAACTAACAACCAACCAACTGTTGCTGCCCGTTTCCACCGAGCAAACTGTGTTTACAAAAACAAAGACAGTTTACAGAAACCCTTTGATCTTTCCGCCACGCGACGGGACTTTCAGTTGTTGATGAAAACAGTTGCCGGCGACTCAAAGTCTCTAAATTGTTTCTGATTTTGGAAACTCCAGTTGAAATAAACAGAGTTTCTGTTTTGTTGCAGTTTTGTCGGTTTGGTGGAAATCCGCCTTAAGAAATAGTTCTGGTTGTAAAATTTATAAATAAAAAAGATATTTTTGAAATAAATTTAATAATGAAACAACGGATGGGCCATAAGAAAAACTTTTTCCTGTGCGTCAAATGTTATAATTTTACATTTTTTTTTAATCATAAATTTTTCTTATGAATGAACATTAAAGAAAATTTTAAATTATAAACTTTTAAAGAAATGCACAAAAAAAATAAAACAGGAAAAAGTTCCTCGTACGGCCACATCCGTTGTTTTATTTATTTATTATTAAGTTTCGTATTAAGTTACTAGTAGTAGTAATTTAAAAATACAAGTATTAAAGTTAATAAATAATTTTGTAACCAAGAAGTAACAGTTGAGCCCATCATACTTGTTGTGCAATAACGATTTTAATTTTGAGAGGGCGATTTCTAGCAAATGGATGAATGATGTTACCACAGTCTAAATACACTGAGTCGGATGTTTGAGCACCTAGAAATCATAATATTACTAATAAATAAATGATAAAATGAAGCAACTATTACCTAACGAAGAACTACTACTTGAAAATTCAGTCGCATTATCATCACATTCATTTACAACATCGATTGTTTTAGAAAGGTCGACTTCTAAAAGGCACATTTAATAAGTAATTAGTTTTAAATATATTAATTAACTACTTAATTATAACAAATTAATGAAAAATTAAGATGTATTTGCTTCGTAGTAGTAGTACAAACCTGAATTTACAAACAAGGTGGGAGTTGCATTTTTCTTAAGACGCGATTTAAGAAGACCCGCAAACATAGATTTTGCAAAATGCACACTACAGAGTTTGTGCCGTGTGTGACACTGTTCGGGAGTAAGCTGTTTGAGTTTATTTTCTAACCCGGCTTGTGCTATCCAATCTGAGCATCTAAAAAATAAAGTTGCTTTTAGCATTTTAGGCCTTTCAATACGAAACAGCTTACCTTTTTGGATCTTTGGGAAACCGAAAATAACTTACTTTCGGATTTATTTTCGCATTGTTTTTACACTGCGGTGCTACGCAATAACTGTACCCACTATACGAATATGAAGACATAATTAACAAACACTAACAATTAAACACCTATAACTACCAAACTCTAAACTAAAATTAAATAAAACGTATAACAATAAAATCCTAAACTAAATTAAATAAATCTTAAAACTATGAAACCTTAAACTACAATTAAATACGACGTCAAACACTATTAATCCCTAAACTAAAATTAAATAAAACGTATATCTATCTAACTATTAAATCCTAAACTAAAATGAAATAAGAGAAAACTAATAAATCGAAATAAAACTAAACTAAACTGAAATTAATAATCTACACGTTGGCGTTGGTCGTTTAATTTGTTAGGTTAGCTCACGGTGTGTGTAAACAATTTGAATGTTTAGATTGTGCTACAGCGCATTAGTTTACGAGTCGAAATGCGCTATACCCTTTCTTGCTAATTTTCGAAATTTTTAAATTAAATTTCAGGCATATAAAGCACCCAAAATTAATTTTGTTTATTCATTTAGATACAGAATTTTATTCCCTAAAACTTTTATTTGAAGATTTTCTTTCTAAAATACAGGGTTATTCAAATTCGACCGGCACCATGGGGATCTCGCTTATTTGAAGAGATAGAGAAACGGTTAAATTAGGGCAAAGTTGCGGAATTTTAGGCCCATTAGTAATCTGAAAAGAAAACTGACTTAGCTGCTTTTGTTTTTGAGCTATTGACAAAAAAACAAAAAATCGAAATTTCGTTTTTTGACTTTATTTTCCTTATTATCAAAAATTTTTAAAATCTGACCGAACTTTTCCTAAGCCATTTTGTATTCTACACCCGATTCCGAAAACACATTTGATGTAAAACGTTTCGGTTTTCTGGAACCATCATCAACTTTAGTTTTTTAAACAGACGCAATCTTTTGTTTTAGCACCATCTCATAGAACCTTTTTTGCTGATTTCAAAAATGTTTATTACTTGAGTATTTATTTTTAAATTTTATTCTCAAATAAGCTAATTTGTTAATAAAAATTGAGGATCAAGCTGCTCTAGAATAAAAACAAAAGCCGGTATAACAAAACATAAATCCATGCTTCGAATACAACCCGAGATTTTGAAATTTAAACACCTTTAACAAGTTTTTAAAGTTTTTATTTCCTAAATTATGAAGTACGTTAATATCATTGTTTACTCAGTTATTTTTGTAATAAACACAAATAAAGAAATAAAATTAGTCGTAATCGAAGCATGGATTTATGTTTTGTTATACCGGCTTTTGTTTTTATTCTAGAGCAGCTTGATCCTCAATTATTATTAACAAATTAGCTTATTTGAGTACAAAATTTAAAAATAAATACTCAAGTGACATACATTTTTGAAATCAGCAAAAAAGGTTCTATGAGATAGTGCTAAAACAAAAGATTGCCCCTATTTAAAAAACTAAAGTTGATGATGGTTCCAGAAAACCGAAACGTTTTAAATCAAATGTGTTTTCGGAATCGGATGTAGAATACAAAATGGCTTAGGAGAAGTTCGGTCAGATTTTAAAAATTTTTGATAATAAGGAAAATAAAGTCAAAAAACGAAATTTCGATTTTTTGTCAATAGCTCAAAAACAAAAGCAGCTAGGGCAGTTTTCTTTTCAGATTATTAATGGGCCTAAAATTCCGCAACTTTGCCCTAATTTAACCGTTTCTCTATCTCTTCAAATAAGCGAGATCCCCATGGTGCCGGTCGAATTTGAATAACCCTGTACATTGGTAAGCAGGAAATTATCAAATTATATTTTTACATATTAAATCTACAGGGTGTTAGGATATTCCTTGGCCAACGGCTTACACAATGATTCTTCAGGTCAAAATAGTACTACAAGTTCCTATAACAAAAAGTCCAATCAAAGCCCAACAATAACTAAGTTGTGTTGTGTAGCTTCAAAGTTGAGTTTTTAAATTTTTATTTTTGTTACTTTTAGTTTAGTTTAGTTTAGTTACTTTAGATGTTAACGATTTTTTTTCATATTTGGCACATTTAATAAGAGTATTATAAAGCCTCGCATAAGAAGTAGAAATTTTGAAGATATGTCATCAATAAAGGGCACTTAACCTGAAACCTAAATTTAATTTTTGCCCTAACTTTTTTGTTTGTTCTATTTTCGATTATTTTTCTATGAAATTTGGAAGATTAGATAAAATTATAAAAATAAGGTACTCTTCTTTCAAGTTAATAAAGTTAACCATTTCATCAGAAATCGCTTTCAAAAAATTTAAGTTTCAACCACTTTTACTCGATTCTTAATAATCGAGTTCCCCAGATCAACTAAAAAAGGATAAAACAAAATTTTCAAAACGTAATTAATCGGTTTTTAAACTTTTTTGCACCCAAAATGAATAATTATTAATTATACTTCAATTGTACAACGAGACATGATTTATTTCTTATGGAATGGCACTAGGAAATTCTAGACTAGCTTTATTTTTATTTATTTATTTGGAAAAGCTTCTTCGTACAAACGACGAGCTAGTTTAGAATTTCCTCCTGCCATTCCATAAGAAATAAATCATGTCTCGTTGTACAATTATTGAAGTATAATTATTCATTTTGGGTGCAAAAAAGTTTAAAAACCGATTATTTACGTTTTGAAAATTTTGTTTTATTCGTTTTTAGTTGATCTGGGTAACTCGATTATTAAGGCTCCTAACTAGTAAAATCTCAGGCAATGTTAAAATTGCACAAAGAATACTTTTTAAGCCCACATTTTTTAATTTGAAGTATTAGTCCTGGGGCCTGTAACAGAAAAAACGAGGTGATCGTATTCAGGCCTATCTTTTGGGAATAACTTATTTGAGTGCCAGCGAACACGAAAATCTGGTTGGCTTCCACAGGCAGTGGCTTAAGGTCTCAGGGCTGTTAATAATAAATTTCTAATTGGTGAGGAAAGCGTGAAACCCACCTGAGAGGGATAGCAAAGTAAAATCTTACTTTTTATGTAAAAAGTAGTAATTTTGCCAGTTGACAACCCAAATACCGTTTATGAGTCACGAGTTAATGTTTGTGGGTGTGTAGCATAAAGACGTTAATTTCAGTTCAGCTGCCACGCTCTCAGAGACATTGTAGAGAGCAGCCATTTTTTTTGGTCGATTATTTTTATAAGAACGATAAAATGTCAAAGTTGCATCCCGAATGCTGTCATATTTCTTACTTTTTTCCTTCTTTAAGAATTTCATTGAAGGATCCTGAGGGCTTAAGCCACTGCCTGTGGAAGCCAACCAGATTTTCGTGTCCGCTGGCACTCAAATAGCTTATTTCCAAAAGATGGACCTGAATACGATCACGTCGTTTTTTCTGTTGCAGGTCCCAGGACTATATCTCTTGAAGTTTGTGCATATTTTTTGTATAACCCATCGGCACACTATCTTTTTATTATAATTTAATTATTATTGAAATATTTTTGAAATAATTTGACTTTCAAATTTTCAATATTTATTATTTAGATATTATTTTTGAATTAAATTATAATTTTTATTAGTCGTTTAAAATAGTAGCTTAAGAAGTATCATATTTAACGTTAAATTTGTCTGTTCGGACGATAAGATATTGTCGCACATTTCGAGAACGAGTGTGCTGTGTGATAAATTGTTGATTAATAATTATAAATATTAAAATCTTTTTAGTTCACTTTCAAATCAGATCCGGTTAAGTAGTGCCCACACTCTCGCCGAGTTTTTCGTTGTGTCTTGTGTCTTTTAAGTTTTTTGTTCAAGACGTTCAGGCTCCACCAATTCAATAATTTATAATAAGGTTAGATCTTTTTTTTATTTTATTAATATCTTGAAGATGCTAATGCTAAAATATTATTTACTGTTGAGAAAAAATTCTAGTTAGGATAATGTACCTAATCATAGAAAATCGTTTACAGTGTGAGTAAATTTTTTCCTATTGTTGTAAAATGACAAATATTTAAATATACAAAATAGAGTTCTTTCTTCCTATAGTTCACTTCACCACTTCTGATCATTTTATAAAAAATTATGCAACTATTCATACTTTTGTTTATTTTATATTGAAAATTAAACAATATGTTTGTAACAAAATTTCTAATTTTTTTTACATAATATCAAAATAGCATAAATATATGACAACTTATCTTAGATTAAAAATAATGTAAAATTTAGTACATAAACAATACTTTATATAAAATTTAATAGCATAAACAAGATTAATAACAACGATTTTAACATGCATAGATATTTTTAAGACGAACTCCAAAATAAAAAATTAATTCAACACTAGAATAGCTAATAAAAATATTTTTGAAAAGTAAAGATTTGAAATTTTAAGTAACTTAACTTTTCAAAAACAAAAACTTATAAAACGATAAAATAAAAATAGTGCAAATTTTGAAAATAAAAATAAATAAAAAGTATACACACATGGTATAATGAGATGGATTTAAGGCAGTGGAAATTGATTAAACACCCATAAATAATTAATATACTAACAATATAAAATGTAGGACTATTTACAAATTACTGATTAAGTATGAAAATTAGGTACATCAAAATGTCTTTCTTGTTTAATTGTCACATAATTTCTCACAGAGTAGATATCTATTATAGAATAATTAATTCTTTTTATTTAATATACGTATGTACCTACGATAATCACTAACCACAAATTATTAAGTATAAACTTCTCTCTTCAGTCACATTAAAAATATAAGATATGTGTAAACTACCCAGAATAAAATTGCATCTAATTATATTAAATACCTTTTAAAAAATTATACATCTAAATATAAAAAATTTATAGAGATTTTAATTTTTTAAAAATAGAAGCACAACTATTAATAAAAATTAATATTCTACAAGAATTATTTTGTACTCTAAGAGATATAAATAATTTGCCTCAACATTTTGAGAGACAAGTGCCATTATTATTATTATTATTAGTTTTTTATTTATTTAAGGATATGATTGTTCTGTTTGAAGCACAATAAATTTATATAAATTGTCGACAATAATTATTATAGCCTTTGAAAGCTAATACAACTAGTTTTACACCAACTTTTTTCTTTAAAGTGTTTACCTAATAGTATAAAACTGTGCAAGTGCATTTTGATAGGTTTAATACTGTTGTGGTGCTTTCAAATTTTTTGCCATTTTTTTTTTCACTTGTGATTGTTTCGCTATTATTTTACCCCAGCAATCAAAACTTGATGGATTTGAAAGGTAGGCCAGTCAACAAGGGGCTCAATAATGAAAAAGTATGTTCTTTGTTTGCATTGTTCTATCATTCCGGATTTAGCCGCCATCTTGGAATAATGGCGTTAAAAGTTAACTTGAAATGAGGGAAACTGAACAAAGAGTTTGAACTTAACAACATGTTACTTTTGCACATCCCTACCACTTCGAATTTGGTTGCCTACTTGGAATAATGGCACCACAAGTTAAGTATCTCGTAGATAACTCGTCTGGAAAGTATTTTACAGCGAACAATGTTCATGTAAGTTTTACTCTACGTAAAATTCTATACGAGAAAGTCTAAATGCATTTTTTAATAACATGCGCCGTTTAGACGCTAGAGGAGTTAGAAGTTTAATATTTTTCCTCAAGCCAAAACGAGGTATATTTACTAACACCTCTTTTAGAAGAAAATTGTATTATTGTATAGAATATTTTTTGTAGCCAATTCTCTGTAGAGTAAAATTGGTGTGAACATTATTTGCTTTAAAATGCTTTCCAAACGAGATATCTATAAAAAACTAATTATGGCTGCCAAATACCAAATGTTAGAACACTTTTAACATTTTTTTTCAACTTCTTCTCTTTTGACGTTATTGGACCCATAAAATATCCTTGTTGACTGGCTTAAATGATTGTTCTTCAGTTCTGATTCCATTCGAACCAATCATAATTTTGATCACTTAACATGATTGACATTGTTTTTTTTCTAAATTATAAAATTTAGATATCTAAAATAAATAATTTTAACTTAAAATAAATAATCATATTTACAAAATCTTCTAGCAAATATCAAATTATTCAATAATTGATTTAACTATTTTAAATTTTCTGTTGTGCGATCGTTATTGCTGAAATGTTTGCAATATGTATATTTTATTCTGTTTTTTTTCAGTACTTGAACATCGATTTATTATTATTTATTTAATAATAATTTTATCAAGCTGCAATTAATTAAATAAAAAAACGATTTTTTCTCTAAAGTCGACCACTTAAAAAATAATTTTGTATCCTACTTAAACAAAAATTTTATTCACATTGTATAACTAATTTAAGGGTAGAGTGACAAATATTTTTAATTATATTACATTTAAAGCTGGGACTTTAAAGGGGTGCTTTTGACAGAACTGATGGCAGCCATGGCTGACGCAGTCACCTCTTGGATTGGACGTCTGATTGAACAGTTGACTATTGTGACTTTACTTGATTTTAACCTAGAAGTATTTTTACCTTACAAGACTGTTATTATGGAAAACAGCAGGTCACAACTACCAACAGTTGCTGTCAGACATCATCGTTAGTCGTGACTACCGTCAGGCTTTACTCAAAGCGGTCAAAGCACACCTTACATAAATCAAAAGAAAAAGCTCCTACTTCTTCTTTAAAATTTCTTACAAGTACAAAATCAGACATTTTGGAGGGAAAGTTCCATTACGTAGTTTTATTCTAGAATAAATTTTCTTTTAAGGTGAAATTTTCTTGTGAATACTAAAATTATTGTAATTCTCCTGGAACGTGTCCACCTCCAAATGGGTTCCTCCAGTTAAAATAAATAATTACGTTAAAAATTTATTCATTTTGAGATCAAAACTTGGCAGTTGCTTCTAGCAAATTGGCAGTGCTTTGCTACAATTGCACTTCTTTTAAAGCATTTTTTGAATTTAAACAGCTACTACTATCATTTGTATTCTCATCCCAAGTAACAAGTAACAAGAAACATTTATCGAACAATGCGTTACAGAAATTTTTATAAATGTAACACGAAATTCAAAAAGATTTGTAACAATTTATTTCACTCATTCATTTACTTTGATTTAAGTATATTTTCATATTTCAGTCTCTTTTTATATTTCGTATCATATAGTTCTGAGACCAATAAACACATTGGTCTGACTAATAGTTGCTGTATTTAACAGTATTGAGCATTATAATAACTTAAATTACATTCGACGATTTTAAATTTAATTGTCACTCTACCTGTGTAGTCGGAATGTTTTAAAAACCAACATAATTTTCATTAAAAAAATTAACAATCTTGAGCAAGAGCAGGCAAGCAACAGCGTGATTTTATAGCCATCACATTTACAAATAACTCCAAATACTTAGGTAATATTGCAAAGCTACCAAAAAATAACTACAATATTTCAACGATATTAATTATCTAAAAAGAAGATTCTTTTTTTATTTAAGCTCAAGAAGTCATTGAAGATCATCTTCACATTTAGGAATGTCGAAAATTTCTGCAAACAATGGAGGTAATGATAATTTCGTCCAATTCATTCTAAACCAATCTAAGTGAGCTGTGTGCTTAGCACCCAAATTTCTTAGTTCGGGAAGTTTTATTAATAAATTTGAAAATATTTGTGGTTCACTACGACGACCAACCTGTAACAAAATAATTAATTCGTTATTTACCTAAACCATAAATAATTTCTTTGTGGTTACAAAACCACACATTTAAATAAAATCGTTAGAGTTCTTTGAGAACAGGTAGATATTTTTGTTAGTGGTTCAAATTGGAATAACGTCAATAAGTTCTTGAGAAAAACATTTATTCCAATCAAGATGACGGACAATTTAACATAAGTTGGGAGGCGGAGCACTTTAAAATGTTGCATAGCACACTTATAAACAATTTTCCCCCAAATTTCAGCTCTTTCGGAATTATATCTTGTTTTAAAAGTTGGGAATGTACTGTTTTATTTAGTGAGAGAGAAATGAAAATATGTGGACTTTTATTTTAAAAAGTTGTAACTAAACCCTTATAGGGAAAGGAAATCTTGATCTAACAAATTTAATTGAATAAGCTTGATTTGTTGAAGAAAAGGTCAACGGACCAGAAACAATCAGCTTTAAGTAAACACAATTCTGTTTTGGGAATTCCGATACTTGAGCTTCTGTAGATGTAATCAAATTGAAAGAGGCATTGAAAATTTTAAGATTATAAATTACATAGAAGGCTATGATGGAAAATTTTGTTCTTTCCAAAAAGTGATAAATGGGAGTTTAGATTTTCATAATTTAGTCCAATTAAATTAATTACTTGATGATTTTAACAATTTATTATTATCATGTCAAATCATAATTTGTCAGAGGCAATTTCTATTAAGTTCTTCTCCTCATTTTATTCTTATTTGTAACAGGCAAGCTCCCACCAATACAGATAACAATTTTTAACTATTCCACAGCGTTCTTGAATCTATTGGACTTTCCATCATCATTTAATAATAATGTTTAATTTAAAAATTTTCAATTTAAAAAAAAAGCTGGGAATTGTACAAAATTCTATTGTATTCGTTAAAAAAATAAATTTCGCCATTTTTCTTCCTTCTACATTTCTTACTTTTCTACAAAGTTGCATTTAATATTAAATTTCCGAACTGAAACTTATTGAAATTTATCGATCGCGAATGTGGAATTAATGCACAAGAAACTAAACAGAGAGGAGAATTCGATTCATCACAAAGAGACTTGTATTAAGGCGCTGAAGCGCTAATGCTTATTTGCGTTATATTTCGTGAGAGTGAAGCAAAATTAACCAATTAAATCTTAATTTCCTTTTACGTGATGCTTTAACTATTATTTAATTTGTTTGCATTGCTTATTATTAGCGCACAAATTTCAAACTACTGCCGACCGCCCACGTCCATATGCAGATAAGAATAAGAGCTTTTCCAAGCTTTCGAAGTGGATAAAATTTTAAAAAAATATCTCTTTTCCCTCTATCACCAATAAGTGACACATTCATCACTGGCTCATGGTTGAAATGAGTTGGACAGGGACAGGGAGGACTAGTCTAATTCAATCTATGAAGAATTTTTATAATTAATAAAATCGTGTCGAACAAGTGGTAGCGACGGCGTAACGTAACTCCCGATTGTGCCGATCTATGGTAACATAGTATAAGTATACATAGTATGCCATTGCGCTGGTTTTGTGATGTTTAGTGACGTCGAAGGGGTCAACACGACGCGACGAGCGTGACTTCTACCCTACTTGTACACTGCAATAAACGCGACTTGTTCGTACCTGCATACGTCCGTTCTGACCCCTCCTGACATCGTGAGCAACCAAGTTAGATTTTCGTACACTGGAATGGCATACTATGTATACTTATACTATGGTTTAGAAAAAAGACTCAAACAGACGTTAATTTCTGGTAATCTAGCGGCTAGAGTCTAGCTAATCGAAACGTGAACCTTATTAATGGCAAGGAAACGAGGCCCATTTCCCCCGTACCCTCATTCAGTTCTTTTTTTAACTTTGAGATAGTTTGTGCTTGTTTGTGCTAGCATTAGCGACGTTTGTGGTTTATTGAAACTGATATATAGGTGGGGGTGCTCAGGAAATACAGCACCCTCATTCAATACATATTTTTGAACCAAACTATGAGAATCGCTTGTAATTCGTTTGTGCTTGTTTGTATTGAGAATACGGACGTTTGTGCTTAACCGGGGGCTGATTTACCTATAGTAATATTAAATAGAAGAGCGGCTTACGCTCTATTCTAGTTTCTGACCACATTAAAAATATTATCCTCAATTGAATTAGACGTAGTTAGCAACTAAATCAGACGACTTTATATGGCCTCCAAAGCAAGGATTTGACAAAAAATGTGTATTTTTAGAGAATATCTGTGGATTCGAAACGCTGTATTTGATGGAGCGTTCGATACGAAATATACTCAAACTTTACACGTGTTATACGATATTGTGTAATGAAAGCGCCTAAGGAGCTGACCAATAAAGTTATAAGGATTGATTATGAGAGAACAAAGTAAACCGAAGATCGGTGAACAGTAAAATACACAATTCCTTTAACGAAGCAATAATTTCAGCCTCTTGTTCTTTTTAGAGTAGGTATAAATGGTTGTGTCAGTGACTTTTACAATTTCAAATAAAAGTAGATTGAAATAATGTTTGATTTTCTTCAACATTTTTCAATATAAATGCTCAAAAGTAATACTAGGTACTCCTACTATTAAGGGCGGAAGATACTCGCAGAAATTGTAGAACTTAATCAATTTTTTCTGGCTTATAAAAATTTATTTTCATAAATTGATGATGTGAGGAATGTTAACTAGGGCTGTACTTAATATTTGTAAAATATAAAAGTCATAATCATTATAGTTTAAGAGATAGATTTTTAGACATTTACGGCCTTAATATTAGTTCAATTAAATCCGCGTTTAAATCATGTTATAGAGAATCTCTCATTCTAGGGTATGACATATTTTATAATTTTATTTATTATTATGGAACTTGTATAATGCAATTTTATTGGAATTTTATATGTCTCTATATACAAAAGTAGTCATTGTATCTTACCTAATTGTCCAATTTGTTTCAAATTTTGTTAATACATGGACGTCATCATTATGTCAGGATATAATTTTAAAATTTTGTATTTAGTGGCTAATTAAGGCTGTATTTATCCAAAATAGTTTAATAAAATATTGGGGTACTAAATAAAGTAGTGCGGCAGAGGTCAGTAAAGGATAGAAGAGTACACAAATTTCGGCACTTTACCTGCAAAATAAGGGACATAATCCTTTTGTCAGTGCTCATTTTCTAAACTTAAACGCCTACAATAAAAGCGTATTTTACTTTCAATTTCTTATTAAATGTAAATACTTGAAAAGGTACTAAGTAGATTTGGTAGATGATCAATTATAGAGCGCGGATTTCTAGCTTATATTAAAAACTTATATTTAAAAAAAAACACCAATATTTTCATCTAATTCAAGGCCAATTAAATAAATATTAGATAGAACTTATTGTGACTTAATTTTATATACAGATTTAGATATACAAGTGATTAGAATTTTAAAAGACGTGGATTTTTGGAATAACGTTATGTTGCCAAAATTAAATAAATTTTTTCTTAATTGCATGCTACCGGAGCTGGCTGATCCGCTAATTCCTCGAGGTTTAAAAGCTAGGGATTCAGAGCTAATAAAAAATGCTCAAAAGAAGAAGAAAAAAAAATTTTATAATTTCATTCAGTTACATCGCGAATTTACAGGAGACAAAAAACGAAAAACAAAAATTTATCTGTATCTGTAAAATTCATTTTATTTCATTTCTATGATATTTTTGAGAGATTTAGCGTATTTGCGAGTTTATTGTAGTCAAAAACCAAGATTTATGCAGTTTTTAGAGTTTAAAATAGCTGTATCTACAAGTAACGGAATAAGATACAAATTTGAAACTTCAGTATTATGTGCATTGGTCCTCTACCATTCAAATCCACTATCAAACTCAATTTCGCCAAATTTGCAGATCTGCGAGTTTGTCAGAGTGAGGACGATATGGTTCATTCTTTTACAAACCGCACGGATTCCAGGAAAAAAATTGACTTCTTCAAGTGTGATAAAAAAAAATTTTTCTGTATCTTTCAACAAATTTAATTTCAGGATTTCAGGATTTTGCTGAAAAAATTTATTTTCGAAAATATTCACATATGAATTTTCGATAATTTGCTGGATTTTTTCCATTCTTATCATACTTGAAATTTATTATCTCCAGTTGTACTGATCGGATCAATGCGCCCAGCGCTCCAAAATATTTAATAACTTCGATCTAATAGAGACTCCACTTTTTTATAAAATTATTTTTATAGATTAGAGAATAAGGAACAACATGATATTTTTTCCAATTAATTTAAGTTGGGGGCGATATTGTTAAAACTATTTAAACAATTAAATTGTTATTATTTTTCATTTGTTAACAAAAAAATTTTGTTTAATACACTTCTAAATTTAACATAATGAAGTGTAAAATAAAAAAAAACGACATTGATCCGATCAGTACAACTGGAGATAATAAATTTCAAATATGATAAGATTGGAAAAAATCCAGCAAATTATTGAAAATTCATATGTGAATACTTTCGAAAATAAATTTTTTCAGCAAAATCCTGAAATAACGGATCAAGTAATTTTATGAATATAGGCTATAAAAAATTTTGGGCGATTCTAAAATGTCAAGTTTAAATTGGTGTGCGGTTTGTAAAAGAATGACCCATTCTTGTTTCTTGTTGTACTTTATTTTTATTTTATTCTAAATTTTAGGTGTGTATATAAATCATAATAAAATTATCTATATCCAGCAATTTATTTATTATAATTCATTAATTTCATTAATCAAATTTATCCATTTCACTATTAAAGTGAAATTAAATTAATGTTACTTATTGATCCCTATTTTTATAATTTTTTTTTATAAATTTTTCAGGTACTAGGATCTTTAATAAAAAAAACTTTCTATGTAGTTGTCATATTTTTTCTTTTTAATTTACGTTTCGATCCCGTATCCGGGATCATCATCAGAATTGATTTGAGTCAGATACATTTTTTTATGTTTCTTTTGACTTTCACAATTTACATATTAATAAAATTTTTTTTTACACATTAAAATTAGACAAATTTACATATTAAAAAAATTACACATTAAAATCAATCAAACATTCACATTCAATGTGTAATTTTTTTAATATGTAAATTTGTCTAATTTTAATGTGTAAAGAAAAATTTTTTTTAATATGTAAATTGTGAAAGTCAAAACAAACATAAAAAAAATGTATCTGACTCAGATCAATTCTGATGACGATCCCGGATACGGGATCGAAACAATTAAAAAGAAAAAATATGACAACTACATAGAAAATTTTTTTTATTAAAGATCCTAGTACCTGAAAAATTTATAAAAAAATATTAAAGTGAAATAAATATATCTGATTATTTCAATTTTCCATTTATAATAAAATTCCCACCCAAAAGCTAAAATCAAAAATGATTACGAGTACATTCTGTTTATTTTTACATCATTTTAATTCATTTTCAGAACTAAAATTAGTTGAGAAATTCAGAAATGTAAACATTGGCATAAAATTATAATAAAATTAATACCATGATTGATAATAAAACAGTTTTAATTTATGTTTGATAATGGCATAAACACGGGTAGTTACTTTCACTTTTCTTTAGACAATAATTATACAATGCAAAATCTATTGAGCCCCCTTTATAGTACACAAAAGATGTACTACCTGCTTGTTGTATTTGTGTTCTTTATTGTTATTAGTACAGTTATGTATTTCTTTATTATTTTATGCTACGTGACCTCCTACGATATTGACGAAGCACAAAAAAGCAAGTAAGTTGTGTTGCCTATTTTAAATTTTTAAGTTGTTACGATTTCAGGTAGAGTATCTTCCGTCCTTAAGAAAAAGTACAAAGAGGACATTTGTGTATTGTAAGAAAATTGATTTTATTGTGAAAAGTTTTCCAACTTTTAAAATTGAAATTTTCTAGTATCCACCGAAGTAGATTTTCCAATGGATTCATTTGTAAATAATAAAGACCTAAGGCTCATTGTTGAGTTCTAGAACGTTGAGCCAATACTTGAATTTTATTCAGTTTCTCCACTTTTAAACAGCAAAATAACAATTCATCCACAGAGGGTAGTCATAGAGATTTAACATTAATTTAACAAGTTCGTAATTTGTTGATTCCCTAATAATTTTAGGCAAACAAGCAATATATTAAGTGTAAGTTTAATGGGGAGCCATGGAGATATGTTCACAAGTTTAGTTCCGCCACAAGTTACTCGTGGCACTAGCGTTCATAAAGATAAAGAAATCTATATTACCATTCTGTCACCCGCTACTTGCTTAAAATTTAAACGTCACGTCTAGTCCTCTGTCACATTCATCTGTTTCACTAATACTTATTAACTGTCATTAACTGTCAAGTATCGTACAAAATATTTGAGACAATTTTCGAAAGTATCATACCAAATTTATGCTCTAACAAAACATGAAAAATTAGTTTTGTTGATTGATTTAGATCCACAATTTTATGCCCTACGACTTTTAGTTGAAGTATTTTTGTCTAAAATAATTAGGAAAGCAGAAAATTACGAAAGTATAATTTTATATGTTAAAGACCTGTGACTGACACAAGCGACACAAGCAACACAAGTGACGACACAAGCTCAAAATTCCATGTTAATTTTTTGCACAAATTTTTAATGCGCATGTCTGCTGGATATGTCATTAATTGCTCACAACCAATCATATCATCTAAAATACGCGCCATATTTTAAATATTTAAACAAAATGAAGTTTCTCATCAACGTCAAAAACTTTTCTACTGAATATGCCAGGTTAATATTGTACCATGAAATTGAAAAATCGATGATGTTTGTTTATGTATCAATTTCTAGCACGTATGACAGCGCTTTCCAAAGTCTTTTTAAAATCAGTGTGACATAATCGTGCATATTTTCTATCAAGATAACTCTATTATGATCTATGACTTACTGTGATCTATCTCTAATTAATAAGGTTATGTTGTGACACTGACATATCCAACGTACATGCTCAGTAATAGGCAAAGATCAACTTTTTCGACTTTGTGTCGTTTCTTGTCCCTTATCCAATTCCAAGGGTATCTTTTCTTTGCTGGGAGCCTTTTAGTTAGTACCGTGTTATAGTAAAAAGAGTTTAATACTTACTTGTACTTTTAAAGCTTCTATAAGTTTGTCTTGATATATTTCTATAGTTTTAACGTCCGTAATACCCGGCCTATCGGCCGTTAACAACACAATGGCGGTGAAAAGACCCAATTCTGTATCATTTAAAGCTAAGGTATTAAAAGAGTCAGCAAAATGTATAACTGATGCAACAAAGTCAGTCTGAAAAATAAAAAAATCTTTAGATGTAATGATAATTATTTGGGAACATTTCCCCTTACATCGTACATAATTTCTAGCTGTTGTCTCGTAGCGGTAGTACCATCGTCGAACATCATAGAAGTATTAGACGTTAACCTTGCTACGTGACTAAGCCAAATTTCAAAAAAACCTATTTTAATTAAAATTAATTGGTCGTCTTGACTAAGATCGCCAAATCCAGGAACCCTTTTAGCAAATTCTACAACCCTTTGAACACATGGGGTAACGTTTGTAGCAAATTGTTGCCACAGCCAACACTTTTGTTGTTCCATCGATTCTGCTGTAGACGTTGCAACGTCGTTATCTTTTGGACTAGTTGGTGGAGGTAATAACAATGGTTTTCGTACTAAATTCTTCGTACGTTCTTCCGTAAATCCACAATTGATGAGATGAGCTTGGGTGATCGACGCTATCGTATCGTATACAGCTAATTGTTTAGTTTCCGTATCGGATTGATCGGCGTCTGTCGTCGATACTCTCGACGCTTCTTCTGTACTATGTTCTCTCGATCGTTTTGGCACGCGGCCGTATCTAACTGCTAAATTGAACAAAACAAACAATATTTATTATTTATTTATTTAAGGAGGAAAATTTAACTTACAATCTCTAGACATGCCGACTGCTAAACATTTCTTAAAACGACAATATTGACATCGATTTCTGTTTAAGCGTATGACTAGGCACTTGCCATCACGCAAACAGCGATATTCTATTTGTTTTTGTATGCTTCTTCGAAAAAATCCCTAAAACAAAAAAATAAAATAAAATATGTATGTATATCTACTTAAGTGGTTAGGAACATGAAATAATTTAAAATGTCGTTCGTCTCCAAGTCACTGTAATTGTAGATGTAGTTAGTCGGTCCTTAGATAGAAATAAGAGTCTTTAACATTTGTATGGAACAAATTTTGGTTCCAAAAATTTCCGATATGTGTTAGTTGGTCACAAATTATATTTGTTACTTTGATTAGAAACAGCTTTTCAGTAGATTTAACACAGCATTATTGCCTTTTAGAAGGTGGAAAAAGCAAGCCATTAGGTTGTGATATACTGATTTCATAAAATAAGATTTTTTCTCATTATTGACTTTTATGAAAACTACTCTTTACAGTCTACGTATTTTCTTGTAAGAAAATTTTAAGAAAGTCGTCTAAATTTCAAGTGGGAGCAAAACGAATTTTTTCTCTGGGTATTTTATTTACTTAGCGACTAAGCAAATATGACCACTTGAGATTGATGTCTTCGATTAGTAGTGGTAATAAAGCCTACAGTCAGCCTCACAATTATTGACCACCCTGGCTATACGTCAGAGTTTGCAAAATAAAGTTACCCCTCAATTTAAGTAGGGGGTGTTATGATGGATGCATCCACAATTCGTGCTAGGTGTATAGCCAGGGTGGCCATTAATTGTGAAGCTGACTGTACGTTGTTACATAAACAAATGCTTGGGGAGTCTATGTCCCACAAATTTAAGAAAGTCAAATTTCTTCTCCAAATGTGGAAGAAGCTGGGTTCTACTAACACTCTAAATCAAGTTTTGCTCATTTAATTTTTGGAAAACCAGAAGACAGCTAAAAAATTTACTTTGACAACGCTGAGCCAAAATGGATATGCAAATTAATAATTAAAAGTACAATGACCAGTTTCGAGTAAACAAAGACTCAACAGTGCAATCTCTGAAGAAAAAAGTTACGTTGTTCTGATCCAGAATTAACTAACTTTGTGTCCCTGCATGCAGTTTACCATAAATATAGAATTGTTTTTCTTACTTAAAATTAACTTGTTTAGCATATTTCGAATCGAGTCTCGAGTTTGGTCGTTTTGAAATTAGCGTTGGAACTCTAATTTTAGCTCCGATGCACGCAACAAAAGATTCTGTATGCATTCTAGATAAGACTTGTTTTCTTTTTCAAAACAATAATTAATTACTTAGTTTTAAATCTTAATTTTAATTAATAAATTCTTTTATGATGTATAACATTTAGGTTTTATTCAGCTAAATTAATTTATAAAGGCTCCACCGACTATAAACATTCCAAACTCTTTCAGCATAAGAAATTTTGCACTAACATTCATTAGATGGGTTGTGTTGGAATTTAAACAATGTCTTGTAACAATAGAATTTTTAATGAGTACTTGTACCTTTTAACATCTAAATAAGTCATTATATTATTATTATTGTTATTATTAACCACTAGGATGTAGCAAAAAATTTAATGAAACTCAAAAAAAGGTTGTAAACACCTTTCCGGGAAAATTGCCTCGGTTTATTACTTGTGAATTATTTTTATAACATTATTTATAAGCTATAATAAATATTGGAAATTATAATATTGGGATAAAGTATAGTCTATGGCAATATCTCACAAGTGGAAAGGCACATGCTCATCGTAAGTGCCTTCAACTTTGGTTAATTTAAAATTTGCAGTTAAATTTTAATATCATTTCAAAGATATTTCCATGGATTCATACTTTATCCCAACCCTGTATAAATTTTAGCCGTTAAATTTATTTGTCTTTTTTAAATTTTAAAACAGCCTTTTTTTCAATGCAAAAATACTTTCTCCAGAAAGTTTAGAGGGAAAGGTCCATACTCTATATTCTCACAAATGTGCAATCTCTGATTTAATACGTTTTGCTTCTTGGAATGTCTTGGAATTTCTATTAACCAAAAGTTTAAGAGCATTATAATATTTTCATACTAAGTGATTTTATTGTAGGACCTATATGAACAGGTGCGGTGCGGACTGGCTTGAGCATATGAGCATATGAGCATCTAGGCGGCATAGTCACATGGTCACCTATCAAGTGCTTTTACTAGGGTAGTTTTATAAGTCGTTAGAAAATGTATGAAAACCGAATGAAAACATAATTGTTTTGGTCAATATTCTTCAAGACACTAGGTCCAATGCGTTTGAAGTTTTTTCATCTCTTCCATATCCTACAATTTTTGAAATTCTGTAAAAGAACCATTTAATGCGTCGATTACTAATATTTTACTAAGATCGTTTGATTTTTTCTCCAAGTGATGGTTGAAGATTTTACTCGAGTATATTTCAGAAAAAAGTCGCTATAGCTGTGACAGCTCCTTGAAGTAATGTTGCTTTCTCTTGACCTCTTTTTCCTGGGGAAGCCTTTCCTTTCGCGGAAACAGTAAGAGATACGAGATTGGTTAAATTAGCAAAAAGTTGCATATTTTTATGACCTTGAAGAATCCGTTTAGAAAATTTCAAAATTCAAAATGGTTTTCGAGAAACGCAGAAAAACTGAAAATTTGTAATTTCATTTTTCGAGTTTCAAAATAATGGCTTACTAAATTTTTAGAAGGTCAAAAAAGCTATCAAACGATACCAAACTCGACTTTCTATCACATCGACGTTAGGAGTCGCGACGTTCAACTTTTCTTTTTCTTATGGTGAGTATCATTTTTTTTGGAAAAATTACTCAGTAGTCTTGTCTAAATTCGGATACCAAACGAGAACTTTCTGTTTTGTACTTTTCTTGATTTACACAACTTTTCAGGTTATGTTATGTTATGTTAAGTTTTCTAGTTTTATACGTTATGTTAATATGTTACTTTATGTTATTTTTTACGATAAAAAATAACGACTAAAACGTAATTATAAAAGGGTTAATAATTTAAAATGACCAGGAAATAAAAATAAATCAAATTATTATTAATTTATTAAATCATAGTAAGTAATGTAATTTTATTTCCTGATTAACCTACTTTTCTAAAACTTTGAAAACTAAGTTTTAGTCGTTATTTTTCATCGTAAAAAATTACATAAAATAACATATTATTAACATAACATAACCTAAGAAGTTGTAAAAATCAAGAAAAGAACAAGATAGAAAGTTCTGGTTTGGTATCTGAATTTAAAGAAGCCTACTGAGTAATTATTACAAAAAAAATGATTACGTCCGCCATAAGAAAATGAAAAGTTGAACGTCACGACGCCGACGAATTTAAGTCAAAGTAAAATTTAAAATAAAACCTGAAAATAAATGATTTAAAAAATCCATGCATTTTCCTCATTGTTAAAAGAAATTTTCGGTTGTTCTGTTGAGTTTCCAGTCCGGCCCTGACGACATATATATTTTACAACTTTTTTACGATTTTTAAGTAATAAAACTATGTTTATCAAAATAAAATCTAAAAAGCAACTTATAAATATTAATCAAGATGGTTGGTAAGTACATAATTAATTCCAAATCTCGTTAATTAATCGAATAAATAAAAAGAATCAAATAGCGAAAATTTTTCAAATAAACCAAAGCATTACCTACCATTCGATTAATAATTTTTTCTTTTCACTTTTTTGTGTTAAATAATACTGTTTAAGTATAGCGGTAAATAAATTTATGTCGTTAGTATTCAACAACGAATACTTTCCCGTTTCCCAGAGAAGATAAAGTGTCTTGTCCGTGAATGGTCAAACAAGAATTGTTATAAAAACGAGTTTTGTCAATATAAAATAGTTTCGTTTGTGTGTGTGTGTGGAAGTTACTCCAAGACGGAAGCAAATTGTGTTTATAATCCCGTTAAAATAGAATTGATTATACTTTTATATTCTTTTCATTTTTTTAATGGTAATAATGTTTTTTCTTTGGTTACCTTGCAGCCTTCGCACGAAGTTACCCCGTAATGATATCCTGATGCTTTATCTCCACAAACTTTACATGGAACGAATGATTTGGTAGTGGACGTACTGTTGGAGTCTGCTGCTACATATTGTTGCTCTGTAATAAAAGGAAAAATGTATATTTGTATGTATTTTATGTAAAACATAAAATTGCATGGTATAAGCACAAATACATAATTACTCTATGATGGGTCAACATAGAAATAAGCCCTTAAGAACTAATTCGGAATGACCGAAAAACCCTAGGCATAATAATACCTATTTAGTTTCAATTGGTTAATATCTAATAAAGCTACACTCTATATATTTGAGGTTATGTAAATGGGAAATTGCTGTAATGACACATCACTCGTTTAGTAATTCGGATCAGTTTGTTTTGAGTTTTTAGACTGTAATTAGACTATTTCGTTTAAAATTTATAACAGATGAAACAGAATTGCCAATAATTATTATTATTTATAGCAATTTAAAATTGCTTTACATTATCTGGCTGACATCAAACTGTCCGAAAGTACAAAGTAATTTGGATACGAATGGAAATTATTCAAAACTTTAGATTTAGAGAAACAGAGCTCTGTGAATGACATTTAAAATTTTCACAATAATTTATTGCTTCTGATTACTCAGTGTCTTCCAAATTTAAAGCTACCCATAGAGTTTTACTAGTTGATTCAATGACCCAATCCGGACCTGAATTAATGTAGGTCAAGAACGTTTCGGTGTGACCAAAGTGTCCGTTTCTGAAATATACTGAAAACAACGACATCTTTTATTTTTTCCAATATCTTCAGAAATAGTTAAGTCAGTTTAATGAAATTTGGCAGGTTTATAAAAATCGTAATGGGCTATCCAGCACACTTTTAAAAGTCTTACTAGACCTACTAGATCTTTATGTATAACCAACTTTTGATATTTATATGAGCTCCTTAGTGGACTTTTTATAGCATTAGATTTTAGATAGAGAAATAACATACGATTTCAACCACGTAAGTTTGTAACACCCATGAGTTATTTTTAAGTTTTTGTAATTATTTTCAAGATTAATTTAAGAATTTATCGACAAAATCGCATTACCATGAACTAACAAATGAATTAAATTTTATGTAGGTACGTTCCGTACGTTCATAAATTTACTTGAAACTACTACGTTCTAACACATACGAATAACTAATTTTAGTATCTTCGTGTGAGTTTGTTAAAGTGCAAGAGGGTTATAACTTAGTCGATACACTTTCGAAATCTTCAATAGTGTAACGATTATTGTAAGTATCCTTTTAAAACGAAAGGAAGAATAAAAAACAATAAGCTCAAAATCAAATCTGATTTTTTTCATTACAACAGTAGACTCCTTTCATGTGAACCCTCGCGAAGAAGTTTTTATTGTGTAAAAGTACTTTTAGTCCGCATGAAACATTTTATTTTTTCTTCAAGCGTAAAAATTAATTAAAACCAAAAATAAATTTTTTTGAAAAAGTCCCATCTCTTGTCAATTATTTTTACATTACAAATATGCTTAGATATATCATTTTATGTCACAATTTGTTAAAAATGCGTATGGTTATCATTTACTTTTACACCCTAGGAAGTAAAAGTGAACTTTTTACCTCCTTAGGATGTAAAAGTAGAACTCTAAGCTTATACCAATTCAGTGACAGTAAATTGTCAACTTTTTAAGAAGTGACTAGGATGCTACCAGATTAGCTACGCCACTGCAAATCTGTAAATTCCAATTTAATTTAAAGGTACACCTTCTAAAATAATATTCTTGTACAAGACGAAAATACTAACTTGTCGTTATTTAGTCTATTTAGGTTACCTACTTTAGTGATTAGTCTTAGTATTACAATTAGTTTTAGGGGTTTCAATTAATGGGAGCTTTAATGGAGCAGTTTTATTTAATGCGAGCATTGAATTAAGATTTTAAGTGCTCTATGTATAATAGATTTTAGAAATTAAATATAGACACTTAAACGTTAAATTAGCTAATTAGAGCCTCATTGGAGGATCCAAGGGAAGCCCCACCACCCCATATTGAACTACTTGGTATTACTAATACCTCTTTCAGGAGTAGCAACACGGCTCACTTATAATATTTTGAAATAAAATAGATTATGTGGTTGAGGTACAGTCTGTCTCGTGATTGGGTTCACAATAGAATTGTTTTCTTTTTGATTTCACAGAAAATTCAATTGTTTAAAAGAAGTTTTGCTCGTTTTGAAAAATATGCATAAATATTAAAAATAATAAATAAAAAATCAATTAGTTAAACACTTGTTTATTCCACTTTAAATTAAGATTATAAATCTGACAATATTGTTTATTGTAACCATACTGACAGTATCGTTGAGTAAAAAGTTTTACTCAACCTTTGAGAACCTTTACTCAAAGGTTCTCCCGTATTTGTATTGTTATTTGGCATTTATTATTATTATTATTTTTTTTCCTTAAACAAAAGTTTTTTTGTACGTGTACCATAGTGGTACCACGTACCACCATTAGTCTTATTTTGAATAAATACTTTTTTTATATAAATTTTCATTGTTTTTTTACTACGAACCCATCTCATCTCCGATTTTGAGGGAAGCTAAAGGGAGGAGTTAAAGGAAATTAATCCAACATCCGGTTTTCGGTGTTACAAGTCCACAGTGACTTGGTGATATTTAGTCATGATGAGAAGGACTTGTTCTTTTTTTTAAAAAAGCTTTAAAAAGAATAAAAAAATGTAACTTAGTAAAATATCACAATTTTCTTCTAAATGATTACACTACCGGTTTCGCTTAATAAGCATTATCAGGTGTAGAAGACTGAAAGTGTATAGTCTCTACACCTGATGGTGCTTATTAAGCGAAACCGGTAGTGTAATCATTTAGAAGAAAATTGTCATATTTTACTAAGTTATATTTTTTTATTCTTTTTAAAGCCTTTTTTAAAAAAAGAATAAGTCCTTTTCATGTGTGTGGCTAGCGAGCTAATAAAAAATCTTGCAATTTTCTTCATGATGATATTCGATTTATGGTAGTAGACTGGAAACTAATTCCTAGTTGCCGAGGTAGGTAGGTATTCTATAATACATACTGGTACTATAGCATTTTGTTAAATTAATCATAATCTAGTAGCTTGATAACGAAGGTCCGTTTTTTGTTTTCGAGAGGATTAAGACATCGAGATTTTCAAATTATTTCATTTTTGTATCATTAATCATATTTAATGAGTGCTTAATTAGAATTTTTATAACAAAAATATATAAAGAGAATTTTTTCCTTATTAAATATATAAAAGGAATATTTAATTATTGGTTTTTGATTACTTTTTTTGTTATTAAATGAATCCTTCTTTATTTAAGAAATTTTTAATGTTTTAATTATAAATAAAAATATTAATTAATTTCAAGTAGTTCACTGGTGAATTCAAAGGAGGCGATGGGGATGGGACAATTCTCTCTTGCTTAGAAATGTTAATCCCATTTTTCAGAACGGCTCTACAGTTAATCCCCAACATTTACAAATATTTCCTGAAACGTATACGAACCAAATTGGTCGATTCGATGCCTTTTTTAACCGCGCATCGTTCCCTAGCTTAAAAAACTTTGAAAAAGTGGTTATGTAAGAATTTGTGATATAGTAAAAGTATAATAGTGGGGTCGAAATACCGTTTGAGACTAAACTTTTGCGGATAGAAATGTTATGATTGAATAATGTTTAGAACAATGTCAGGAATAATGTGGTAAGTTTTGGACTTCGAACTCGCGCGGCGTCCTTCCGAAAAAAGCATTTCAAAGAACATTTACCCGTTTTCTTTGACGTTTTATTTAATTCCTCAACTTCTAAACATCGCATCGTAATAAAAAATTATGCGATTATGGGAAATTGACAGACGATGAATTCTAGACAAAAAATGTATAGTTTGGTTCAGTAGTTTTGGAGATAAAACTTCTTAAGCACCAAAAGCGAACCAAAAATTGTTTTATTCAGTGCATTGCAAAGAAGTAATCAAAACATCTTTTGTTCATGTAAAAGATACTACTTGATGAGTAGAAAGGATTTGCCAAAGTTGAGATCCTCAAGTGCAACCAAAGAGCCAAAAAGTGCATAGGAAGTTAGAACTTGTAAGGATTGCCATTTAATGCGATCATAATAAAAACAATTTTTTTTTTCAAAAAACATTCCTTTTCGAACCTACTATTTTGTGAAAGAAATATTTTAGAAATTATCGCCTTGCGTAGTTCACTTTTGACCCTTTTTTCGAAATGCACTTTTCTAAATTGCCAAGAACTTTTTAAATATTTGTTAAAAAGAAGATTCATTATTTTAGGTTGATAGATCTTTTAAAATACATTTGATTTCAAAAAACACAATTCCCGATTCATCAACTTGGAGGCTAATTATGAATATTTTAGTATTTGCTACTGCAGGTGGCACGCTCCCCCACTCCTTACTTTGGCTTCATTTAGATGTACTTTTATGCGTCAGTGTCAAATTTAATATAAGAAACTCCATGGCTGTTACTATTTCGACGGGATTTTCGATAGTTTCTTGTCTAATTTCTATAGTTACAAAGCACGCACCATTAATTTTATTTACTGACTTCTTCTTTTTATTCTGGTGTTGAATTAGAAGATGCATAACATACTTAGATATCATATATCAACAAAAGAATGTTTTGCATTTCAGTTGAGACAAAAACGATTTAAAAACAGTTAGCCGTTTAACCACTCCAGATGTAAATACAAAAATATTCATATTTGGCCTCCAAGTTGATGAATCGGGATTTTTGTTATTTGAAATTAAAGGTTTTGAAAAGATCTATCAAGCTAAAATAATGAATTTTCTATTTAACAAGTATTGACAAAATTCTTGGCGATTTAGAAAAGTGCGTTTCTAAAAAAGAGTCAAAAGTGTACTAAGATTAGCAAAAAATTATAAAACTTTTCCTTAAGCAAATAGTACGTTCAAAGACGAATGTTTTCATAAAAAAAAGATTTTTATTAATCGCGATCGCATTAAATGACAACCCTTACAAATTTTGATTTCCTGAGCAGTTTTTGGCTGTTTGGTTGCACTTGAGGATCTCAACTTTGGCAAGTCCATTCTACTCATCAAGTAGTATCTTTTACACGAACAAAAGAATTTTTGTTTATTTCTTTGCAATGCACTAAATAAAACAATTTTTGGTTCGCATTTGGTGCTTAAGAAGTTTTATCTCCAAAGCTACTGAACCAAACTATACATTTTTGGTCTAGAATTCATCGTCTGTCAATTTCCCATAATCCCATAATTTTCCCATGTTTAGAAGTTGAGGAATTAAATAAAAGGTAAAAAAAACGAGTAAATATTCTTTGGAATGCTTTTTTCGGAAGGACGCCGCGCGAGTTCGAAGTCCAAAACTTACCACATTATTCCTGGCATTGTCCTAAACATGATCTAATCATAACATTTCTATCAGCAAAAGTTTAGTTTCAGGCTATTAATTCCCGTAATTCGACGCCACTATAACGCGTTCATAGGGGAACAAGATGTATAGGGTATATTATTATTCATTTTTTCTATGAGGATATGGGGATCTCGCTGATTATGGCAGTTAAAGAGACGTTTAAATGGGGAAAGTGTTAGAGTTTTTAACAGATACGATGTTCAGTTTTGTTATTTTATAAGGCGTTTTCATGACCCTTTATAAATTAATATTATTAATTTTAAGGGCTTAAATAGAGATAAAAAAATTCTTTTCGGTAAATTAAACCTAAATAATCCGCTCTTTTCATTGGTGTAAAAATGACATATTTAAAAATCAAAAGTCCGATGCATTTTCCGACTGTCTATAACTCCCATAATAAGCGAGATCCTCATAGAGAATATGAAAAACCATTCACTCTGTATAACTCTCATATACGAGCTGCGTTCTGATTACTGCTTAAGGTCTCAATAGGCGGGCAACAGAAGGGCAAACGTGTTCCCCAGGAAGAGTTTTTTGTTTTCCATCTATTTTGTAATTACATAAAATAGTTTTTTTTAATAAAATAGTCTTTTCGGTTTTTGAGCTAAGCCGAGATAGTACAATCTGCCGATCGAAACATCGAGGTTGAATTTTGGTTGCTCATACAAACTTTTGGAGAACGATGACCTAAATAGGCACGTTCCTTGTAATAATAAATTTCGTAAATTAAGGCTTAATTATAATTTTAAAACAAACTCATTTATTCAAAGAAACAAAAGGTTTGAAAAGCTACCCTGTGGAAATATAATTACATGAATATTAAAGAAAACCGCTATAAGCTTCTTACATAATAATAGGTAACCTTTGCTCATCTTTACAACTGTTAATAATTATAAAATTATTTACATGATAATATATAAAATTTAATTATAAAATACAACAATGTCACTGAATTTAAAATCTCATAACAATCCCAACAACACTACAACAAATAAAACGAGAAGTACCTACTACACGTTTATCTCGATTGTATGGACAGTCAATGAACTTGATTGCTGTTGCTACCATATTCTTCAAGAATACTTGTTATTGTAGTAAAGATTAGTGTGTTCTCCTTATACTTAAAGCCCGATGTTCAATGATGCACTTCCTTATTTCCAATTACGTCAATAACTAACAACCGTTCTTCGTTTAAAGTTTTCACATTACAGCATAAAGTGCTCACCTCAAGCTCAAGTATTGAATTTTGTGCCGACTTTTAGTGTTTTAAAGAAAAAATTAGTGGCGCAGTGTTAACTTTAGTGACTGTAAAATATTACGCCATAAATTTTAAACTTTTATAAAACGACGTAAAGTTTTCCTTTTTCATTTTCAGCTTTTCGACCAAAAAAGACATTGTTTATGCTTGTTTTAAGAAGGTAAAAGTAGTAAAAATCTACGTTAGAGCACGTTGGATTCTTTTTTGCGATTAATAAATAAACTTGTGCGGATGCGGATACGTATGAAAACAGTTTAGGTTTTGCAATTTTTTTGTTATATCGGCGCGGAAGAAGAAATGCTAACATAGATCAATAAAGTGGATTGTGTATCATATTTAGGAAAATTTTGAAGTTTTATAGGATATTGAATAAAGTGACAAAACTGATTGATTTAATATACTATGGTATTATAGCTACATCCGTATCGTATGAAATCTTCATATAGCTGCAAGCATCAGTTGAATTATCAAACTGTTGATCGGCCAAGTTACACCGACAATTACAAATTGTGGACTGTCATAATCTATATCTCTATATACTGTTAAAAATAATCTCCCACTAGACCTCGTCCAAAATCGAGAAAGACATGCTTATTATTCTGGGCCATTCATTTTGGCTAATTAATGCAGGGGCTGCGAGGCTTCTGCTCAAATCCTTTTCTATCTTGGATAAGCTCTATCGTGTCTTTCAATTCGTAATAATTTTACTAGAGAATGGAAATAGGTAGTATACAATTAAAATGTTTCATACGAGAGAAGTAAAGTCTCGAAACGGTTTTAAAAGCAAATAAAATTGCAATTATCCTGTGTTGAGTGTTGAGTAATTAAATCTTCTGAATTGAAAACTTCTAAACGGCGCGGCGTGTTAATGGATTATTAATCAAGCGTGCCTTACACAGTATTAATGCTTTTTAACCTTTTAACTCATAATTTAATTAGTGCTACTTGGCTCTTTGTTAAAAATCTTTTACGAGCGACTTGAGCAATGAGGAAGGTCGTGTAATCGTCTTAAAATTCAACTAAAGTTTGCGATATATAGATCTTGGTGTTTTATTACCCCCAGATGCAGAAAAATGGGCTTGGCAACAGTATTTATCTGTCTAACGATCGCTTAAACAAGTTTCTAAACTATCGGGCTGATACTGTTTGAATTCAGTTTTCAGGCTTTGCTAAACATCAAACATCATCACCAGACGATGAAAACAAGAAGAAGAAAACAAGACGCAATATTTGATGAACTATGGTGCCCTAGAGAAAGGAATACACCCTATACGACAGTCAAGCAGCTCTAAAAGTTCTAAAATCTTTCATTTCTTAGTTAAAACTCTAGCTTTGAACTGTCTGAAGCTATGATAACTTTTAGGTCTCGGTAAAAACTTGCAAACTAACCATAGTTAGCACACGTTCAACTCAATGACGCCGAGAATGGGAATGCCTACATGTAACCATGTTTATCTCTAACCAGTGCTTAACCGAGACTCGCAATACCGACCCTAAGTACTTTAAAGTTACCTACGCCAGGGAGGATTAAGGTTAAGGTTAACGAACCCAATTCGTTCTTTTTCATGTTAGAACCAATAACTAACATGAAAAATATGTTGGCAGCAGTAACTAGTAACCAACAAGTGTAGCATTATACAAAAAAAAACAGAAACTTGGAAGTGTTGGATGGATACTACTGAATAAAATGGAAACTGTGACAGCCACACATTGACCGACTACACCAACACGTTCAAAAAGGATGGTTAAAATAAAGCTCAGGCAGACTTTTGGGAACGCTAGTCAAAAGGGCAGTTTTCAACCATACACGTCAAAGTTGTGTAGATTTTGACCGCCCTCGTTATTCTGATGTAAGTAAATATTAGGGGGCGATGATAGTGGAGATAAAGAGACCACAGGTTTTGAAGCAAAAGAAATTGAAATTGTTTTGAGCCACAAATGCCAATGAAGTCAGGTACAGATCAAAACTTACAACTGGCCAAACACACCCTGATCTTACAATGGAGTATGTGATAACTGTGAGAATTGACAAGATTTCAAAAATGACCTTTATGGTTGCGTAATATTTATTTTGATCCTCCCCCACCCTATAAGTGCCAATAGTAAAACCCAAACTGATTATTTAAGGCTTCATGGTTTTTTACAATCTACAGACAGTGATTCAGAAGCGAAATATCGCTGTAATACGTATTTGCAAAATTATCTAAAGCAATTCACTTTTATTACCCCATTTACCATAGAAAAACTCAAATTATTAGTGGCCGTGCGGAATGTCGTGAACGATGAGTCACACCATCGCAGTAGTCGAAAATGTGAATAACTTGCTTGTTACTAAAAAATTTTAAAAAATTTTAAATCTCTCGTCATTTATATAAATTAGTCAATGTGTTTATCTTTTAAAATTTCACTACAATAGCCCTCTTCCTTCTAAATAACCCCGTCTTTGCGTAGCTTTTTTCAAGGGCATCGTTCACGAGATACCGTACTACCTCTACAAGCATAGTTGAACTAGCTTCACTGCTAGTTGCTATAGCGCTAGTTTTCTCTCTCACTTACGTCGAAACAATTTCTGCATTATACATTTTCAAATACACGTTTAATTCGAATGCTTAATTTACTAGTAATATTCTAATATTCAAAGGCAATTAAATATAAATGAAACAAAATTGAAACATCAATTGTACGGATACGGTTTTCTCATTTAAAATTTATGAGCTGTGAACTAAAACTAGAAATGGCAAACGCACGAAGCAAGAAAATATTATTCGAGCGTAAGTGACAGAATAGATTATTTTCAACTTCAATTACTACTATATTTGGATCTTGTCCGTTTTAGTAGTTTGAGTGAAGGACTCAAAAATTTCCTTACTGAAATTTTGTGAAAGTTTTCATGATTTAGTGAACGACTTTTTTCTCGTTGTTGGGCAAAATGTTATATCTAACGAAATAGGTAATGCTCTGAATTTTTTTATAGATGGCTTATAGTATAACGGGTGGTGCACAGTGAAAACGCCTCATAGAAATCTCAATGTTGAATTTTGAATATTGGGGTCACGGGAAGAAAATGAGGCATCCATACAAAGTTTCTCGCTTTCTGGAGTAGTTACCTGGTTACCTCAATCTCTTCATTACGTCATAGCCTGTTCTTCACCGCTTTAAAACCACCATTGCAAATATTCAATTGAGCGTGTCACTTGTCATGAAGTTCAATTTTATTCCACGAGGTTCGCACAATCGACGGTCCCAAACGTCAAATTACAGTATTACCAAATTACTTTTATTGTATATAATTATAGGGATTTTTTCAAATTTGTTTGAATTAAGTAATTTGGTAATACTGTAATTTGACGTTTGGGACCGTCGATTGTGCGAACCTCGTGGAATAAAATTGAACTTCATGACAAGTGACACGCTCAATTCAACAGGAATGACCTATCATAATAGAAACCTGTAAGTAGAGTAGTATTCAATTGAGAAGAACCCGCCACATCATTACGTGAAAGACTTAATTTGGTGTAGCGGGTCCAAATTATGAATCTCGACTGCCTGAACCTCAAAGCGTTCCAGAGTTGCCTCGTCATTTTTTGAGTGCAATGACGTAAGCAGGTGATGGGTTCTTCTCATGTGAATACTACTCTAAGTACCTACGAATGTGCCAAATTGGAAGGTTTCAACATGGAA
The DNA here is from genome assembly GCA_963924605.1 of Malthinus seriepunctatus. Classification (NCBI taxonomy): domain Eukaryota; kingdom Metazoa; phylum Arthropoda; class Insecta; order Coleoptera; family Cantharidae; genus Malthinus; species Malthinus seriepunctatus. The sequence continues at coordinate 73,768,672 of OZ004600.1, forward strand.
TGTTAAAGATCTTCTTCTTCGGCTATTGTACATCGACTCCCAAATTTAAGCCTCTCTTGGGTTACTTAACAGATTATTTCGTTTATGTGCAGGATAAGCATTGTCTGTTTCATAACTCTTTGTGCGTAGTTTTTAATTTGTTTGTCATTTTTTGGCAAGGGTTACTGTTTCCAATTCATAGATTGTCTGTTGTCCAAGCAACACACATGTTCCATACTCATCTAAAAAATTGAGTTTTTTAGTTTAGAAAACAAATACCAATTTATTAAAACCTGCCCAGCTACAAGTAAGTAATTTTTCTTTTTGTATCAGAAGTTTGATTAACTGTTCCTAAATTAAATTGATAAAACTAGTATACCTAAGCGGGTTTTCCATCGGATGTGACGTCACAGTAGACTAAAAATGGAGGCAAATTCAAATATGGAGGCAAGTAGGCGTGTAAATTTAAAAATGCAAGATGAAAAAACGTTTAAAAAAAGTGTTCAAACGCTTTTTTTAATATGTCAGTATGTAGCGTTAGGTTAGGTTAGGTCATGTTAGGTTCATTGAATGTTGTTACCTTTGAATAAAAAGTACCGTGCTACTATCAGGAAAGAGCATTAAAACCAAAGATATGTGTTATAAGGGAACACCCATGACACCCAAATATAATGTAAACTCGACGGAATCAATGAATCATCCATGGAATTCGAAAATGGCATTTCCGTCGCATTTTCTGCTATAGGTAACGGTTACCAAGGCTAGTTCCTGATATTTTATTTTCGAACGGTATACTACCTACTCGAAAAAATGTACGGGAACAAATGTGCATCCTTGGCGTTTGTACCTTATTTAGTATACCAGTCAAGATTGTTGTAAATATTGCCAAAGTAAATGGTTTTGGTCGATCCTGTTAATAGATTCTGCTGACTTATAATAGCAGGAAAATATCGACGTGAGGCGCGGAAATTCCGCCTTGCTTACTGGGCCTTGCCCTTTTGTAGATATTCCTAAATGCACATTTTTAACCCTTTTATAACGTTATGAAAATACGGCATTTTCTAAATTCCATTAAAAACTATTAATACAAAAATTTTGTTAATTTTTCAAGCAATTTTGTACCTGCGAGTTCCCACATAATAATCATCACGAAACCAATTAACTAAATGATATTTTTTGTGTATTCTGAAGAATAGAAATAGAAAGCACTTAAAAAAATAAATTGAATTTAATTGAATGTACTTTCGTCACATATAAATCGGCGTCTCGAAAAAGAAATTTTCTTAAAAGAATTCTCTATTTTTCTACCTTAAGCTCCATCATATGGCTCAATATAAAAGAGTTAGTGGAGAATGTGGGAATAAAACTTGTATTTTAAAAGTTAAAAAATTCCCTTAAGACTTTTAAGAACTTTATATTTACTATGATGTATCTAACTACAAATTCAGTTATTTTAAATGTCGTTTTACTTTTTTCTCGCTATACTTTCAAAGAGTAAAATGATGAGAAAAATAATTTAATTTAATTTCTACATTATGTGAGTTCCTCTAAAACCAAAAATGTATGTACCTAACACTCTGTTATATTTTTCAATATTTGGATTTCGTTAAAACAGTAATAATGGCGTCCGTAAATTCTCGAAAAGAGCAAGTTGCGACTTAATTAAAACAATTGAAAACTCATTTTATTTTTAGATAGAAATCTTAGCAGTGCAGTTAAAGTGATGCACAAATGTCGTAACTCTTCACGATTTACTTTCATAAAGTTATAATGATATTCAAATGTTAAAACAGTCTTTTAAGATTTCTAACTTTATACGAACGTTTTCTTTACGAACCAACATTCTTCCACAGAAAAAGATTTTATGGAGCCCAAGATATGGGTACATTAATATACATTTTTCATAGATATGTGTACTTACATTTACATACTGGGTGTCAACGCAAAGATCGCCTACGCAATGCAATTTAAAGTATAAGAAAGACATATTTTTGCCACTTTATGAGTCACACAAATTTTTTTTATATTCTTTGGTAAAATCGACGTTTCGAAATTGCAAGTTTTTAGTTAAATTGGCTTTCCCGATCTTAAAATGTATTCCACATAGTCGTGAAACTTAAATTAGTAAGTATACTAGGCTATGAACATGGAACGATACTTGAAACATACAAATCTCCTAAGTATAGGACCGGACTGGCTAATAGTTCGCCCCATTGGCTGCAAAATAAATTGGTGCTAAATGCAGTTGAGTAGTGAGTAGCGACACTACAACGGGCCTGGTTTCCAAAGATTTCCCATAGACCCTCATAGCGCCGCAGTCGAAATTTTTTTAAATTTTCACAGTTAACGGGCTTAGATCAAATTTAAGAAAGCAGGTATGAACAAGTCGCGTTGATTGCAGTGTTGGGTACAAGTACGTGCAAGTATGGTAGAAGTCGGTTTCTTCGCGTCGTGTTGACCCTTCCTGACGTCACTAGACATCACAAAACCTGCGCAATGGTATACTATGTATATACTTATACTATGCTTAAGATGAGTTCGTCTCTTATATAGCGACGCCTACTATTAAGCAAATTCCTGCATAAAACTGTTTCAACGTCCGGAAAATTCAGAAACCTTCGACACCAAGATTAGAGTGCAGAGCGTGTTTACCAATACTGCTCCTCGAAAGGCACGTTAAGCCGCTTGTTCTGGAAGATAAATTCAAGAAATATAGCGGTTCCATAACTTAACTTTATGATAGACTGATACATTGTTCGAAACCAGTTTTTCGACATTTAGGAATAAGATATCTATTCGTGAAGCGATAACTATGTTTATAGAAACCCGCAGTTAGCCACATTTTCCTAAAATAACCAAAATTAGTTTCCTCAATTTCATGCTTAAAGCAGATATTGTATGTGGCGCGAACTTCCCTCAATGGCTTTGCTCTACCAAAGATAGAAGTCGCTCACACTTAAATTTCTTTAGTTGGATAACACAGTCGGGCTCCAGAGTCCAGTTGATGTTATTTTTAGTCTTTTACTTAGCCTTATTATCACCAGAATAAAACACAAGTTGTACGAGTTTAAATTTATACTTATTTACGTTTTTAACGAATTAAATATTTACATACAAATTAATAACTTACTTGCTAAAGGTATTTCACAAATTACAATATTTAACTTAACTACTTTCTAGTATTCACTAGAGGTAACATGAAACAAAATCTAAAACAATTGATTTCTGTTTTCTTAACATTTAAATAATCAAATTAGCCATGACGGCGGGAACGGAATTCTAGGTTGGTAGTTAGTTTGGAACCAGGAACTAAGCGTTGGTTACTGTTATCGTCGCGTGGTTTGCTAAATAAATGTCATTTATTTAAATTATACAAAAATCAATATTAACGATCAATCAATGTGATCTCACGGGTTGTTTATAGTTATTAGTTCAAGTGTTGTGCAACATTCAATGTTTTCATTAAGTTTATTGACGATCAACAAAATTAATAAGGTTTTAAAACTTCACGTGTTTTTTGCTTTGTACTATAAGGGTTTTTATAATTTTAGATTACACAGGGACTTTTCAATTCGTTTCCCTCCGTTACTTGAATTGCAAAACAAGCTAAATCAATTAATTAATATACGCAGAGTTTTCGGACGGAAAATCATAACTGCCAGATTATCGAGGTTAATTTCACCAGGTGAATTCAGTAATCTACGCTTCTTACGCTTCTGTAAGATACCTATGGTAGCTTTGCACTCAACTATCATTAAGTTGATTCATGGAGTAATTCCACCAAGCTGGTGCACAGGCGTTTTACAATTTCAAGGAGCCTAATATATGTAGCCTTTTATAACTACGGACGGAGATGGCTGTGGGAAGGAACTCTTTCAACGAGGTTCTTCGACCTGGTGGCGCTTGAAATGACCTTTTGGGAATAAGCAAAAACAGGCAAGTATTACCAATTACTATTTTTACTCTACTTTACTTGAACTCAAACCAATAACTACTTTTACTTTATAGTTTCCAAAATTCTTTAATGACACCTGGGGCTATCATCTACTCTACGACGATGTCGTCTACCTATCTAATTATACCTGGGGACGATGCTTGAACTTTGCGGATGGCAAATGAACAATTATCTACTTTTATCACGGGGAATTTTCTTCGACGTTTTCCTATTTTCCTCAACTGAAAATCTAACTGACGAAGAACAACGAAATCAATCCGTACCTCTACGGACGTGCCTTTCGTTTACAAAATCACTAAGTGCAGAGTGATTCTAATCAATCAACGAGCAAACTTATCTACGAACACTCCAAGTGACATTTGTGAGAAAAGTTTGCCTCGATGAATCTATCTAAAAAGGGGACGAACTGGGACGAACTAGTCTCGACGCTCCAAGCGACATTCGGGAGAAGAGTTCGGTTTGACTAGAAGAGTCCTAAACAAGGGAATTACGAACTGACCACATCGATAAGGAGGTCGAATTCGTTAACTAACCAGAAGGGTTCGGTGAGTGAAACTTTAGTTTTACCTGCGTAGTTTCATCGCAGAAAATTAATTACCTCTCGAACACGTTTGTCTCGTGTACGAAGAAGCAATTATTCGACAGACTTGTCAAATTTTGGGGGACATTCACAGAACGTCCCCGGTCATCTTCATAATTTACTTTGCACCCCTTTTGTGCAATTAATAAATGCAATTTGCTGGCGAGCGGTGACGTCACTGGCATCTGTTGGCCTTGAACCGAACTAATGGGTTTTTTTGACGTTTCTCGAATTTAATTATATTTTTGACATAAAATATAATTTTTTGGATTTGGACTTTGAAAGTTTATCCAAAAGGACCTGCATCTGCTACCAATTACGTAACGTATTTTACTTTTTAAAATGATTTAGTATTAACTTCAAAAAATGCATTTGAAGAAAAGTTAACCTCACTTTTCTTCGAAAGCAAATTGATCTCTACGATAATACTTATTTCGACTTCCTGAAGCTAATGTTTGTCTTTTCTAGGACTGGAAAAAAGGATTAATGCTTGGAAAAAATGGGTTACTTATTTTACACATAAATTGTGAATGAATTTCGATTCATTCGTGACATTTATGAACATCGGAAAATCTCACGCTACAAAACCTCATTCTTGGGGTGGAGCGAAAACTACGGTTCATGTAAGTTTCGGGGTATTTTTAAATTCTTGGGATATGATTTGGGTTGCCTAAGCAACATCTATATCTCTATCGTGCTCTATCTTATACTCTGGCACACTCTGGGTATCTTTCCTAATCTTAATTCTCATGTCGTTCAAATAGCAGAAGGCTTTATGATCTAGCTCGGGACCGATAATTGAGTCTAACAGGCGTTGAAATGTAGCCGCAGCCGAGTGCAATCCAAAAGGCATCGATTGATAGAACCCTTTTCCGGGTACACAAAAGGCTGTAAGCGGCTTACTACATTCATCTAACGGGATTTGCCAATAACCTTGTTTAAGGTCACTCGTGCTAACATCCTATCTACCTCTAAATTCATTATTTCCTGCATTTTACGATTTTTCGTATAATGGTGCTGCTTTATTGGGGTAACGTCCGATTTTAATTTTATGCGATGTTTTGTCTGATGGGTCATACCGATTAAAGTTTCTACCTTCGCCAATTCCTTCTTGAGGAACCTATTTAAGGTTACTAATTGGTTTCCCTTTAAAGGTCTTAAACCACCCAGGATTGAACTGTTGTCTTCCGTGACAATTTCTACTTCCTGACTATCGACTATTAAACGCGGTGGATCAAAGCTAACTGTTGCCCTTAAAATTTTTAACAAATCCAACCCGATGACAGCTTCTACAAACAAGGATTCAAGAACGTTCCACTCATGGTGGAGTACACGATTTCCAATAGTTACCGGGAACTGGTAAGTAACCCTACTATTTATTATGACTCCTGTAGCTAACTGAACTTTTTTATCTGTTGTAGAGATGGTGATGGTGTCGAAATTTTTCAAGGCGTCTGCTACTTCCCCACTTATATAGGACTCGGCAGCACCTGTATCTACGAGCGCTTTTATTTTATAATTATCGCAAAAAATGTTAACAATAAAACTATTAGCTAATATTGAAAGTTGATTGTATATACACAAGGGACTACTTAAATGACTAACACTATCTCTAAGATTATTCGTAATTATTGTATTATTAACTATCTCTAACGATGGATTCGCTGTATCCGTGTGACTAGCACCATTACTAATATTATCTATCGAACTACTACCTAATTTTAAAGCTAAGGGTGGATTCTCTGTATCCGTTAAACTAACTAAAGAACTAATTTTACTAACTACAGGGGGGGATTTATTTATACAGGGTTGTCGGACCGTATTGGGTACTGGTTTGGGGCTGTTTAATTTTGGCGGGCATGTTACTAAGTTTTTGTTCCCGGTACAAAATTGTCTAACTTTATTTAACCAGCTATCCCAACTGTTGGGGTCTTTCGAGACCTCGGCCGTTTTCGAAGGGGTCGGTCTTACTCCTTCTGGCGGGTTGCGTTTCCCTGCCATGAGCGACATGGACAATCGCGGTCTGCAGGATTCCTCCTGTTGCATTGCAAGCATGTACGATAAATTGCTTTAGGGCAATTTCTCATCCAGTGACCCTTTTGCTTACACCTAAAGCATTCGGTGTCTGTCTGGAATTTCTTTTGTGCATCCGGCACAATTGTACGATTGGCTATGACGCTTGACGCTGGTCTTGGACTGTTGGTTTTTAAATTAGGGGTTGTCGGATTGATGGCCGCTATACTATTTGACCTGGCGAATGGTCTCGCGAAAGTGACTGACTGTTGTCGAGGGACAAAAGGTACTAAGTTATTACGCGGAGGATTATTATGCGTGCTCGCATTTTCTCCGTCTTTACGCATAAGCGCTTCTAAGTCACGTGCCCTAATTAATAAGTCTTGGACGTTATAAAGACCTGGACGTCTGATGTGTAGTTTAACCTCATTGCGGAGGTTCGCATAAGCAATGTCTAACTCCTCTTCTTCAGAGAGGGTACTACGCCTAACTAACGTTTGAATATCGGTCAAGTACTGTTGTACGGGCTCGTTTGGTTTTTGCATTCGTTGGTATATCTCCCGCCTAAGGTTTACCTCTTGTTTCCTAGGTGCGTAATTAGCACGAAACAAAAATACAAACTCATCCCAATTACTCAAGCTATCTTTCACATTACGGTACCACATAAGTACTTGATCCCTAAATAACTCTGGAAGAGCCAATAATAAATCGCTTCCCTGAATATTATAACATTCTTTCATTTCTATTAGGCGTTCTAAGAACATCCTACAATCACCTCGTCCGTCATAACGGAGATTCCATTTTCTCACAGTCTCACAAATTTGCGCTGCGCGGGGTAATTGATTGGGAGAAAAAATAATCGAATCATTACGCGGCATTCGGGTATTTTGAACAGTTGGGGACCTAGTTACATTTTCTCTTGACCCTATAATAGGCAAATTGGCTATGTCCGGTTCTACCACGATAACTGAGGGAGCTCTTTCTACTACTTCAGCAGGTTCTGCTGGTAACGTTAAAACAGGGAGGCCTGAAAGTTGTGAAGTCGGGTGGGCCGTTATAAAAGCCACAAATCTTTCTTTTAACTGTGCCCGTATGGGGTAGATTCATACGTTGCAATCTCTCAACATAATCTATTTTATGCCAATCAGCTAAATCTATTACTACATTCTGGCCTATCATACGTCCACTAGTTTCAGGCTGCGGTTGTGGTTCGGACTGAAGGTTCGACACACCCGGAGCTGGAGGACTATTGTTTACAGGGGAGTTAAGGGGATTCCTAACATCTGAGGGATTCATTGTGATTAATTCTGGTCGTAAGGCTATTTATTTACTGAACAAATTCTGACTTTAAAGTCCCTGCTCGGGCGCCAAAATGTGGCGCGAACTTCCCTCAATGGCTTTGCTCTACCAAAGATAGAAGTCGCTCACACTTAAATTTCTTTAGTTGGATAACACAGTCGGGCTCCAGAGTCCAGTTGATGTTATTTTTAGTCTTTTACTTAGCCTTATTATCACCAGAATAAAACACAAGTTGTACGAGTTTAAATTTATACTTATTTACGTTTTTAACGAATTAAATATTTACATACAAATTAATAACTTACTTGCTAAAGGTATTTCACAAATTACAATATTTAACTTAACTACTTTCTAGTATTCACTAGAGGTAACATGAAACAAAATCTAAAACAATTGATTTCTGTTTTCTTAACATTTAAATAATCAAATTAGCCATGACGGCGGGAACGGAATTCTAGGTTGGTAGTTAGTTTGGAACCAGGAACTAAGCGTTGGTTACTGTTATCGTCGCGTGGTTTGCTAAATAAATGTCATTTATTTAAATTATACAAAAATCAATATTAACGATCAATCAATGTGATCTCACGGGTTGTTTATAGTTATTAGTTCAAGTGTTGTGCAACATTCAATGTTTTCATTAAGTTTATTGACGATCAACAAAATTAATAAGGTTTTAAAACTTCACGTGTTTTTTGCTTTGTACTATAAGGGTTTTTATAATTTTAGATTACACAGGGACTTTTCAATTCGTTTCCCTCCGTTACTTGAATTGCAAAACAAGCTAAATCAATTAATTAATATACGCAGAGTTTTCGGACGGAAAATCATAACTGCCAGATTATCGAGGTTAATTTCACCAGGTGAATTCAGTAATCTACGCTTCTTACGCTTCTGTAAGATACCTATGGTAGCTTTGCACTCAACTATCATTAAGTTGATTCATGGAGTAATTCCACCAAGCTGGTGCACAGGCGTTTTACAATTTCAAGGAGCCTAATATATGTAGCCTTTTATAACTACGGACGGAGATGGCTGTGGGAAGGAACTCTTTCAACGAGGTTCTTCGACCTGGTGGCGCTTGAAATGACCTTTTGGGAATAAGCAAAAACAGGCAAGTATTACCAATTACTATTTTTACTCTACTTTACTTGAACTCAAACCAATAACTACTTTTACTTTATAGTTTCCAAAATTCTTTAATGACACCTGGGGCTATCATCTACTCTACGACGATGTCGTCTACCTATCTAATTATACCTGGGGACGATGCTTGAACTTTGCGGATGGCAAATGAACAATTATCTACTTTTATCACGGGGAATTTTCTTCGACGTTTTCCTATTTTCCTCAACTGAAAATCTAACTGACGAAGAACAACGAAATCAATCCGTACCTCTACGGACGTGCCTTTCGTTTACAAAATCACTAAGTGCAGAGTGATTCTAATCAATCAACGAGCAAACTTATCTACGAACACTCCAAGTGACATTTGTGAGAAAAGTTTGCCTCGATGAATCTATCTAAAAAGGGGACGAACTGGGACGAACTAGTCTCGACGCTCCAAGCGACATTCGGGAGAAGAGTTCGGTTTGACTAGAAGAGTCCTAAACAAGGGAATTACGAACTGACCACATCGATAAGGAGGTCGAATTCGTTAACTAACCAGAAGGGTTCGGTGAGTGAAACTTTAGTTTTACCTGCGTAGTTTCATCGCAGAAAATTAATTACCTCTCGAACACGTTTGTCTCGTGTACGAAGAAGCAATTATTCGACAGACTTGTCAAATTTTGGGGGACATTCACAGAACGTCCCCGGTCATCTTCATAATTTACTTTGCACCCCTTTTGTGCAATTAATAAATGCAATTTGCTGGCGAGCGGTGACGTCACTGGCATCTGTTGGCCTTGAACCGAACTAATGGGTTTTTTTTTGACGTTTCTCGAATTTAATTATATTTTTGACATAAAATATAATTTTTTGGATTTGGACTTTGAAAGTTTATCCAAAAGGACCTGCATCTGCTACCAATTACGTAACGTATTTTACTTTTTAAAATGATTTAGTATTAACTTCAAAAAATGCATTTGAAGAAAAGTTAACCTCACTTTTCTTCGAAAGCAAATTGATCTCTACGATAATACTTATTTCGACTTCCTGAAGCTAATGTTTGTCTTTTCTAGGACTGGAAAAAAGGATTAATGCTTGGAAAAAATGGGTTACTTATTTTACACATAAATTGTGAATGAATTTCGATTCATTCGTGACATTTATGAACATCGGAAAATCTCACGCTACATGTACAATATTATTTTTTTCAAAAAATCGAGGCATACAAAAACGAAAAAATTCATAGACTTCCCTAGAGGATTTGTGGGTGGAATGTGGAATCCGCGTCCGAGCGTAAGCCCCTAGGGCATTCAAAGAAATAGATTTTGTTATTTGGTTATAATCGTAAACAATATCATAATATAGTACTCTGAAAGCAATACCATGTTTAGATTTTTGAAAAATAATTCTATTGTTTCAACTTACTTTAAGTGGGAGTAAATTTTAAGAAATGTAAGTTAAAAGTTTTCTTCGCTTTTCAATTAATGGAATCAAAATAATTATTATCAATTCCACTCTTGTTAAATATATTCTAATTTTGTCCCTCTTTATTTTCGTCAATGTTACGACATTACGACTATCAAGAAAACTGTATAATTATGTACCCATTACCTACCCTAGGTAGGTAATTTGAGATGACATAATATGTCATTTGATCTGTCATCTCATTTGCCAAAATTTAAAATTTATAAAAAAATTAAAGAAACGTTAAAAAGTTGATTTGCATAGTAAGTATTTTCCCGTGCGAAGCCGGGGTTATTAGTAAGCTAGTAATTCATAAATCAAGAAACCTCCTACGATTATAGCGTTGTAAATGAAAATTAATAGGAATTATTTATAAAGAAAAGTAGTATTTTATAAAATTTTTGCACTTGGAAAAATTCAATGCATACGTACAACAAGCGTAGGAGGAAAGCAGAGATAGTACAATATTTTCGAATTAGTAATAACAAGCTTCTCTAAAACAACAAAATCAACCTAAACATTGGATGTATGAACATTACACAATAAATGATTTTCCAGCACCGTACTTATATACAGGGTGTTACAAAAATCAGCTCTATATAACTTTTGTGATACATTTGTTGTTTTCAAATTCTGGCATTGAAGTTAGACGTAACCGATGGTCAGTAGTTAAGTCAACATCTGCAAATCCATGTTTATGGATCTATGGAGCAGCTAAAATTTCATTTGTTCGGTAACCCGTTTGTTGTTAATTTTAAAAACTTTTCTCAAAAACGGTGAGTCGAATAATATCTAAGGCTTTTACCAGCCAGTTAAATATTGAACGACTTAGAACTACCTTCTCGAGAAGTCCAAACAAACTGTTAATGGACGATCACTTGGGGAATATTAAAGAGAAACCTTTACAGAATTCTCAGGGCCGTTGTATCAGCTAACATTGGGATTTGAGGCGTCAATTATTTTAGGGCCCTTCCAAAAATACACTGCATTCCACAAAACAAATGTTAATTTATACTCTATAACAACGAAAGTGTTATGACTACAGAACATGGAAGAGGGTGAAAATTTTTTTTCAGGAATGTGAAACTACTACTAAAAGTTTCCGGTCCTAGCTACATGGTTTCATGGCTAAGAGAGAGAAGACGTAAAAAGGTTATGTTTTGAGGGTTTTTGCTTATATCTAAAAAACCATAGATCCTAGGGAAAAATTACTCTGAGCAAAATGAAAGCTCATTAAATTTCCTACCAGATTCTTTGTATTATTTTTTTCTCTATTCCTTGAGTTTTCCATATATTCGTCCGTAAACATTGTTAATGTATGAAACAAATTTTTGCCTCACGCTGTTCGTGAAATTTTTGACTCTAGCACCTCAGCACCTCAGTTTTACAGTAAAAGTCTTCTTTATTTGAGGCAAATTTTTTTCCCATTCATTAACGATTTTTGCGGACAGATATCTCGAAAGTTAAAAATTGAGAAAAAATAAATAGAAACATTATTGTAGGGAATTTGATAAGCTTTCGTTTTGTTAAAAGTGTTTTTTTCCCTAGGAACCACCGTTTTTCAAGTTCAATCTATAGGTTTTTGAGAAGCCAGAAACACAATGAGAATTCTCGATTTAGAAATTTGTCTTTCCAAGTCGTTCTGCAATAATTGAGGAGTTCAAAGTTTGCATTTGTGAAAAAATTGGAGGTATCGATTTGTTTCACAGATGCTGTTCAATTTGCATAAAATTGTCCTGCCACGAGGGCCATCAGGATGAGTCTTTTCAGGAGGGTGGGGTTTGCAGTGGTTACGACGACGGTCTTCCGATGTCAGACCCTACCTATCCTCTCATATATGTAACTCCTTTCTAAAGGTTAAATATTTGGGGTATTTTTAATGTAACAGTGTTCGGCGCTATTGGGGTTGGGATGCAGGTGTAGATTGTGGACTGTGTACCTGAGGAGCTTTGAGAACCAAAACCTACAAATAAAAACCTTCTATATGTGGAAGCGTCTTCTGAAAACACTCGACCACTTCCAGATGTTCACACTCCAGTTGTACCTACTTGTCAACCTTAAATTTTTTTAAATCCATTATGGAATTCGTAGTGTAGTTTAGAGTAGTTTATCTCTTAACCATTATCATCATCATCGTCCCACTTAATAATTCTTAAAAAGAATGCAAAATATAAATCAAAATGAAGTCCTTTCCTGAAAGGAAGAAATCTTCATAAGATTAGTAGCTTTAAAAATTACATAATTTATCGACTTTTATAACACCTTGTTTATATGTTGTTTACTTGTAAGTTGAAAAATTAACATATTAAGTTATAAATTTAATGAATAATGAATGAGTTTTTACCATTCATTCAATTTGATTTGTCGTGTAGTTGGTTAACTGGTTTAAAAAGTTTTTCTTTTTAAAAAGCGAGTGTTAAACTTGAGCTTTATTCAAAAACTTGTAGGTTGTGTAGGTATCTAATAATATTAGAATTAAGCCAGAATGGCTATTTATAGATTATATTTTTATAAAAAAAATTGCTATTAAACTATTTAAAAATAAATCCAGTTATACAAGATGAAACAAAAATTTTTTTGCCATAAAGTTGTAAACAAACCTCTTACATGTTCTTATGTAATGGGCACCTGGATGCAAACGATTTGTGCTGTTATTTTCCTGATGCTCAAATTTATTAGATGGAATGTTTTTTATTTTATTTAATAACCCCGCATAAATTTAATAGAGATGTGTACGTTGGTGCTTACTAGTAATTACGTTCGTGCGTGTAGAAAATTTAAAATAATAGCCCATCCATGTAAATGTGCCGTATTTCATGTGTCTCAACAGTGATGTTTGATTAAAAATTCTTCATCTATGTATTTTTATAACCGAAACTTAGCAACTAAATAAAAATTTGATTTTGTAGTTCGACACGAATGAAAAACTGTCAAAGCTTTAGGATTTCCGCATTACAGCATTTAATGCAGCTGAACTGCGCTTTACAGGAAGTTTAAAATAGCATCAATGATTATAACTTGACACTTATTTTTCACACTTTTTTGCACTTAATTATAATTAAATTTTTTTATAGGATTACAAGTTAATAGCGATGTAAATTAAAATGTAAATGTAAATTGTTCACGGTGTTTGAAAATTTGTGTAAAATGTATTTGAAATGAAAGTTATAGGAGGTGGTGAAAAACAATAGTATTTTGTTTTATAAAGGACAAAAGTGACGCTTTTCTTCGCAGAGTCAGTTCTCTGACGAAATTGAGTCTGACAACTAATTGATGTCTCTTTATCCAAAAAAGTCTCTTTTCTCCGCATGAAACATTTGTTTTTTCTCAAAACGTAAAAAATTAATTAAAACTCATTGAAAAGTGAAAAATAAAAGATTTTGAAAAAATATCTTGTTCTACAATGTCAACTTTTTTCACATTTGAAAAAAATACAAGTTTATGTCGTATAGTTTGGACTTTTCTGTAGTTTTGTTAGTTGTTAGACAAATATGTTTATACCGTGTGCAAACTTTCAAAGCTGAACATAGAATATAACATTGAAAATCACTTATTTCGACTTATTTGCTATTTTCTGCTCGCTAGATAGATAAATAGATAAAGGCAGTCGTGATTATTCTCTGCGTCTGCTGATAACAAACAAATATTTTTTAATTATAAACTTTTTAACTTTAAAAAATAATTTACCTAAATATTTCCACAATCTGAAAAATATGAGCAGCCATGGCATGTATTATTTTTGATTGCTCAGTAAAATAATAGTACATTGTTTTATTAGGAGAGAAAGTATCGTTTTGTGTGACCAGACTGTGATTGGCGGATGAATGAGCGTAGCGAGCGAGTCCGGCAATACAGGCGAGTTATACAAAATTACTTTCACTCTGTATAAAACATTTTATTTTTTCTTCAAACGTAAAACTAAAAATTTAGAATTTTTAAAAAGCGCCATCTCTTGTCAATTACTTGTAGTTCAATTGTCAAATATTTTTTTAAGTTAATTTTAACTTGTAACTTTAACTTGTAAAAAAAAGCTAATTATTAAACGCAGTGAACAAATTATAAAGGAAAATTTAAAAAACATTAACTTTTTCCAATCCAAGAAAAAGTTACTATTTACATTATAAATGTTTAGAAAACATTAAAAATAAAAATTATGTTGGGTTCAGATTTACTTTGTCTATCTAGATAGAGAATAGTATATTGTATTATTAGGATTAAAAGTGGAACTTTGTGTGGCAAGCAATTTTTGCTGTAATTAAAGCAAAATTAGCGTGTCAAGCAAAGACACTTTTAATCCGAATGAGACATACTATTTTTTCTCCAACCAAAAAGGCACATTCTTAAAAAAGTACTAAATTTTTAAAATTTTAAATGTTTAAATAATCATATTACCTTATGAATCTTATAATTAAAATTAAACCGGCATCATAATATTTGTGTAATTTTTTATAAAATAGTCGACTTCTGTACTTATACAGCCTGTCCTAAAATTGCGGGGCACAAAAAGATCCACATATACTAGACATAAAATAAGGTCGATCTAACCCAACTTGCCTTATACAAAAGTCCTCGGCTACAAAGTTACAGACCCTGAAAGAGGCAAAAAAATAATTAATTTTTTTGTTTTAAATGAAAACGGTTTGAGCTAGAGTGTTCAAATTTGGCACCGATCGTTTATTTATTAACAGTAATACTTGAGAAAAATTACATAATGATTGCTTTAAAAATGGCGGAATACGGTGGGGTAAGGGGTAGTTTTTTATTCGTATTTTATTTGTACGTAACAAATTCGAAAAAACAGGTTAAGAATAATCAATTAAATTTAAAATTTTAACTTTTATGCCTCTTGTTTCATTTTACTGAGATTAGTCGTTTACGAGCAAAATGCAAAAAACCATTAGCTTCTGTATGGGGAATCTACGATTGTCATAGCATAAATTAAGTAGTAGCCTTTGGATAAACATTTATTTTATTACAAAAATTACAAAATTTAAAGTAAGTGCTCAAAGTGGCCTCCGTTTTCATTAATACAAAGGTTTACCCTTCTTCTAAAGTTAAATACTAATAAAATTATTGTTTTTCCAAAGACTACTACTTAATTTATGCTATGACAATCGTAGCTTCCCCATACAGAAGCTAATGGTTTTTTGTATTTTGCTCGTAAACGACTAATCTTAGTAAAATGAAACAAGAGGCATAAAAGTTAAAATTTTAAATTTAATTGACTTTTCTTAACCTTTTTTTTCGAATTTGCTACGTACAAATAAAATATGAATAAAAAACTAGCCCTTACCCCCCCGTATTCTGCCATTTTTAAAGCAATCATTATGTAATTTTTCTCAAGTATTACTGTTAATAAATAAACGATCGGTGCCAAATTTGAACACTCTAGCTCAAACCGTTTTCATTTAAAACAAAAAAATTAATTATTTTTTTGCCTCTTTCAGGGTCTGTAACTTTGTAGCCGAGGACTTTTGTATAAGGCAAGTTGGGTTAGATCGACCTTATTTTATGTCTAGTATATGTGGATCTTTTTGTGCCCCGCAATTTTAGGACAGGCTGTATATTTAAATCTACAGGATTTTAGTATTAAAAGTACTTTTAAGGCGAGGATTAAAAGTGTTGCTTAGCATCGCGGATATTTTTATATTAGTAATACAAACCTCAATTTTTAATGTCAAAAATGGTATTAAAACAAACCTCATTTAAGACGGTTGGAGAAAAAAGTACTTTATCCACGACCGTCCAATAATACGTTCATTACTCTATGATTTTTGACCAGTAATGTGTGTCATTACTCACTAGTTGCAAATCATTGAATAATATACATATTACTCAATGACTATTACATTACTCAATGGTTTACCGGGCGACACAGGGGATTGGAAAACTTTTATAGCTCCGTTATTTGTCAACGTATCAAAATAAAATTTGCTGTGAGTTATAGTCATATAAATTGGAATTTGTTTAACTACTTTTGAAAATTCTTCCACTTCCGATTTCGCCGGAAATGAGGTAAACTTTAGATTTTTAAATGCAACACCATATATATTTTTACATTTTTGAATTCTACATTAAATATTGAATACATTTCGATAAAAAATAAATTTTTTTGAAATAAATAAAAAATTTTTTTTCAAAAAATACTCGCGTATTCAATGTATATTTGGTTTATAATATTTGCAGTCGTGGATAAAGTATAGTATCCTACTCGCGGGTAATGCTCATTACCCGCTCGTTGGATAATATACTATTATCTGACGGCTTTTTATGCCGAAGCAGGAAAGTTAAACTTCGCCTTTCAATATTGAGTGAGGTGACACAACGTCGACTTTTCTTGACGTTTGAAGAAAAACAAAATTATTAGAAACTGATATATCATGGCTGTTCATATTTTTCAAATTGTTTTCCACCGTTTTTCTAGTATCGACCACCATCTTGAAAATCGTTTGACTTTTAAATAGGACACCCAGTATACAGTGTGTCCCCAGATGGACCTAACTATACTTGTGAACTTCTTTATTTTTAATTTTTAGAGAAAAAGTCATTCTTTATAAAGAGTTTTGCTTCTTCTGAAAAGTCTTTTGCCATAATCAAAATGTCGATATAACATACAGGGTGTCTAAAAAATAGGGAAACGTTAAATTGTGATAAGAGTAAAGTACTAGTTCTGTGAGAAAAAATTAAAAATGTTAGAGGAAAAAGTTGTTTCTAATGATAATAGGAACTCAGATATGAATTTTAAGTATTGTATCTCAAAGTTGATATTTTTGACTTCTTTAAAATAAAAGCAGTAGTAATTGTATAAACTTTACTAAAATGCATAATTTAGTGATTTAAAACATGAACACAAACAATAATAACATCGATGATACTCGTAGATTTTCTGTATACCTAAATTAATATTTCTTACTACACTATGATGACATGATGAGGAAGAAAAATGGGGGTGATCGTATTCAGGTCCATCTTTTGAGAGTAAGCTATTTGAGTGCTGGCTAACAAAAAAAATATGGTTGGCTGTCCAAAGTACTGACTTAAGGCTTGAGGATCCTTCAATGAAATTGTTAGAGAAGAAAAAAAGAAAGAAATATGAGAGCATTCGGGAAGCAACTTTGTTATTTTTACATTCTTTAAAAAAATCGAAAAAGAAAAATTGGCTGCTCTCTAGAGTGGCTCTGAGAGCGTAGCAGCCGTTCTGAAATTAACGTCTTTATGCTACACATAAACTCGTAACTCATAAACGGTATTTGGGTTGCTCATTGTCAAAGTAACTACTTTTTACATAAAAAGTAAGATTTTAACTTTGGCATTCCTCTCAGGTGGGTTTCTCGCCTTCCTCCTCCTCCCCCTTCCTCACCAATTATAAGTTTATTATTAACAGTCCTGAGGCCTTAAGCCAATGCTTTGGGCAGCCAACCAGATTTTCGTGTTCGCCAGCACTCAAACAGCTTATTCCCAAAAGATAAGCCTGAATACGGTCAGCCCCTCGACGTGCTTCATTAAAAAAGTAAAAAATATCAACTTTGAGATACAATACTTAAATTTCATATCTGAGCTCCTATTATTATTAGAAACAACTTTTTCCTTTAACATTTTTAATTTTTTCTCACAGAACTCGTACTTTACTCTTATCACAATTTAACGTTTCCCTATTTTTTAGACACCCTGTATGTTATATCGATATTTTGATTATGCCAAAGGACTTTTCAGAAGAAGCAAAACTCTTTATAAAGAATGACTTTTTCTCTAAAAATGAAAAATAAAGAAGTTCACAAGTATAGTTAGGTCCATCTGGGGACACACTGTATTTTTAGGTTTCTGACATTTACCTAAAATTTTAAAGTTATTTTAGTACTAAGATAGTAATTTTAACTTCTTCCCTTTCCTACCATTACTGATGTCTAAACCACCCCATTCTCTAATCCATTCAGCTTGGTGGATGTATAATAATGGAACATTGCCGGAAGAGAGAGTTGGAACATTTGATCAACATAAATCTTCCAGTATTTGGCTCTTTGTTCATGCTCTGAGAGGGAACACGACGTGCTTATGATGAAGTTTCTGCAAAGCCCAATGCTCGTATGCTTACGTCAACACCATGCCCCTCCAGAGAATCATATTACTTCGAATGGTCCTTTCTGAACTTTCCAGTACCGTTCACGACGAACTTGCTGTTTTTTCTTTAAATTAAATCAGTATCTTACTTTATTCCTCTTATTCTCAACGTCTTCCCCAGAAGTTGCTGATCAACACAAATATTTTGATTTTTAATATTGCTTTTATCTTTTTTTGCTCTTCTAAAGAAGAGCGCAAGCTACTGCCTAGGAGTCAACGACCTTTTCTTCTCTGCACCCGAAATCTCAAAACATGACGCAGTTCTGTGGTGAAGGAACAAGCGAGTTGTGTCATGACACTGGGGGGCTCAAAAGGCAAAAGATCAGTATCGACAGCAGCGCCCTTTGGAAGCCTCAGGAGAGTATATTAACTTTCTAATAATCTTGATGAGACGTACCGAATTCTCGTGGTTCGAAAGATAAAGATTACAATGAAAGCCGAAATTTTGTGTGCCCTAGTCGACCTTGTTCCCGGTCATTCTTCAAGCCACCTCGCCATTTAGATGAGCTCAAGAATTCTTATGAAAGATAAAGTACGTACAACTTACACCCATCAAGCAAGGTGACTCTTTTCTTAGATGCTAACCATGGGGAGTAGCAAATGTTGCATTGTTATGTGAAGATTTCGATTCTTGATTCCGAATCTTGATATATGATCCAGAGACATCCTTGTGGTGTAAATAAGTGTTAAAAGACGCCAGTTTAGTTCAGTATCTATCAGTATTTGTAAATTTTAATTTCCTAAGATTCTCACTTCTTTCTCTTGAAAAACATTTGTGTGGGAGGTAATAATAAAAAGACCTTCCTAATATTTTAAAAATCAATTGCTCTCAATGTCTAGCAGTATGAATTTTCCTTGTACAATATTTCTCTAGTTTTCTTTAGTTTATCGATTTGAGACATGTTGATACATTAACATTGCCATTGAATGACATCGTTAATTGAATAATTATAATAAAATGAAGTTTAAAAAAGTAGTTTAATTAAAATATGGCTGTTATCTAATAGAAAAAATGTTAAATTATACAATTAAAAATGAATGTATGCGTGTATTAATAATGCATGTAACTTTCAGATGATCATGGCATTGACCTTAAATAATGCAGTTAATGTAGGTTTTTATAAATAAACTTTCTCTAGTGGAATTTTTTGGGAAAAAAATTAAAAAGAATATATTAATTAATTAAACCGTTATTTAACTTGTTGTTTCTTGTTTTGATTTAATTTTTGATCTTAGTTCAAACTAAAAAGTTTTATTTATAGTGTGGTCTTCTTGCTTGCTCAAATCAGCAATATTTGTATTCTAATTTTGAGAGTCTTCAGATGATTCATGTTAGAAGAATACTGGCCTATTAGCGATCCCTCACCGTCCAGTCTCCTTGGGTCCATTCAAAGGTTAGGATGCATGCATATAGGACTGATAGGACGAGATGAGTTGCTATAAAGGGGTAGCTTAGTGGACCAAGTGACCTACCTAAAGGCACGTTAACTTTAGTTCGCCCTCCACTCTTACTCCTTAAAGGATAGTAATCACTAATCCTAAAGCCAACCTGTTTCCAAGTAAGCTGTAGTTTTCGGAAAACTTGAAAATTATATTTGATAAAAATGTAGGTATACCTATCTTAATGGAGAATTAGATGCTAAACAGCTTTTGCTAAAAGAAAATGAGCTTTGGTGAAACGAGCTGCCTTGATGGACAAAATTTTAATGCACTAATTGAAAATTTCTTAAAACCAGTCGGATTCTTTTTGATTACCATCGATTATTAAAAATGAGCTCGAAAAATGCTGAATAAGTAAAGAATTTATAATAATCAAAATACCTTTTTATATAAAATAAACTACTTTCTCATGAAATTACTATCCACGATGAATCGATCTAAAATTCCGTAATTTTCCTATCTCATATTGTCATAATTACCACTATTTCTATGATTGTGATTGAGCATGTAGCTAAGTGAGTTTACATAGAATGTGTCAATCAAATCCAAAATCTTTTACAGTTAAATAAATAATAATTAATTAATTACATCAATAGATAGAAATTCCAAACATTATTGCGAATAAAAGCAATTTCAAATTATATCATTAGCTAATAAGTATAATCATTCATGTAATAAATTGGAACGATTAATTTACACATCAAAGATTTAAAAGTAATTTCCATTAAATTAAAATTATATGGGATAATTTCGTTTTAAGTAGCTGGAAATTGCTGTCTAAAAATTATTAATTAAAATAATTGTTTATTTTAAATTAAAAATATTTTAGCTACCGTGTAAAAAGGTAACAAAAAAATATTTATATTTCAATAAAATGAAGAGAAAAAAATGCGAATGAGGTTAGAGAATAAAAGTTAAAAAAAGTGAACAACCTCAAATTGTTTATTCAGATTTAATGAAATTAAAATTTTACATAATTACTTCTAACGATCTGTAAAAGTTTGTTTATATGCTTTTATTGTTCTCTCTTCATACCTATGTAAATAAGCAGGAAGTTTTCAAAATTAATTACAAGCCATTATAGCTAGGTGTAAAGAGAATTATTTAAAAATTTTTTTATTTTTATTTCCCTTCATCAATTTTTATACACAAATTCTCTCTAAGATAGCCTTAATAATGAAAAAAAACCTCGCTAATCCGGATCAGTGTTGAGAAGATACTCAATAATTCATTAGTGTAACAAAAGAGCACTTATTTTCTCCAAGGCTAGGTATAAAAATAATAATAATTGTAGTTCTAGTGGTTTCTTGAATCGCGACCTTGATTGGAAGATCAAGAAGCTGGACCTTCCCTTAAGGTCTACACACATCAGGCTGTCCAGACGCTCTGGTTTGGCCTGTGCAGGCCAGGCCGCCTAAACAGTGTCCAAACGCTCCGGTTTGCTCTATACAGGCCGCCTGCACAAAACTGGTCAAACTGGAAGGTAAGTCTGTGTGTGTGAACTGGCCTTTATGGCAGTTCTGTGTTTTTGGGAAAATCCAGAATTTTCTCTATTGATAAGTTGGGCAGTTCTTTTTGGAGCATCTCCTCTTTCTTAATAAAGCTGTAACGACTTCTTACGAAAGTCCTACACACTGCAGCAGAAGATGAATTGGAGTTTCCTCCTCCTCTGCTCTCTGCACATTCTCTGCATAGTGGTTTTTCTTCTAGTACCATCGTAAACAGAAGATGCTTTTTAAGCTGGCAATGGTCTGTTATTATTGCAGTTGCCAGTTGTAGTTCATCTCTGCTTCTTCTGAGTAGAGAGCGAGTTGTTTTGTCCTATGTTGGCATGAGCTGGCACCCATACGAGGTTGACGAAATTTTTCCCCGCTAGCGCATTCAGCGTACGGATGCTATGTATAGTCCTAAACTATATTTTTTTCATTTTTGCGTTCGATTTATTTTTAAAGAAAATGGGCTCACCTCTCATAATTTTTTTAACAGGAATTTTAACCTCATCAGAAAGACCTATAAGACTTGTGGCCCTTAACAGGAGATTTAATTACTAGTATTTTCCAAAATACAGGCTCATCTCTACACAGGGTGCGTTTTGGGTTATTACACTTGAGGAGTCGAAAAAGTTTTGTAAGTATTCCAAAAGGAAGAGAGAGAAATATCGTAGATTGGCACCCCTGTATAATAAAAAATTACAGACCGAATTAATTTGGATCAAATTAACGAATATAATATCTCGACAAAAAATCCCATAAAAGCTCCATTAAAAAAAAAGTTGCATACAATCATAATCATGAATCAAACCGTATATTTATAAACTATTTTAATCGCAATTTTTTTGTGTGGGTAATAAAAAAATTTAAACGTCCTATTCGTGATGTAAGAAAATAAATTTAAATACAGATCGAAACATCTTATAGTTACAAGTAGTTAGACGAGAGGATGAAACCTCTATGAAGATGCTATTTACTTATGAAACAGGTTTTTCATATAAGCGCCTCTAGCAGGAGCGATTCCAAACAGGCCAATGAACCAATCTTAACCAAAAACATACCTTTCAGCAATTAGGTGGATCTCATATTGTCAAAAGAGCATTTATTAGCATTTTTTTACATATTTAATATTCTCGTTTTAACGTTATTAAAATTTTTTATTGTTTTTCCTCAAATTTTCGTTTGGCCCCCAAAAAGTTACCATCGTTGGTTCGATGATCGTTTAGAAATTAAAGGTTGGGCAATTATTAATAGATAATAAAAGCAAAAAATATATAACAGATTAAAGCAACGGTAGTTTTTCCTTGGAAATAACCAAAACATTACGGAAGAAGTAAATAAGCTGCTCCTCGTACAAGTTGTAGCGGTAAGATAGCAAAGAGAAACAGCACTAATATTTATTTGCCTTTGAGCTAATTGAATATTTTAAAATGTAATTAAAGGCAAGAAATTTTTTTTTACTTGAGAGTATCAATTTTTTGTTTTTGTTCTCCATATCAACTTTCTCGTTAATTATTTTTTTGTTCCATTATTTCGAATATCTAAATTAATGTGGGAAAATATGGAAAAAATACTTTTTGTTTAAATTAAATAAAAGATTCTTTTCATTTATAATGTAGTTGATGTTCTTTTGTTTTTTCTTTTTTGTTGTTTTGAAAAAATGTCGGAATTCCGTTTTTGAAAGCTAGGGAGGAGTCGGTCGACGAGAGGGAGTATTGCACAATGTACCATGCACTGTCTCAATTATTGTAATCAGCTCATAGATTCCTCAACGACTATTAACAAAAAACTTAATTATCGTTTCATTTTAGGGACTCGTACTCATAGTATGGGCTTGAATCTTTCGCCTTTAAATACGAGAGTGATAAGTTAGATCCCGCTTGAAACTAAGCAGTTTATTAGCTACACCAGAAAATTCTCAAATGCGGCTTTGAATTTTCTGATACTTATGTCTTCAGGAATCGACCCTTTTAACCTGTAGGTCCCCAATATAGGCTTTAGCAACCTTGGAGCCTTACGTTTGAACCTTCCGTCTTTTGGAATCAACCTTATAACCAATTTTTTATCTCACACTTAAAGAAGAAGTTTAAGCATTAGTCTATTGCACTCAAGGCTTTGGCAACTGTGGAATATTTACGTGTGAACATTCTCTGACACTTATGTCTTTGAAATCAAGCTGTATTGCTACTTTTCAATTATGTGTTTTGCCATCTGAGCCAGTCGCTTATTTTCTAATCTTTGAGTTGAGCGATGTATTATGGTGGCTGTGGTCCTGCTAATAGCAAGACGGAGACAATTTATTGTCTTCTACTATTCAAGTGTCCGAGTAGCTTCACCTTGACTCCGTATAAAGGTTTATAGCTCCGTCACTGATAAGATCAATCAATTGCTATCCTATCACCCCTCGAAGAATTTCTCAATCAGCCCCTGTCTACAGGGTGAGTTTAAAGTGGGTACCATAACTTATACGGGTGATTCTACAAGCCAAAATAGAACGATTGAGCTAAACATGCCTGACCCGAAAGTCTACTCCTGCTGAGATACAGGCTGTTCAAGTCTTCATTATTTTTTCGATATTTTGCTTTAATGTTTGAACGGCTTAAGCTGCAACGATGAAATTTTGGTGACAAGGAGTAATTATAAGTTATTAAATTATAACGAAAAGCGCAAAAATGACTACTTAATTTTAATTAAAAGGTGATGACGACGTTACCGTACAAAATGATAATAAAATTTGCATTCAATACCAATCATATCGTTATGTATTTAATGAAATTTTCTTGTTTTAAAGTAAGTAAATAATTTTTGAAAAGTCGAGCTCTAATTATTTTAAATCCAGACCCGAATTGAGCCTCCGAGTTATCGAGTAAAACTCGGTGGGCCGTTCTCGATTGAGCGGAGCGAGACTACCAAATTAATATTCCAGTGCATTGAGCATTGGACCAGGGACAAAATAGCTTACAGCTGAAATCTTGGCTATACTTTTTAGTACTTATAGTTCTTATTATCACAGGACAAGTTCACTTCCACCCCTCCGAGGAAGGTAACCCCCCAAAATTGGGTTTGAATTTATAAATTTAAACTTTTCTTCATATTTCTGCAATTATCTAGAAAACTATGCCGTAACCGAAAAATTACAAAAAGTTAAAACTGAAGAGTGGGAAATTATACAAAAAAAAACCTATTTGTGATTTTTCAGAAAACTGAACAGTTTCTGAGAAAAATGTTATTAAAAGGTAACCTATTTTGTGCTTACTATAATTTATACTCCCTACTCCTTACGTTATTGGAAATTACTCAAATTCATTAGATATAAATAAAAACAAAAAATATGTGGTTGAAGAGGACATTTTCAGCTTTAAATTACATGCACAATATTTTGATTTTCAGTAATTTACCATGAAGAAAAAAAATAATGAATGTAACATAACCCATACTCTAAATATTTAAAAATCTTGCGAAGTATTTCAGGAAATAAGAAATTCATACAGGATTACTATCTTCACGATCTACCTATACTATAAAGTCCTAATATGTAAAATTATTTTCAGTTTTATTACTTTCCGATACCTTAAGGTATTAAAGGAAAGTATTGTAATGGAGTAAAAAAATTTTTTTGAGATAACACCGGATATATGTATTTTGAGGTCCCCCGAGTCGATCTAGACCATTTTTAGAAAAAAGTCTGTGTGTGTGTATGTATGTGTGGATGTAGTTCCCCACGAAATCTCTGAAACGGCCGAACCGATTGACTTGAAATTTGGTATAGGGTCTTATCAGATAACGACGGAGTGCAGAAAGGAGTTTGTTCAAAATCGGTCCGCTAGGGGGCGTGCAATTAAGGAAATTTTGTGTTTTTTAAATGGAACTATATAATTTTTTTTAAATCATCCGATAGAGAACTTTTTTTTTTATTCAATGATATAAAATTTTTTAAAATTATTTTGTTTTTGAAAGAGTTTTTACGCAATCAAATATCTAATAATATTTGGCAGCTGACGTTTCTGACAATTGTCAAAAAATTTGACAGTTGTCAAAAAATTTGACATTTGTCAAAAAATTTTGACTTTTATTTATTTTTAATCAGTGATTATAAAAATGTTCAGTATTCTTTTGTTTTCTAACTGTTTTGGTCTTAAAATAATCAACTCAATCAGAAAGTCTTGTGTTGACACAACAGATATTTTTATAAAAAATCGGACTTTGAAATTCATAATTAAAAAAAATTTTTTTTTAGGAATTTTTTTATCTTTCAAAGACTATTAATTAATGATGGCATGTTAATAAGCTTTTTACAAAAAATATTATGGTCTTAGATCTCAAGTCTTTATTTATTGCCTTGTTCAGTTCTGAACTGAACTCGGACCGAAAAATTATTCCTGTCCGACCCTGTTCAAATCTCATCAGTTTGATCCCTGTGCATTTTCAGCCAGAAACCTCAAACACGATGTTTTAAATATATCATTACTCACGTTACTTGGGAGATTCATTTTAAAGCTATCGGAGTAAAAAATCGATAATTTTAAAATTCAAATTCTAGACAAATTAAGCCTAAAGTAAATGTTTTTTAAATGAGATGTTTATTTAACAAAAGAATCTTTGATTTAAACTATGAATTTTCGCAAAATGCTGGTAATAAATAAAAAAGTTCGAAACCCATCTTCAGCTGTTAATATCTCAGAGAAATGATTGAAAAGAATTTTTTAAACATTTTTCCCGTACTCTCTTTATAGTCCCCAACAACCCCTCCAGAGGAATTCCGCCATTTTTGATTCACCCTGTATACGATGCTCTACTCACCATAAAGAAAGATCTCAGAAACCGTAAGAGCTACGAAGGTGGTTAAATTGGGACAGAGTAACTAATTTTATTGCTGATCAATATAGTAAAAAACGAAATTGGACTTAATCGTGTTTTTGAGTTACCTGCGAAAATGGGAATAGTGCCAATTTAGTTTTTCTATCATAACTGGTTCATTATGAAGAAAAAAATCACTTTCTTTATAAAGCAAATATCGTGTGATATAGTGTCAAACATTTTACACGATATTTGGGTTATACTCGAACCATCGTCGAGTTCATTTTTTTTTATATTGAATTTAGGCATAAATAAATAACATTTCCGATTTCAACGGTAACGATCTATGTTTTAAACAAAAATGGCGGCAGATTTAATATTATTTTTACTAAATCAAGTCGCCATGAAAAAACAATGGATATAGTATAAACTGACAACTCGGGGTCTCTTTTGTTTGTATTAATAAGTTTTAGACTTCTATTGTTTTTTCATGGCTACTTGATTTAGTAAAAATAATATCATCAACTGTGCCGCCATTTTTGTTTGAAATACAGATTGTTACATAGCTGAAATCAGAATAAAAATGCAATTAATTTATGTTGAAATCTAATATTATGTATACTCATAAAGAAAAATGAACTTTACAACACAGGTTGTACCCTAACATAAGTTGCATAAAGGCGAATTATATTTTAATCCGAGAATTATGGATTTATAGTCCTTAAATATGGCAACGTTACACAAAAAATTAATTAATAAATAAACACAAACGTCAAAAGTTGGACAAACTGTATTCACAATTCAACATAAAAATAAGTTAACCTCAAATTTTAATTTTAATTTTTATTTACACACGTCAAACTTTGACATTACATTGTGTTACGTTGTCATATCAAAGGATTATAAATCTAATTCTCGGATTAAAATATAACTGGCCTTTATGCAACCGAGCTTTAGAAGCCTACCAAATAAAAAAACATAATGCTGAGGATATCTCAACAACAAAAATAATTGATATGCCTAAAACATGAGCTTTCATCAAATAATGTTGCTGCTCCACTGCAATATACTATTTTATTATAATGCGATAATTACCAATTTATATGTGTATTGTTTTATTGTTTATCGAAGTAATTGTAAATAGCATTTCTGAAATTTGAGCAAAATAGAACACTTTTAGTAATCGACCGTTGTTAGACGCTGCAATACATAGTTTGCTTTAAAAAGTCGAGCGAATCTTATAAAATATGCTACGAACCGTGAAAAGGCTCCTTGTTGATCTCAAGAGGTTATAAAATAATTTCCACTTCATCAATTTTCCTTAAGAATATCCCGTTATAGTAATTTAATCGATTAAAGATTTTTGAGCATGCAAAGTTTTGTTGCAAATTTATGTACTTCCCTCGTGATTTCTTTATGTTCAAAATGGTTTGAATAAACTTTTTTAATCATTATTAAAAATTATTATTAAAGTATAATAACTACATAAATCTTTCAACTAAAATATCAATTAAGATCAACAACTCGTAATAGTTGTGGGCGAATTTCTTGCCTTTTATCTTGATGGCGATTGTTTTCTTGTAAATAAATTAATCGATTCAAATGTCTTAAAATAGAAAGTACCTGAATAGGAAGTACCCCCCCATTTCTTCCCGTTCAATTTTTATAACTTTAGTTATTATTAACTATTCGTTTTCAAATTACTCGCTTAATGATGTATAAAGTAGGAAAACTAAATCCTCGCGGGAGAGCTTGGAAATGTCCAACATCGAGCTTGACTGTTTATTGCAGGTAAAAACGCTTGACATCAATAATACCAGGTTGGCATTTTTATGCCAAATTAGCTGTGTTAAAACAAAAATATCAACTTTTTATCGAAATGTCTAAAATAGTATATTATTTTAAGCCAACCTTGCAAATTTATATTTTGATATACCGGGTGTAGAATAATTTTTTGGGGTAAACATAGTCCCCGAATATTAGCTCCCTTAATCCATTCATGATAAGAAGTAAAACTCTGGCATCCTTAAACTCATTAAAGCTCCATGCTTCACAAAGCAATAAAATGAGCAAAAATTTGGTGTTATAGGAGTTTCAGAAGACGCTATAAAAGCTTGTGAGAGAAAGTAAGGTTATGTTTGATCCCATCCAAAAGGAAGGCATTAGTTTGCCTAATTAGAATGCAATGGGTCAGAAAATATGAATTTAGAAAGACGTGCAATTACTGGAGGAACATTAATCAAAAATTGAATTTTAAAGGGCCAAAAATCAGTAAGTATCCAATACGGTATGTACAATTTAATCCAACCTTGCATTGCAAATTCACAAATTGATATGTTTGTGCTCTTGTTATATTGCATGATTGACGTTAATTCCCATGCACACAAAAACGTAAGGAACAAAACATAAATTTCTTTGTGTAATTTTAAACGAAAATAAAAAAACAGGGAGTTTGAAAACGAATCAATAAATTACTGTAAAATGAAAATTTTCTTAAATATTTACAAACAAATTAAAATTGATTTTTTGTTTTATTTTATAGAAAATTCTAAAGCTCATTTTCAAAGATAATTGAAGATACTTTAGACATTTTATCAATCAGTGCTTTTATAAAAAGCTACGAAAATCTTATACAAATTTCTAAATGTCAAGCTTTTAAATGATTTTCCGGTACGTTCGTTTAATGTGAAAATTCTTATTTGTTCGTTAATGAAAACTTGAAAGCTTTTAAAAAAATCCAACTTTGTTAATCTTAACTTTTCCTTATAGACCAAATTTTACAAGTTACGAGGGAGGTTCAATATTATTTATCTACCCTATAATCTTTTTAATAGTAAACAAAACGTAGTATGCCAAGATGGCTTCTAGCGACATTTTTGATTTTCTAAAAACCAATTTATTTAAAAATAATAATTAATTTGTTAGTTATTAGGTTTATGAGGGCGAGGAAACTTTACAAACGCATGTTGTGTATTCAATTAATTCCGCGTCGTTTGTGCATTTCCTCAGAAAATAAAATACTCGAATAATATTCTTGTAATGAATAAGTGAGGTTATGTATGAATAATTAATATAGTAAGATTTCGCCGTCTAGATATGACATTATAATTTGCAAAGTTGGACGTCAGCCAACTCCACTACGTTTTTTAATCGAACACCTAACAATTTCCTTGGAGTTAAACACAATGTAACACGTTAATGTCATAAAAGTTGTTTCTGTAGGAATGCTCCTGTAAGGTTTCCATACAAAACAAAACTGTCGTTTACAAAGTATTCTAAATAAATAATAGCTTACTTTGCCACTTTAGAGCGGAACGGTTTAGGTTAGGTCAGCTGGTTCTCGTTAATAAATCAGTCAAATTGGTGGACGTTTTTTCAGATTTGTATAAATCCAAAAGGAGCACAGATTTTTAAATCAAATTCCTTAACTTGAAGAGGATGTTTTTACTGGTACTCAATCATTTAAAAAATATATAACTTTGGATCATATACAGTGTTATTCAAATTCGACCGGTAGCATGGGGATCTCGCTTATTTGAAGAAATAGAGAAACGGTTAAATTGGGGCAAAGTTGCGGAATTTTATGCCGACTAATAATGTAAAAAGAAAAGTGCCCTAGCTGCTTTTGTTTTTGAATTATTGACAAAAAAAACAAAAAATTGATTTTTCGTTTTTTGACTTTATTTTCCTTATTATCAAAAATTTTTAAAATCTGACCGAACTTCTCTACAGCCATTTTGTATTCTAATCCGATTCCGAAAACACATTTGATGTAAAACGTTTCGGTTTTCTGAAACCATCATCAACTTTAGTTTTTTAAATAGGCGCAATCTTTTGTTTTAGCACCATCTCATAGAACCTTTCTTGCTGATTTCAAAAATGTATATCACTTGAGTATTTATTTTTAAATTTTGTACTCAAATATGCTAATTTGTTAATAAAAATTGAGAATCAAGCTGTTCTAGAATTAAAAGAAAAGCCGGTATAACAAAACATAAATCCATGCTTCGATTACGACTAATTTGATTTCTTTATTTGTGTTTATTACAAAAATAACTGAGTAAACATTGATATTGATATTAATGTAAGTACTTCATAATTTAGGAAATAAAAACTTTAAAATAGTATATTAAAAAGCAAGTATCATTAGGCATCTTCTTAACGTATGAGTCCAAAGTTTTTTATACTATTTTTTCTATTTCGCTGCATTATTTTATAAAAATGGTATTAAAATTACGTCAAAACATAGTTTTTGGGATTTTGATGCCTAAATTTATTTATGTTGGCAGTACTTATTCTAATGTTTGACGTTCGTGTTTGAAAGTTAGTTTAATCTGTCCAATGAAATTAATTTTATAACTATTAAATATAATTCATCTGTCAACATGCAGTGCTGCACATTGAAAAAAATTCCCTAGAAACAGTGCTGTTATAGACTCTATAAGCGTACTATTATGACGTCAAAACAGTATTCTTATTATAGGCTTCTTAACGTACCGAAATAGAAAAACTTATTTTAAAGTGTTTAAATTTCAAAATCTTGGGTTGTAATCGAAGCATGGATTTATGTTTTATGGAAGCTTTTGTTTTAATTCTAGAGCAGCTTGATCCTCAATTTTTATTAACAAATTAGCTTCCCTGATGGATCAGATCCCTGATGGCAAACGGTAAGGATAAGTTGGCGCAGATTTGGCCACGCCCCTTTAATAATTTAAATACGTTGACTACTGCGTTGGTGGTGATAAATACCACTTTAGGTATCTGCGCATTCCCACCGCTCGCCAGCATAAAAAATTATTGCTGTAGTGCATCACAGATCCCTGATGGCGAGCGGTAAGGATAAGTTTGTGCAGATTTGACCACGCCTCTTTAATAATTTTAATACATTGACTACTGCGTTGGTGGGGATAAATACCAATTTAGCGAACTGCGCATTACCAACAACCGCTTGCCAACATAAATCTGTCTTGCAATATTTGCCATTAATAAAAGCAGTAATGTTTTTTATCGACTGGTACCATTTTAATCCCCATAGATTACATTACATTGAAGAGTAGTAATTTTAGAAAATGAGATTATTTCCAATGTTACTTCTTATTGGATCTTCATCCATAATTATGTTCATGTATCATCTAATAACCTTGCAGTAACGTACGTCCATGGACGGATAGACGCACGTACGAAAATGGATTAAAAATTAACGTCTAATAAAATAGAACGTCTTTTGTTACTTGGGAAGGCACACAAATTTATAACGTGCGGTAAATGTAAACTAGATTATAATTAAAATTTAAGGGCTTTTTAATTCAATTTTTCCTAATTGTAATTTTCCGGATGAAATATTATACGTAGCTAATTTAATAGATACATAACAAGGCAATTATTATTGGTTAATGATATTAAAACCGATGTATACGAAATTACACGGATAATTTCGGTATGACTTAATAGGGCATCTCTAATGGTTGTAATATTCCAGCTGATGTAATTTTAAGTGAACGTTATAAACATGCTGGAGAAATAGTAATTATCGGTGGTTAAATAACAAAAAAATTTAAAGTTTATTGAAGATGTTACAAGAATTTTAAAATTTTATCGCAAGCATTGGGCAAATTGAGAACTTGTTAGTGTATTTTTTTTGCAAAATATGCACAGCCTTTATTTATTACTGTTTTTGAATCTACTAATCCAAAAGTTGCTAAATTGAGCTTGCGCTCGCCGAGGACTTTTCTCTCACGAGACCGAGAGCACTGTGCGTCTATATCTACACATTGCCATACAAATTGGTTCGGCGAATGCTCGGCAATGTGTAGAACCGGCATTATGCCTCACCCTTTTTTCAAAAAGCCATTTAGTTTCCTAGTAGTTTCCTTAACAACCCCTTTATTTTACTCTTTTTATAATCGGTAAGTTTCCACTTTAAACTACCCATTATAAAAGTTTTCTGGAAGCAAACTTAATAATTTATTAATTGGATGTTTTTATAAAAAAATTAAAATTAGATTTTAAAATCAATAAAAGCTTTATGATTAAACAACGTAAGCGATTTTCTTTAAATAGTTCCATTAAATAAACAAATTCGTAATCCCCTATGCACATTAATTATAATATTTTAATGTAAATTCAATGCTAAATGATTTACATGTATGTTTTTGTTACAAAACAATGTTTTGGTAAGTTATTTAACCTACTTTTATTATAATCAATAATTTCACGGACACTCGAAATAATCGTTAAATGTATTCATTGAAATTTCTATTCATCTCAAAACGTTTATTAACGTACCACCAACTCATTTTTTTATCGATAATAATTTCATTAATTATTAACACTTTTGTTAGTGGTTTGTTTGACGAAAACAACTAACCAACTTAAGTAATTAATTGTTGAGTAGCTCAGGGTTTGTGATGGGTAAACATAACATTTAATAACGTGTATAATATCAGGGGTGTAGAAACTAGAAAATGGAAAAGTAACTGAATGTTGCCATAAGGAATATTTTAAGGACCAAAATCAGCCATTAAAGTTTGCTACAGCAAACTTCCTCGTGTTTTTAAATTATTAAATAAAAACAAACTTCTTCTTATTATGAAAAGCAAAACTACTTCTTGTACTTTACTTAATGCATAATGAACACAATTATGTTTGTAATTTAATCCTCTATTTTTGGTTTACTTTGTGCTTTTACACAGTTATACAGGTTGCCCGAGATAAAGTGCATTGTAGGACGAATTACTTGAATTAGCGAACAAATAGAACAGGAAAAAGCGTAGACGTTGCATAATTTAGCAAAGTTAACCATTGGTTGAGAAGAAGAGAAACAACCAGCCAACCAATCAACGAACGTCCCTACAATACATCATTATGACGTTCCACAGCGTGCCAAATTCAAACATTTGTTTGATTTTATGTACATCCGATTATTCTTTCAATTGTTTTGTGCAGTTCTGAAACACTCTGTATTTAATTATGACTAAACAGAAACAATTTAAAGAATGCTCGTTTGAATTTTTACTAGTAATTTTAATCTAATTATTATTGATTATTAATAAACAAGTTATACGCATAAAAAATTTTTAAGTACATGTTTCTTTTAAAGAGAAAAAAATTTAGGGATAATCAAAAGTAATGGATTTTATAGAGGACATTGACAGTTGTATCCTACTTTATATTGGCGTCACGTTTTTAAAATTCGGAATATTAAGTAATTTGATAAGGTTGATCGAACCAAGTGACCGTTGCGGTCATACCTAAAAGCTTTTAAGCTTGCACATGTTTAATAACTAAGTGTGGAAGCATATTAAAACATCCTTTTTAAAATTTTTATTTTGGTGAAAGTGATGCATGAAAGTTTAAACAAACAATTATTAAACGGCGATTACTGAAATACTGAAATTACGAATAGCTGTTACAATTTCAAAAGTAGAGTGGGCGAGCCCAAATTAATTCATTTTACTAGAGGTGCAGCCGTGTGGAGCAGGAAATTTTAATGGGAATGAGCTGTGGAGCTACTCATGAGAGTAGCGCTCTCTGGATCCGTAAGTGAGTAGGTACAGTCAGCCACACAATTAATTGCCGCCCTGGCTTTGGAGAGTCTAGACTATGAAAGACCCACAGTTTTGGAGTCACTGCTCTAGCATACGTACAGTGCTAACCATTGAATAAAAAATAACCCATATACTCTACCAGGAAGGAGTTTTTTCAGCGGTTTCAACGGTTGCTAACCCTCCTTCCGCATGTTTTATGTTCTAAGGTCCTAACAGTAAAACCATTTTATGAAACATAATATAAAGTTAATTTTCTTACCCAACTTAAATAAAAGTTCAATTCTCATAAAACTCAAAGTATATACAAATTGGAAAACTATACGATAGGAGGATATGGCAGTGGGTAGAACAACAGTTTAAAGAAAAGCACAATAAAGTAAAAGTATAGCTGAAAATGGAAACCCAATATTGCACTACATTAAAAGGAAGAATGGGATATTATATCCCAAGTTAAAAAGAATATACTTACTTAAAAATTGCAATAGTTAAAATAACAACACATACGACATTTATTGGCGCCAATAAAAAAATTTCTTATTCTTTTCCTGTTTTTATTGTTTATATCAATCGTTTAAAAAAAATGGATTTTAAATAAATTTAATACTTTTGTTATTTTGGTTCTCGACTATTAGGCAGTTGGATTAATCCGATTTTAAGTGTCGACCTATATGGTATTCATAATAAATAATATTAATAACAATGATGAACTGATGTACTAATTTGCTGCCGGAAGAAAAATTGATCATAAAAAATGATTTAATTTCTTGCAAGCACACACTTAAAAGAAAGGGTTGTTCGGTTATTTCTATATGAACGAGAAAGTGCTGTCAATGGATCGTTAAGAGCATAGGATTATTATATTGCCAAGAAAGGACCACAACTTTAAATGGCGTCCTTATATATACGTAGGAAGAGGCTATAAAATTTACGCAGTAACCACCATCATAAATTCATAACAAAACTATTAAAAGCACGAAAGGGTTTTACGTCTTCATTACGTAATACAATCATAGAGAGTTGTTGTTTAGAGTTCATTCAAGTGATTGAGTGATCAAAATTTATTACGTGGTCAACGTACCAATCTCAACATATAGAACAGTTTTTCTGAAGTGCATCCAGTGTCAATTAATAGTCAAGACGATTTGTCAAATTTGCAACAAACAATGAACATCTTGTAATTGGTGCAAATATTGGACATGGACACCTATCATTATCAGTCATTGACGTAATGTTGGGACTCAGGACCGTAGCTAGACTATGTTATTAGGGCAGGCTCAAAAAACTTCAAGGCAGCTAAAGGCTGAAATTTTCTACATTTATATCTGCATACACCAAAAGAGCTTTTCTTTCGCAATAATTTCGTCGATTTTGTTCCTACTTATACATAAAACTGTATGCAAGAAGGAGTATATTAGATATTCCTTGGTGGCACAAAGAGAGTCGCTGTGGGCGGTTAATCCTTCTCAACACAAAGAAAGTAGACTCGCAAGTCGCTGTGCTACAGCCAAAAACTCTGGCAGTCGCCAATAAATTATACGTTTTGGCTAATGTAGTGCATAGAAAATGGTATAGATGACAGTTACATCAGGTTTCTCTCTCTTCTGGGTTTTTATAAATCTGTTGACCACTGTAATCTCTTCCGAGGATGGAAGTTTTATTCCCAAAGTTTACAAAAATTTGACTTTCTTTTACGCTTTCTCTAAATCATTTTATTCTTCTTCGGCACAGGAGACTGCAATAAATTAGGAGCTTATCTTTTTATTATTATTGTGAAATCCTTAGCAAACTCCGGCTAGGACAGGCTCAAAATTTTCCAGGGGCAG
This sequence comes from Malthinus seriepunctatus, assembly GCA_963924605.1. NCBI lineage: Eukaryota > Metazoa > Arthropoda > Insecta > Coleoptera > Cantharidae > Malthinus > Malthinus seriepunctatus. Next base: position 73,804,284 of record OZ004600.1, read on the forward strand.
GCCAAGCCTGCCCTGGCGTACCCCTGGCTACGGCCCTGGTTGGACTGTATCGTATGCATTATCAGAGCTTCTTAAGCCATACATGAACATGTACACAGCCACAGAGTTCTCTGAAAGGAATGGGAGTTATACCTACAGTTGATGGAACGAGGGAACAATTAATTAACGTTCTTTAAATTGTAAGTTCTGGTTCACGGATTTAGGTTCATTTCTACGCCTAATAAGAATTTTAAAAGACGCAAACAGCAAATTTGGTTCACTGTCAGAAGCAAAACTGCTCAGAACAGTGAAGATAAGTCTATAAAAGAGACAGGCGGTTTTTCACAGCTAAGGGTCAATGAGGGGGTGGCGAAACTCGTAAAGTACGAAAAATATCAACTACAAAAATAGCTTCAGCACTTAAAATGTGACTTCTGATGGTCAAAGATGTATTTAAACTTTTAAATGATCTATACTATACCAAAGAAAACGAATGGTATAAACAGAAGTATCTTCTTATAAAAGAAAAATTGAATATTAACTTATTAATTGTTCAAAATAATTTTCATCAATACAAAGTTATTTCTTTGATGTTGTTTAGCGATCATTTGCACCGCCTCGCAGTAATTTAAAAATTCTTTGATATATTACCTTTATAAATTAATAATCCATCATTTACATACACATCCATATAATTTTAAACTTTTTAATTGACTGGCATAAAGAAATGAATAAATTTAATAGTTAACTATCCAATCCAACACACAAAGATGATAGCTTCGTCAAATTAAACTTTCATCTCATCTTTACCTCTTGCTAGTTTGGTTACTTCCTGATTCATTACCGCAAAATAAACTAACACGATGACCATTTCGTATACAAATTTCTAAGCACAAATTATATTTTAAAATTCACCCTAATTGGATGTTTATATTTTTATAAGCAAACAGACTTATTAAAAGTCTCGGTAGCCTGGGGAGAATTTATACATTTTAAATGGGGTGGCTACCCTAAATTTAATAAATAATTTCTTTTAAAAAACCTTGAAGAGTAATTTTTGAAATTATAAAACGTTGTTGAGAGTAACTTTAAAATTAGTTCTACTACTCATGGTGTTTTAAAACTTTTAAAAGTTTCCCACAATATTACTCGAGGCAAATAATAACAAAAAAGAAAAGGTTTTCAATTTTGACAATTTTTAAACAAATTAAAACTTAAAAAAAGAATTTTTCTAGATTAGAAAAATGTTGTAAAAGTTGTATTTTATAAATTAAAACTTAGGAGAGATTAATAAAGGACGATGTACCATCACAGAAAGTTTTCATTTATTTAATCTGGAAGCAGATATTTCCAGAGGAACATTTTCGTACTGTTGGGGGTAATTAAAGTAGGTCCAACGTGTTTTTGCAGTTATTTTATTCTAATTATTCTGGGGGTGTGGGTAACTCCTATTTTTCCGAAGATGCTAACAAAAAATAATATTTGAGCTCAGTAGATACACTAAGAGTTTGGAGGTTTCCCGCAAAATCCAGATTAGGGACCCCTACCCATCCTCGTTCATAATCAGTTTACTTTAATCGATTTTATAACGAATTTTTATACTAAACGATGTTATGGGGGCCCTTACACAACGCGGTCCCTGCGAGCCCGTTATTGACGCCACTGATTGAGCTGAAATTTCAAAAATAAATATTATTGGTCCACTTTTGGAACAGTGGAAGCCCGGGTAATAAAGGACTAATTTGTTTGCCAATCATACCTTAATTATTCTGGGAGTGTGAGTAACTCCTATTTTTCCGAAGATGCTAACAAAAAATCATATTTGAGCTCAGTAGCTTAACTAGGAGTTTGGAGGCTTCCCGCAAAATCCAGATTAGGGACCCCTTCTTATCCTCGTTAATAAGCATTTTACTTTACCACAAATCGATTTTATAACGATTTTTTATACTAAATGATGTTATAGGGGCCATAACGCAACGCGGGCCCTGCGAGCCCTTTATTTACGCCACTGTTTGAGCTGAGATTTCAAAAATAAAAATTTAGGCCCACTTTTGAAACAGTGGCAACCCGGGTAATGAAAAGACTGATTTGTTTGCCAATCAAGGCTCGTTTATCCAATTTAACAGGGATTTCAACCCTGCCCTTTTAGAATTCCGTGTTTCATTGTTAAATCAGCAACAAAAAAATGGATTTAAAGTGAACACAGCTTCCATTGGAGCTACTCGGAAGGTTATAGATAGATAAAGGTCGTACTTGTCACTAGAGATAGGTATAAATCCAAATATAGCTAACCAAATGCTTCAACTTAAGAGACCTTGCATCAGAACATCGACAGGGTAGTAAGTAGTTACCTACTTACTGAAGACGATACATTATATCTTTTAGGCCCATACAAGGGCTTAAATGATCTGTATTGCTCGCTACCTATCACATTTTATCGACAAAGAGAGAATAAAGCTGAAGACTCCACAAACGATGGCTGAAATATTCGAAGGTTCATCAGGGGACATCGGACATTGAAAACTGGAAGATCAAAGCAATAAAATAGAAGACTGAAGAAAAATGATCAACAAAGCCGAGGAAAAAGGTCTGTGCAGTGCACAACATCATGGTTCCTAGTGGTATCACACATATACAATGACAAATATTGGCATACCTTAACCCCTTCCTCCTCGTCAAATATTGTCAAATCCATTTATTAAAATCCGAAAAGTTATCCCAGCGATTCGAGTTCGTTCTGCTATTATAACAATTTCCTTGAAAGTGAATCAATATTTTCAAAAAGTCTTTCAGTGATATCACATTACAGACTATTTTTCAATGCGTTTTCCTTAAAAATTGACATAAAAATATTTCAAGAGTTGCTCAACGATGCTAGCGTTATTTGTATATTTTACATACATTTTTGAACCATCAACTTCCCACTTTATAAGTTTTACTCGCTGATGCAATTTATTTTAAAACATAGTACGTAAGTAGGTACTAGAATAGTATTTTTAGTAAAACTACCTAAAAATAAATCCATTGTTTTATATTTCAACAACTCGGCGTGTGAATATTTTATGAAAGATCCGGTCAGATTAATGTATGGAAGATGTACACAATGTCTAGTAAATTCATATGCAAATAAGTTAAACCATGTTAAACGAAGAAAAAAAATATAACAACACTCGAGTAGTCGACTACGTTGTACAATATAAACCAAATTACTTACGATGTTTTGTAACTATTCGACTGTTAAAATAGAAATTTGTTTAATTATTTAAGTTAAATTTGTTAAATTTCATTTTTAAAGGAAGAGCTTTTAGCGCGCGTTCGTTTGCTCGTGAACTTAACTTCGCTATATTATTAATAGAATTAAAATTAAAACAGTAAATGTGCATTATTAATTAGTATAGTATAGTTCAATGTTTATATTTATACACAAAGTTGCAATTTAGTATGTAAAAATAAATACAGAGGCGGATTCAGGGATGTTCAAAATCTCTACATACAATAAATCCCCCCTTCCTAATAATGTCTAAAAATTGAGTCAAAGGGGATAACAAATAGTATTTAATTAAATTATTAGAAAAAGGTTTTTAAAAATTTTAAGATGGGCGGCCCCAGCAGCCCTATTCATCAAAAATTTTTATATTGCAAAAGGGCTCATGTTACATCTCATTTGAAAGGTACTTCGATTCTCTATACAGCTATTTTTTAAAATTGAAAATCGTATATTCCGTTCTCTTGTTATGAGCGTTTTTATAAATTAAGCAAAGAACCACATATCAAATCGAACGTTTTAATGAAATGAACTGTCGAAGATTTTGTTAAAGATGCTCATCTTTACCCTCTTAACAATACAAATATCTACTAAATCTCTTCTGGAGCACATTGTCTGCTTGTGTATTTTTATGCTCTTGTTTTAATCTACATATAGTAAGATAAATATGCCCATAACTGGAGAACGGATAATATGATTTTTAATTTTCAAAAACCACTGTATAGAGAATTGAAATACCTTTCAAGTGAGGTATAACATGGCCTCTTTTGCGATTTTAAAATTTTGAGTTAATAGTGTCTCTAGCGCCATGTTAGAGTTTTTAATTATTCCCTCTATAAATACAGTAAATTGACGTAAAAGTACGGATCGAAATATGCAAAATGGGCTTAAACAAAAGAATAAATGCATCAACTTTTTCTATTTATAACCATGCATTTAATATTCTTTCCCAAGGAAGTTACAAGCGGAGAGCAAGTATTGTACAATTAAACAAGTAACTGACGAAGTTCAAAAATTTCATTAGTAATAATTAGGGCTTGTCTTTTTATAAATTTTTAAGTTCCCATTACGCTTATTACATTACATTACATTTATTACATAGAGGAGGGTCAAGAACTGATTATCATTGACATTATTACACATATTTTGAGATGAATATAATCGTAATTTGCTCTGAAATGTACTCCAATTGGTTGCTAATCCGGATTATCTAGAGAATGACATCCGGATTAAACGGATTTTTAAAACATAACAGCAATTAAAGTAAACGAGAGAAACAAATGATTTTTAAGATGTAGGGATGGAGAATACAGGCTTTACGATAGAATACGGCTTTAAGTAAAGCCTGTATTCTCCATCCCTAACATCTTAAAAATCATTTGTTTCTCTCGTTTACTTTCTCATTCTCTAGATAATCCAGATTAGCAACCAATTGGAATACATTTCAGAGCAAATTACGATTTTTATTCAAATCAAAGTTTCAAGAAATATGGCTCCATTTAGTGTTTTAATGGCAGAAAAATAATTTTGTTCCAATAATTGTCAATATTGGTCTTGAACCTACAGTTTTCTGTTTCCCAAAAAGTAAGGGAACGTTATATTAGTTATAAAAATACAGAGCATTTTTCCCAATGAGAAATCATATATGTTTCTCTCGTTTACTTTCATTGCTGTTATGTTTTCAAAACCCGTTTAATCCGGATGTGGTTCTCTAGAGATAATCCGGATTAGCAACCAATTGGAGTACATTTCAGAGCAAATTACGATTTTTATGCAAATTAAAGTTTCAGGAAATATGGCTTCATTTTATGTTATTTTTTGTATTCTAACAGTAGAAATATAATTTTGTTTAAATAATTGTCAAGATTGGTCTTCAACCTACAGTTTTCTGCATCCGAAGAAGTAAAGGAATGTTATATTAATTATAAAAATGCAGAGCGTTTTTTCCAATGAGAAATCATTTGTTTCTCCTGTTTACTTGAATTGCTATTATGTTTTAAAAACCCCTTTAATCCGGATGTCTTTCTCTAGATAATTCGGATTAGCAACCAATTGTGGAGTACATTTCAGAGCAAATTACAATTTTTGTTCAAATCACAATTTCAAGAAATATGGCTCCATTTTGTGTTATTTTTCGTGTTCTAATAACAGTAGAAATATAATTTTGTTTAAATAATTGTCAATATTGGTTCTGAACCTACGGTTTTCTGTTTCCCAAGAAGTAAGAGAATGCTATATTAGTAATAAAAATACAGATCGTTTTTCCCAATGAGAAACTGATCGTAGGTTAAGTAAGACCGAACAAACGTTCTTCAATATTTTTTTTGAAACAGCAATTGGAATGTTTTGGTACTTTTAGCAATGCGAAAAGGAATAAAAATAATTTTGGGCTCGCTGTGGTAACTGCAAGAGAGTTGACGAAATCAAAGTAAAAAAATTAAAATGTAAATCATTAACTTTGCTTAATTTAGTTTATAAAAAATTTCAAGCAATTTATTCATCCTTGACAATGACATTAGTTCACCAGTTTTATAGCGTGTTGATTTAATGAATTAGTTACATTTATTATACAAGTCCCACATAACTATACAACTTCCACAATAAACATAAAATAAAATAAAAAGTAATACCTTGTTTGACAGTAATTGTAGTAGTCGAAGTTCCGGGGGATGACAATAAAAGAGACCCCGAGTTACTAGAACCCGGAAACGAAATGTGCAATGGAGTTAACTGTTGAGGTGGCGGGGAATTCGCCGAAGTAGACCCCACGGAGCCGGGATCGCTGAATCCTTGAGCACTATTGTCTTCTGGACTATCAAAGAAGCTCAAATTAAACTCGGAACCGGCATCGAAAGAAACTTCGGTCTTAATTTTATTAGGAGACGGTGCACTTCCAAGATTACCGCTTAGAGTTTGATCGATTTTAAAAACGTCCATTGTGCCATTTAATAAATTGAGTCTATTAGTACACGGCAATCCATATTCGTATTGTTTACGCGTTAAACATTCATCTTGAATATTTTTTTAAATTAAATTCGCGCGATAGTAACATATCGTACGTCCGGCTTTTTAAATGTGCTATTCCTGCCGATAGCAGGTGGTTACATTCAAGCACACTCGCGTCTTGTACCGTCGATTTAGAAGCGTCGGGGTGCATGGCCACGTGATTAACAATAGGTCCTTTGCAGCATCGCACTCGTAGTTGTATAATCCTGTACTACTTACTAATACTCGCAGCTGAGTCCCTCAACAGGTAAGAAGAGCCACGGAGCAAGGAGGGAACTGGTGGCCATGCTACCGGCAGTGGTTCATTGACCGTCAGTCGTGCAACGAAGAGAAGGATCGAGAGAGAACACCCAAATCATTATAAGAATGCAAATCCAATTATCATTGTGATGCAGCTATTACAAGTACAACTATCAAGGTTTAGGATGAACTCAAGGACGTATCGTTGAAAATTATAAACCGAAAACTATTTTAATCAAAAATCCAAAAGATACGCGACTTGTCAAATAAACATAAACTTGGAGCTTGCTTATTGAAGATAAATGTGTTCAATTATAATTTATAGACGACGTAAATTTATATGAAATTCTTTAACAAAGTTGCCATCCTCTGGGGGTTTATTGTTGAGCGCAATTGAATCCACCAATTGAAAAGATGCCACAATTCTTGTACACGTGTGTACCTCTGAGAAATGGAACCGGTTCTACTCCAAAGTTCATTCACACTCAGTTGTGATCAGACTCCAACTCGTTGTTAGTTTAAAACAACAATAATTACATTTGAATCATTATTTACTATATAAATGTTTTGATAATCTCGAGGTAAAATAATACACGTGTTAAGAAGTAATCGTCGTGTATCTCAAGAGTTAACTTTTGTTTTCCATCTGTTGTGGAGAAAAACTTTTAATTAAAATTGAGTATCGCGTTAGAAACATTTAACTGTCGCACTTTTGATTATGAGTTAGAGCGCCTTCGCGTATTAATTTTCAACCCTGCGCTAATGTGCTGGAATTACAACTATATCACAGAAGAGACCCAGTGCGGCAGAACAACCATTAATAGCCAGCAGCGCTGCCAAAGGCTCGCAGGAGGAATAACCGCGGACGTTCACCTTCGCCAAGTGCCAGAGCATTCACAAAAAGAGAATCGCTTATAATATTCTATCGAATCAACAACTACAACACTAGGAAGCAAATTATTATTGCATACGTTATTGTACTTCGTGAGAAAAAGAAGAAACAAAAAATAATAGTCACCATTTATCATCATAAAAATAAACTAAAGAGCATTTAAATTAGTTACGATTTTTATCTATTAGTTGGATTTAAATATGCAATTATTAAATTACTTTTAAATTCGCTTTTGTATCGATGGATGGATCGGTTTCGTTTAAAAAAATTCTGCGAGTTTCGAATTGTTAAAAAAGTTCCATTAGCGAGAGCGCTGCCAGCAGATTACAAAACGAGAGGAATTCGAAGGAAGCTACAAGAATTGCATTAATTTTAGCACATTTTCATTAATAAATTCTTTTTTACATCTGGAATTCGTTCTAATAAAAACTGTTTTCTTTGGTAACTGGTGGGACTTCATCGTCTATTTTTATAATCTTTAAAAATTTGTATAAAAATGTAAAATTCCCTCGCCTCATTTCATAGATTGCTTATTTTCTCCTGAGTTATAGAAAGATCAGTGATGATAAAATTGTGTTGAAAAAATGTGTTATTTGCTCTACGTTAGTTCAATAACTTCGATACTCTTTTTGCATTTTATTAAAATTTATTGTTGAATTCTAAAGCATGAAATGAAGAAGATACACCAATATAATGTAGCCCCCACCGTTGGAATAATTATTTTAGAACACAGAAGGAAGATGTGAGAAATAATTTTATGTGGTTATTTGATTGCCTTTATCCATGAATTTTGGAAAAATTGAGAACCTAAAGATAAACAATTCAAATCAAATTTTGGCTTTATTTTTGACAAAGAACTAACATGGAAACTTTACTTTCAACTATTAAAACAAAAATGTTTAAAAAATGTCAATCCTTTAAAAATCTTCTTGTCAACCACATGGGGAGTAGATAGAAATACGATGTTAAGATTGGATCGAGCTTTGATAAGATCCAAAACTAGACTACGGCTCAGCAAGTTCAATATACTTTAAATTCTATCCACCACAGCGGAATAAGAATGAACAATGTTATGTGTCCATATGTCCAGATGGATCACCATCAACGTAAGGTTTATAACCAAGCTTATGGCGCTCAGGAAGACACGTTAAACTGTGAGTTTAGAATGGACTAACCTGTAATTATGGTGAAAACTCTGTTGGTTAGTGTGGTGGTCACCGTACAAAACTTGCGACCGTAATCCATCTCAATATATGTTTGGTGATTATCAATGGTTTCTAACCAAGTTCCAATTTCTATTTGGGAAGGATTTCAGGAAAAATTGGGAAGTAGAAATAGTAAAATTATTGTAATGGACTCTCAATGCTCATCAAAGTAACGATTCTGCACACCTGCCGTAGACCAATATGTCGTAGATAATTTGTGGTGAATGGGGATGGGGTTTATAATGGGAATGGGCAGCAGATAGTCTTCTTAGTCTTAAAATTGACATTTTTGATCCAAAATATATAAATTGATAATGATCGGAACGATATGGATTAGATTGGATTGCTAGTGGGAGAGAGCTGGCAAGCTTACTCTTAGGTCGCTTGATCGGACCCATGGTGCAACCTTCCAACTTTAAGATCAACTCGAGCTGCTTGGCGGGTGGGTTGTCTCTGATTCTGATCATATCCAGTTAGTAGTCACCAAGTATGGATCTAATTCAGTGTTTCCCAACGTGAGCCCCACGGTCCACAGGGGGGCATTTCGAAAATGGGCTTGTCGAGAGTTTAAGTTAAATTCAACCAGTCATTTAAGTTTCTTCAGTTAACAATTCAATTTTCGAATATTAAAAATTATGCATAGGAGGCATAAGATTTTTAGAAAGGCTTAGGTGGGACATGGCACAAAAAAAGGTTGTGAAACACTGGTTTAATTGATGCTACCGCAGAACACAAGCAAAGCACGTTTCATCTTCCTGATTACAGTCTCTGCATCTAGGGCTATCGATTAGTCCCAGAGTGTGAAGGTACCTATTTGTTTAGCTTACAATGTCCTGTAACGATGCCCGTGAATATTCGCAGATGCAATCGAGATAGAGGTTGAGGTAGTATTTTGCGTGTCGTGTCGAAAGAGCGGCAATTGCTGCTTTTGCCTTGTCTATAGTCCTTCCTTTTCAACCACATGTATCTACGTGAGCTTAATGTTTTTTATTTTATGAGGCTGTTGAGGCTGTTAACCGCAAGAGTCAGAGTCGGTTCCATCCCATTCGAGTAAGAGCTCGAGTCCTACCTTGCCAGGTCATCTGTCCTCTCATTGCCTTCGTAACATTGGTGCCCTTAAATCCAGCAGATTTCAAGAGCATTGCTCTTCGAAATGTCGTTTAGTGCTGCGGTCCTGTGGTGCAGTTTGAGACCAGCTTCGAAGTTATCTTATGGCGATTTAGGGCCGCCATAGCAGTTCTACTGTCCGACAGTATCTGTATGTGTCGTCCTGTTACCAGAATCTCTTTTACCATTTTGGCACTTTTTAGTATGCCATTAAGTTCAGCTTGGAAAACCGAAGTGTATCTACCTAATGATATACTGATATTTATTTCTAGTTCAGGTGAGAAGATTCCTGTCCCTGAGCCAAATTCAGTTGTTGATCCATCGCTAAAGATAATCAGGATCGAAAGAAAGGTGTATAAAACAATAGTTGAACAAATACCGTTAAATTTAAAAAAAATCGCAAATTCACGAGTGAATGCGAGGGAACACGGCCTGGTCATCCCAATTGCTGTAGAATACATTTTTTATTATTTTAGGAACAACGATCTTACGATGAGTTGACAAGCACGATGATTTAGCAGTTTCGTTTAAAATTCAAATCTGATTGTTATTAATCTTTCAAATTCTCATTAAAATTTTCATCGTGTAACTCAGAATTTTGACTTAATTCAAAAGCTAATCAAGATTACGTTTACAATTTATTCTCACAAACATTATTAATCAATCATACACAATAAAAATGAAGAATCAAGTAAAAAGTACTAATTTGCAAATAATAATAAAGAAGAAAAAGAGCAATTAAAAACTTTAAAAACAAAGTTGAGGATAACACAGGTTCGTAATGTAATCGTGTTAATTAGGAACATAGGAATGAGATATTTTTACTATGGGAATAATTAGTCTCCTATACACAGCAAAGTTATGTAATTAAAAAAAAAGGAAACCCACTAAATTAAAATTTAATGCATACCAACGTTAAATGCAAAATGGCTTATTTCGTTTAAATTTACAAAGTGAGGTTAGAATAAGACAGTTTTTATACATACACATTTACACATACACCTAAGCTAACCTTTTTTTCTATTTTTACAAAATTCGATTTCGTCGTGATAGGGTAGTTATCGAAATCGAAACTCATCTTTACAATCAAGTGTTTGATTAGTGATTACATCCACACCAATAATAGTTTGTTTTCAGCAGAAAATCTAATTGAATACATGATTAGTAGATACTTACTCGTGTTCGATTCAAAAAAATGCAACTTGTTGCTTGCTTCCAATGTTCGATTTATCTTTGCTTACCCAATAAAGGAAGTTTAGCTCGAAAAATAGATAATAGGTGAGCGAAAAGAACATACTGAAATGGACAACAAGATGAGGACATAGATCATAGAAGTATAATGAACCACCTACTAAGAAGCAAAAGATGACATTAGGAGGTTAGGGAAACTTTTTTGGATGAAGGAATAAGCGTATAGCAGAAAGAAATGGAATGTGAAAACCCATATTTATAGAGCAGGCGCCCAAGGTATTTGAGTTTGCAAAATATGAGGACCGCATTCTGTCAACGGATTTGACTTTTGGAGGTATCAATCTTCAATATTCTTGATGTTGCCAGATAGTCTTATGTGGCAGTCATTAATGGTTGTCGGTCAAAGTCTTAAGACATTTTTAATAATCACATTTTAATTTTTTGCTACTTAACGGTTAGGTTGATGAAATTTTGCAAAAGAGACAAGTTATGCAAAATTAAAATACGAACTAAATGATGTATTTAAATGTTTAAATAGTAAAAGTGGTGGCAAAGAAGAATAATTTTTCATGATTTTGGAAAGAGGTTGGTAACAGCAATTTGTTTTCTTAAACCGTCGATAACATCACCGTGCACGTGCTAACAAAATATCCGAACCCAATTTTGATCAGAAGGCACTTTTAATGGAGTTATTTTAGACCAAAAAGAGCATTTCCAAAAAATTTCATCAACATTCATTGAAGGAAGGGTTTCTCTGAGGTGATGCTCTTTTTGGTCTAAAATAACTCCATTAAAAGTGCCTTCTGGTCAAAATTGGATACGGATATTTTGTCAGTACATACACGGTGATGCTATCGGCCGTTTAAAAAAAAAGAATTTCTGTTACTGCTGTCTTCTCAAAATCATGAAAAATTATTCTTCTTTACCACTACTTTTACTATTTAATCATTTAAATACATCATTTCGTTCGTATTTTTACTTTGCATAATTTATCTCTTTTGCAAAATTTCGTCAACCTAACCGTATAGAAAAAAATTAAAATTTGATTATTAAAAATGTCTTAAGACTTTGACCGACAACCATTAATGACTGCGGACTGCCCCATAAGACTATCTAGCAACATCAAGAATATTGAAGATTGACAGTGGATAAAATGATAGAAAATTCATCAAACAATGTTTCTCATTAAGTGACTCTAATAATAGTACAGATCCCAAAGGCGAATATCGGCATCGACCTGGAAATAAAACGTATGTGGCTGAAAATTTGGATTTGGGCATTATTTGATATGTACTACAAGACGCTAAAAAGTTTACCATCGCCAGGGGTGTGCAACATGGGTAGATCCCACCCATATATTGTTTTTAGGGGGCGTTTTTTTAAATCCAATTATTTTTTGATAAGGACATGGTACTTTATATTTTTGGGGTCGCTGATTACAAATATGATGTCAAAATTATAGTTTAACAACTGCAAACTGTTAAATCAGCTGCCAAAATAATAACATTCTGCTTTTTTAACATTTTTTTTCGATTTAGCGGTTACTGTAAATGAGGAGGATTAAAAAAGATAAAAAAAGAGATGTAATTGAAATTTTAAACTAATTTATTTAATTTTTTTTATATAAATTGATGTAGAGGCTATCTAAATGTTCCTTTCGTGGTGCTTATGGTACAACTATTGCAAGTACAGAAAATTTCATAGATATATAAATTGTTTAGAATTTAATTCTCTATAAATTGACCCAAACAAAATTTAGATTTTTCTATTACACTTCCAGTTACTCTTTTAACAGTTGAGGACACATTTATTCGATGTTGCACACTCCTGAGAGTGGTAAACTTTTTTACCTCTTTTTCTAGGCTTTTAATACTACCTTATTTAAAATTTTCAGCCACATATGTTGTTTTTCCAGTCTGTGCCCTAGAGTGATGTTAAGGCTATATAAATGGTTCTTTTGACGCGTTTACGGAAAAACTATTGCAAGTACAGAACATTTCATAGATGTATAAGTTGTTTAGAATTGCACTCTCTATAAATTGGCCCAAACAAAATTTAGATTTTTCTATTACACTTCCAGTTACTCTTTTAACAGTTGAGGACACATTTATTCGATGTTGCACACCCCTGAGAGTGGTAAACTTTTTTCCTCTTTTTCTAGGCTTTTAAAACTACCTTATTTCAAATTTTCAGCCACATATGTTGTTTTTCCAGTCTGTGCCCTAGAGTGATGTTAAGGCTATATAAATGGTTCTTTCGACGCGTTTATGGAAAAACTATTGCAAGTACAGAAAATTTCATAGATGTATAAGTTGTTTAGAATTGCATTCTCTATAAATTGACTATAACAAAATTGCGATTTTTCCATTTCACTTCCAGTTACTCTTTTAACAGTTGAGGGCAAATTTATTCGATGTTGCACACCTCTGAGAGTGGTAAACTTTTTTGCCTCTTTTTCTAGGCTTTCAATACTAGCTTATTTCAAATTTTCAGCCGCATATGTTGTTTTTCCAGCCTGTGCTCTACATTGATGTTAAGGCTATATAAATGTCTCTTTTATAGCTTACGGTAAAACTATCGCAAATACAGAAAATTTCATAGATATAAAAATTGTTTAAAATTTAATTCTCAATAAATTGACTATAACAAAATTTCGATTTTTCCATTATGCTTCCAGTTACTCTTTTAACAGTTGAGGACACATCCACTCGATGTTGCACACCTCTGAGAGTGGAAAACTTTTTTGCCTCTTTTTCTAGGCTTTCAATACAAGCTTATTTAAAATTTTCAGCCACATATGGTGTTTTACGAAATGTAGCTTGTTTTTGCCTTTTGTTCAGGATCATCGAAAAAAACAGTTTTTTCGCGGTTCTTTTTTCGGAACAGGTAGTCAGAAATCAATATTTAATATGATGAACTGAAACGTTGAAATATCCTCTTTCATTATCCGCAAACGTTTTTAAGATATAACGTTTACGTAAAAAATGCCGTCAATATTACGATAAAAGTGTCCTTTTTAAGACGCGCGGCACTTCATCTTAATTTCGTAGAAAGTACATGAAGTAGAGTATATTTTAAATACATCATTTGAAAGCACGATGAATTACCTACAAAACCGTATATTTATTTTTTTGGAAATTACATTTTTCCATCTTACGCAGCCTCTTAAAAATTTAATTACAAGAAAAAAATAAAATTCAAAAAAGTTGAAATATTTAAGGGATGTTTTCTTTAAAACTGAAAATTGTTTTAACATGATTAGTAGCATGATGTCATTACAAATATATTATAGAACATATATCCAGAATATTTTTTAAATTTGAAATCTCTGTAGCTTATGGTACATTAATATGTAAAGAGTCGTCAGAAAAATGAAAAAGAAAATTTCTAGTACAATTTCAGGGATGTTGAAAATAAAAAAATTAAAAAATAACCCCATCAATTTAAAGCTAAAACCATATCCTTTCCAAAAATTTACTCGAAATAATGATCTGACAATTAATTACAAAATGGCGAACATTTTTGTGAGTCACTACGCTGTAAAATTTCCAATTTTCAGATTTCTAACGGTTTATCCCTATTTGTCTTTCATCGCGTTTTTCTGGAAAAGTACTATTGGTACAAAAATTTTTATAGATTCATAAATTGTTCAGAATCCCATGCTCTATTAAATAGCTTTATCAGAATTTCGAAATTCTCATTTCTTTTCGAGCTAGTATTCTTTGAATGTTGAGGGCACATTTACTTCATGTTGCACACCCCTAGGAGTGGTAAACTTTTTTATGTCTTTATGTAGACTCTTAAGGCTAGCTAATTGGAAATTTACAGCCACATATGTCGTTTTTCCAGGTTCAAACCGATAGACCCTGTACTATAATCAGAATTACTTGGAGATCATTTTGAGAGGCAATTGGCGTTTATTTCTAATTTTGGATGCTTCATTAAATAATTGCGTGTTTACTATTACAGCCATTTCCCAAGAGACCAAAAAATTATTTCTATGGGGAGCTATCCCACCTAGTCGCTACTGACTATGGCCTTGAATCGATAATTTATTTTTTCTTCAAACGTCAAAAAAAGTTGACTTTTGGGAACTGAATAAGTTCTACTTTTACATCCTAGGAGCTAAAAGTAAATTCTAACCTTACTTATTTACAGCAAATTGTAATGTAAAATAATATTTGTAAGAATTTGCAATGAATAAAAGGTTTTTTAATTTTCTTTTATAGTTTGTTCTAGCTTTTCTTAGCTAGCTTCTTAATAAAAGATAAAGTTAATTTAAAAAAATATTTGACGATTGAAGAAAGAATAAAATGTTTCATGTAGAGTAAAAGTACTTTTTTTTGGTTCGTCAGTAGTTGTCAGCTCTACTGACTCGTCGAAAAAAAGTTACACTTTTACTCCTAATAAAACAATATACTATTCTTTAAGTGTGTAAATATAAATCCACAGATTTATAGAGACGGTTATGACGTCTGAAAATTCAAAGAGATGACGAGATGAGAATATCAGAACTAATTCCTATTATCGATTTCAAATTAAAAATTTTCTAAGCCTTATCGCTTGACTATAAAGACTTAAGTAGGTACTTAATTATTAATAAAGGTACGCTTATTTTCAGCAATAATTGAGAAAATAATCACGTTCGTGTTGACCTGTTGACTGATTATTACAAAAAGATAAAATACGTAGTGTAAATAATGCAATCTCTTCTTCTTAATTAAGAAACTTTAATATAAACAACGGATGTGGCCATACCGAGATCTTTTTAGTGCGTACTATTCTCTTTTCGGGTTAAACCGGAAGTAAAGTATAAAGTGTTGGGTGTCACCAGATATCTAATTTTAGGGGCTTTCGAAATATTGGAAAATATACAGGGTGTTTCATTTAAATTAAGAAATTTGATCATATTTCAATATAATATTCATATTCCTTTATATTATATTACATTAGACAAAAATTTATGGAGTGGTGGCAGAGAAATAAAAGTTTGAACTTTTTGCCTCGCCGCCATTTTTAAACGGTGAGAGATATAGTAAAAGACAATTAACATTATTTGTAGAACTTTTTAAGTAGATTACATAAATCTTTTTATTTTTTTTCTAACTCAAAAAACAAAGATGCTACCATAAAAAATTAAAAATCAATAAATCCGCCATATAGAAAAAACCAAGCGCCATTTTGAAAAATTGAAATAACAAAAGTTATTAGTATTGGTCAACTCTACCACCTGGTACAGTTTATATTGCTATATAACAAAAAATATGTGCTACATTAATTTATCAGGATAGCTACCTTAAGAGCTTTGGCGGCCTCTATCTCAGAAACGTAGGGGGTCTAGATGTTTTCGCCAATGGAGACTGTATTTTAATGCCATTGAAATCCAGAAGAGGTGCCACGGTCGATGTTAGCAAATGACAGGTATTGTATGCACTTACTCTAATGGCAATTCGCATAAGAGTGACGTTGTCTGTTAAATAAACCCCGTTTTTCTTTATGTTTTCAATTAAATAAGTAAAGTAATTGTTTATAAATATTTAAAATGAAGTTGTTCTTCAATAGGGTATTTTCCAATTTTTTAAATATCGATTATTACTGCGTTATTGCATAGCAAAGTCGATTATCAATGACTTGGCCACACTAAAAATATGTTAATCAAAAAAGTTTTATTAAAAAGTGCAATAGTAAAAGCATTAAATGCTACAGGTTCAAAGTGAAAATTAAAACGGAAGTGACGTCCCTAATCGTACAAATCACGTTTGTTGCTTAGTTACATGTGCTAAATGTCAGTTAATGTGTATAGTTGGAGCTGATGAAGTTGAATGTTGACAGCAACCATTCGTGACGGCATGCCCCTTTTATGCGGGAAACTTTATAGTTTGAATTTCAAATAATTTTTTTGGCAAAACCTAGAGTCGCAATTTTTCTTTAATGAGGTTTTGGGATTACGTTATCAATAAAGTAACTTTCTAGATACATTTAAAAAAATTGGAAAATACCCTATTCAGGAAATAAAACCGTACCTATGTAGTACAATATTTGATACTTATGCTAAATAAAAATTTTTAAAATATTTACTTTTAATTCGTTTTATAAAATTTAATGATTACAAATTACTTATGTTGTTGTGATTTAAGAAAAAAATTATTTTGTTCAAAACGCGAATTTAAAAATTTATGAAAGCTGTCAAAAGTCGAATAAAATCATGCGACTATAAAATTAATGCACGTGATTGGTCGAATGTGTTCCGCGCATGTCTCGCAACTAGCCGATCCACAGATATATGGCCACAATTAAATCCCCGGCTTGAAAATTTCAAAATTTTGTTTAAATAATATTCGTTTTCTACGTTATTTTAACACTAAAAATTAGGTGAAATATACAGTCACCCTTATTTTTGTACGCTACTTCCATATAAAATACTTAAAAAAATCTTGCTGCTTTCTATTCTTATAAATAAGTTATAAAAAGATTTTGCACATGTTAAAGCATGCAAATTCTTAATAGTTTTACTATCAGAGATCGTTGCGCCCTCTGCTTGTAAATGCTCTATTAATTCAATAGAAATGGCTGCTTATACTCCCACTTATAAGAAAAGATCATGACAACCAAAATGATAATGTAAACGCGATGGAAGCCCAAAATTGCATTTCCGTCGCATTTTCTCCTACAGGCAACGATTGTTAAGACTCATGGTTTCGGATGTTTTATGTTCTAAATATTGATACCTACATATTATTCATTTTCATTACAAAATAAATGATGGATTTTCGAAATTTTTACATTCAAAAAATCATAACTCCGGTCCTGCCTCATACAAATAATTAAAACTGCAGAGTACGATAGAGAATTATGTTGTCTGTAACATATCCAAAAAAACAGCTCACTGGTGATTGAGTTAAAAAGCATTAGCTTGAGTAATCAAAATCTAGTCATCGACATAAATGACTGAACTTTGAAGGTATAGAACTCTTTATCTGCTATTAGATAACGCATTGCTTTCGCGAACCCGAAAACCTCGAATAGAGTTTTCTAAAACATGAAAATAGAGGTCTGAGGTCCTGAGAGCTTTTACTAAATTATTTCTAAAAAACTTATCTGAGCCATGAGAAGACTGGAAAAATATTGGGAATTTATTGATCGAATCGAAAGATCTGAAGTTTTGAATGACGTACATCATAATAGCAAAGTTGGAACAACAAAAAACTAAATTAAGTAAGTACTTATCAACAAAATTCATCAAGAAAATTCTACAAGACAGGAAAATATCATTCTAGAAGAAGCTTTGATGGAATTTTGCTATTTTCCTAGCATACTTAATGTATCTGCGTCATGTGGTTTTAGATGACAAATTATGATAATCGATTACTATTAGTAATCGTTCACCTGGCGCTTACATCTCCGAAGTTCCGGAACGATATTAAATTACTCTTCTCTTATACACTAGGCGACGACGTTCAACAAATTGTATCGATCTCAAAATTACCGATTTCATTTTTTTTATACCCACCCTGCTTATAATAGTTGGAATGATATTGATAATATACTTAAAAGTGATTAATTTTCTTTCAATCGCCTAAACTTTTTTCCCCAATAAAATTCAGAACAGTACAAATAAAAATTACATTTGAAACTGTCAAAAATTACTTCAAAATAGCAATAGCTATATGGATTTTTCTTTCAATAAATTTGACACATGACATTGACAAATAAACTGCTGTCAATGAACTATAGCGAAACATTAGAAATTGTTTTTCAAAATCCATCGCTATTTTGAGATAATTTTCTATCTTTTCATATCTAATTTCCACTGATCCAAAGCATGCTAAACTAATTTCCTTTATTGATTTAAATGCATAATTTTATGCCGTATATAACTTTTATAAAGCCTTTTTGCTTAAAATAATTATAAAAGCGGGAAATTGAGAAAGTACGATTTCACATGTTAAATCTCTATGACCGAGAGCGGTGGTTACCACCCTCTTTGATATACCTCTTCGGTATTGTATGGTTGCGAGTGTAATTGATAGTTTGTTAAATCAATTATTACGTTATTTTAACACCGAACGCGAACTAAATTATACCTTGTCAAAAAACTTTGTTCGATTCATTTAACTTTGAAGAAAATAATTAATTGCTACTAAATGCAAGTTTCTTTTTCATTCGCGTGAACATTTTAAGTTTCACTTGAGAACTAACAAGCAAACATGTTAGGACTTTAGTAATAAACTTTTTGATACTTTCAACTTAATTGTTTTTAAACAGATTTGTTAAGTTGCCAATTCATCATCATTAAGCGTTTCAGTTTTTTCCTTATTTAAGTATAAAGGTACGCTTTCTTGAGTTTTTCATTAAACTTTAAAGTTTAAATTGGGGAAAAAGTAGTAGAAAAGCATCCAAAGGTGTGGTTCGAGTAAGACGCACTTTTGGCGAATAACCGAGCTGTTCCAAAATATTTTTCAAAGCTTCTAGAATGGTAGGTACTAAAATATTATTTCGTTTTAGAAAATAATTTCCTAATATGTACCGTGCGTGCATTAATGTTTGGTCCAGGTACGTTGGGTTGCATAGTCGTCAGGATTTTGTTTAAATGTTTATAGCCCAATGGCCAAGTACATATTACCTTGCAAAAGGTTATGTAGTTTTGAATTTTGGATATGCTGTATGTACCTAATCCCTTATTAAAAATTTTGGTTTTGGAAGTTTTGGAATTCGGGGCGCCTGTGCGCGCTTTAGTACGACCACTTTTATGCCACTTTTTTTGGTTCTTGCTCGATAACTCTTTATTAGTGCGTTCTACAAAAAATATTAATGTTACCTTTTATCTAGAGAATAAAATTTTCTACAATTTACCTCAATAACATGTTTTTCTAAACCTCATATTTATCGAAATACAGAGCTTGAAAGTTAAACAAGTGTGTTTTCTTAAATTAATTGAAATTACATTACTAAATCTTCAAACTTTAAGACGCTTTATTAACTTAAAAACCAATAAAAATCGGACTACAACTTTTGGGTTTTTTCGTCTTATGTTAAACACACCCTGGCGTTTGGTGCGTTCCTCCCGACTCGCCCTGTATATGCAGGGTGGGCCATTATGGTCTTATTTGTAATTTTTTATGCACAGATCTATCATATGGCTACAAAGGGTAACTCATGTTGTCATTAAATTAAATCAATAAACCGCTAAGATGATGAACACTTTCTTTTTTGAGGTAGTTTTCCCTAACTTGTTGAAAAATGTTGTTCTTTGAAGCTCTGTATTTTGGTAACTATTAGGCTTAGAAAAACATGTTATTGGAGTAAATTGTAGAAAATTTTGTTCTCTAGAAAAAAGGTTAATATTTTTCGTAGGACGCACTATAGTAAAGAGTTATCGAACAAAAACCGAAAGAAGTGACATAAAAGTGGTCGTACTGAAACGCGCACAGGCGCGCCGATTTCCAAAACTTGGATTTTTAATAAGGGCCTAGATACATACAACATATCCAAAATCCAAAACTACATAACCTTTTGCAAGGTATCATAGGCTTATCACGAACTGACCACTGGGCTAGTACCTAATTTATTTATTTACATTTAATTAATTTCATTAATTTAAATACGAATACCTATGTATAATTATTATATACATACAAATATTAAATAGACTCGCCATATAATATGGACGGATTATGTTTTTAATTTTAATCGAGTATAAGCTGGAAGTTATTAAAAACAAACAAAAATGCTTAAAACGGAAAACGGAAATAATAAAATACACACATAGATTTTGGCACGGCTTACTGAATAGTGAATACCTATTACCTACTTATATTAACAATTGAGTTTTTCTAGCATTATTTTCAAAAATCTTGAAAGTACCGCATCAAAAGAATTTTTTTACTAAATACTTGGTGTAGATTTTAGGAACTAAAATTAATTAGCTTAACAAATTTGCAATCTATTGATAGTCTATACCGACACCTAGTTTACTTTAATGGGTCTATTATGTTCTATTTAGGACAACATAGTTAAACCATTGACAGTTAATAGATTGTCACAATTCACAAGCTCACACAGCGGATGAATTGGCCGTCGAGTAACTAACATTGAATGTGTCCAAAATGTAGTGGATATAATTATAATAATACCCCAGAGTACCAGAGATTGACATAACTTTATTGAGTATATGATTTAACATTATTCCAAATCCAAATAATTCTTTGAGTACAGCAGTATAGGTAGTATTCATAAATTAAAGCCTGAGCTCGTGAAATTTATTGTATGACGTATTCAGTTAACTCACGAAACTACCCTGAAGAAATTATTTATTTATGTTCTCACCCGTGTACAGTATATTACTGTACCAGGTGTTTCAATGCAAGAATGTACCTCTAATATAAAAAATAATATGCTGGATTATAGTTTTTAGAGATGCGCCCAGGGTTGGACTGGGAAATAAATTAGTACCGGGAAATCCGATAGTCCACGTTTCTATTTTTGATTTTTTGAATTTATCTACATTTTTGCAATATATTTTTTTCATTGTCACATCACGGGCCATCGGGAAATTCTCGGTAGCCTGCCGGGCCAGCCCAGCCCTGGATGCACCCCGAGACACTCACGGGCTTTTACTTCGCAGATTAAAAGTCTGTGCGTCTGTCTCTACCTTTAAGGTCTCTACTCACGTTCAGTCCACGGCTAGCAGCACATGTCTATAACTACTCACGAACAGTATTTTGACAGCTTTTAGCCGGCCGTCTTTTACCATATTATACCCATACAGCTATTGGTAGTACAAAACTCAAATGTTGACATAAATTAATTTAACCGGTCCACTGCTCTTTTTGGCTAATCAAAATTGATTATTAATTTAAAGAACAACATGTTACAGTTAATGCCGAATTAAATTAATCAGGAGTTTTATAGCACCGGTTGATAAAGTATCTAATTATTATTTAAATGTTCACTATACCTTTTTTAATAAACGCAGAAGTTCTCGTCGTACTATCTGTAGGACTTGAAGGATTTGAATTAGGTTCTTGCTTGACACTGAAAATAAATTATAACCGTTAAAAATATTTTTTAATTAAAACTAACATTATTTAAAAATCACATTCCACCCTTTTAACGTACTTCTTCTGTAGTTGAGACGACGTTACATGCTAAAAGCTGCAATTCTTGAGAGCCTTTCTACCACTATCATCGACGTCATCAAGAGCTTGAGGGTGTAAAAGCACAATTAGGCATGGATGAAAATTAGATTAAGTAGGTGGCAGTAAAGGTTAACAGATTTAACTACCCCTAAAGCAATTTCTAGTTCTAAGCTATCAATAGCTTACTATGTGGTCGCGTTCAACTGAAGTGTGCAATTTTTTTAATTAGTTGTCGGTAGACTCGAGAGATCCTGACTTTTCCAGCGATCGCACGAGTAACAGGCAACGCAGATAAGCTAAATACAGCTCCACCAACCAATTTTGGGTTACGGAAAATATGTCAACCAAAGTATTTTTTGCAGAAAAAGATTGTTCCAATCATTATCAAGAATTCAGGTTAGGTACAGGCGTAGTTAGAAGTCGCGTGTATCTACAACTATTTTAGGTTTGATTAAACCTTTCAAAATGACAGTAAGTTGTACTTTTCACACTCACTGTCTTAATATTAACCTATTTTCAATTTTAGTGACAGTTACTTGTCAAATTTAGCGACTGAAATACTTTTAACTCGTACTGTACTTTAAAATCTTTGACAGCGCTGATCACGCCCCCTCAGCTCGCTAATAAAGTTGGTGGGACTGTATATTAGTAAACGTTCGTGCCGTCTATAGACACTGGTAACTGGTAATTATTTGCAAACGTACTAAATAGCTAGTAAGTAGTGGACTTGTTAAAATGTTGAACACAAACTAGCACCCTTGTCTTGGTCATTCAGTGGTAATTGTCGACGGCCGCTTTATCCATTAGACCGACTATAGGTATTGTGGCTAAGCCATAAGAACCTTTTAGGATAGGCTCTACATTATTTCACGTGTTAAATCACAAAATAAACGAAAACAACAACTTTCATGAAAATGATTCTCTGCTCATACTATGGTAGGCGCAGTTGCATTATACGTATTGCAAACCAGTAGTGAATTTCAACTTTGATTTGATGAATACAGGGCTGGACTGGGAAAAAATTAGTACTGGGAAATCTGTTAGTTCAGGTTCATATTTTTGATTTTTTCAATTTATCTATATTTTTTCATTATATTTATTTCATTGTCACATCTCGGGCCACAAGGAAATTCCCGGTAGCCCGCCGGGCCAGCCCAGCTCTGGATGTTTATAGATGTGTTCACGGAGCATTAAAATTTGCGAGTATTTGCAAAGTTCATAAATTGTTTTTGAGCATTCAAATGATGAAATTAGCATAATAACGATGAAAAAGATCAGAAGTCTCAAAGTAATGGTGCCTAGGGCATAAGAAAACCTTAAAACGGCTCTTATTGTCGTTTTAGGACATAAAAATTTATTTAAATCAAAATACGAAAGAAAATGAACATGAGATGATTCGGCGTATGCTGTAGAACTCTTGGATTCACAAACTTAGGGTCGTTTTACATGGACTACATGTATGTTTCTCACTGAATCAACTCAAGAAGCAGAAGCACGGGAATCTAAGCTGCTTTAACGTCGTGCATAGAAGTTTTAACGCACGACCGTGCACGATGTTAAAGCTCCCGTACTTTTGCTCCTTGAGCTGATTCAGATTTAACAAGTTAGTACGACATTTAGTCCATGTATAACGGCTTTTAGAATGACAACACTAGTCATTTCAGGCTTTTTTGTTTTTAGTGTGTTGTTATGAGGATCATATGAAGCTAGTGTGGAAATTTTCGGAAAAACATAAAATATCTAGGCCAATAAGGTTTTGTCATTCGTAAAGAATTGTTTGTAAAACTCACTTGATGAGGGTTTGTGGATTCTTCACTCTCATTGTTAATTCACAGGAGTTAATACTC
The DNA here is from genome assembly GCA_963924605.1 of Malthinus seriepunctatus. NCBI lineage: Eukaryota > Metazoa > Arthropoda > Insecta > Coleoptera > Cantharidae > Malthinus > Malthinus seriepunctatus. Next base: position 73,828,154 of record OZ004600.1, read on the forward strand.
TTTCAAAGACATCCAGGAGTTTTTAGGACACTTTATTGAATCGTGTTACGCAACAAGGAACCAACCCTCATATTTGCCAAACCGAGATAATCACGTTCTAAAAGTTCTGTTTGCCTTAGTGTAGGATGGTTTTAGTTTTTTTCAAGCTTCGTTTTATTATTTTTCCGTATTCTAAAGTAAGTGCAGTAGGTGGCCCTACATGTCACTGACACGAAATAAATTATATCTCATTTTTTTTTATTTTGAGGGTTAGTTCCTTGTTGCGTAACGCGATTCTATTGATCTTCTGTGACTTTAAGAAATGAGAAAGCGTTCATGGTTTTTTTTCGGAATTTTGATTAAGGCTTATTGCGAGTCTCGCAAAAATGCGAGAATCTCGCATTCTCGCCTCGCAAAAAGTTACGAGATGCGAGGGAGACTAAGATTTTCAACGTGAGGCGATATGCAAGACGAGAAAACGATTTTAGCTTGCGAGGCGAGATTTGTATTTACTCTCGCCTTGCAGTTTTGCGCGATCTCGCAAAACTTAATACAAACTCGAAGCGCATGTGTCGCAAGATTACTAAGGTAACAACGTAAGAATTATCAAGGGGCACAACATTTGGAAATCATGTAAAGCAATGTGACCTATTCGAGCCGCCATTTATATGATGTGGTAGTCATTTTCAGAATTTGTAGTTACGACACTGTGCATATCCATCGTCCTTAAGCCAATAAAAGTCGTTCATAACTTGTATATTAAATCCAATTATTCGGTGCACCGGTTTTAAGTAAAGTTTTATAATCTAAGGCCCGATTGCACACTTCATCTTAAATCTACTACTAACGTCTACTAAGGGCGAGTTGTACCAAATTAAATTCAGGCTAAACGAGTTCAGCAATCAAGTACATTTATATGATTGAATTATGCAGCTCATCATAATATCATAAACTTACTTTGAACTTGGTTGGTACAACCCGCCCTATAGATCAACTTGTAGCTAAACGTGGCTTAATATTTAAGGGTTCACGTGCATTCAAGCCAAACGTAATTACCTGTGAAATGGAAAAACTGCCATTTAAAAAATTTAAGTTAGAGTTAATAATTGAAAGAAAGTGGTGCAGTCGGGCTTTAGTCTTATCCGTAAGAAATGACATGAGTAGTTTGCAAGAATGAGATCTCGCGTTAGGCGAGAATACGATTTCAAAAATCTTGCGAGGCGAGACTGAAATAAATTTTTGCGAGGCGAGACTGGCGAGAAATCTCGCAAGTGAAACCCTACTTTTGATATTATGTTGTCCTAGAGGGTGTTATAGAGCTAGTGTATAAGTTTTAGTAGGCCAATCAATTTGTTTGTAAGAAAAAAACCTGTAATCTATATTTTGTCTTGAAATAAATGATATTTAATTTGACATGGCATGACTTCTGATAATGAATTTCACGCTCTATAATTTTCCCAAAGGTCTAATTGCTACAACTTTTATTGTTTATTTATATTTTATCTACTTTTTCGTAGTTAAATTGTTAACCATTTATACAGGGTGATTTTATTACGCCCTACTAACATTATTTGATTTTAGCAGCAGTAAAGACTTGGACGAAGCGCTTTAAGCATCCATTTTGAAGTCGAAGAAATTTTGAGAATCTGTGCAAAAACTAAAAATTGTTAATTATTACTTTCCCGTATAAAAAACAGACATCACTATCAAACGAAAAAGTTTTAATGCTTCAAAACTTCTTTCAAATGACACTAAAAGTAATCGTATTGTATTATGACGCTAGGGGTCGCTGCAGTTAACTTTTTGTTTTTTTATGGATGCCTATAATTTTTTCGCATAAAATGAAACAATTGACGATTATTATAATAATGGGGGTATCTAGAACTTTCGGTTTTCGGACCTTAGTCAATTTCTAGTAGCAGACCTTGTATATCCTCTGTAACAGTATGCCTAAAGTAGATAATAATACAGTAATGTGCGGAGTAACCAGTAAGCGCTTTTTATGAAAATTTAATAACTTGGCAACGTTGGAGAAAAATTAATTAAACTTACTTTAGCATATAGATAAATAAAAATCAAGTCGAAATATACAGAGTGTATACTGAAAAAAAAATCGCCAAACAATAATGCAACAAGATGAAAAGATGGAAATAATATTTAGTTATTCTTCTTGAATAGTCGAATAAGTTTTGTTTCTAAATGTATGCTGAATAAATGGCGAGAGAGATATCGAAGATCCAAATGATTGGCCCTGTAAAAGCTTCGTATGGAAATTTTCAACAAACCATTTATGTAACGTAGAACTCAAAAAATTCTAGATCTATGATTGTTTTAAACTCAACATTCTAAAAACTAAATCAAGCAATCATTCTACAAAAAAAGACTGCTGGTGTCTATTTGCAATTTATTTAAATTCCAAAATTAAGGCTTCGACCGGTACATAAAAAGTTCGGCAATATTTTCAAATATTAGTTCGGTAAAAGGGAAAATAAATAACATTAAACTAATAAAAATTATACCTATTACTTTAGTGTATGATATAAAATTGTTATTGCAAATAAGTAGCAGAGGGATTTTATGAGCCAGCCTTCCATACAATTTCTTTAATAAAATATCGGTGAGCGAGAGGAACTTATAAGTTAAAGTTATAATGGAAATTCAATGTGTAATAGAAAATTTTTATTAGCTAAATTTAATTTCCATAAAATTATTTTAAATAAAATAGAAAAGCAATTAAGTACTATTAATTAATGTTTGCCACACACGCTTTAATTAAACTAAGGGTATATTTTTAATAAACTAGTGCTGTTGCGTTTTGGATGTACCCCTAATTCGGTAACTTGCGAAATTGAAAAAAAAAATTCTTGAAAGCTCTAAAGAAACTGCCAAGTAGAAAGTTATTTGGTATTTGACTAGGGTTGCTCCTAATACTATAGTAAATAAATCGATCAAGCTACCAAAGGCATAGTTTTCACCTGGTAAATGTTGTATCTGCAAGTCCTTGTGGACTCGGTGTAGAGCTTGAGGGCTCCATAGTTTTAACATAAATTGAAAATTACAGTAATACATTATCATATAGCTTCCATCACTCACTTCCTTGTTTGTTAAGCGATCGCGCGCTACTACAGAGCTTTGGAGCTTTACTAGTTCCTTTCTCGAGAATTTAAGGGTTGTTCGCTATTCAATATTTTGTACCAACTGGTAAAGCGATTCTGCGCATACTTACGCAATTATTTTATATCAATTTTTTTCTTTACGATTTTAAATTTACCTAGAATTGCTTCTTGCATTTGCTTAATTTCCTTGCAACAATTAATTATGCAAATAAAGGGTTTTTTCTTTTCTACGATCCTTATTCGCATACGGACACGTTTTTTACTATAATTCATCTTGTATGCAGGTCTAAAAAATATTCAATAACATTATATTATTAAACAGAAAATAAATATTATTATAGGAAGTTTGTTAATGAAAAAAGTACTATAATAATAAAAATATATTTGTAAATAAAATAAAGCTCCACCATTCCTCAGGTCGTAATGGAACAGGTATTGTATGGCTGTAATGCAGTCTTTCGGTATCGTACAAGAAAAAGTCCTGGTATGACCACATCCGAGTTTTTTTATAAATAATAAAATATTAAAGCATTAACGCCACCAGTAAAAAGTTATTGTTTCCGTCAAATGAAAAATGTAGAGTTTAGGTTGGAGAGACTTCAAAAATCGCGGTTAACCTCAAGAGGATGGTTGATTTTAAAACTGAAAACGACTTCATTATGCAACTAATTATGCAAAGGAAAAATTTAAATATCCAAGAATTTTTTTCTTAATTACCTAATAATTATTAGCTTTATATGAAGGAACCTTCATGCGGTAGGTACCTATTATAAAACAGATTATTAAATTTAATAATTCACGAACTTTTTTTACTGATTAATCAGTAAAGAAGAAAATTTGTAATTTGATGCATTTTCCAGAAAAATTGATAAAAAAACTGCTAATATTTTGGGTGGCTGAAATTCTCAGAGTCAGCCTCAGAATTATTGACGACCCTGGCTATACGCCAGGGTGGTTATTAGCCAACAACAACGAAAGGGCAGAAGGGGAGGTTGTTGATTTACTACTTATTGGCAAAATAAAGTTACCCCTCAATTTAAGTATGGAGTGTTGTTATGGTTGCATCCATAATTAGTGCTAAACGTATAGCCAGGGTGGCCATTAAATGTGAGACTGACTGTACATTATGAACGGTGAAATAGAGTGATCTGTGCTGGAAAGTTGTCGAGTTTAAATTCCGAAAAGGGGACCCGCAGGGCCGGATTACGTCTATATGGCGCTCTAGACTAATACTGATTTGACGTCTATTTTAATTGCCACCTAAGAATTTTGTTGGGTCGTGGCGTATCACCGTCGTCGCCGGGGAGTTTGGGGAAATTTTTGGGAAAATTTGGTGCAAAATAGTAATATTTAGGGATAGTTTGCCACACATAAGAAGTAATTTTAGAAGTTAGCGCTTTTAGGCTTTAGCCTTGTCAGCCTAGTGAATAATATGGTCCTAAGAAGGACAGAGAGTTTTTAATTGCCGACGGTGATATTTCCTAATCAAATTTGGGATGGCTGTTCATTCCGTTAATCCACTTATAAAATGTACAATAGTTTTGGAGAATGCGCCGTAGAAGAGGTTTTTTAAACCCCGCCTTCGCTTTCTTTAGTCGTCTTAAGAGTTATGAGTTAGTATGTTTGGGAGTTATTTTTAGATTTAATTAACTGACTCGATATTTTAACGTTAAAAAATTATTTTAGTTCACTTTTTATATTTTAATTTAATGTTAAAAAAATTATTTTTTTTTACTATAATTTTTTTCAATTTATTTTACATTTAATCGAACTTAAATTTTTTCTCACTATAATTTTTTTTAAATTTAACTGCCTCCTTATTCTACCATAAAAAATATTGAATCTAAATTATTTCTTTTTATAATCGTTAAGAAAAGTAACTTTGACATTGCTGTCATTTTGACAGCTTTTTTGCAAAGTACAAGCGTATGTTTATGTGATTGAATTTCAAAAACGGGGTTTACCGCATGCGCACACATGTTATTAACTTTAAAACAGTCTCACAAAATAACTACTTCAGAAGTAGTTGACCGATACATATGTGCAGAAATACCAAACCCGGAAATAGATTCTATACTACATGCTATTGTTTTAAGAAACATGGTTCACGGTCCATGTGGAAATTGGTGTTTAACAGAACAGAAAGTATGTTCAAAAAATTTTCCTAAAACATATAATGAAGTAACAACTCTGGATGAACAAGGATATCCAAATTATCGACGTAGAAATACTGGACTTTTTTATAAGCGTTCTGATGGTTATGTTTGTGACAATAAATATGTTGTGCCTTACAATCCATATCTTCTCAAAGTGTTTAATTGTCATATTAATGTTGAAGAGGTTTCTAGCATTAAGTCTGTCAAATATTTGTATAAGTACATTTACAAAGGGCACGACGCTGCAGGAATAACAATTAGCGAATCAACTAATGAAACTATTGAACACGATGAACTTGGTACAGTTGAATTTTTAAAAGACTACCGACACGTGACTTTTAAAATATTCAATAAATAATTAATTTAATTATAAATTTTCTAAATAAATATTTAATAGTAATTAACAATAAACGTATTAACTAAATTAAATAATTAAACTCACGAAATAAGTCGTTTTCACCTTTATTTATACATTTAAAGGTGGTCACGTGTCGGCAGTCTTTTAAAAATTCAACTGTAGTTTTATCGAAACAAGATACGTTGGTCCGGTAGAAGCTGCTTGGAGAATATTAAATAAATTTTTACAAGATAAGAGCCACTCCATTACCAGATTACCAGTGCATTTACCAAATCAACAAAATGTTATTGTTAGTGATGATTGTGATGAAAGTGAAATCAGAAATGCATTAGAAAAACAAACAATGCTTCTAGATTATTTTGCACTAAATGTAAGAGACCATGAAGCTACACAGTACGTGTATGGTGACATACCAACCCACTATGTGTTTAAAAAAAACAATAATCATACTAAGACCTACGGGTATCATTGGCAAAGACGTCAGAAACAGTTCAACGTTATTGGACGAATATATTCTGTAAGTCCCAGTCAAACTGAATTATTTCATTTACGTTTATTATTAATTCACATCAAAGGAGCAAAGAGTTTTGAAGATTTAAGAACAGTAAACGGAGAAGTTCAAGAATCTTACATAGCAACATGTCTTAAATTAGGACTGATTGAAAATGATCATGAATGGAAGAGAGCTATGCACGAAGCTGAAGTTTGGATGATGCCGAAACAGTTCAGATGTTTATTTGTTCGAATTCTGATGCATTGTCAGCCAACTCATCCTGAAGAACTATGGGATGAATTTAAAAAACCATTGTTAGAAGATTATGTCAGACATTTTGGCGAAATTAGAGGACAAAACAAAGGTTACGCTGACATTAACTTGCTTCTCGGTGCTGAAGGTTTTGATCTTACGATGTTTCCTACTATGCATCAAATAAGTGAGATTGAAACTAAGGATCATGTTTTAGATGAAGCGGAAACTATCGAAGATGCATCAAAATATTACGCAAATTTAAATGAAAAGCAAAAACATATTGTTGATATTACACAGTAGTCAGAGCGCGCGTAAGCGCGCACTTTGGTGCTAGTTCATCTAAAAAATAAATTAATTTATATTCTTTTTTAAAATTGTAAAGGAAAAAGTGGACAACAATAATATTAATATTGTATAATTCTGGTAAGAAAGCGTTAGGGGTAAGAGAGCGGGGCTCTTATCTCTATGGAAACCATAGGCGCCGTGCGTGTGATTTTTACTGCTATAGGTATAATATTTTAAGACGAGGAGCTGTAGGAATAAGTTCGCGCAGGTTTGGCCACGCCTCTTTAATAATTTAATACGTTGACTACGGTGTTGGAGGGGAAAAATACCAATTTATGTATCTGCGCATCCCCTCATCTCGTCAGCTTAAAATATTTTACCTCTATCTTAGTAATCAATTTTTATTAAATTAAAATCTTAGCAACCCCAATGGAGTAGACGTTAAAAACCAATCGTCCAAACCAGTCGTCATTATAATATACAGGGTGAGTCGGGAGGATCGCACCAAACGCCAGGGGTGTATCTTACACGCAAATATAAGAGGAAAAAACCCAAAAGTTGTAGTCCGATTTTTATTTGTTTACAAGATACAGCGTTTCCACAAAATAACTTGCATCCATCGTGCAGTTGTGCTGTTACTGCATGCGTATTTTACTGTTTAGGGGAACATCGTCTAACAGTCCTTGTAAATCATTTTGTAAGAATTTCAAATATTTATGTCCTCTTAGGCGAAACTATAGACGATATCACATCACACGTTTCCGAAAAACGATACTGAAAATTTTTTTCGACTTTTATGTGAGGATTTTCGTCGCACCATAAGTGGGAGTTGCGGGTATTGTTAATGTCATTATGGGTGAATGTGGTTTCATCGTTATACAGTGTGTTCTTCTAAGTTAATGAAATTAATTTATCAAATATATCAACTTTTAAGACGCTGTAACTCGAATACCAATAAAAAGCGGACTACAACTTTTGCATTTTTTCGTCTCATATTTACGTGTAAAATACACTCCTGGCGTTTGGTGCGATCCTCCCGACTCACCCTGTATAACGTAGCGACGTTATCTTTATAAATTATTTGTGCAACTGCATTAATGAAGTAGCACAATTAATATTGATGTAATATCAAGGAAAGTAATACAAATTATGAGTTCCGCTATTTAATTGTAATAGACAGAACCCACATTCCTGGGAAAGTTTTTCTTTCCAGAATCGTACAGTATGTAGGTATATCATGTATAATAATTATAATATAATGTATTATACGGATATAATAGCTAATAATATAATAGATTTGTTTACCTATTCGATAGAAGTAAAATTGCATTATGTAATATTTTATTGATTATTTTGTGCATTTAAGTAAATAATTTGTGTTGGAATAATAACAAAATTGAGTTTATTCAAAATTTCATTTGTGTTGGTATTTGGGTACAGTCACAGTGTGTGCACCTTAGAATATAAAGATCCGGAAGGATGGTTAGCCACCCTAGAGAAAATTCGACTGAAACGACATTTTTGAAAGCTACGGATGACTCATTCATTCCGTCGAATTTACATTATCATTGGCTGTGATGATCTGTCCTTATAAGTGGGAGTATAAGCAACCATTTCTATTGGAGAAATTGACCGGAAATTGCTATATTTAAAAATCCATTATTAACTAAATGCCTCTTTCCTGGTAGAGTAGCGGGGGTTATTTATTCAATGGCGTCCACCGATTGAGCTCACAAGTAAGAAAAAAATAAATTTTTGGTTTTGCACAAAATTTTATTTTTTCAAAAAAGTTTTGTTTGAATCCTGATAAAACCCAGGGCCGTGCCTATCCAATTTGGCGCCCGGGGCAGATAATTCGGGTAGCGCCCTCAGCTTATCAAAATGTTAATTAATTAAATTATTTATATCATTAATTAATTAAAATTGTATAAATAAATTATTAAATAATTATTGAATTTTTAAAATTTTTAAAATGCCATTTGGTACCATTGCATGGGCCCATTCACCAGACGTAGCGCAAACGTATACCGATCCAACTGCTACATTAGTAGCGCTACATCGTCCGGTAATTTTCAATTTTATTTAAGTGTCATAGTCATGCACTGCGCACTCTCGTTAAATTTGCAAAATTGCGTTAGTAGTTCATCCTTGTGGCATCATGTCGCTTCTGTGGCAATTTTGGTAGTTTTCGTCATTATTATAGTTGGTAGCTAATTACCGTTTCTGTTGCTACCATTATAATAATATTAACTAAAGTAAAAAGGACGTTGCTACTGACAACCAGTGTTTTGTTTAACTTTCAACTTACAATCATTTTCCAAGTAATGTCTAAAAAATGTCTAATGTGGAATTAATTTAAATTCATCAAATTTTTGAATTGTCACGAGTTTTAAAGTATTGTGTTATTATTTCTACAATTTTTAACAAGAACTAAAAGCGCTCAATATATAAAATGTAAGTAAGTGTCGTGTCGTCTATTTTCACGTGGTTTTCAATTTCATCAAATAACTGGAATTTACTTAATTCTAAAGAAATTTAGAAGGTTCGAGGTACAATGGTGTTTACTTGTTGCGTTTTCTACATTGCAAGATTTCTCTAATGAAGACTTAAACAAAATGTCAGATATGAGGTTTTTATATTTTTTATAAGATTGTAACTTGAGCTATCGGGTATCGGTAACTCATTAGAGAAATAATAAGGAATATAGTCCTTTGTCTGTAAAAATCTTATGGTTATGACAGCTCTCAAGAAAAATTATTAGAGAAATGTTATAATGTAAAAAGGCCGTATAAGATGTAAATTTAATAGTATATTATAATACATGTGTATAAGAAAGACTTTATCGCATTAGCGACGAAAATTACAAGCACGAGCTTGCGAGTGCTTGTAACGGCGCGTATGCTATAAAGTCTACTTATACACGAGTATTATACGCTATTTTTTAATATAATTGCAACTAAAACCGCTATAAAAGAGAAAAAATCTGTAATTAAAATTTGAAAACTAAGCGTGCCGATTTTGGATATATTTGTTGCCACAGAGATGCTTTGTGTTTACATTGGAGAACAACAGTCGCACAACAGTTAATATTATTGTTGTTACCTAGACGACTTTATAGAGAACTTGTGCTATAAAGACGATTTTATGAACGCTTTTTAGTGTGAAATTGGCAGATTATAATGCAAGTATAATAAAAAACAATATGTAAGACTTGTATAATTTCTAATGTAAATAATATTGATATTTGTGCAAACGAAAAGTCTTAATAAAGCGAATTAAATTATAATAATAAATTGTTTTTATTTTTTCCACAATTTCCAGCAAACTGCCTGTTCCAATTTTAGTAATTTCAGTATTCTTGCAATTTCTAGCTTTAAAATTGCATGATTTTACTAAATTGCTTTAAATTATCTGTCTTTTAGCGTATTCAAAAAGTTTTTTAGTACAATAATAGTAATATAATATTTGAAATTCCCGCCACTTTTTGAGTATTTGAGCAGCGCCAGACACGCAAGATGCCACAAGGATCAACTATTTTCATTATTATTACTATTTTATCATTATTATTATCAAATTTTTACGATTACAAAAAAGGAGTCGAATCGCCTATCTATTTCTACCAACATAATATCCGTCATCTATGGTCATAGTGACAATCTGTGAAATTTTGATTCAACAAATTGAATTTGGTTTCCAACTTTATATTATATTATAATTAACGTTCGACATTTCTGACATTATGAAAATTTAAAATAAATCTGTCAAATTTAAATACGAACAAGTAGCGCAAACGAAATGCGCTCGATAAAATGGCGACGCTCCGCACACGTTCCCAAAGTAGCGGGTACGTCACAGGACGATTTGGTAACTGTTGCACAACTGTTACGTTCGGTGAATTCGCCCAATTACAATTTACTATAGAGCGGTCATAAAATAGAGTCATTCTTTTCTCTTGTCGAGCGGCAGGTCATGTTTGATGTTGACATTTTTGCCAAATTTTAATTTATTTACTCAAAATTTTAGTTCTTCTACGAGTCTCACTGCGATCTAATTTTTCCATTTTATTGATATATTATTGCTGCAAATTAAAAAGAATTTGCCATCAGTTTTTGTAATTGTTCTGACCTCTCACTAAAAACTTTTTTGCTTATTGACGAGCGTTCGGGTACCTTTTTTTAGCGTCAGGCGTAGGCGACAAGCGGTGCCTCTTGAAATAAAAGCACATAACCATTTTTTTAAAAGCAAGTTTGAAAACAAGAATGGCATCCTTCTTGAGATAAGATTTATTAACAGTAATTGCTTATTGTTTTTACATTTTCAATAGAAATTTAAAAACAAAATGAGGTATAGGTATCTGCTGAGATTATTAGAGTAATTGTGCATTTTAATTTTTATTTCTTTAAACTGGTGCGCTGAATTCTTACAAAAATCCATTAAATAGGTTTTGCGCCCCTACAAAATTTGCGCTAGGGGCGAGAGCCCCTTCGGCCTCCCTTCGGTACGGCCCTGGTAGAACCCATAAGCATAACTTGGCAAACAGGAAATATTTTACGTAAACTTTGATTTTTTGAACTTTACCGACGCGTTAAAATACTCATACATTTTAAGGTGGTCACGTGTCGGTAAACTTACAAAAAGCAAACTGTAGAGGTATAGTACAGTCAAATAACACGATGTTTTGCTCTATAGGCGAAATAATTAAGGGAAAGCTGAATTTTTTAGGGATGAATTCTTAGGTCATATACAGTGTGATTGAAAAAACGTGATAATGCAGATTTCTTGGTTTTTATTAAAGATAGAAAAAAAACTCGTTCAGGTAACTTATAGTACTCAAGAAGCTTGTTATTTTGGTCAATTCAAAAGTACCAGTGGAATTAAAACAAAAGAGGAACGTTAGTTAGGTTCATTTTTTTAAATGGAACGTGTAGATTTTTTCTACATATTCTTCAAGAGTATCAAATTCTCTTTACAGTGATACTAAATAACAATACAATATTTAAAAAAATAAAGTCGTAATAAGGTTTTAAAAAATGAATCTAGTAACCCTTATAACGTTATAACCGTAGCACAACAATCGATAACAATCGAAACAGTCGTTATTTATTTGTTTTAATACTTATGCAACTTGATAGTAGATGTTTTTGTATTTTTGATTGTTATCGATTGTTGTGCTATGGTTATAAGGGTTGCTCGAGGGGTCAACCACTGGTCTGAATTTGTACAATGACTGCAGAAACTGCCGTTGACTGCAGTGACTGCACTTGACTGCAGCTGCACTTGACTGCAGTTGACTGCAGCTGACTGCAGTTGACTGCAGCTGACTGCACTTGACTGCAGCTGACTGCACTTGACTGCAGTTAACTGCAGATGACTACACTTGACTGCAACGCCAACGGACTCACCAAACATGCCCAAGAACTAAAAACTTTCATTCTCAGTCACAATATAGACGTTTTACTAATTTCAGAATCACATTGTACCTTTAAAAGCTATCTGAGAATCCCAAATTATTCCATCTATTTTACTAACCATCCCGATGGAACTGCACATGCAGGTACAGCCGTAATAATAAAAAACTGTGTGAAACACCATGAGAGCCAAAAGTTTCAAAAAGAGACTTAACATAAAAACAGACTTAACAGAGCAGTAAAGGAACTGAGCAAGACTCTAGACGAGTACAAAAACCAATCAATCCAAGAATACCTCGAAAGACTTTCTCCACACGAAGCATCGGAGTATTCCCTTTGGAAAGCGACTAAAAAAGTTAAACAACCCTTAGTTAACATCCCTCCTATACGATTGGAAGGAAATAAATGGGCCCGCAGCGACAAAGAGAAAGCAAATGCATACGCCAAGCATCTCGCAATCGTTTTCCAACCCTACGAATCACAGGCTTCACCACAAGAAGAAAGCAATCTATTACACTATCTGGAATCTGCAACACAAATGGACCTTCCAATCAAACCTTTCAAAACAAAAGAAATCAAGAAAATTATCAAACAACTAAACACAAAGAAATCACCCGGGTACGATCTAATCACTGCCAAGATTCTAATCGAACTTTCTGCTAAATCTTTAAAATTTGTAACCCAGTTGTTCAACTCCTTTACGCGAATTGGTTATTTTCCATTAGCCTGGAAAGTCGCAGAAATTATTATGATACTTAAGCCAGGTAAAGAACCAGAGAACGTAACTTCATATAGGCCTATTAGCCTACTTCCTACCCTATCAAAAGTCTTCGAAAAGGTGTTCTTGGCTAGGCTAAAACCAATTCTGGAACGCAACCGGCTCATTCCAAATCATCAATTCGGTTTTAGACCACAACACGCCACCATAGAGCAGGTCCACCGAGTCATTGACAAGATTAGTGGAGGCCTGGAAAACAAAGAATACTGCTCGGCGGCTTTCTTAGACGTGTCTCAGGCATTTGATAGGGTATGGCACGTAGGATTGTTATACAAACTTAAATCGAAACTGCCAAGCTGCTACTACCTAGTGCTAAAATCCTACCTAAGCGAACGACATTTTCGGGTTAAGTTCCGAGAAGAATACTCCGAAATATACCAGATCAACTCGGGCGTTCCTCAAGGAAGTGTACTCGGGCCAACGCTCTACCTACTTCACACAGCTGACCCGGCTACCCACTTCTGCCGGAATTATAACTGCGACGTTTGCAGATGACAGCGCGGTGATAGCAACGCACAATGATCCATCTACTGCTTCACAACTACTACAAAAAAGCCTAAACCAAATGGAACTTTGGTTGAAAAAGTGGCGCATAAAAGCTAATGAGACTAAATCTGCTCATATTACATTTACGACAAGAAGAGGAATATGTCCACCGGTAACGCTTAACGGAGTACAGCTGCCACAAACTGATAACGTGAAGTATTTAGGTATGCACCTGGATCGTCGTCTTACATGGCAAAAACACGTTTGGACAAAAAGAAAGCAACTTGGATTACAGCTTAGAAAGTTGCACTGGCTACTGGGAAAAAACTCCAAGCTGTCCATAAACAATAAAGTATTGGTGTACAAAACGATCTTGAAGCCAGTGTGGACATACGGAATTCAATTGTGGGGAACAACTGCAAATTCAAACATTGAGATTCTTCAGCGCTATCAGTCTAAGGTTCTACGATCAATCGTAAGTGCTCATTGGTACGTGCCAAATGACGTAATACACAGTGATCTACGAGTCCCACTGGTTAAACAGGAAATAACAAAATTCAGTTCCACTTATCGCGAACGACTCAGTGTGCATCCGAACGAATTAGCAGTGGATCTCCTAGATGACAGTGATCAAGTGCGCAGATTAAAACGGTTTAGACCAAATGACTTAGTGACACGCTTTTAAAAACTGTGAATTCGGAGTCAAACTGAAAACCATTAGTGTTTATATTTACTTAAAGAGTGCCTAAATGTAGGAACTCTTACATGTTTGTACTTAAGTCAAATCATATTACTGAATGGCTTGTAATTTTAGCTAGATTGTAATTTATTATATTAAAAAAAAAAAAAAAATTCTTCAAGAGTATCAAATTCTCTTTACAGTGATACTAAATAACAATACAATATTTAAAAAAATAAAGTCGTAATAAGGTTTTAAAAAATGAATCTAGTAACCCTTATAACGTTATAACCGTAGCACAACAATCGATAACAATCGAAACAGTCGTTATTTATTTGTTTTAATACTTATGCAACTTGATAGTAGATGTTTTTGTATTTTTGATTGTTATCGATTGTTGTGCTATGGTTATAACTTATAAGGGTTGCTTCGGGGTTGCTAGATTAATTTTTTAAAACCTTATTACGACTTTATTTTTTCAAATACTGTATTGTTTTTTAGTATCACTGTAAAGAGAATTTGATACTCTTGAAGAATATCTAGAAAAAATCTACACGTTCCATTTAAAAAAAGGAATCTGACTAACGTTACTCTTTTGTTTTAATTCCACTGGTACTTTTGAATTGACCAAAATAACAAGCTTCTTGAGTACTATAAGTTACCTAAATAAGTTTTTTTTTTATCTTTAATAATAACCAAGAAATCTGCATTATCACGTTTTTTCAATCACACTGTATAGGTATACAGTGGAAAGGTGGAAACCACTGAGCCACCCTCGCTGCACCCTTGCGTTGTTCACAATTTGGAATTAAAGGTAGTCCCAACGTAAGATGAGGAGTAAGGTACCTGTACCAAATAAGGCCATGTACTTAATAAGGCCAGTACGCTATTACAGCCAAGTTTAAATTCATATGTTGAATTTGTGAGTGTTAGATCGAAGGACATCTGTCGTACAATGTTTAAGAATATTTTCAAGTTTGTACGATAATGGCTAGATGGCAAGGCATCTAAACGCATTATCGGTACTTTCCCCTTATAACATTGCAAGTTCTAGTTGGTGGTGTTGTACGTTGCTATAAAAAAAATTTAAATTTCGTTTTATTGCCAAAAGGTGTACTAAATATCTATTAATTCATGACGTATGTAAACAATAATTTAACACGTAAAAATTTTTATAAGAAATTTTTTTTGTCAAAATCGCATTGTTCTTAATAAAGCCACAAAACCAAACCTTGTTGTTGTTGGGATTGTTCATCATAAATCATAAGTGTCTCGGTATTGTTATGACATTTAATGGTGGAATTTATATTTTTATGTTTAAAGAAGTTTATATTTCATTTTTTTCTATTAAATTTCAAGTTTACTATGCATTTTGGTACTTATTTCACTGTTGGCCTTATTATGGACACACTGTTCCCAATAAGGCCAGTACCTGTGACCTCACTGTTTTTTTTATAACTTCTATATGAGTAACATTAAAAAAATACAATTGTAAATATACGTAGGTACTCAAAGCCCTAGTAACAAATTACGCTAACTTCTGAATCACTTGGTTATCAAATCTTAGAGTAAAGTAAATAATAATTAAACCGTTAACGTGGCCTTATTTGGTGCAGGTACCTTACACCACGTGACCAAACCTGCGAGAGGCGTAGCTTCAGAATCCAGTGGCGGTGCTAGTTATTTCTTCTGTCAAAAAAGTTTTTAAAAATTGTCAAAATTCATAGTAATTACTTAATTTAAATTTAAATTTTAACTAATAATAATTAATTACTGGTTTAATACTTTGTGAATGAGATCTCTACATTAAAAATGCTTGTAATTATTTTGCTTCGACAACAGTAATGTAATATAATAGTATATTATAATACATGTGTATAAGAAAGACTTTATCGCATTAGCGACGAAAATTACAAGCACGAGCTTGTGAGTGCTTGTAACGGCGCGTATGCGATAAAGTCTACTTATACACGAGTATTATACGCTATTTTTTATTATAATTGCAACTAAAACCTCTATAAAAGAGAAAAAATCTGTATTTAAAATTTGAAAATTAAGCGTGCCGATTTTGGATATATTTGTTGCCACAGAGATGCTTTGTGCTGACATAGGAGAACAACAGTCACACAACAGTTAATATTATTGTTGTTACCTAGACGACTTTATAGAGCACTTGTGCAATAAAGACGATTTTATGAACGCTTTTTAGT
The DNA here is from genome assembly GCA_963924605.1 of Malthinus seriepunctatus. Classification (NCBI taxonomy): domain Eukaryota; kingdom Metazoa; phylum Arthropoda; class Insecta; order Coleoptera; family Cantharidae; genus Malthinus; species Malthinus seriepunctatus. The sequence goes on from OZ004600.1 coordinate 73,844,357, forward strand.
GTGAAATTGGCAGATTATAATGCAAGTATAATAAAAAAAAATATATACGACGACACTGTCTACGTTCGTTTCTAAGCAACAGCAGTACAAAACTACAGCGCTACTTTAAGGGTTATCACGTGGTGTAATCATCTTAACTTGGGACCATCTTGGGACTGCACTATTACTAATATTCGAAATAATAATAACAACAATTAATTGCAATTCTGTATATTACATCTTATGTTAATATAAAATTGAAAATTTGTTACATAATACATTAGATGTTAAAGTGCCGAATCAAATGGTGCAGTTATTTACAATATTTCTTGAAGTGCGTCGTACATCACTAAGACTATAGCTCCTCCGGTACCACGTAACATGTTAGAAAAAGCGCCTTTGAAAAAAGCACTAGGACCTTCTTGTGCCATTATTTTCACCCAACAATCGGCTGTGTTTTTGTACATTATATCTTCTTTTGCTCGTCCGGACTGCATCATCATACGACGTCTTACTGTATCAAATGGATACGAAGTTATTCCAGCAACGATCGTTACACACTTTTGAAATATCAATTAAATTTTAAATTTTAAGTTAGCATTTTTAATTAAGTTTACCTCGGCTATACCAAATGTCACTAAAAATGGGGTATTTTTGGGATCTGGTAACATTCCTTTTGCAGTGTCAAAAAATCCAAAATAAGTAGCACGGTATATAATTATGCCTTGCACAGATACAATAAATCCTCTATAAAGACCACCTACACCATCGGATTTCACGGTTTTCATAATACAGTCCATCATTCCATTATATAATCGGTCACCTGCTTTACCAACATCTGCTCCAAGTCTGCAATTGAATTTAGAAAAGACGTTAAAGAAGTTTCATTTAAAAATAGTTTGGTTTACTAATTTAAATTTGTGAGCTCTTAATTTTAGAAAAGCAATTTCAGAATGCAGTTTACTTAAACTCAACAATGATACTTTTGTAGCGAGGAAGGAAAGTGGTTTCTTCTTCCCATATGTGGAAGATGCGTCCTATCGCATTTTAATAATTTAAAGTTGATAATGACTCCATCTTTAAATTTGCATAAAAACCAACTGATTTTGAAAATATTTGATAAAGTCTCCACTTTAATTGGATTCTTTAAATCAATTCCTTTAAAAGTTATGAGAGAGGAAGAGACTTTCAAGACGCATTATATAACAAAATAAGGAGTTTACGGCCTCAAAACTGGGCCCCGTCACTAGATTGATATTAACGAGTGTTTGGCAATTCACAATCTTTGTACCTTATTGTATTTTACCTTGTTCGAGCATAATCAAGCGGATAAACAAATAATAGCGACGTTGCTCCTGCAGCTCCTCCCGACGCTAAATTTCCCACAAAATATCTCCAAAACTGAGTTTTCTTGTCTACTTTATTTAAAAATATATTTTTGTAAATATCTTTAAATGAAAAATTAAGCGCTTGTGTGGGAAAATATCGTATAACATTAGCAAGGTTGCCACGCCAAAAACTCGCAAATCCTTGTTCTTTTGGAATACGAACAAAGCAGTCAACCATACCTAATTTTATTATAAAAATAAACTTTATTAAAAAATAAGTAAGTAAGGTAATTTTTTACCTTTGTAACGTTGATCTTCTGGAATTTGTTTTGAAGCTGCTTGAACTTGCAATAAGAGCTTTACTCTTTCTATAGGAGCTACAGCAGTTTTTGATACAGCTGCAGATATTCCTCCAGCGAGAAAATCTTTCATAAACGATCCCGACGAACCACCGCCCTCGCCATGAGCCATGACTACTAACTGTTTTTACTATTTAATCCCAATTTCAATAAATATCCATCAACTACAAAATTTGACAGCTACATAAAATCTGAAATTTGCATGACATTCATAAGTTACTTGTACTTTTATTGTTTATTAATTTATAAAAAACAATTCACTCTCACTGTCTAACATTTCAACAGCAAAAGCAAAACCAAAACCAACGGATGTGGCCATACGATTCCGTCAAGGATTAAACCTGGGACTTCTGTGTGTAAGCAGAATTCTTTTAGGTATAAACTGTTTCAAAAATTTCATTTTTTTATAATTTTGGCACAAATTGAAGTTCAAATATACATTATTTTATATATTCAGAAAGCTAATTTTACGAGCTTTCATAATATTGAAAAATATACAGGGTGTTCAATTTAAATTAAGAAATTAGATCCCATTTCCGGTTAAACCGGAAGTCAAAATATAAAGTGTTTGGTATCGTGTAATAGCTAATTTAACGAACTTTCAAAATTATAAAAAAATATACAGAGTTTTCCTAATAATGTTAATATTTTTGTAATTTCCGGTTTAACCGGAAGCGTTTTGTTAATCGAAAATGGTGTCAAATAATAGATATTCATTGATACATATATCCATTTTCAAGTATGCATTTTTATTACAAAAAGAATTCGAGATTTTTGAAGTTTAGAGATTCAAAAAATCATTACTCCAAAACGGCTCGAGCGATTTTGATAAAAATTTATATTTCGATAGAGAATTACGTCGACTGTAACATAACCAAAAAAGAAAAAATATGGCAGAGGAAATTTCGAGAAAATCCATTTCAAACTTTTGACCTACTTTGGGCCCCTTAAAGGTGGGTAATTTTGAAAATCGACTTATTTAGAACGAAATCCCTATATTTTGGCTCTACAATGCCGTTTTGAAATTTTTATAATAATTACCTGCCAAGTTATAAGGGAAAAACTACAAAATGGGACAATCGCTCTATTGACCGCCATTTTGAATAAAAAAATTGAAATTTTTTTCTTCAATTGGGGCTCAGATGTACTAACTTATAGCCAAGTAGAATTGAATTTGGCCCAAATTTGCAAATATGCGCCCAAAATAATGATCTTATTTTTGGACACCCTGTATATATTTCTTATTAAAGCTATTTTTGCCGATAAAATAATTTTAAAGTGGTTAAAATCAAATTTCATCAAAATCGGTTCAGTAGTTTTTGCTCTAGCGGGGAGGGACATCCATATCCATCGACATTTAGTTCAAAAAATCAAAAATTTTTTTTTGCACTTTTGGAATCAGGGGGCCTCAAAACGTCGAGAACTGCAAAAAAAATTTATTATTTTTCTTTTCTCGATTTTAACAACTTTTTCTTGGATTGGAAAAAGTTAAAAGTGCTATAGAATTTGCATTTCGATTTCACATTCAATTTAGTACCAAAATCGAAAAAAATTCATCTTTTTTGAAATTTTCGTCGCGTTAAGGATCAAATTTACACTCTACATTAACTGAATTAAAACTAAAGAGTATTTAAAAACTGTTATGCTAGAAAAATTAATTTTTATGATTAATGGTTTAAAAGTTCGCTATTTTCCAAGAATTGATATCTATAAAAAGCCGTATAACAATAAAATATATTTATTGAATCTTTCAATGTTATTTTGTACACGAAAATAATTTAGTATTGTTTAATTGTAAACAAACTAATTGAAACAAATTTTAACAAGTTATAATTTTTTCTTAATTCTAATTAAGTGTTTCATTTGTGTTAATACCTTCCTTAAAACTACTTTTATGAAATTATGTAACTAACAGATCTCGTGTATTGGGCAGTAAATGATGGCTGGAAACTTTCATGACATTTTTAGTAAAAATATATATTTTATACATATAATACTTATTAAAAATTAGTTCATTAATTAAAAATAAGGCAACATCAAAGGCACTACAACAATAAATAGCAAAATTACAAGTCACGTTATAAATTCTTCGAGTCCCCTAACGTTTCATCTTTTCAAGAATTGGCACTACCATATCAAAAATTGGTCTTTTACCGGGGTCTTCGTTCATACAAATTTTAATCAACTTAGACAGATGCGATGATATGCCCGGTTTTATACCAATGCGCAAACCTTCGAGAGCAATTTTCATTCCAACTTCCATCGGAGATTGATCAGCAAATGGCACTTCCCTCGTAGCTAACTCCCATAACAATATAGCAAAGCTCCACATATCCGACGCTTCCCAATTAATATCGCTCAATTTCTTCTGTAACGCTTCAGGGGACATCCAAGCCGGATAATAAATGCGACCTTTTTCTTGAAATGAAAATTTAGCATCGGCCATATTAATTCGAGCAGTTAAGTCTTCGTCAATCATAATGTGACGACTATTTAAATGATATTGAGGTATAATTCGTTCGAGACCGTGTAAAAATGACATACCCCTCGCTATATCTAATGCAAATCGTAATGCAATAGCATTATCCACAACCACACCGCTGCCTTCGTGTAAAATAGAATACAAAGATCCTAAATTCATGTACTGATTAATCACAACTAAATTCGGAGGTGAATTACAGCAACCGACAACTGGAAGAACGTTTGGATGTGAGAAAATTCTTAGCTTAGGGAACTCTTCGTTGAAATCCCTCGATATTCTAGAAGTACAATTGCGTACAGCTAATATCTTAGCTACAATTTCATTTTTTTGCCATACTCCACGATACGTTTCACCACTAGGCGAATGAGCAATTCTATCTCGAAGCATTAAATCTTTAATGTTTATTCCTTTGTGTCTTGATAAAGTAGCGTCACGAGAACGAGTTTTTAAGCCCAACCAACTCTGATCTTTAAATTTAATTTTCTTAAGATCTTGTCCAGCTTCGACGGCCAATTCGTGTAGAGTTTTTGCCAAGTTTCCACGCGCTTTATCAAGAGCAGTGTCACCATCTTTGTTAGCTATGGCGACCATCGCACCATGATGTAGTAAATCTTCGGCAATTTCAGTGTAACTCCAAAAGCATGCGTAATGTAAAGGTGAGTTTCCGTGTTCATTTGTAAAATTAACGTCGGCACGTTGACGCAAAAGCTACAAATTATATTAGTTATGTTTAAGTTATTTACGGCGTTTGAATGATTATTTACCATTAATACAATGTCACGATGTCCATGAGCAGCTGCTAAGTGTAAGGGTGTATCGTCGCCTCGGTTGGTTGCATTAACTCGAGCACCACGCAATAAAAGCATTTCCACAATTTTGGCATTTCCTTCTTTAGCGGCCCAATGAAGAGGACTAAATCCATGGTCGTCACTAGAGAAACAAAAAGAGTAACACTTAAGATTATGTTTATCAAAATTTTAATTTATGAAATAAATATAAAAATTTTGGTGAATTGATGAGGAAGTGTATTTGACCACATATACTGATAAAGAAATGAACGCTCTACAAGTTACGTTTATATTTGAATGTCGTAAGTTCCTAAACTTACAACAAATTTAAAATATAAATTAAAGTTTTTAAAGAGCATAATATGTAATAATTATTCAATAAAACCCACGCTCCAAATACTCAAAATTAATAACCATTTTCAATTTCCAAATATAGAAATGTCATTGAGAGCATACGACCATTTAATTGGTATTTTTATGTTATAATTTCCCAATAATTTATAGATATTATAGTTGAAAGAATGATAATAAAAGAAAATTAAGTAAAAACGAATTTCCATTCCTTTGCAGCTACCTACTTTTAGAGAACAAAAACATTTGAATGTCTAAAAATAACCTCAAAATAGTAATTGCTTTCATATTTACCCCAAATTCATATCATGTTCGGTATCATCTAACCATACCCTCACTTGCATTGCATTTCCTTCTTTACACCACTGAAAAATATCTTCCATTTTCAATAATTTTATGAAAAATAATAAATATAAATGGGCGTGTACCCAAATTAAAAATAATCAAAAAATTTTTTAATTCGAATTTTTAATAAACACTTAACATTTGAAGAATATATTTAAAACACTATTTTAAATTGAAACGAAACGACACATTATAATTATTAACAATTTATTAAATTCAATTAAATAACACTGTCTCAGTCTCTTATTATTAGGTCACCCATCCCATTTAGGTAAATTAATTGTAGGTACTTTTCGAGGTCGTCAACAGATGGCAGCACTATTTCTATTTAAAATGAACCGAAGTAATTATAGTTTAATAAATCAAATCATTTTGCGTTTATATTCAAATAAATGGAATTTATAATTAATGCAGTTTGATTCAAGTATTTAAACGAAGCAGAAATTTTGTAGTAAATAAGTAATTTAACTACGTTCTTCGAATTACCTACAGGTGGAGCTACTGCTGTTTAAAACTTCAATTTGAATCTTCAATATTTATTTACAAAATTAAAAATTTAACTGCCTCATATTAATAAAATTATTAACGTTGTTAATTTCACCATATTTTCTAAAACTTATTTTGGAATTGTAATAAACACAACTAATTAGATTTTAATTTAATTTTATTGTAATAATCTGATGCTTTATTAATAATTACAGATATTAAATAGATTGATGTATTATATAGAAATATAATAATAGAAATTTTTAAATGTTGTACGTTACTTTTATATTAATTTAGTAGAGGCTCGCGTGGATATTATTTTTATTTTTCTCACATTACGCACATTTTAATATGCAATTTAAAATAATTTAAATATTTCGTAAAAATTAACGTGTAATTGTTATTCCAGTATATAAAAATTGCGGAAATAGTGTTAGGATGCAATGGAACAATAGTATATTAGTAGACAAAGCAAAATAAACTTTATAAAATAAGTGTTAGAATCAAAACAATTTCAAGCATTTACCTAATAATGTGCTCTTATACCATCAATAATAGGTGAGATTATGGTTTTCAATTTTCTTGTGTTTGAAGAAATCTGTGGCACTTTTTTATACTTACATTATTTTGTAATTTAAAATTTTAATTTTAACCGGTGCAGTGGTGTAATTAAAATTTTTACCTCTTCGCCTTTTGAGTGAATAGTAGTGTTTCACGAGATTCTTGCATTTTTCTTGTTTTTGTCTTGTTTTTGCACAAAATGCAAGACAAGACAAGACAAGAATCTTGCATTTTGTGCAAGAACAAGACATACTATGGTTACATTGTTACATAGCTTGTAGCAAGACAAGACAAGAAGGTAGCTTGGGAGAAAATTGCAAGAGTTACAAGATTTTCTTGCAATCTTGCTCTCTTGTAATGTAATATTGCATGTCATTCTGGAGAAATTAAGAAATAAACTTGCATGATAGCGCCACTAAGACAAACCGAATGTCAATACATAAATCCCTGGGTTGCAAGAATGCAAGTACTTTGCAAGAAAAGGGGAAGCCCCGACGTTATTTACATCGAAAATATGCGAGATTGTGAAACACTATGAATAAACTTGTGAAATATGTGTTTATGATTTATGAAGTCACTTACTCAAATGCTTGTTTTCAGTGGCGTAGTGTTTAGTGTGTTAAAAAGATACAGTTCCTAGTTTTAGTGGTCCCGCAAGCTCTTATGAAAAAATAATGCAATAATGGTTATTGAACTAAACTAAAAATATAATATTAGGTATCAATGTATACTAAATAAAATTTTCATTTTTATAGTAAATAAAATTTTTATCATGTATCATTATGTATCAATAGGCTCGTGTTTATGGATATGAACTGTTGAAATAGAGAGGTTACCACTAAATATGTTCACCTTTGATGTCTTTTACTGCAAGTACAGTCAGCCTCACATTAAATGGCCACCCTGGCTATACGTTTAGCACTAATTGTGGGTGCAATCGTCATAGCACCTCCTACTTAAATTGAGGGGTAACTTTATTTTGCCAACAAGTAATAAATCAGCAACCTTCCCTTCTGTCCTTTTTTCGTTATTGGTCAATAAACACCCTGGCGTATAGTCAGCGTGGCCAATAATTGTGAGGCTGACTGTACCCAGTTAGTGCCTTCAAGAATACACTCAGCCCACGTGATCAATCATTTGCCTAAGCCCTTGGTTCTCAATCTTTTGAAGTCGGGGAACACGGAACTCTGACATTTTTTTGAGCAACACTTACAATTCAACATAAGCTTTTTAGCAGCGTTATCCAACCTTTTTGAAACCAAGGGCGTAATAAAAAAAAGGACATTGCTCACAAAAATACCTCCATTATTGAAGAGGAAAAACGGAATCCTATACCGGGCAGATGGGTAAAGTTAGCACGGTCTTTTTGAACCCAAAAATCAAAAGTACGCTCATATATTTGGGCCATTTTAGGGCTCTTCATTCCACCTATTTTTAATATTTGAGTTCTTATATTTAACCCTAATAACAAGGGTAAACTTTGGCGTACCAACTTCACGTCAGTACGGCATTTTGAGCCGAAAAATCAAAGTCAGCTTATTAAAAATCATTTAAAATTACACTTCCAAAAATTTCTCAAATTAAATGCGATGCATGAGTTTGGTAATCTTTTCAAATTTCAGCAATTTTGGGACAGATAAATGATCACGACACTCGCATCTGATTTTCTAAACTTCCTAGGTTATCGAGTTTCTTTGTTTCGCTAGACCCTCTTTAGATCTTTAATAACAGAGATCCAGAATTGTTCAGGAGCGTTTTCAATGAACTGATTACAATCCCAGCATACAAAAATTATTTTACTGTTCAGTAATGATCTTTCTGTTGCAAAAATCTTTAATTGTGTATTTAATTTTTTCACGGAACACTTCAAATGGCTTCACGAAGCACCAGTGTTCCGGGGACTACAGTTTGAGAACCTTGGACCTAAGCAACCAATAATCAAAGCAAACCCATCTAATAACTATTCTTGAAGGCACTGTACGTATTTTGGTTTATAAGATATTTGAGATGGCAGTCTTTACCTGGGTCACCTTGTATTTATTATATGTGGTAATGTTAATAATGCATAATATTAACAAATTCCTTATAAAATCGCTATACCAGACACTGGACCTCAATATTAAAATTGCTCTTCTGCTATTAGCTAAAACCTTGCCATTTTAGTTTGGAAATATTTTGATGAAATTAATGTTCTATTCAATTATGATAAAATTAAATATTTACATGAATACCTCGATCGATTATAAACAACGAGGTCTTTTATATTAAGTACCTAAAATTTATATTGAAAGTTAAATGAGGTTCATTAAAAAGAATCTGCCATTATTTAAATTTTGACTGTATAATGTACAGCCAACCTCACAATTAATGGCCACCCTGGCTATAAGCCTAGCACGAATTTTGGATGAAACCATCATAACAACCTCTATTTAAATTGAGGGGTAACTTTATTTTGCCAACAAGTAGTAAATCAACAATCTTCCTTTCTGTTCTTTTGACGTTGTTGACTAATAAACACGCTGGCGTATAGCCAGGGTGGCCAATAATTATGAGGCTGCCTGTACTGTACTCGCGCGTTATCAATAAAAAAAGTAGTTGGACCATGAAAGTAGACGATAATTAACTAAAAACGCTTAATATAATAAAATGCCTAAATACTTGACTAACTGCAGATTAGATAACCAGTAGTTTGAAAAAGATAAAGTTCTTATTACATAAAAGCCAAAAATAAGACTGATGTGTTGTTCTAATTAGCACTAGAATTAAATCTGCACTTATGGAGTCTCAAAAATGTGAATACTCGATAGTGAATGCAACAGGGTGGGTATACTTGGGTATACTAGTTAAAATAATAAAAAAATAATTTAGGTATCACACGAACGAATGAACTTACAGATAGAACGATGACCGATGAAAGAAAGAAAGAAAGAAAGACGAAACAACAAACTTACAGACTGTAACATACAGATTAACTTATTAAACTATGGCAGTGTAAAAATTTGCACTAGTTATACACTATGCCTTTCCGATTCCGATTACCACAATATAAACTGCTCTATTTTAAATGTTCGAATGACACCAAATTTTCTAACGGTGGCTCGTCTTTAGTCTTAGTGCGACTGTGCTACTGTGCATAATTTACAATTTTCTAACGTCAGTAAACTATTATTTGAAATAAAACATTTTACGTAGTGGTCGTTCGAAAACTCAAATTTAGTTCTACATATTGTTTTGAAAATTTTTGTTTGTTGCAGTAATAAAGAAGGAGCACAAGCTAAAGATGCCAGTGACCAAATTTCATATTTTGAATTAGTAAGTATCAAAGAACAATTTTTTTTTATACAATATTTTGATTGACATTTTAGTACAAATTCTCAACACCTAAAGATAAATTTTTAATAATTTTTGCCTCACTATGTTCAATCGTAGCGGGTATGGCTACCGCATTTTTCTCGTACGCTTTTGGATTTGCCGTTGGAGGTATTGTAACCTACGCTTATGAAAGAAATGCAAATAAAACTGCCATTATTGAAGTTGATAAAAAGTTAACAGATACTTTAACCATATTTGGAATTCTAACATGTATTTTGGCACTCGCAATTTTTATTTCTACGTATTTTTCAAATCGTTTATTCAATTACACTGCCTTAAATCAGGTTAATATAGCGCTCTTTTCTAATTTAAAGATTTTCATAATTATCTTTTAGATTTTTAAAATAAGAGAATTGTACTTTTTTAGTCTTTTAAAACAGGATATGTCGTGGTTTGACGAAAACAAAATAGAAGATAATGCTTCTCGAAACAAAGAGTCAGTAGCTAATCTATAAAATAAACAAAAATGTAAGTTAATTATTCTTTCAGCGACTTTCAAATTTTACAGGAAGGTATTGGAGAGAAAGCTTGCTTATGCATTTTTCATTTTACGATAATTATCACTTGCCTTATTCAAGCATTGCTTATTGGATGGGAACTGACTTTCATATGCTTGATACCACTCCCTATTTTGCATACAATCACTTGGTATGCCGAAGCGGTAAGAATATATAATTTTTAAATTATTTCTTAGTCAGTACGTACTGAATACAGTCATTATGATTTATTTTAAGTCTTTGATATCAAGTTTAATTTTTAAAGACTTTGTTTTTGACACAAATACGCCTGGAGTTATGCAACCAACATTGCATATTATGTAATATTTTTTGTTCACTTAGGCATCTTCAAAAGTATCTCAACAAGAAATGGAGGGATTTGAAAATGCAAACACAGTTGCTGAAGAATCTTTAAGGGGAATTAAAACAGTCGTGGCATTTGAAGGACAAGCTGTAGAAAAGAAGCGATACACAAAATATCTTAAATTTGCGATGCGTAATAGCATAAGAAGTTGCTTTTTTAATGCGTTAAACGAAGCTATCATAAACTTCTTCATGTACATTAGCTGTTGTTTGGCCTTATGGTATGGAATAAGATTAGTCATTGAAGGAAGGGAATCGTTGAACCAATACACTACGACCAAATTAGTTGCGGTAATTTAAATATTTTTGGGCACACTTAACGTTTGCTAACGAAAATTAATTTTTAGATATTTAATTCGGTAATAACTTTGAGTTACTGCATAAGTACAATTCCACCAATTATGGAAATATTTAGAAAAGCTACAAAGGCAGCAGAAGAAATTTTTCCACTTATTGCAAGTCAAACTGAAGTCAACAACTCGCATAGTCTAAGCATTAAGTTGCACGAACCACGCGGAAAAATTGAGTTTGAAAACGTGTCTTTCACTTCAAATGGAAATGTTAAGGTAAATTTAACATTTCGGATTTGTATTTATATTCCGTTGATTAGACTAATTTAGATTTTAGAACTAAATTTGCTGATCGATCCAGGTGAAACTATAGCGCTAGTTGGTGGTTGCGATAGTACAAAAGCAGCTTTGATTCAACTCATTCAAAGATTTTACACACCCGATTCTGGAAATGTAATACCCACAACAGACTAACTTTATTTTTTCATTACAAAAATTCTTATAGATTTACATTGACGATGTGAAAATTACTAATTTGGAATTAATTTGGTTGCGAAATCAAATTGGTGTTGTAAACCAAGAACCCGAGTTCTTTAATACAACTATTAGAGATAACATTAGGTTTGGATGTTTGGATGCGAGTCAGCACGATATTGAAGTAGCTACTGTTAAAGCAAACATTCACTCTTTTATAATATCACTCTCGGACGGATACGAAACTTTAATTGGGGAAAATGGTATCGAATTAACTAGTTCTCAAAAGCAAAGGTTAGCTTTGGCGAGAGCTTTAGTTCGTAAACCAAAAATTTTGGTAGTTGAAGAAGCTCCATATTCTTTGGATTGGTATGGCGCATCGATTGTGGAAAGTCTTATGGATTCGGTAAGTACAAAGATTTTCCTCGCCCTCATTCCATTTTTGTGGTGTTAGTCATCTGATAGTTACACGTCATCTTTACGTGTTTGACAGCTTGTAAAAGCATTGATATTCTAAATAAAGCTTCATTGGTGTCTATCCAAAGCGTTGGTGATGTCACCCGTTTTCCGTTAGGCTTTCCTTCAACCACGATCCTTTCTCGTTCATCTTACCGCGTTAATTTCACATAGTATGTTGGCGTTGGTTGTTGGCGTCATTCGTGGGAGTCTTTTCCAGCAAAAAGATTTTAGCAGAACGATTCTCCAAGTCTGATAATAGTAATTTTGATTAAACATGATGCCAGGACTCATCTATTCGGATTCAAATTCATGTTGTTTTCAAACTTAATTTTTTCCTTTAATTTTAGGAAGCCAGAAATTGCACTACGACTACTATTATACTAGCTCATAGATTGTCGACTATTAAAAATGTTGATAAAATAGCGGTTCTTTGTGATGGGAAAGTAGTCGAATATGATTCTCATGACCACTTGTTAGAAAGTAAAGGGGTTTACGAGAGCTTGGTTAAACAATTAATTAAAAGAGCCGAAAGTTTTGAAAAATTTGCACCAGGTGCGCCTACTATAAATATCTAAAAGTAAGAATGTGCATTTGTTTTATTTTAGAATTATCTGAAGATTATGAAGAGTCAATACAAGAAGGAATAGGTAATGGCCGTGCTGCTATCAAGGAACAAAACTTAAAAGAGGTATACTAATTACAAACCTTTTGTTGAAGGAACTCCTCCTGTCCCTTTAGTCTTGAATCCATTCCAACCTTTGAATGAACCCAAGGGTATTGAATGAGGCCGAATTGTCGCTAACATTGGCCATATTATGTTAGTATTTTTTCTCTAACGTAGATCATCTGATTCTCCTCATAAGTTTCTAAACCAGGCCCAAGGAATGTGCAGATATGTTTTGTCCCTCACCATATCATAATTTTGAACTAAGGGAACAGTCATAGAGTCATAGCACGATGAGCAACAATAATTAAGGGGTCAGAAGCCAAGTGATTTAAGTAGAAAAATAACACTTCTGAGAAAAAACTTTAAAGTTTATCATTTTAATATAAATATATACGATTTATGTGGTATATTAGCCTTTTATTAAGGCCATGGTATTAAAATCTACTTGAATCTCTTTGCTACCAAGTAAAATTTTATTTCTATTTCCAGTTTCTGCACTTAACTATTTCTATTTTTTCTACTTAGATCTCTTGGCTTCTGACCCCCCCCCCAATTACATTATACGAGGGTTTAGTTAAACAGTAAGAGGACTAGAGGCACATAACTTTAAAGCATACAGACTGCACAATTCACCATCCAATGTTAAAATACCTACACTCTTGGTGGGAGTCGAACCCACAGCTCCACCAATGTGGATGTTTAGTCTGCTATCGCTTTAACCTAGTCCTTAACCCAGGGACGGACTCATGGGGGGATAGGAGGGGAAGCTCCCCCCTCAATGTTTGGAAGCAGTTGGGAAAATTTTTTGAAGTTGGCAAAATGATGAAAAAGCAAAAATGATAAAGTCCAAACAAAATTTTTCTACTTCAAATTTATTTCCAGTTATTAAATACTTTGAAAATCAAAACTGAAAAAAATATGTTATTGCTATGCCACTGTCTTTGAGACAAATCTATTTTGTAGCCAATGGGGTCAACCACTAACCAGTCCGGCCCTACTTATGGCACATTTTCCTAAGAAACAAATTCGTGGCATACATAGAAAAATAATTTCTAAAAAATTACAATTTGCGGTACCTAATAAAGACTTAACTAAAATTACAAATTATTTTTACGATTTCGCGAAACACCGTTTTTTAAAATAACACTACCTGAAGGTAACAATCGGCGGTAAAAAAATAGTTGGCATTTTAGAGACTCACAGTTGGCAAATTTCAGGTAGGTCCCCCCTCAAAATTATTCCTTAACATAATCAACGATCTAACCTAGTTCGGCGCAATTCTGTAACATAGGTATTCCAATTCATCCTACTGTCTATCCATGTCGATATACCCAGATACCGTAAAGTATAGCCGGTATCTCACTCCTTTCTAAAGGCGGATTTCCACCAAACCGACAAAACTGCAACAAAACAGAAACTCTGTTTATTTCAACTGGAGTTTCCAAAATCAGAAACAATTTAGAGACTTTGAGTCGCCGGCAACTGTTTTCATCAACAACTGAAAGTCCCGTCGCGTGGCGGAAAGATCTAAGGGTTTCTGTAAACTGTCTTTGTGTTTGTAAACACAGTTTGCTCGGTGGAAACTGTGTTTGTAAACACAGTTTGCTCGGTGGAAACGGACAGCAACAGTTGGTTGGTTGTTGGTTTAAGTTTAAATGTATTTATACGGACCCCGTGCCGTATTTTGGGTGTTTGTCCGTGTAGTGAAAATGGTTAAGAACAAAAACACAACTGCAACTTAATTTCAGTCCGTTTCGTGGAATTGGAATACCCGTTTCTGTTTTTACAAACAAAACTCAGCTCCAAGTGTGTCGGTTTGGTGGAAATCCGCCTTAATAAATGGAAAAACGAGTTTAGTTTTGATGCTCATTTGTATTGAATGACAAGAAAACAAGTTTTATAACAGATAAAAGCACCATGGTTCGCAGATATTATCAGTTTGCTTTTAAAATTCACATTGCACTGATTGCACATTGAAAAAGAGTAAATCTAAAACAGGATCGGGTCCAGCACAGAGCTCTGAGGAACACACAGGTCCGTTTGTTCCGCTATCCGACCGCTTATCCGCCTGCCTATCCTCTCCTTCCGCCAGTCAGTCTGTCCTCTATTCAAATATTTTGAAATTCTAGGAAAATGAAAATTTTAATTGTAAAGAAACATTTTCAATTGTATGGAACATTCTAAAATTAAACGCTCCAGAAAAATGGTTAATTTTTATAGGATCCTTCAACGCAATTTTCATGGGCGGTTTTTACCCGTTATACGGATTTTTATTTGGAGACACTCTGGGTGTAAGAATTCAACAAATTAAATTTAAAAAAAACAATATTTTTGTAATTACACTTTTTAGGCTTTAGCCCTAGTCGATCATGACAAAACTATAGATGAAACAAATTCTCAAACGATGTTATTTGCTATTTTTGGGATTGTAACAGGCGTTGCAATGTTTCTTCAGGTAATTTTGAAAATTTTGCGAA
Organism: Malthinus seriepunctatus; assembly: GCA_963924605.1. Classification (NCBI taxonomy): domain Eukaryota; kingdom Metazoa; phylum Arthropoda; class Insecta; order Coleoptera; family Cantharidae; genus Malthinus; species Malthinus seriepunctatus. Next base: position 73,859,635 of record OZ004600.1, read on the forward strand.
AACATGCACTGAAATGCTTTTTTTTAGATGTATACCTTAAACATTTCAGGAGAAAAACTAACATTTAGACTTAAGGGTCTCATGTTTGATGCAATGCTCCATCAAGAAATGAGTTGGTTTGATAAGCCTGAAAATGAAGTGGAAGCTTTAAATGCTCGTTTGAATGAAGAAGCAGTAGAAGCTCAAGGGGTAACTCTAACCTAATTGTTTTTAAATTATTTCGTATAAAATGGACCTCGTTTTAGGCAGTTTCGCAAAAATTTTTCACTTTTCTCATAGTTTGTGCTATGGGAGTTTCCGTTATTATAATGGGACTTTTCTTTGAATACAAACTTTTATTGTTGAGTTTAGCCTTTTCTCCTATAGTTATCATTTCGGTGTTTTTTGAACTGAAGTTTCTTGAAAAGGGAAATTATGGCCGCTACGAGTCGTTGGAACAATGCAACAAAGTAAACACACTATTATAGCATATTTTTTTATAAGAAGTAAAAGCTCAATTTTCAGCGAGTCTGTAGTTTGATAAGACGAGCGGTAGCGAGTCTGATAATTATTTACGACTTTATCTTTATAAAATGACAGTATTGTACTAATTATTTCTACTAACTGTTGCAGTTATTTATTGAAGCCGTAAGTAACATTCGGACAGTGAAATCGCTATCACTTGAAAAAATATATCTTCAAGTATACATGAGCACGTTACAACCGTACAGAAAAGTCGTTCAAGAAAAAGCTCATATAAGAGCAATAGTGTATGCAATTTCAAGAAGTTCTTTGCAATTATTATACCTAGTGTGTTTATATTACGGAGCAATGTTAATGAAACACAACGATACAGACTGCGTTGGTGTTTTAGCGTAAGTTTTAAATTTTTATTTCTCGAGCAAATTGCATAAAAAAATATTTACAGTTTAACAGAAGTTATTGTGATGACTGCATGGAGTACGGCCGAAACGCTCGCAATTTCACCAAGTTTCAAAAACGGTTTGTTGTCCGCTCGTCGAATATTAAATCTTATAAACAATTCTTCTCCAATTAAATATAATTCAAATACAGCTGAAGGAAAAACGGTAGGCACTTTTAAAAATTATCTGAAAAAAAATTTATTCAAATTTTTGTAGATTATAGGAAATATTGAATTTAAAAAAGTAAATTTTGCTTACCCAACTAAATCGGACGTTGATATTTTGAAAAATTTCGATATGGTTATTTTTGAAGGAAAAACGGTTGCTTTAGTAGGATCTGAAAAGAGTGGACAATCTACAATAATTCAATTATTAGAACGTTTTTATGACCCCACAAGTGGAAATATCACTTTGGGAGCACAAGATATAAGCAAAATCGACGCATCTGCTCTTCGAAAGCGTTTAGGATTAATACCCAAAGAATCTAACTTATTTTGTAAAACAATCGGAGAAAATATTGCTTATGGAGATAACACAAGAGCTGTTGGAAAAGAAGAAATTATTGAAGCTGCACAAAAGGCGGAGATTCACAATTTCATTACTTCTCTACCTTTGGTAAGTATTTAAAATCAATTCTTTTAGTCAATAGTCGCATTCACAGTTACCAAGTGCTACATCACTAGCGCTACTATCGTGCGGTATTTTGTTAAGTGAGCAGGTGTCGAGATAGTTCAACATAAAGCAAATGGAATGCTCTCTATAAAATTGCGATCGCTCCGCACACGTTCCCAAAGCAGGGGTAAGTCACCGAACGATTTGGTAACCGTTCCACAACTGTTACGTCCGCTGAATGCGGCCAGTGGCAGCTGGTGAATTTTTTAATGGGGGGCTCAGGTCTAATATTGATTGTTATACAAATGTATCTGCCACCCTAATGAAATTAGTGAATTTATGGAATTTATAATAGTATATTACAAAATTAGGTTGAGAAGTATACTATCTTAACCCTAGTGCAAGTATTATATCATGAGGCGCGAAGCGAAGCGAACAGTTTTCATTATATAATATTTTATTGTTTACCTAGGTTGGGAAATTTAGTTTCGCTGTTTAAAAATGGGTCAATAATGATAGCTTTTTGGGCTTGCATTAAAAAAAACAATATTTACCTATTTGAAAATGAACTCCACCCTCTCGTTTTTATTTTTCGCAAATTTTTCTGTAACTTGCTTGTTAAAATCACGAATGGATTTTACAAAATCTTTTTCAATCGACAACATAGCAAGTACTGAAAGTCTGTCTTCTCCCATCGTGTTACGTAGGTACGTTTTTATCAGCTTAATTGTCGAAAAACATCTCTCCGTTTCAGAAGTTGTCATTGGTAAAGTAATTAAAATTTTTAAAACTTTCGCGATTTCCTTAAAAGCACTTTTGTCTAAATCCAATGAAATTATAAACTCTAATATTTTTAAACAACCGCTTAGTTTAAACTCTTTAATGTTATGAATTTCTGGTCGCGAGTAGAAAACTTGTAACTCTACTTTTAAATCGTTTTTGTTAACCATAGGAAACGCTGCACAAAAAGTTTCTAAATCTTGTAATGGTAGCTTGTCTTGATACTTTTTAAAGTTCTGTGGTAAGAATAATTTTGCACATGAAAGATGATCTTTAAATTCAAAACGGTCTTTAATTTGGGTAACTATAATGTCACAAATGTCTATGGCAGATGAATTTAAATCCTCCGGTTTTAAGAAGCGTGGTCTCTTCGCTGGAAGAAGTAGAGACTCTTGTGTATCGCTTATTGATGGCAAAGTATTTCTTAGGTTTTGGACACCATTTTCAAAATTATCAATTGCTTCTTGTATTTTTAGAGCATCCGTTTGAATTTTTTGCAACTCGTTAAAGAGAATTTCAACATGAACTACGAGTTTACTGAAAAATTTCAACCAAAATTGAAATGTATCGTCATGTAACCATTTAGCAAATCCCGAAGCCTGACTTGTCGTTTCTGGATCATACTGTTTTGGTACACCATCTTGAATATTTTCAAAACACTCTAATAGTTCCTCTCTGTTTTCAAAAACGGTTAATATTACATCAGAACGAAAATTCCAGTGGGTTCGGGGTGGTTTGGGTATTTGTTCTTCACAAACGCTATTTAAAGCGGCTATTCTATCTGGAGAATTCAAAAAGAATGCTGAGATTCCACTTAGGTTTGCAAAAAATACACGTGCACTTGATACGCAGGATGCAGCTTGTTCCATTATTTTGTTAAGCTGATGGGCATAACAATTTATAAAATGCGCATTTTTATAAACTTCTTTAATTTTAACACTAACGTCACGCATAACAGCAGGGCCGTCGTAAGTCTGTGCAATTAATTTATATTGAGCCTTACTTAGGATAGGTTCAAGCTGTTCTAAAATGCACTTCGATAATCCTTCCGCATCTTGGCTATCTGGATTTGAAAATCCCCAAAAGCGTTCGTAAATGTTGCCATTTAATTCATAACGTAGCACTAACGCTGTTTGGGTGTGCACAGATACGTCTGTTATATCATAGGCCATTATGGCAAGAAAAGATGATTTCTCAATTTCCTGTAAAATGTTATCCCGGCACACTTCAAACATACAATCTAAAAGTTCATTTTGAATTGCTTTTGAAGTATTTTTGAAAACGAAAGCGTCCCGTAGGCAACTATTTAAAGCAGCATCGATGTTTCTTGTATAATCGATTAATTCCAAAAATACACCTTTATTAGTTGAATTAACGTCTTCATCATGACCGCCAAGAGATAAATTGCAAAGCCCACATAATTTTAAAATGTCTATCATTTTAGAAATAACGTGGCGATTGTTTAAAACGGTATTATTGTGGTTACGGATAGAATCCACATAAGCGCGACTTAATGTTGAAACTACACCACTTCTTCCTAGTAATTGAAAAGTAATAAAATTATCTTTATGTGTAAAAGAATTTTCATGTTTTTTAATTTTAGTTGAAAGGTGCTTTAAATCGTTTACCCCGTCTTTTGTCCAATTATGGTCACCACCCAACAGCAAACACACAAAACAAAAAAAAGCATTTTTTTCGTCACAACCGCACAACCACGGTATTTTATCATAAACACCTTTGTCAAATTTGCGGGTAAAAGAATTTCGACTTTTACATACTTTTTGTACTTGCACAATATTTAGATGTGGTGTTGGCCTTCCACTGTTTTTTATATCAATTTGTTCGTACACAGTTCTTGAACGAAAGTTTTTTGTAAAGTCAGATACCTTCATGTTAATTAAAGTTAAATATTTATTAATTATAATGCTAAAAAAAGTCCAACAAAACATACGAAGCTAAACAACATCTATCACTGCAAATTGGAAACTAAGGTGGGCATGGGCACAAAGCTAAGAGTCCAGAGTCCACCAACCTCCCCTCCAACTAACCAAGATTATCTACGCTTGTAAATTCGTAACCATGACAACGGCACGATCGGAAGCCATTGAAAGTGGTCGGTAGACGTTGCGTGCATGAGTCCGGGACTCGCGTCTACAGACACGAATATCAGTATTGCTCCCTGGCTTTCGCGTGTGCATTTACGTTGGCGCCAATTTTAAATAAATTAATATACAGTATCTACCCAAAAAAATTCCAAAATTTTTATTTAAAAATAATTTTTAATTTATTTTTTAAATGTTCCTAAATTAAAAATATTCGTATGTTTAAGGGATACGAAACGAGATTAGATAAAAAGAAAACTAAACTATCAAAAAGTCAAAAACAAAGAATATCAATCGCAAGGGCATTAATTCGTAATCCACAAATTTTACTTTTGGATCAAGGCCCCTATTCTTTAGATGAAGAAAATGAAAAGGTAAAACAATTTCTTTGTGGATTTAAATTTTTATCAAAGTTATTTTTTAGATAATTGAAAGGGTGTTAAATAACGCTAAAGAAGGAAGAACTTGTATTGTCGTAGCTAACAAATTAAAGAGTATTGAAAATGCGGATGTTATTGTTGTTTTAAACGAAGGTAAAGTTGTCGAAATGGGGTCTCATAAAGAATTATTAAGTAAACAAGGATTTTACTGGACTCTTGTTAATATGCAAGATGGGTCACTGTAGATGAAGTAAAAATTTAATTTTTAGTTAACTGTAAAGAAAAGAAATTAGTAATAATAACAGTTGTTTGTTTTAGTAGGAGCAAAAGTACTTTTAATCCGTATAGTGTAGTCAACGAACAAAAATTTATCCTGATTTTCGGACTTTTTTTGTAACAGCAATTTTTTTCTTTTAATCGGTCGAAACCATTCCTGTGAGTTTGTGTATAAAATGTCTCAACCCAATTTTGACCGGAAAGCACTTGTTCTTTGACTTTAGTGTAAAATTTTTACTTCTTAAAGATTCCGTTTCACTATTTTTTGAATAACTTTGCTTGTATTGGTCTGATCGGGACCAAAAAATTCTCGTTTTGTTTGTATGAATCTCTCTTTAAAACTGCCTGAGTTAAAATAGTTTATATTAATTTCTTAACCTCAAAAAAATTCAAAACTGTCGTCATTGGTGGGTTGTAGCTTTTTATAGAGAACTTGAGTAATAATTAATGTTATGGTATGAAACTTTAGGAAGTTGTAGGTCATATAGTAACAAATCCCTATTGCAAGTTGGGCCCAAAAATACATATTAAGAACAATGGCTAAAATTTGCATTTTGGTTCAAATTTTCTTTTTCATATTTGTTGTGAGTAATTGGTGGTATCGTAATAATTCTTTCCTTGAAATGTAGGAAATTGTGTGCTCTTTCTGATGAAAACAAAAACAATCTCATCAGAGCATTTTTTCTTCTGATTTCTTTGAAAATGAAAAGAAAATTTTTTTAACTTTTTGTCCACAAAACGAATTTTAGTGGTCGAAATTTTATTCTTCTTTTACGTATTTTTGAAAAATAATTATAAAAAACTCCTATAAACTATTTTTGAACATTAAAACCGGTTTCAGGGTCAACCATTTCGACCACTAAAATTGGTTTTGTGGGCAAATAGTTGAAAAATTTTATTTTTGTTTCAACGAAATCGGAAGAAAAAGTGGTCTAATGTGATTGTCTTTGTTTTCTTCTGAAAGAGCATTAAATTTCCAACATTTCAAGGAAAAAATTATTACGAAACTGCTCACAACAAATATGAAAAATAAAATTTGAACCAAAATGCAATTTTTAGCCGCTGTTCTTAATATTTTTACACGCAACTTGCAATATGAATTTGTTACTATATCAGCTACAACTTCTTGAAGTTTCATACCATAACATTAATTATTACTCAAGTTCTCTATAAAGAACTACGACCCACCAATGACGGCAGTTTTAAATTTTTTTGAGGTTAGGAAATTAATATATATTATTTTAACCTAGGCAGTTTTAAAGAGAGATTCATTACAAACAAAACGAAAGTGTTTTGGTCCTGATCCGACCAATACAAGCGAAGTTATTCACAAAATAGTAAAACGAAAACTTGAAAAAGTCAAACTTTTACACTAAAGTCGAAGAATAAGGGCCTTCCGGTAAAAATTGATTTGAGACATTTTGTACACAAACTCACAGGAATGGTTTCGACTGATTAAGGAAAAAAATTATTTTTTCTTCAAACATCAAAAACGTAACATTTTGTTACTGAACATGTAAGGTTAACATTCTTCTTTTACATCCTGAGGTAAAAGTGAACTTTTACTTCCTAGGAGGTAAAGTAAATTCTAACCTTAAATATTTACAACAAATTGTAACGTAGAATGATATTTCTAAGCATTTGTAATGTAAAAAGGTAATGTTTTTATAAATTTTCTATTATAATTTGTTCGTTGCGTTAAATAATTAGTTTCCTTTTACAAGTTAAGGTTTGTTCCCAGGTTCCCACACAGCTCGAACTAGTTCGTAACTGGGCGGAGTGTGCGCAAATTGAAATTTGTATTGCCAACTTCAATGTGCGCTTGCGCTGTTCAGTTCTGAACCGTTCTGAACTGGTTCGACTGTTTGTAGGAACAAACCTTTAAAGTTAATTTTAGAAAATATTTGACAATTGAACTACAAAGGAGGTGGCGCTTTTTCAAAAATTTTTATTTTTGGTAGGTATTTATAAGTTTTACGTTTGAAGAAAAAATTAAATGTTTCATACGGAGTAAAAGTACGTTATTTGGCTCGTCCAGTAGTTGTCAAACTCAACTTCGTTTCGTCTGACAAGCCCTCCTGACTCACCTAAAAAAAGTGACACTTTTACTCCTAATAAAACAAACTACTATTTTCAAGGGCTTTCTTTTATTTTTTATGGAAAATGCTATATTTAGCTAACTTTATTTATATTGAATTTTTTCAATAAATTTGTTGTTTATAATTTGTGATTAAGTACAGTCAGCCTCACAATTATTTCCCACCCTGGCTGTACGTTTAGCACGAATTGTGGATGTAACCATCATAACACCCCATAGTTAAATTGAGGGTTAACTTTATTTTGCCAACAAGTAGTAAATCAACAACCTCCCCTTCTGTTCTTTTGTCGTTGTTGGCTAATAACCACTCTGGCGTATAGCCAGGGTGGCCAATAATTGTGAGGCTCGCTGTACTTTTTAATTTTCTTCAAAATGATTTCTTTTCAAAAATACGCGTAGTCAAAGGTTTGAATGTTTCAAATTTGAAATATTTCAGTAATTTGTCATTTTTTAAAAGTTTAAAATTGTTCATAAATTTCAAATTACAACATTTCCAATTTTTTAGCAATAAAGTTTTTTTAGGAAATTTCCAGTTCCATATGCAAATAAAACATAATAGATGGCGCTAGCGGTGACGTAACTGCTATTTAAAAAATACTACAACTTGATTTTAAACATGCAATTATAATATTTTATAATATTCAAGGTTTATGTTTTTATCTAATTAAACTTGAAATGTAGAAATGACTCGCAGTAATTATAAATAATTTATTGTTTTATCTGAGTTTGACAATTGACATGTTATTTGCGGAAAATAAAAATGTTACGTGCGTCGTTCGTAATCGATAGATAATATTATTAAACATCATTAAAGTACAATGGTATCTTTAAATTAAAACTTAAACAACCATTAACCTGGGTGTGCAGGTACACATAAAAAAATAAAAATGTGTAGGATTGTAAGTAGGTACTTATTGTGGCATTGGCAACTCATGATACTTAAGAGTAACGAGTAATCTAAGTCGATAAAATTAGTTTCATAATATTAATCAAACAAATTAAACGTTAAATTGAAAATGTCTCTAAAAATTTTGTATACGATTCAGTTCCTGGTTAGTATATTTTTATTAACTATAATTTCCACATAATTTTTGTTTTTATTATAGGATATATTTTGTATGAGTTTAATTTTACCATTGGTGCACAGACGTGTTACTGAACTAGGAGGTTCACTATTGATGGTGGGAATTGTAAATTCAGTTTCTTCAGGAGCGCAATTATTTGGAAGTCCCGTAATTGTAAGTAAAATAATAAGAAGTCGAGTTTACAATAATTTGGATATTGTATAAAAAAACGTTAAAAACATGCTAAAAGCGCTATCTAGAAGACGATAGCTTTTTCTGAATATTAACAAGTAAATAGTACATTGTTTTATTAGGAGAGAAAGTACGGGTTTGTGTGACGGGACTGTGATTGGTGGATGAGCGAGCGTAGCGAGAGAGTTCAGCAATACAGGCGAGTTAACATCAACTCACGTGACCAGTTTGCTAAGCAACCACCAAGGTACGTGGTTGGTGGTTGCCTAGGAAATTGATCACGTGGGTTGATGTTATTTACGAAGACCCTGTATTACGTATTGTTTAAAAACGTCACGGTATAAAATCATATTTTTTTTCCTAATTAAGTAATTATTTTATGGAAAAACGCTTCAAATAAAAGTTTAAGGAAATAAAATTCTACATCAAAGTCCATAAACGAAATTAATTATGCAAACCTTGTAAAGGCAGAAATTAAGCTTGAAAATGTCGAAAGGTAGCTTGTCCAAAAAGCGATTGTCATGGGGTTTTCTTTTACTAAAGGCACTGAAAATGATTTCTAACCAAACATTAGGAGCCGATAGCGGTAGATACTTTGAGTCTGTGTCAAGAAAATTGGACACTAGGCTAATGTTATAAGCGCGGTTATAGGAAAACCAGCATAAACTGACAAATATTGTTATTTATGTTATTAATACTGTTATCGTACACACGTGTTTATTTGAACCAATCACAAGACGTGGCTATCCTGCAAAGATATTTGTGAGTAAGCGCAAGCGATACTTTTTATCAGCTAGGGCCGTATTACATGGAGTAAATATCGTACTAACTTGTTATACTGAATCAACTCAGGAATCAAAAGCACGAGAATCTAAGCTTTAACTTCGTGCGTAGAAATTTCGACGCACGACCGTGCACGACGTTAAAGCTTAAATTCCCATGCTTCTACTCATTGAGTTGATTCAGTACTAACAAGTTAGTACAACATTTAGTCCATGTAAAACGGTTCTAAGGTTGGTATACCACTTATCAGTAAGTGTTACAAGCAGTTTAATTGTTAATCGAGACTAAAAGTACCTACCCTAGAAATTATTTTTCAAAAGTCATAAGGTCATGATTATTGCTATTTGAAGGTCATTTTCGACATTTTCATCGAATTTCTGCAGAGCATGAAAGTTGAATTTTGTTTAAAGACGTCTACTAACTTCTGTAGTGCCTTTGTTAATGAGCACTCAATCAGCATCAAATTTTGAGAAATGGAGCTAATACTATTTTTAAAAATAAACCCTTACTGATTAGCTACAATTAGCTATTATGTGATATTTAATATTTTAATTTACATACCTAATTCCAGAGTCAATTGACTTCTAATAGCCTGTACTACTATTTAAAACTATATTCTTTGTAATTTTAGGGTAGTTGGAGCGATAAACGTGGAAGAAAATCAACTTTATTATACACGTTACTGGTAACTTTCCTTAGCTATGTTTTAGCTGGCTTACCATATTTATCAATATTTTTTTTATCGCGTGTCTTATATGGTCAGTATCAAACCTACCTGCAAATAGTATAATTACACAAATATTTTTAGGTGCCGCCCATCAAACAGAAGTACTTCTAGGAGCAATTATTTCTGACCAAGTGCCACCGCAAGAAGTATCAAATACTTTTAGCAAACTCGGAGCTTTCTTCGGTATTGCTTTTATGATAGGTCCTGTCGTTAGCGGGGTGCTATATGAAAAATTTGAAAGCTTTTATATAATTAGCATAATATTATGTATACTCAATGTGGCTATAATAGCCGTATCTCAATTAAATTTGAGTGAATCCGCAAAACCGAAAGAAAAGGAAAACGGAGCTGTACAAACTTCTTTTATGAAAACTATCAAGAGTGATCTTGGAAAAGTTTTTAAAGATTTAATAAGTATAGATTGGGGAAAATACGGTGATGTATTGATGTTAAAATTAAGTGTAGAAGCCGTGTTCAACACCATGTTTGCAAATATGGGAGTTATTTTAATCGAAGAATTTGCTTTTAGACAGCTTGATGTAGGTTTGGTAATTTCTGGTGTTAGCATAATTTTAATCCTAACTAGTTTAACTATGAGCTCTATATTTAAAATATTTTATAACTCAGATAGTAGTGGTTTACGCCGAGCTTCCCATAGTATTATATTTTTATTTATATCTGTATGTTCATTCTTTTTTGCTAGTAATTCGTTATTTTACTTAACGTCTATAAATGCTGCAGTTGTTGCTAAAACGATGTTAGATGTGGTAATTATGGAAATTTTAACTAGAAGAACGACGGAAGCAGATAAAGGTGTTGTATTAGGAGCGAATACCAGTATGTTAGCTCTTTCCGGTTTAATATGTCCTCTAATAAGTGGAATAGTTGGAAGCGTTCTAGGAATTAAATCTCTTATTTTGTTACCTATTGTTCCTTCAGTTGCGAGCATCTTCTTAATAATATATTTAAAAAAGTCTGTTAATAAAGATAAAGAATTGTATGTCGAATTTTTATTAGTGGTAGCACCGTTCACCGTTTGGTATCGTTATATACGTTATATACGTATATAACGAACAACTTTGTGAACTGGACACGTGAATTTAAATTGTCAGAACGTTAAGGGACGATTTTTGAGTAAACTGTAAAATTGATTTCCAAATACTCATCAACTCAGAGGTAAAAACACTCGCATCTGAATGCAGGAGTACTGCTTTAGATCCCAGTTGCTACATTTCACACAATCTTGCGTTATCAGCCATGGTATCTTAATGCGTACCTACTGGCTTAACTGGCTTTGATATGTGAGTTTTAATTTTCATGCTTGAATGCCTACGTACATGTAAATGTACAACAGACTTCTAACACTGCTTACAATCAGCCAGTATAGTGTGGACGCACCTTTAGAGCTTACTTATTCTGAATAAGTAAATACAAGTCAATTGATCTTTAATTTATTAAATACCAGAGTGTTAATACCATGTTAATACATAATAAAATTAAAAACAACAATGTATTTGTTAATATTTCTAGGGATAGTGTTTCTACATCTACATGGTTGAATGGTCGCTACATGAAACTGTGAGACTTATTTTACTGCTTGTGCTTATTCATATAAAAATTCCTCAGCACCGTAAAATACGACATAGATGTATTCAAGATCTACAATAAAATACATTAATCCAAAGAAATTTCATAATGTGCGATCACAAAGCATGAGGTCCCAGGTATAAATCATACTAACCGCGATGAAAGTTTTTATAGAAATCATTGTAAATTTTCCAGCTGTTAATCCAAGTGGACGTTTGCTTCTTTCCATAATCAGCATTAACGTTTTGGCTACTGATGTTCCACAACGGTCCCAATTCGACATATAACAAGCGGTTCCAATGTATTGACCCTAATAAAGAAAACAACACATTAAGGTCGAGTTCTACATTACCCATTTATCCCCAGGATTTAATTTTAGTCCCAGTATAAAAAGGTTTTAACAATAGCGTGAACCGGTTTATATGTACGTATTTGTAGGATTTTACGGCTACCGCCGCCTTCCTTCTCTCAAACAATTTCTCCATTCTTCTCTGTTCCTCCTTTCTCCTTCCGCCAGTCCTCTTTTCACCATGGCTTCCTGCACTTCATTCGTTCATGACTTTCTGGGTCTTCTTCTTTTTTCTTTCGTATTAGTCTAGTGCGCTCTTCTCCACTTCCATTATTCTTAGGATCTCCTCATTCCTAACGCGGTCCAATTTGGTTAGTCCACTGCAGCTTCTCCAGAACTGCATCTCGGTAGCTGTTACTTTACTTTTTTTTTTTTATGTTTATGATCCAATTTTCAGCTCTGTATGTCATTTATGATGCTTTGTATCATCATAGTATTGTACATCTCCCTTTTAGTATTTTAGGTTATGTGTCTGTCCCACAGAATTGCATTTAGTTGGTTAATGCATGTTCGTGTTTGGCCTAGTCAGTCTATCTAATTTCTTCTTCCGTTGTTGCGTTTTTTGATACTATAAAACTCAGGTATTTAAATTTTTCACATCCTTTTATTTCCGTATGTTTGCAGATTTCAAGGTTGGTAACCATTTCTTCCACTGTTGTGAGATATTTCGTTTTATTGAAATTTATTGATAATCTATTTTTGGTATATTCTTCTTTTAGTTTCCTAGTTATGTAGCTTAGGTCTTTCATCCTGTGCCCACCTGGTCGTCGACAAAACTCAGGGTGTACAGGTGTTCGTTTCTTATGAGTATTCCCATTCCTTCACACTTTTTCCTTTTTATGCTGTTTATAAGTTTTTCCTGTATCCCTAAGTCTCTCATATTTTTTTATTTAAATAATAAAGTTTTATTTTTAATTTTCACCGAGTTTTACTCTCGGTACTGAGTCGTGTGCTTTCTTCAGATCTATGAAGGTCAGATGCATATCTCTGTTCTTCGCCTTCTTCTTTTCTATTAAGTTGTTGTATAGTGTAAATATGTAAATATCCCCACAGTGAATCCGACCTGGTCTTCTCCAATTTTATTTTCGATCTGCTCTTCGATTTTATTTTTTATTAATTTTGCATAATATATTCTTCCCGTTGACGCCATCACACTAATTCCCCGATAATTTTCACATTCTTTGCAGTTACTCTTCTTAAAGATTGACGTGAAATATGCTTCCGTCCATTCGCTTAGCAGTTTTCCTCCGTTGATAGTTCTATTGAATTCTATTGAACCGGTTTATACTGAGACTAAATTTAAATCCTGGGGATAAATGTGTAATGTAGAATTCGGTCTAAACCAATTGAGGATTCTTCTCAGGAGAAAGGCTTATAATTTGTTTATGTGTGCGTTCATCTGCAATTGTCATCATTTAGAATTTACCCATTAAGCGGTTCATGCGTTCATGGACCATCTCCATAAAATCTTATTTAGATGGCTATCTACTAATTTGAAACAAATTTCTTTTACTCACTTGTAAAATAATTTCATTACATGGAAAACACAAAATCGCTGCTTGACACATGTCGCCAATAAAATAGGAAACACATTTACTCAAATCTGCGCTATCTTTCGAAGCCTAAAATAACAAATAAATAATTTTCAGACAAAATAATTTCTATGATAGGACTTACAAACACAATATAGAATCCGATCAAACCAGTTACCATTAAAGTGAGCAATAATTGAACTAAGAATCCCATGGAAAATTTATCTTCTACAGCTTCTATGTATCTGCAGTTTAAATGTTTGAACAAGTTAACAGCAATTTATTTAATTCTGCACCTTTCAATTGCATTATGACGAAGAACGCATTTACTAAGCAACGCATTCGCCGAAGAATCAATTTTCTTCATCTCTTCCAGATTATCCGATCGAGGAGGTAAATCGTCGAGAGCACATTCAATTTGCTTAGCTAATATTTCCAACTGCACATTTCCCATTGATAATAATGTAAAAATGAACCCCTCATAAGCAGCAATTATATAAAATGTATAATAGTTCGAAAAGAGAGCAAAAATCCATATCGAAATAAATTTCGGTAAATTGTTTATATCTGCTCTAAACGGTAGATCGCCAGGAGTAAGAGAATAATCTTCTTGTATATGACTTAAACTACTCGAAGTTACAGATATGAAACTAGCAGTAAAGTAAAAATTGCGAACTCTACTACTGAGTATTAACTTGTTTTGAAAAATGACATCAAAACGATCTTCGTGTGATGTTAAGCAAGGGTCATTCAAAGCGTCAATAATTTTTAAAAATTTTGGTTTATTTATTTGTAAAAACCAAATCTTAAAAGCTGCATGGCCACTTGCTAATACCAAACACATTCCGAAACAACCAGTTTCCATTTTACCACTGCGAAAATCTTCAACACTTTTCACGAATGCAAAGATGGTCAAAAGAAACACCCCCATAAATACCATTACCGTGTATAATTTATAGCCAATATTCGGTGACGATTCTGGCCATATCCCTACTAGATCCATTAAATATTTAGGAGTTTTTAAAATTTCTTTCGAGTCAAAAGACTTCATATTGCACAATGTACAGATTTCTATTTAACTCTGTTGGTATAAAAAAGAAGAAAAGAGTTAATTAGATTTAAATTTAAAAATTGGGATAGGTATTTACTAAAATGTGAAGGTCAAAAAGAATTAATTAAACAATAATTAATGAGGAAAGCGTAATAATTGTTTTTGAACTTGATTCATAATCTATAAAAATGCTTTAGTGCTTATTAAAGTTGTGTAACGTGAGCATTTTAAAGACGCAGACCACCCTCAGAGGGAATGAGAAGCAAATATTTGGATTATGTGTTCTTCAGTTAGTTAGCATCGGTATTTCGGTAACATGTTTTTCTAAACCTCATTTACCGAAATACAGAGCTTCAAAGTTAAATAAGTGTGTTTTCATAAATTATTAATGAAACTGGGTATTTTACAATTTTTTAAATATCGATTATTACTGCGTTATTGCATATCAAAGGTTTTATCAACAACTGCTTTAAAAAAAGAACGAAAAAGAACGTTTTAGAGTGATGATCAAAACGGAAGTGACGTAGAATATCGTATAAATGACGTTTGTTGCTTGGTTACATGTGTTAAATGTCAGTTAATGTGTAATACAAGTTATAATAAATTTAATAAGTTTTGTAATTTATAGGCGGCTGTCAGACAGACGTTTTTCAGCGACCATCATAGACCGACCAAAATTTTAAACACGTTGTTTTGAATATAATTTGGCGACTGTCAGACAGACGGCCAATCGTCAGCGAGTGAGGGATACCGACCATTATCGAATTATCGATTATTGTCGATGCTGTGTGCCTAATTATATTCAAAACCACGTGTTTAAAATTTTAGTCGGTCTATGACGGTCGCTGAAAAACGTCTGTCTGACAGCCGTTTTACCCACAGACTAGGACTAGATGACACTGATGACAGCAAACGACTTCCGACGTCACGCCGCTTTTATACGCGAAAGTTTGTAGTTTGAATTTCAAATAAATTTTTTTTTATGATTACGTGGTAATTACGGTATCAATAAGGTATAACTTTCTAGATGCATTTTAAAAAATCGGAAAATACCCTATTACGATATACAGGGTGTATTAAAAATAGTGCCAAATATTTACATCACGCTATTCATCATCAAAAACTAAACAAAAAATTCCAGTTCTAATTTGGTCTTAATCCAATATTTTTTTAAATATAAGCAATTAAAAGTTTTTAAATTTGGCAACAAACTGCAAGCGGAACAGCAGCAGCTTGACGAAAATCGTCAAAAATGACAACTGTCAGACTTCATTTACCTATCTAATTTTATTTTTTCCAATCCACTGTTGCAAAATAATCCGTAGCAAAGACTTCACATTTTTTAAGTTTAAATTACAAGTAAACTAATTACCGAAACTGTAAAATTTATTTTTGTACTCACTGCTTCGAAAGTGACGTTTGACACACTCTGTGGTCGACTGGGAAACAGTGTTTCCCGGTCCACTACACCGGGAAGTAAACTGTCAAAACAACACTAATAAATGGTAATAAAATAAAGTAATGTGTATTTATTATTGTAAGGGAACATATTTTAGAACATTTAAATTCGCAAACTAAACTATTGCGTTACATCTAATAACAATTTTTAACAATTTTTAGAACAATTAACTGTCAAAGTAAGAATTTGTTTGACGTAAGAATGAAGTTTGACTATGAAGTCATAGGTTGCTTTGTATACCTAAATTGTCAAAACTAATCAAATAAAACTTTTATTTAAGAATTATGATAACGGTTTTGTTCGTTACAAAAAATATTGTACGATCCTCATGCGTGAACAATTTTCCCGCGTTCACGCAATGAAAAAAGCACTCGCTCCTACGTCGCTCGTGTTTTCAAACAGCGTTCACGCGGGAAAATCGTGTTCCCACACATGGTTCGTAAATAACTAATTCGGTTATTTATTTTAGTTGTTGAACTATGTATCACCGATACCATTGAAATAGATTTCTACGCATAGTCAAAATAAAATTCAAACTACGACCATTAATAACAAGCTCACCAATGGGTTTTAAGAAAACTGCTGCCAGAGTTTTTTGCTTGATTTTCGATGTAGAATTGCGCTATGTAAATATTTGGCGCTATTTTAAATACTATTTTTTACTATTTTTACTAAGTATTACTAAATATTCAAACTTTTAAGACGTTGTGACTTGAAAACCAATCAAAATCGGACGACAACTTTTGTTTTTTTTTTCGATGTTCATGAAGTTAGCTATTTTTTATTTTCTTAATTTTTTTTATTTCAAAACTTAGTAATATTTGTAAGTGCTAAATCAGAATTTGTTAGTGTAACCCTATATAATAGAGACACCGCAGACTACGGACTTTTGATCGGCCGATAGCTTAGTCGGTTGCTTAATTACTATTAAAACATATGTGAGTGCGCACACCCAACGATTCAAAGTCGGCCGATTAAAAAGTTTGAGAGGCTGCCCAATTCCCTTCGAATTATAAAGTCGGGCAACTATCGGCCGACTGCTTAATTCCTATGGAGTGCTATGCGAGCTCGTACACATGCCGACTATTAAGTCGGCGGATTGACCACGTTGCTCATAATCTGGTCGAGATACCAAAGCCCGTGCGTTTTGGGGGGGGGTCATTTTTTATGATTGATATTCATTTTTGACATGGTAAATAAGCAATTTAGCGTGGGTGCCACTTTAAAATTCTTGGCGTTTGGCCGCTATTACGAAAAATGTCCGCTAGTCAAAGAGAATGAGTATAGATATGTAGAAGCCATAGATTATTATTCTCATCATCTGTCACTCAAGTTGGACATTCGCCAGTAGTAAAGGAAGAGCTAGAGCAGATATGTTTCCATTTACTGCTAACAGAAGAAGCATTTTGCGACAACTTGCTAAGTATTCTTCAAAACTTACTTTACTCCTTATAGACAGTGGTAGTGCTGAAACAGGATTTCAACGTCAATGATGTCAATATAGTTGCCATATCTGCTTGAAACTCGAAGGTATCTTGAAACATCACATGCACGAATAGAACAGTTTAAGATTTATTTTATTGTTTCCTCGCTCTCAACGTCATTTTCATTACTTTTACCCGTGGAACATGAAGAATAATTTAATACCTATCCAAGGGCACCTTAAACATGAAATTTGACCAAGTGGTAGGGGAGATATTTGTAGTTTTCCATATCTCTAAGCCAGCGGCCATTTTTCAAAATAGCGGCCAAACGCCAAAAATTTAAAAGTGGCATTCAAGCTAAATTGCATTTTTACCATGTTAAAAATGAATATCAATCATAAAAAATGGTCCCCTCAAAAAACGCACGAGTTTTGGTATCCCGACCCGACCGAATTGGACTTTAGTTCATGACATGTTAGTAATTAAATTGTTATTTGTTTATTCTCATTCTCTTCGTAATTTTATACATTACAAATTACTTGAGATGTATTTTTTTTGCTATCTTCAATGTGATTAAAGATATTGTCGAAACTAGCAGTTTTGACAATCGACAAAATTGCTATCCCTCCGCTTTTTCTAAAAGCGCTGTTTTTCCTGTAATTCGACTCTGCTAGTTCATAGTTCAGTGAAAGAACAAAAAATAGAGCAAATAAGTAGGAAAGCTGAATTTTTCCTCGATGAATTAATTCTTAGGCCATATAAACTTGAAAACTGCCAAGACCCCCTCGTGTCCCCGCTTGCGTTGTCTACAATTTGGAATTAAAGATGGCGGATTTGACTAAAGTTGATTGTGCTCTATCTCAAGTAGCAGTTCAATTTAAATAATATTTTGTTAATTAGTTATAATGAGAAAAGTTTTTATATCCTTGTATTTTTTGAAAATGTACAGTGTATAAAGTTAGGAGTCGATTTATCGAAATTTGCATTTTCAATTCTTCTTCTTTTAAATATAAAACGTATAGTAATAGAGTACTAATTGAATAAATTTTTAATTAAAAAAAGTAGCTCACGTTTTTTTAGAATATCTTTCTTTTATAAAATTTTATTGTACAAAAATCGGTTACTGAGTAAATCGCCAAAATTGCGATTCTAGCGCCCTAATTTAACAACAACAATAATGAATAAACAACGCAAGAAGTGGGACGAGGGGGCCCAGCAGTTTGTTAGTATACCGGGTGACACAGGGGTTTGGAACACTCTTATAACTCCGTTATTTGTCAACATATCAAAATGAAATTTGGTGTGGATTATACTCACATAAATTGCAATTGTTTTAACTACTTGTGAAAATTCTGTCACTTCCGATTACGCCGGAAATGAAGTCAACTTTTGATTTTTAAATGAAACACCGTATATACTTTTACTTTTTTAAAATCTACATTACATTTACAGTAGCATCAAAAATATCCACATTAGGCCTCCAAGTTGGTACATCGCGATGTTTTTTTTTAAAGCAAAGATTTTTAAGACATCTATCTATATTAAGTGATTTAAAAAAGTACGTTTCGGAAAAAGAGTCAAAAGTGGATTACGATTAGCAAACATTTAAAAACAATTTCTTTCAGCAAATAGGATGAGGTTCAAAGACGAATGTTTAAAAAAAAAGAATTTCGTTTTTATAACGATCGCATTAAATGGGAATCCTTACAAATTCTGACTTCCTGTGCACTTTTTGGCTGTTTGGTTGCACTTGAGGATCTCAACTTTGGCAGGTCGATTCTACTCATGAAGTAGTATCTTTTCCATGAGCAAAACAGTTTTTTATTACTTCTTCGCAATGCACTGAATAAAACAATTTTTGGTCGGTATTTGGTGCTTAAGAATTTTTTCGCGGAATATACAAAATCAATCTACACGTTTTTAGTCTAGAATTGATCGTCAGTCTATTTCGCATAATCCTATATTTTTTTTATTACGATCCGATGTTTATAAAAGTTGAGAAATTAAATAAAACGTCAAGGAAAACGCGTCAATGTACTACAAAAGGCACTTTTCCGAAGAAAGCACCAGGAGTTGAAAGTCCGAAATTTACTAGATTATTCCTGACACTGTCCTGAACATTATTCAATCATAATATTTCTATTAGCAAAAGTTTTCTTTCAGACTACATTTTCCCGTAATTCGACGCCGTTAATAGGAAATGTTTGAATATTATATACCTAAACAAAATCTATGCACAAATAAATTGATGGGCTTTTATATATAGTATATTTAGATAACGCAAATCACCGAAATTTGCTTTCTTGTGCCCTTTTTCAGCCATAATAAATGCAATTTCAATGAACATGTGAAATGTAACAAGCATGACGTAGTAGGTGCTGTGTGATGACAATCCAAAGCATGTGTTTTGACGTCACATAATCGTTTTTTTGAAGCCTACTGTTTTCTTGCTCACAACCAGTTTAGAAAATGCAAAAACTACGCTAAAAAATTTTATTTAATTTTAGTGAACCACATAATTGTGAATGGATTAATATTCTACACCTCAAAATTTGTGTTTGATTGTGATATAAATTTGAAGAGACTTCCCTATTATACAGAAGTAGTATAGTATAGTATACAGATTATACAGTCGTGTATGTGACCTCTAATTGACTACACGCGTTTAAAACCAGCTCTCTTATCTAAGTGCATTTAAATTAAAGTTCGAATAAAACATAATTTTTAGTAAATGTTATTTCAAAGTAAATGAAGAATTGATAAGGTTAATAATTATAAAATACCTGTAAGTACATAAAAAAAAAAATTTCTAAAAAAAAATAAATAAAAATAAATAATTAATAAAAAAACTTAAAAAAAATTAAAAAAAAAAACAAAAATTTAAATTTTAAATATTATAAAAACCCCAAAAATAAACGTTACCTCTATGATAGAAGATTGAAGATGTAATTAATTAATTAAAAATCTTCGTAAATTATTCTACGCAAGCACGAATATGGCGTATGCAAATGTCATAACTAACCCCACAGCACCATGGCAGCTAGTGGAAAACCGAAAAAGGATTAGAAATAGTCCAGATAAGATAACTCCCAATCCTAAGCAGTCAAAAATTAGTGACTACTGGCTCGATCTCCCTAAAACTTCAAATAGATTCAGTGCGTTAAATGACGAAGAAAAAGAAGAAAGCGATATGCAATCAATCTCAAAGATTACTAAACCACCCCCAATTTTTGTTGCTGGCGTCAAGGTTATAAATCCACTTATTCAATTGTTAAATGAAATTGCAAATGATCATTATATAATCCGGGTTTTAAACCAGGAACAAGTCAAAATACAAACTACAGATATTGAGACATATGACAAAGTAACTACAGCCCTCAAAACCAAAAATACCGAATTTTATAGCTATCAAAAAAAAGAAGACAAACCATTCAAGGTCGTGTTAAAGTACATGCATAATACAACAGATTTAAAAAGCCTGAAAGAAGAAATCGAAAAACATGGACACATAGTTCAAAACATTAGTAACATTCTACATAGAATTACCAAGACTCCACTCTCGCTATTCTTTGTCGACCTTAAGGCTGCTAACAATAACAAGGACATCTATAAAATTGAATATTTACTACACTCAAAAATAAAATTTGAACCCCCAAATCCAAAACGCGAAATACCACAATGCACCCGCTGCCAACGATATGGTCATACTAAAAACTTTTGTCAGAGGCAACCCAGATGTGTCAAGTGCGCATCAGACCACCCAACAATACAGTGTCCACGCAAAGAAAAATCTAATGCAGTAAAGTGCGTCTTATGTGACGGCAACCACCCGGCTAACTATAAAGGCTGCGCAGTCTACAAACAACTACAAAAACAAAAGTTTCCTGAACTCAGAAAAAAAGAAATTCCAAAACTACCACAATTACCGAGACAACTACATACATTTGCACCTATTCAACCAAGAATTTCTTATGCCCAAGTAGTGAATGAAGCACAAATAAACAACATCCCAGACCACGCAACGCAGAATAACAACTACCAACAAGAAAACGATTTAAGCGACTTAAAAAACATGATGAAAGTATTGATGGAGCAAATGAGTACCATGCTAAATCTTTTAACGAGCCTTGTCGCAAAAATGTCTTAATGGCCAACGTCCTGAAAATAGCAGTATGGAATGCCAACGGCTTGTCTCAACATGGACAAGAACTTGAAATCTTTATTAAACGCCACAACATAGATATCATGATGATATCCGAAACTCATTTTACAAAAAAAAATTATATAAAAATACCAAAATATCTCGTCTATTCTACTAATCACCCAGACGGTACCGCGCATGGTGGAACCGCGATAATCATAAAAAGTAATATCAGACATCACGAAGTTGGGGCTTGTAAGGAGAACCATATCCAGGCTATAAACGTGGTTGTGGAGGATTGGACTGGTCCTTTTGCTGTCTCGGCTATTTACTGCCCCCCAAAATATAAAATCAAGAGAGAACAATTCGAGTGTTTTTATAAAACGCTTGGTAAGCGTTTCATTTGTGGTGGCGACTACAATGCTAAACATCCACATTGGGGCTCCAGACTGACAACACCGAAAGGTAGAGAATTGCGCAAAACACTAGAAGTCATGAACTTGGAGGTAGTTTCCACAGGAGAGCCGACCTACTGGCCTACCGATCTAAGAAAAACACCTGATGTAATCGATTTTTGCGTAATTAAAGGAATATCCAAAAACTACTTTAAAGCCGAATCTTGTTTGGAATTATCATCCGATCATTCTCCTATCATACTTACATTAACCAGCAAAGTTGTCGTAAAAGAACCACCATGTGTACTCAACAATAAAAAAACAAACTGGAACTTCTTTCGCCTACAAGTGGAAAAAACAATAAACACATATATACCTTTAAAGACAGACCTAGATATTATACAAGCAGTAGAGCACTTCAATCACTGCGTACAACAAGCTGCGTGGAATGCAACACCTACCATTAAACCTAAAGCAAAAAACGAAATATCCTCAGCATCTATAAGAGAAATACTTTCAGAAAAGAGAAAAATAAGAAAGCAGTGGCAAGTTACCAGATCACCGGTGCTGAAAACTAAGTTAAATGCTATCATCAAAAAGTTAAGAACTCTGCTATCGCAGGAAAAAAACCAAAGAATTCAGGAATACCTCCAGAACTTAAGTCCAACTGAAGCAACCGACTATGCTTTATGGAAGGCAACAAAAAAGCTGAAGCAACCACAGCTACATATACCACCAATACGTACGGTTAATGGGTGGGCTAAAACAAACAATGAAAAAGCCGAATTATTTGCAAAGCACTTATCCACCGTGTTTACCCCAAATATTCGGGAAATAGACTCAGAAGATGACGACAAAATACAAGGCTCATTAAATGAAATACATCAGTTGGAATTTCCTCTGAAGAATTTTACCAAAAGTGAAATAATAAAAACAATCAAGCATAATCTTAATCCGAAAAAAGCACCCGGGTACGATTTAATCACAGGAAAAATACTCCAAGAATTACCTAACAAAGGGTTTAAATTTCTTACTCAGCTGTTTAATGCTATACTTCGAACAAGTTACTACCCGCTCCAATGGAAAGTGGCGCAGATTATACCGATACTTAAGCCCGGAAAAAAACCGGACGACATCACTTCGTACAGACCGATCAGTTTACTACCTGTCACATCAAAACTATTCGAAAAGTTGCTACTGTCGAAGCTGATGCCGATAATAGAGCAAAAGCGGTTGATACCCAGTCACCAGTTTGGTTTTCGTCAGCAACACGGAACGATAGAACAAGTCCATAGAATTACCACTAAAATTTATGAAGAAATGGAAAAAAAAAGGTATTGTACGGCCGCGTTCTTGGATATCACACAAGCTTTTGACAAAGTCTGGCATGTGGGACTCCTTCACAAGATCAAAAAGACACTACCACTTAATTATTATACCATAATAAAATCATACTTGCAAAACCGACATTTCTTTGTAAAATTTGAAGATGCAACAACCGAAATAAGTGTAATTGAATCAGGCGTCCCACAGGGAAGTGTCTTAGGGCCAATATTGTACTTGTTATTTACTGCAGACATTCCGACACCGAAAGGAACAATGACAGCTACCTACGCAGACGATACTGCAATATTGACTGCGCACGAAAACCCATATATAGCATCTCAACTGCTTCAGGACAATTTAAACAATATCCAAAAGTGGTTGAAGAAATGGCGAATTAAGGCAAATGAGAGCAAGTCAGTCCAAGTTACATTTACCACTCGAAAAGAAACATGCCCGGCAGTAACCTTTAACAATCACACAATTCCACAAGCTGACGAAGCAAAATACCTGGGCATACACCTAGATAGACGTTTAAACTGGAAAAAACACATCTTCACTAAAAGAAAACAACTCGGTCTGAAACTAAGTAAAATGTATTGGTTAATTGGTGGAAAGTCCCAACTATCAACAGAAAACAAACTTCTGCTATACAAAACAATCTTAAAACCCATATGGACCTATGGTATCCAACTATGGGGATCTGCTGCGGACTCCAATATTGGAATAATACAGCGCTTCCAGTCCAAGGTGTTGAGAGTGATAGCAGGTGTCCCGTGGTTTGTGAACAACTCCATCATTCACCAAGAGTTAAATGTGTTAAATGTTAAAGAAGAAATAAAGAAATGTAGTGCCAGTTATCGGGATCGTATTAATGTGCATCCAAACATTTTAGTGCATAAACTAATGGACCAACCTGGTACACGTAGACTGAAACGAAGGGTCCCAGCTGACCTAGTCAATTAGTAATGTAAATTTAAAATAAAAGTTTGCAACATAGGTTGCATTCTTACATGATTTTTCTCCTTTTGTCAAAAATATTACTGAATGTTTTTTACTTTTACTTATATTGTATAAAGACAGATTGTGATAATCCTTTATTAATAAAAAAAAAAAAAAAAAAAAATTATACAGGAATATAAAGTTGTTTTTGAATTCAAACAAAGGTCTCTAATTGTGGCACAAATAATTCTTTTTATATAAATAAATCTACATTTGTATAGTTCCGATTTTCTACACCGTTAATTGTTTTTTCACGATATGGATTTTAAATTTTTGTGCACAGTTATGTAAATTGATGCCTTTAGGACATTTGATCTCGTATAACATGTAGTAAAGGTTAGCGCACATTAGAGCAGGGCCGCATCGCAACGCAAAAATCCGCCCGATTACTTCACTGCATTTTTATATTTTTAGAAATAAAAATTTACGTCTATTGCGTGGATCCATCTCACATTGTGACGACGGGAGTCAAACCGAAGCGGATCACGCACAATTCTGCCATGCATTGAAGTGATCGGACGGATTTTTGCGTTGCGATGTGACCCGGGTCTAACGTGCGCTAACTAGCAAATCTGCATTTTAGGCTGTTAAAATTAATTTGTGGAGACGATATTATTTATTATAATCTCCAGTTTCGTGTGTTGGTTACCAATATATTTAAAATGCGAAGCCTTTTCTTTTCCGCTAATAGGGAAGTCTCTTCAAATTTATATTACAATCAAACACCAATTTTGAGGTGTAGAATATTAATTCATTCACAATTATGTGGTTCACTAAAACTAAATAAAATTTTTTAGCGTAGTTTTTGCATTTTCTAAACTGGTTGTGAGCAAGAAAACAGTAGGCATCATAAAAACGATTATGTGACTTCAAAATATATGCTTTGGATTGTCATCACTCATCACACAGCACCTACTACGTCATACTTGTCACATTTCACATGTTCATTGAAATTGCATTTATTATGGCTGTAAAAGGGTACAAGAAAGCAAATTTCGGTGATTTGCCTTATCTAAATATACTTATATAAAAGCCCATCAATTTATTTGTGCATAGATTCTGTTTAGGTATACAATATTTAAACATTTCCTATTTGCACGTGGCTCACACAAAATAATTTGGGCTCGCTTTGTGCTCGCTTTGTACCCACCTGATTTTTTTAAACCTAGTTACGTGCCTGTATGCTGAAGTTGCTATGCTAGTCATACTGTATTCTGACGTCACAACCGCCAAATACCGTTTTTGGCGCGATATCTGTGACTCAAACTTTAAATATTTTTTAAAATACGAAATATTATCACAAAAAATTAAAAAAAAACCCGCTATGTTTTGAAACAAGGCGAACAATAATTAAATACTTTTGAAATTGAAGAGACTTCCCTATTTTAGCGCACTTCTACTGGACCGATTTTGATGATTTTTTTTTAATTTAAGCTCTTGACCCACAGATATGTCACCACTAATTTTTTTCTCAAAATTATTAATTTCATACATTGTTTTATATTTTATAATATACATAATAAAATAATCAATTTTATAATTTAAAATAATTCAATTTTAAAAATTATAAATGAGAATAAATGTAGATAGTATTTGGTTTTATACGATAAGGCACACATTATACATTTGGTCGTGGTGATAAAATTTTCAATACTTTTATTCGAGCAGTACGTTTCTAATACGCGATATGGTCAGGTTAGTGCGTGCATTTTTAATTACGTGTCGTGCTTTTGTGAATTTTTGATTTTTGAGACGGTTTTTTATGTTGCCCTCTTTGGCTTAGTTATCTTTAAGGTTAGTTTTCTTATTTTTTTTATAAAATAGTCATAGCTCATTCATATCTTCAAAAACTTCGTCGATTTCGATGGGGGTGACCGCTATTTTTTTTTAAATTGACGCTGTCGTAGTGATATGTCAGCACTAATTATTTTCTTCAAATTACCAATTTCATAAATTTTTTTAAAATAATAAATTAATAAACAATCATTGGTGTAGGAAGTAAGTGCATTATAATAATTTTTGAAAATTTCATTTTTCTAACTCATTCATCTCTACAACTAGTTTAAACTGTTTAAACTTATGTATGGAACCTATACTATTTTTAATAGTGAATTGTTTTAAGCAAAAGATACGTACGAGAAAGAGAAAGACCTTTACTGATTACTAAAATTATAAAAATATTCAAGAAAAGTGATTGCGACGTAGATGTAGGTTACTATACGTATACACACTTATAAAAAATCTTAAGCATTGTTTTGAAAAAAAATTAACGAAAAATAGATGATCACTTACCCTCAATTTCGTGTTAACTACTGTAAATTGTAAACTAAATTCGACTTAAATAGGCAAGGGCGGATTCATCCCCCTTCCAATAATGTTCCTAAAAAGAGTTTTTGCTATTAAGTTATTTAATAGCTATTTATATTTATTTTCAAATATTAGAGCTACTAATCTAATATTTATTTGCTTGAAAAAGACAAATCGTCGTATTCAGAACAGAAAATCATTTTTATCGCAGAAAATATTGCCTTTTGTTAGTTCAATAAATCTGAGAAAACATAATAGTTCAAGTCGAGAAATTCGAAAAAATGTCTTGGGGACGTTCTCAACAGCGACCTATTATAGTAGAGAGGAATAGAAGCAGATTTAAAAGATACTCTCGCGTGAAACGTTTCCTGTAAAAAGCATACAAAATGGCGTGTGGTGTAAGACCACTTCGTCATTATCTTTATATCAAACAAAGATCCAAATCAAGATTACAAATTTCTGTTAAAGCTTAAAGAATGGATTGAAAGTATAATTATTATCAACTACAGTAATTTCTTACACCACCACAGCTTAGGGGTTGAAGTAGCGGTGTTAAAAGTAGTAAATAAAATTGTTGCTCTCGAAAATAAAATCGACGAATTCCAGATTTTTTGAAAAAAGGAAGTTAAATAAATATAAGAAAACAAGCTTGTTTAATTTTCGTTGGGCCAGGTGTATAATAATAATTGAAATGTCAATAATAAAATTTCATTAAAATTACGTGTTTCTTATATCTAAAATAATACAGTTTAAATATTTATATAAAGTTTATAAAATTAGGTACAATTTTTATTTTATAAGAATAGAAACATAAAAAATTTATAATTAATTAGTTTCAATATTTTATATACGACAACTTATAATAAATTACGTATATGTATTTTATACAAATCATGTTTTTTTCTAGTTTAATAAAGTTGAGAAAACGCCACAAAGGTTCGATTCTTGAGATCCTTCGACTTATCACGAACGATGAGATAAAACGAGTGTTATATCTCGAATGCAACTTGACATGTTGACATCGTTGCAAATTCTTTTGTACACGCCACGCGAATGACGTCAATGAAGAAGGAACTTACATGGTGAAATAGTATTCTCGACAAATTCGTTTTCAAAACCACTCGTTTTGCAACGAGCGGACTTTTACAAGTGACAAACTAAATGTAGGAAAAATAGACATAGAACCCTTTTCTCTCATTCATTGTGAAGTAACCATTTCGGTCACAGTATTAAAAAATAGAAAATATTAACATAAATTATATAGAAAATAAATGGAACACTCACAAATATAAAAATAATGCCTATTAAATTTAATGTATTAATACAAAATAGATGCGTAATATAACTTTTTACAGGAACACTTTCTGTTATTAATATAATTTCTGTAAAAATAATCGAGCCAATAGATCCATGAAAAAAAAATTTAAAACAAGATGAAAATAAACATACAGATGAATTTTTAAAAGACTGCCGACACGTGACTTTTAAAATATTCAATAAATAATTAATTTAATTATAAATTTTCTAAATAAATATTTAATAATAATTAACCCTAGAACCACACCGTGAAAAATTGTGCGTATATCACTCAGTGGGGTTGCCGGCGACCCGAGTTTAAATAATGATTTTTAGGCCAATATAAAATCGATAATGCAATTATTAATTTTTTTTATACATTTCGTGAACTTTACTAATACAACAAAAAAAAATTGCAGACTAAAATTGGAAATAAAGGCCCTTAGAAAATAAAATAAAATATAGAGAAATTTAAAAAAAAAATATTTTTCGGTACTCAGTAAAAGTTTAAAAAAAATATAGTAAATTAATAAAAATTTGTTGTAATCACATTGTAAACTCTATAAATGTAAACAAAACTACATATTTCGAAGTAAAAATATATACAAGGTGTTAGAGAACAACAAAGAAAAATTCCACGGTGCAACTCTATGACACTAATATCAAATTATATAAATAAATATTTAACGCAACCCAACTACAGGTGTGTAAACTGATACTAAATACTCAAGAGTGAAGGTAGATAGACATGCCAATGCCTTTTTGGTATTGGTGCATGTTTAAGCCGAATTTTAAATAGAGCCGGGTCGCCGGCGACCCCACGGTAGGGTTCTAGGGTTAACAATAAATGTATTAACTAAATTAAATAATTAAACTCACGAAATAAGTCGTTTTCACCTTTATTTATACATTTAAAGGTGGTCACGTGTCGGTAGTTTTTTAAAAATTCAACTGTAATAATTTCGAGATTGTAAACAGTTCGAACGTTGTTCGACCGCACAAGACATTTGACAAGTAAATGGCATTTTTAAAACGTTGCCAAACAAAAATTCGACAAATTTCGGCAATAGTTCGGCATTCGTTTTATTTCACTTTCGTTACGAAAGCGAACTGTTGAGAAAAGACGGAATCAGTATCTCGAATCTCTCAAAATAATGAGCAAACGTTTCAATTGTATGATAAAAATTCGAAAATACGTTGTGAATACGCACATGTTCCCAACAACAGCCTATCAGTGCAGAGGAATAGAGCCAAGCTTGTAATGGCTCGTCTTTACACACAGGTTTGCCTTCTCGTTTGCCTGTGCAGGCGGCCTGCACAGGCCGTGAATGCTGTCCACACGCTCCGGCTTGGTCGACGCAGGCCACCTGAACGCTATGTCTACACAGGGCTGGACTGGAAATAAGATTAGTAGCGGAAAATCTGTTAGTTTGGACCACCTGGAGAGAGACTATTGTGTTCGGGGGGGGGGGAGGGTTAAAATTAAAAAAAAGAGAATTTTATTTATTTAATATTCAGTATGAACTTTAATATGAACAATTTTTTTCAGGGTAGGGGTTTAGTGTTTATTATGTGGAGAGCAGGGCTGGGCAAAATACATCTATTAGTGTATTTCAAATACAAAATACTCGAAACACAGTATTTGAAATACTAAATACAAAATACTTTTTCATTTTCAACCAAAATACAAATACAAAATACAGTATTTCAAATACAAAATACATTTTAATTGCGCGCATGCGTATTTATACGATTTATGAATAAATTTGATAAGTTTTATTCCTCTGCGCATTCGCGCAAAAGAAATGCTTCAATAAGCAATTAAACTTTCGGACTGTAAATTGGCCTCTATTTTATTTTATTGTCAACTTTTTCTGTTTTTTTTAAATTTATAAAATTTACCTTCTAAAATTGCCAAAAAAATGATCTTTTGTGTTACGCGCACATGAATTTCACGATATTTATTTGAAATACAAAATCATCAAATATTTTGTATTTCAAATACTAAATACTTTATGAAAAATCTTTAAAATACTAAATACAAAATACAAATGTATTTCAAATACTGTATTTCAAATACATGTATTTTGAGACTGCCCAGCCCTGGTGGAGAGAGGGTTCCTCTCAACTATTCGAGATACGTGATTCGAGAGGGTGATTAAAAAAAGAATACTAACCGAAACTTGCATTTTTTAAATAGAACACCCAAATATTTTTCCATATTCCGATTCCCTAAAAATGTACTACTATAAAGTTTTACGTACCTATCATTAACCGTTCTGGAAATATTGTCAGTTTAATGTCGAAACCGAGTAAACTCTGGAGCCATGAGGCCAGGGGTGTAATCAGCATTTTTTAAGTCTGTTTGTTGCATCGACTAATGATAACAGTCGATAATAGTAATTTTTCTCGATTTTTCTAATGGTACAGTCAGCCTCACAATTAATGGCCACCCTGGTTATAAGCCTAGCACGAATTGTAGATGAAATTATCATAACAGCCCCTACTTAAATTGAGGGGTAACTTTATTTTGCCAACATGTTTTAAATCAACAACCCCTCCATCTGTCCATTTGTCGTTATTGGCTAATAGACTGTACCTATCATTAACTGTTCTGGAGATATTGTCAGTTTAATGCGGAAACCGAGTGATCTTTGGAGGACAGCGGTGTAATCAGGATTTTTAAAAATCTGTTTGTTCCATCGACTAATGATAATAGTCGATAGTAGTAATTTTTCTCGATTTTTTCTAATGGTACAGTCAGCCTCACAATTAATGGCCAAGGATGAAACCATCATAACACCCCCTACTTATATTGAGAGGTAACTTTATTTGGTAGCCAATAATTATGAGGTTAATTGTACACCCTATCATATAGATTTGGATTCATGGTAAAATGTAGATACTAAATTTACAAAAGTATATACAACAGGGTGTTCTATTTGAAAACTCATAAAAAATCCTGTATATTTTTGCAAATTTGGTATCTATTAGGTTTATTTGTGCAGCAGTTGCCAACCGTTTGAAATCATCAGACGCATGCGCATATTCAATTTCGTATTATCAAAAGATTTTAGTTTTAAAAAGGTTTTAAAAAGGACACCAGGTTAATATTTTGATTTTCTAAATTTATTTAAGTTTTTGCTATATATTTCCCGGCCACCGGGAAATTCCCAGGAGTCCGCCGGGCCAGTCTAGCCCTGTGTCTACATGCTCCAATTTGACCTGTGCAGGCCGCTTAAACTGAACTGAGCCTTAAGTTTATTCCTACTTTTATTGCAAAAATTCAAAATATAACATAAAACATTTTAAAGGTGGCTATTTTACTGCATTATCTCTTTTAGCTCACCTTGGGACTCTCGGAACTACTCGTCGGATTCTTAAAGATATGTCCTTTTGGAAATGCTAGCCCCTTATCAAATGAGTTTCATATTTGGTTCGACCCTCAAGCTTGAACGTACTCAAAATCAACATTTTATTATGGCGAGCGGGAGCGCAGATTTGGCCACGCCTCTTCAATAACTTAAATACGTTTACTACTGCGTTGGTGGGGTTAAATACAAGTTTAGTGATCTGCGCATTCCATCGCTCGCCATTATAAAAAATTATTGCTATGCCTATGTGGACATACCTTTAAAGCTTATTTTTTTCAGAATAAGTAAATAAAGTTTCTAATTGGTTTATTTTTATTACATAATACCATGAGAGTGTTATTGTTACTACATAAATATGTAGATCAATCCAATCTTAGAACTGGCAATTTACAATAGTCTTCTTGATAATAATTTTTTATTATACTTGCATTATAATCTGCCAATTTCACACTAAAAAGCTTTCATAAAATCGTCTTTATAGCACAAGTGCTCTATAAAGTCGTCTAGGTAACAACAATAATATTAACTGTTGTGTGACTGTTGTTTTCCAATGTAAACACAAAACATCTCTGTGGCAACAAATATATCCAAAATCGCTACGCTTAATTTTCAAATTTTAAATACAGGTTTTTTTCTCTTTTATAGAGGTGTTAGTTGCAATTATAATAAAAAATAGAGTATAATACTCGTGAATAAGTAGACTTTATCGCATACGCGCCGTTACAAGCACTCGCAAGCTCGTGCTTGTAATTTTCGTCGCTAGTGCGATAAAGTCTTTCTTATACACATGTATTATAATATACTATTTAATAACAAGATTTTTTACGCAGTGCTTATGTGTATTTGTAAACATTTTATCTGTGCAGTAAATATTTATGTAGTCGGATGGTCGCTATTTATGATATTCCATCTCAGAAACCAGAAGAACTTAAAACTATGCTACTTATTTTACTGCTTATTCATATAAAATCTCCTCAGCACAGTAAAATATGACATAGATGTATTCAAGAGCTACAATAAAATACATTAATCCAAATTAAATTTTTTATCTGCGATCCCAAAGCTCCAGGTCACCAGGTATAAAACATACTAACCGTGAGGAAAGTTTGTATAGAAATCATTGTAAATTTTCCAGCTGTAAATCCAAGTGGACGTTTGCTTCTTTCCATAATCAGCATTAAAGTTTTGGCTACTGATGTTCCATAATGGTTCCAATTGGACATATAACAAGCGGTTCCAATGTATTGACCCTAACGAAAGTAACACAATAAATCAATTGAGAACTCTTCTCAGGAAAAAACCTAAACTAAGGTTTGTTGGAACTCGGACGTGGATGGTTCGAGTAACACTCAGATGCTTCTACAGACACTCTCTGCTCGGTGAATATAGTGTTTGACAGTTATTTATAAAAATGATAGGGCAAAACTCATGTAGCATGTGTGAATAATTGCTGGTTAGTTTTGATTTGCTGTAAACTAGGTGCAATCTAATTAAAAAAAAAAAAAAAAACGTGTGAGTAGTTATTGTAACTTCACTGACTTAGCCCTGGGATCCTGTAACTGGCTGCGTGAATATTTTGCCTCGTGCACTGTTCAACAATCCTTACTTACTTACATCTGCCCCTGATATCATTTTTACTGCAGAATACCTCCATAGAATCTTATCTATAGATGACTATTAATTAAAAACTTTATTTTACTCACCCGTAAAATAATTTCATTACATGGAAAACACACCGTCCCAACAAAACAAATGTCGCCAATAAAAAAGAAAATGCATTTATAAAAATCTGCGCTGTCTTTAGAAGCCTAAAATAAACAATAAATAATTTTCAGTCAAAATAATTCACGTGGTGGGATTTACAAACACAATACAGAATCCGATCAAACCAGTTACCAATAAAGTAAGCAATAAGTGAACTAAAAATCCCATGGAAAATTTATCTTCTACAGCTTCTATGTACCTGTAATTTAAATTTTTGAACAAGTTAAAAGCAATTTATTTAACTCTATTCTATACCTTTCAATTGCATTGTGGCGAAGAACGCATTTACGAAGCAACGCATTCACCGAAGAATCAATTTTCTTCATCTCTTCCAGATTATTCGATCG
Organism: Malthinus seriepunctatus; assembly: GCA_963924605.1. Classification (NCBI taxonomy): domain Eukaryota; kingdom Metazoa; phylum Arthropoda; class Insecta; order Coleoptera; family Cantharidae; genus Malthinus; species Malthinus seriepunctatus. The sequence continues at coordinate 73,892,902 of OZ004600.1, forward strand.
AGGAGGTAAATTGTCGAATGCACATTCAATTTGCTTAGCTAATATTTCCAACTGCACATTTCCCATCGATAATAAAGTAAACATCAATACATGGTAAAAAGTTATTATATAAGCCGCATAATAATATGTTAAAAGCGTAAAGAGCCATATCGAAATAAATAGTGGAAAATTGTTGATATCTACTCGAAACGGTAGATCGCCAGCAGTAACGGATTTCCCTATACGCCAACTACGCCCAGGCGTACAGCGGCAAATTTTCAGGGGCGGCAAAATATTGAAAAAAGTAACTTGAACAATATCTTATTAAATTTGTAATGAAATTAAAGAGGAGATCGCAATATCCATCGTGATAAAACTTTTTTGTTTCTCAGAAAAATGTTTGTTTATAAGTTTCAAACTGTGATAACTGATTTCTTTTACTATTTACCGACACCACCGACAGACAGGCCCATATCAGTTCAAAGAAAATCATTGTAATCTGATATTTTAAATAAAGATTGTGTTCAGCTCTAATTTAGGCAAATCAGCATTTTAATGTTGTGCCTTATCGCCCTGCCCTTATGTAAGCTGTAAGCTATGACGCAATGTTCGAATTCAAAATAAGAATAACGTATATAAAGCCAACGTCACACTTAATTTGAATTACGACGACATTATCGAAGATTTTTCTAACCAAAAATCGCGTCGCATGCCCATCTAACCCGTGTAAATAATTCCTTGACTTTAATTTTATGTTTTTTTGTTATAAAATTAAGTTAAATTGCATGATCAACATGGTATTACCTAAATAAATTTTTTTTTAAATTCTTAACCTTTTTTAAAACGCGTTGACCTTGAAAAATCAAAAATTTTCGCCTACGCCCCCCAGACCCCCCCCCATTACAGCTCAGCTTTTCTACCTCTAAAAATTATTACTACTTACAGAGGGCGGCAAAATTTCAGTGCGTACAGCGGCGACTTTGTTAAATCCGGCACTGATCGCCAGGAGTAACAGAATAATCATGAACTACATTACTTAAACTATCCAACGATACAGATACGAAATTAATAGTCAAGTAAACAAATAGAATTCTACGACTGAGCGTTAACTTTTTTTGAAAAATTACATCAAAATGATCTTCGTGTGATGTTAAGCAAGGGTCATTCAAAGTGTCAATAATTTTTAAAAATTTCGGTTTATTTATTTGTAAAAACCAAACCATAAAAGCCGCATGGCCACTTGCTATTACCAAACACATTCCGAAACAACCATTTTCCATTTTACCACGGTGAAAATCTTCAACACTTTTCAAGAATTGAAAGATGGCCAAAAGAAAGACTCCGGCAAATACCGTTACGGTGTAAAATTTATAGCCAATATTCTGAGACGATTCTGGCCATATTCCTGCTAGACCCATTAAATATTTTTGGATTTTAAATATCTCTTTAAAGTGAAAAGGCTTCATACTGAGCGAGTTTCAGATTGTGATGTTAAGGGTGGATTAATTAAATAATTTAAAAAATTGGGGTACTCAGGGTACCTATCTACAAAAACATTAAGCTCAATAAGAATTAATTAAGAGTTTTACAAAAAGATTAAATTGACTTGATTTACAATCTATAAAAATTCCTATATTATTAAAATTTTAATTAATTAGGTATAAGTAGGTATACTATTGAATTTTTTATTTATTATGAAAATAACGTATTTATTGGGTTTATTTATTTAATTTAGTTATATACGTATATGACCTAAGAATTGATCCCTAAAAAGTTCAGCTTTCCCCTAATTATTATCTCTAATTTTCGTTGTTTCACTTTCACATAAAGCCGTATAAATTAGAACGCTAAAACATCAATAGGGAAGTCTCTTCAATTTCAAAAGTATTTAATTATTGTTCGTCTTGTTTCAAAACATAGCGGTTTTTTTTTTAATTTTTTGCAATAATATTTCGTATTTTAAAAAATATTTATAGTACAGATCCCAAAAGCGAATATCGGCATCGACCTGGAAATAAAACATATGTGGCTGAAAATTTGGATTTGGGCATTATTTGATATGTACTACAAGACGCTAAAAAGTTTACCATCGTCAGGGGTGTGCAACATGGGTAGATCCCACCCATATAATGTTTTTAGGGGGCGTTTTTTTAAACCCAATTAGTTTTTGATAAGGACATGGTACTTTATATTTTTGGGGTCGCTGATTACGAATATGATGTCAAAATTGTAGTTTAACAACTTCAAACTGTTAAATCAGCTGCCAAAATAATAACCTTCTGTTTTTTTAAAATTATTTTTCGATTTAGCGGTTACTGTAAATAAGGAGGAATAAAAAAGATAAAAAAAGAGATGTAATTGAAATTTTAAACTAATTTATTTAATTTTTTTTATATAAATTGATGTAGAGGCTATCTAAATGTTCCTTTCATGTTGCTTATGGTACAACTATTGCAAGTACAGAAAATTTCATAGATATATAAATTGTTTAGAATTTAATTCTCTATAAATTGACCCAAACAAAATTTCGATTTTTCTATTACACTTCCAGTTACTCTTTTAACAGTTGAGGACACATTTATTCGATGTTGCACACCCCTGAGAGTGGTAAACTTTTTTGCCTCTTTTTCTAGACTTTTAATACTACCTTATTTCAAATTTTCAGCCCCATATGTTGTTTTTCCAGTCTGTGGCCTAGAGTGATGTTAAGGCTATATAAATGGTTCTTTCGACGCGTTTACGGAAGAACTATTGCAAGTACAGAAAATTTCATAGATGTATAAGTTGTTTAGAATTGCATTCTCTATAAATTGACTATAACAAAATTTCGATTTTTCTATTACACTTCCAGTTACTCTTTTAACAGTTGAGGACACATTTATTCGATGTTGCACACCTCTGAGAGTGTTAATCTTTTTTGCCTCTTTTTCTAGGCTTTTAATACTACCTTATTTCAAATTTTCAGCCACATATGTTGTTTGTCCAGTCTGTGGCCTAGAGTAATGTTAAGGCTATATAAATCGTTCTTTTGACGCCTTTACGGAAAAACTATTGCAAGTACAGAAAATTTCATAGATGTATAAGTTGTTTAGAATTGCATTCTCTATAAATTGACTATAACAAAATTTCGATTTTTCTATTACACTTCCAGTTACTCTTTTAACAGTTGAAGGCACATACACTTGATGTTGCACACCTCTGAGAGTGTTAATCTTTTTTGCCTCTTTTTCTAGGCTTTCAATACAAGCTTATTTTAAATTTTCAGCCACATATGTTGTTTTACGAAATGTAGCTTGTTTTTGCCTTTTGTTCAGGATCATCGAAAAAAACAGTTTTTTCGGGGTTCTTTTTTCGGAGCAGGTAGTCAGAAATCAATATTTAATATGATGAACTAAAACGTTGAAATATCCTCTTTCATTATCCGTAAACGTTTTTAAGATATAACGTTTATGTAAAAAATGCCGTCAATATTACGATAAAAGTGCCTTTTTTAAGACGCGCGCACTTCATCTTAATTTCATAGAAATTACATGAAGTAGAGTAAATTTTTGAATACATCATTTGAAAGCACGTGGAATTACCTACAAAACCGTATATTTATTGTTTTGGAAATTACATTTTTCCATCTTACGCTAGCCTCTTAAAAATTTAATTTCAAGAAAAAAATAAAATTCAAAAAAGTTGAAATATTTAAGGGGTGTTTTTTTAAAACTGAAAATTGTTTTAACATAATTAGTAGCATGATGTCATTACAAATATATTATAGAACATATATCCAGAATATTTTTTAAATTTGAACTGTCTGTAGCTTATGGTACATTAATATGTAAAGAGTCGTCAGAAAAATGAAAAAGAAAACTTCTAGTACAATTTCAGGGATGATGAAAATAAATAAATTAAAAATAACCCCATCAATTTAAAGCTAAAACCATCTTCTTTCCAAAAATTTACTCGAAATAATGATCTGATTTTCCTTACAAAATGGCAAACATTTTTGTGAGTCACTACGCTGTAAAATTTTCAATTTTCAGATTTCCAACGGTTTATCCCTATTTGTGTTTCATCGCGTTTTTCTGGAAAAGTACTATTGGTACAAAAATTTTTATAGATTCATAAATTGTTCAGAATTACATGCTCTATTAAATAGCTTTATGAGAATTTCGAAATTCTCATTTCTTTTCGAGCTAGTATTCTTTGAATGTTGAGGGCACATTTACTTCATGTTGCACACCCCTAGGAGTGGTAAACTTTTTTGTGTCTTTATGTAGACTCTTAAAGCTAGCTAATTGTAAATTTACAGCCACATATGTCGTTTTTCCAGGTTGAAACCGATAGACCCTGTACTATTAAAGTATGAGTCACAAATATCGCGCCAAAAACGGTATTTGGCGGTTGTGACGTCAGAACACAGTATGACTAGCATAGCAACTTCAGCATACAGGCACGTAACTAGGTTTAAAAAAATCAGGTGGGCACAAAGCGAGCCCAAATTATTTTGTGTGAGCTACGTGCAAATAGGAAATGTTTGAATATTATATACCAAACAAAATCTATGCACAAATAAATTAATGGGCTTTTATATATAGTATATTAAGATAAGGCAAATCACCTTTCGAAAGAAATTTGCTTTCTTGTACCCTTTTACAGCCATAATATATGCAATTCCAATGAACATGTGAAATGTGACAAGTATGACGTAGTAGGTGCTGTGTGATGACAATCCAAAGCATATATTTTGACGTCACATAATCTTTTTTATGATGCCTACTGTTTTCTTGCTCACAACCAGTTTAGAAAATGCAAAACTACGCTAAAAAATTTTATTTAATTTTAGTGAACCACATAATTGTGAATGGATTAATATTCTACACCTCAAAATTGGTGTTTGATTGTGATATAAATTTGAAGAGACTTCCCTATTATGGCCATTTACTCAGTAACCGATTTTTTTAAAATAAAATTATAAAAAAGAAAGATATTCCATAAAACGTGAGCTACATCTTTTATATGAAAGTTTAATCAATTACTATATTACTATACATTTTATAGTTAAAAGAAATTGGATTGAAAAAGAAAATTTTGGTAAATGGGCTTCTAACTTTATGCCCTGTACATTTTCTAAAAAAATACAAGGCTAGAAAAATTTACTCATTATTAGAGAACGGACTTTAAGCATAAAAAAATCACAAAAATTGCGCTTAAAATAACATAAAAAACTTCAATTATATGCATTAAATTTGCATTAAAATTACATAATAAGCTTTTAAAATGCAAATTTTTGAAATAAGGAGGGTAATTCCACGTCAGATCGGCCACTTTTGACCCTTAGGTCTTCGGATTTTGACGAAATTTGGTGTGTCGGTTGGAAATATGTTCAAACTTAAGTGTACAAAGTGGTTTTGCGAAAAAATTATTTTTGACCTAATTACGGTCAAATTAATTTTTGAACTATTTTGAAAACATGAATACTTCAATAATTTATAACTCGCGATCTAAAAGAGATATATTTCTGCAAAATACGCCTATTTAAAGCTAAATGAACGTACTATTTATTTTACGTATCGCTTTTCTAATTTAACGCCTTTTTGGTCAAACTGTTCCAGTGTCAAATGTTCAAGTCGAAGTTTCCAAAATACACCCTCTGCGATTTTTGCAATTTTTTGATATGTTGAGCCCTTATGACTTATGTTTAAGTGAAAAGATTCAAAACCGTGGGCACTCGTCAACGCTTGACGCTACAAGGTATTGTAGAAGAACGGAAATAAAAAATTTTTGAGAAAAGATTGGTGATAGCAATTTTTTTTCAGGAATCGCTTTATTTTGGACCCGTTATTATGAGAGAAAATTCTCAAGATCAGGGCGTGCAGGAACAGGGTCAAAATTACCTTTGTTCTTAGCAAAACTGCTAATTTTGAAAATATCTTTCGATCACATTGCAGATAGCAAAAAAATACATCCTAAATAATTTGTAATGTATAAAATTACCAAGAGAATAAGACCAGTCCGAGCTCAAACGGATAATTTGTATGCAGAAAAAAATAAAAACCGCGGAAAGTTGAGTAATGTTTAATCCCAGTATTACAGTAATTTTCAAGTCGAAGTTTCCAAAATACACCCTCTTCGATTTTCGCATTTTTTTTATATGTTGAGCCCTTATGTTTTAGATTTAATTAAAAAAATTTAAAACCGTGGGCACTCGTCAACTGTTGATGCTACACGGCCTCAACCCTCACACCTCAATCTAAAACCCTCACTGAGGCTTGAGGCTGTGTAGCATCAAGAGTTGACGAATGCCCACGGTTTTGAATCTTTTCACTTACAGATAAGTCATAAGGGCTCAACATATCAAAAAATTTCGAAAATCGAAAAGGGTGTATTTTGGAAACTACGACTTGAAAATTACTTTAATACTGGGATTAAACATTACTCAACTTTCTGCGGTTTTTATTTTTTTCTAGATAGACAAATTATCCGCTTGGGCTCGGAGTAGTCTTATTCTCTTGGTAATTTTATACATTACAAATTATTTCAGATGAACTTTTTGCTATCTTCAATGTGATCGAAGATATTTTCAAAATTAGTAGTTTTGCTAAGAACAAAGGTAATTTTGACCCTGTTCCCGCACGCCCCTGATCTTGAATTTTTTTCCCTTAATAACGGGTCCAAAATAAAGCGATTTCTGAAAAAAAATTACTATCACCAATCTTTTCTCAAAAAATTTTTGTTTCCATTCTTCTATAACACCGTGTAGCGTCAAGAGTTGACAAGTGCCCACGGTTTTGAATCTTTTCACTTAAACATAAGTCATAAGGGCTCAACATATCAAAAAATTGCAAAAATCGCAGAGGGTGTATTTTGGAAACTTCGACTTGAACATTTGACACTGGAACAGTTTGACCAAAAAGGCATTAAATTAGAAAAGAGATACGTAAAATAAATAGTACGTTCATTTAGCTTTAAATAGGCGTATTTTGCAGAAATATATCTCTTTTAGATCGCGAGTTATAAATTATTGAAGTATTCGTGTTTTCAAAATAGTTCAAAAATTAATTTGACCGTAGATAGGTCAAAAATAATTTTTTCGCAAAACCACTTTGTACACTTAAGTTTGAACATATTTCCAACCGACACACCAAATTTCGTCAAAATCCGAAGACCTAAGGGTCAAAAGTGGGCAGTGGCCGATCTGACGTGGAATTACCCAGGAATAATATTTTTGTTAACAAAAATTGCAATTGCAACAAAAAGATGTAAAAAATAATTGATTATTTAAAAAAATGCAATATGCAATTACTACTTTAATTTAGTTTAGGTTTTTCTAAACTTTTAATTAAAAATTTGCTTCTTCCGACACTTAGAATATTATTATAAACTGCGCTCCACTTCAATACGCTAGTAATAGGGGATGGGGGTAATGCTAAAACCAATTTTTTGTTTTCTAATTATGAATTAGAAAAAAAAATAATAGTATGTAATTCTAATATTTTTTAAAAGCAAAAAAAGAAAATTATTAGGTAGTTAAAATTTAGTTAATTCAAGTTTTTTTTTAAATATTGTGAAAATATGACCTAAAATAGCACAAAATTAATTCTAAGCAGAAAAATTGAAAAATAAGCATAACAAAAACATTTTGCCATGTGAGAGCGTTTGAGATAAATCGTAAAGATTTCAAGTCAAATTTGCTCTGCTATTAATTTTAACCTCTAGCAAATTTGCTAGGAATCCGTTCTCTACTCATTATATTATCTATCTAATTAAAAAAACATTATTTAAATCGGATCGTTAATTAGTGAGATACAGTGCAATAAACTTTAGTCAAATCCGCAATTTTTAATAATTCCAAATTGTAGACAACGCCAGCGGGGCGCAGGGGGACTCGGCAGTTTTCAAGTATACAGTGTGTCCGCAGATGGACCTATACTTGCAAACTTCTTTATTTTTCATTTTTAGAAAAAAAGTCATTCGATGTTATTATTGTTTGTGTTCATGTTATTAAATCACTAAATTATACATTTTGGTAAAGTTTGTGCAATAATTGCTTTTATTTAAAATAAGTCAAAAATATCAACTTTGAGATACAATCCTCAAATTTCATATTTGAGCTTCGATTAACATTAGAAACAACTTTTTCCTCTAATATTTTTAATTTATTCTCACAGAACTTGTAATTTACTCTTATCATCATTTAATGTTTTCCTAATAATTAATTGAAGAGGTCGTTACTTTGTGAAAATCCATAATAAAATTGAATAAATAAATAAAAGAACAATAAAAATTTATTTATTCAATTTTAATGTTTTCCTATTTCCCAAACACCCTGTACGTTACATCGACATTTTGACTGTGGCAAAGAACTTTTCAGAAGAAGCAAAACTCTTTATAAAGAACGCCTTTTTGTCTAAAAATGAAAAATAAAGAAGTTTACAAGTATACTTAGGTCGATCTGGGGACACATTCATATGGCCTAAGAATTGATTCCTAAAAAATTCAGCGTTCCCCTAATTATTTCGTCTATTTTTTGCTATTTCACTGAACTATTAGAGCAAATTGTGATCAACGCTATTTTGGAAAATAATAAGCAAGCCGATATTTCACGACAGGTTATTTTGCCAAAATATACCGGGAACATTTGTACTGGACAGTTGAAGACTGCAAAAACGTTTTATTTAGCGACAAAAGTCGTTCTAAAAACATGTAAAATATTTAATTCAGATGGGATGAAGTATGCGCAGTGGGGGCCTACCTATTCTGACCCCCCCCCGCAAATTTCAAATATTTCTAACATGTTGCGTCCCTAACATGTCGCGCCCCTATGCGACGCTTACCGCCTATCGCCGCCCCTGAGTGTGTGAGACGGCCAATTAATACAAGGTTTAATCCAAATCCAAACTATGTTATTCCTACCATTAATCATGGCCAAGCTATAACGCTACTTCTTTTGGCAACGTTTACCTTTAACTGCTTCCAGTAGACACAGTTGAAGGTGAGTCCTAATTCGACAAGAGTCTTTACCTTTTTAATACTTTTCACCTGCGGTTTTTAATTTCTCGGGGGCCACCTCGTATGAGCAAATTCTAAATAAAGATTGAATTGAAATAACTTTTATTTATAATAATCAAAATTACCAGAACAGAACACAGAAAGAATTATTTACAGACAAAAATACACAGACGATGAACAGACAGCTATCATACCAACCAAACCAACAATAAAGGGTTACACGGGATCACATTAACGGGGCTGAAACGGTCACAAGGTTTCTTTCTACGTCGGTACCCTGTACGGCTTTAGTTGTCGAAACTACGCAAACATCCCTTCAGACGGCTTCCACGGCAGTAGCCCCTCGGAATCCGGAGTACCTAATGCCAGTTACACTAAGTGAACAGCAGTTGTACTCCGCGATACGTCGGTCTTGAGAACAATTGCGGCCGATAACCCTTGATCTTTAACATATGCTAGTACGCGCCAGCGAAAAAAATTGTTGCAACAGATGCTAGTACTCGCTAGCGATGGAACGCAGGGTTATTCTGACGAAAGTGACTCTCGACAATTACGATACAGCACAGCGGCAATTGAGGTAACGGCAGCAACGACAACAGGCGATAAAACAGTCGGCGGCGGAGGACGGACGGCGACATCTGCAATTAGATTCCCGTTCCAGAAGATCAGACAAAGTCGTCACTTTGGAGCGGTGAGTAAGTAGTTGAACTACTGTACTCCTCTGCCTCAGGCCAGATCTTCAGAAAAAGAATACCTTACTTGCTCGACCCTCGCCTCGGTGCCATATGGTTAAACTGACAGACAAGTATATAAATCAGAGACTCGCAGACTAGTATCTATTATTACTCTATGGTTGAACTGAACCCCTTTATATTTGGTTTAGTGTAATAATTGACGGGTGGTCGTTAAGAAATAGGCCTCACATTTTACCCTTAAAAACTAAACATTTAAAATAAAGTCATTCACATATAAAAATTAGGGTGGTAAAAAGTTTTCTGTTGTTTTTCTTGCTATGGGCTCGACAGTTACACTTTTGTGATCGAATCATAAATCGTTTTATCTACAGAGATATACTCCAAAATGTAATGCTGCCTTATGCAGAGTGAGAAATGTCCTGGTGTTTCGTATTTCAGCACGATAACGACCCAAAACACAATTCCCAGCTGGTCAACGAGTGGTTTCATGCGAACAGTGTTAAGCAGGTATCACACTGTCAATATTTTCATAAATATTTTTATAAAACTGGTTTTCACAGTAAGGTCGGCTATATTTACTAAGTTTTTATAAAAACTGTATTTATGCTACGTCACGTAAATATTTTGACGTGACGTCACATAAATACAACCGTTTCTATTTTTTTAATAAAAGGACGAGTTCTATTGGTGTTTGATGCGAGCGTGCGCTTTGCTTTTATTTGTGGTGACACATGTTTCGTATTTACTGAGTAATAAAAAAATTTTACTTAGTGCTTATCGAAATTTGTAAACATTTTATCTGTGCAGTAATGTATCTATATGGTCGAATGGTCGCTATATAATATTCCATTTCAGAACACATAAGAACATAAAACTATGGCACTTCTTTTACTGCTTATTCATATAAAATCTCTTCAGCACAGTAAAATACGACATAGACGTATTCAAGAGCTACAATAAAATAAATTCAAATAAATCGTATAATGTGCGATCCCAAAGCACCAGGTCACCAAGTATAAATTCTATAAATCATACTAACCGTGAGGAAAGTTTTTATAGAAATAATTGTATATTTTCCAGCTGTAAATCCAAGTGGACGTTTGCTTCTTTCCATAATCAGAATTAAAGTTTTGGCTACCGATGTTCCACAACGGTCCCAATTCGACATATAACAAGCAGTTCCAATGTACTGACCCTAAAGAAAATAACACAATAAATCAATTGAGAATCTTCTCAGGAGAAAGCCTAAGCTAAGGTTTGTTAGAACAGTGCGCGATACAAAACTAATGTAAATCTCGCACGTCGAGACAAACTTCAACTGTGATTTTATACGAACGTGATTGGTTCGAGTAACATTTCAGATGCATAAACACACACTTTCTGTTCGATGAATGAAGTGTTTGACAGTTATTAAAAATATGATAGCGCAAAACTCATGTACCATGTCTGGTGGTTATTGTAACTTCACTGAATTAGCCCTAAGAATCTGTCCGCTAGCTAACTCTTCTCGTACTAATAATTGCTAAAAGTTTCTAGATGAGTAGCGAGTAAGTATAGCGTAGCATAGCGTAGGTATCACTAATAGTTACAAGATCCCAGGGATGTGTTGACATTTTGCGTCGCGCACCGTTCTAACAAATCTTACGTGTATACAGTAACGGGCCCGTGTTGCGGGAAGCCCCCAAGATAGGAAGAGTAGTCCTCAAATATTTCGTTTAGTATCAAAATTTGTTATAAAATTAATTTGTGGTCAAGTAGAATGATTATTAATGGTGAGTAGGGACCCCACTATGGATATTGCAGAAGAGCCCATAATCTCTTAGTTACGCCACTGCGTTTAGAATTTGTTTATGTGTGTCCATCTACCCATGTTATCATTTTTACAATTTACTGATTAAAAAGTCTACAGTGAATCATGAATCTCTATAGAATCTTGTTTATAGATGGTTATCTACTAATTTAAAACTTTATTTTACTCACCTGTAAAATAATTTCATTACATGGAAAACACACCATCCCAACTTGACACATGTCGCCAATGAAAAAGAAAATACATTTATAAAAATCTGCGCTATCTTTAGAAGTCTAAAATTAACAATAAATAATTTTCAGACGAAATAATTTATGTTATATAGAACTTACAAACACAATACAGAATCCGATCAAACCAGTTACCAATAAAGTGAGCAATAATTGAACTAAGAAACCCATGGAAAATTTATCTTCTACAGCTTCTATGTACCTGCAATTTAAATTTTTGAACAAGTTAAGCGCATTTATTTAATTCTACACCTTTCAATTGCATTATGACGAAGAACGCATTTACGAAGCAACACATTCACTGAAGAATCAATTTTCTTCATCCCTTCCAGATTCTTCGATCGAGGAGGTAAATCGTTTAATGCATATTCAATTTGCTTTACTAACATTTCCATCTGCACATTTCCCATCGATAATAGCATAAAAATCAACCCGTGGTAAGCAGATATTATATAAGCCGTATAATAGTATGTTAGTAGCGTAAAGAGCCAAATCGAAATAAATAGCGGCCTATCGTTGATATGTGCTCGAAATGGTAGATCCCGAGTAGTAACAGAATAATCTTGAACTACATTACTTAAGCTAATTGACGATGCAGATATGAAGTTAGTAGTAAAGTAAAAAAGTCGAATTCTACGACAGAATGTTAACTTTTTTTGAAAAATTACATCAAAATGATCTTCGTGTGATGTTAAAGAAGGGGCATTCAAAGCGTCAATGATTTTTAAAAATTTCCGTTTATTTATTTGTAAAAACCAAACCATAAAACCCGCATGGCCACTTGCTAATACGAAACATATTCCGTAACAACCATTTTCCATTTTACCACGTTGAAAATCTTCAACACTTTTCACGAGTGTAAAGATGGACAAAAGAAAGACTCCAGCAAATACTGTTCCAGTGTAAAATTTATAGCCATTATTCGGAGACGATTCTGGCCATATTCCTGCTAGGTCCATTAAATATTTTTGAGTTTTAAAAATCTCTTTAAAGTGAAAAGGCTTCATACTGAGCTAGTTTCAGATTGTGATGTTAAGGGTCGATTAATTAAATACGTAAATAGTCCAATCAGCTTAGTGATTCTCATAGGGGTCAACCTCTAACAAATTAGTAACAGGACGGAACCACTTTTAAAAATTTTCATTTGGTGAGTAAAAACAGGGAAAAAAAAGTCTACCGTTTTTTTTTGCATACATACAAAGTTATAGGCCATTGAAGAAAAAGAGGGTGTTCTGCAGTGCTTTTTTGCAAAATACTTGAAAAGGAAGCCAAATATCGATAAAATGTAAAGGACCAATCTTGTTGAGCATAAAATTACTAACAAAAAATATGTTACATGTTTTGAGTTTTGACAATCTATTAAGGTGGTACGACCGTTTTCTTAAAGTAGTCATTTTTCCAAATTGTTAATTAACAAAATAATGTTTTAACCTATTTGCAACGTAAATACAATTCTGAAAAAATTCACCTGTTATCTGACATTGTTGGAGAAGATATTCTATGAGTTTCAGATTGTTTCAAGCTCATTTGCCTAAATTATGGTTTTTTATTCATTAAAAAAAGAATTTTTTTTCCATTTATATTTTTTGCAGTTTTAACAACTTTAGAGTTGTCAGAGACTAATCAAACTATGTTAATCTTGTTCCTTATGCAATTTCCGACAAAAACTGTGTACTTCACTTTTTTGTATTGTCATTTGTTTCTTAATTATTCGCGTGCAAACTTGAAAATTAGTGTGCACGCGAACACCAGCGCTTGATATCTCTTGTTAGGCTACTTTTTAATTTTTATTGCCTGTTTCATCATTCCTCGATCTCCATTGCTTTGACGTTTTCAGAATAGATGAATGGTTTCATCTTGTCCATCGTCTTTTTCAATTTCTTCGTCACTGATACCACTCATTCGGTCACCTTCAACTTGAACTTTTTGAATAAGATTATCGTCGTCTTCTTCATCTTCGAATTCTATTTCTGAACTTATTCGATTGGTAAGCGACGTTCCTTGACAAGAAATACATGCTAGAGAGCATCTTAAACCGGATTTGCAGCATTCGCACGCTTTACCACAAGATCCTTTGCATTTGCGCAATATTACTCTCAGTAATTCATCGGGAGCTGGCTTCAATGTTGTCGTCGTTGAAGTTTTTTTTTGCAAAGCTACCACCAATGATGGCAGCGACATGACAGCATTTCCAGGGAGTCTACTTTCAAATGCTGAAATGGCTAGATCTAGGATTCAAACGATTCTCAATTGGGGTTGGAAACTAACACAGTCTGATGGCCTCATGCCAACAATTAAGACTATTCAACAACAACATTAAGACTAGTTTTAGTACCCGTGAATTACTGAGAGTAATATCGTGCAAATTCAAAGAATCTTGTGGTAAAGCGTGCGAATGCTGCAAATCCTGTTTAAGATACTCTCCAGCATGTCTTTCTTGTCAAGGAACGTCGTGTACCAATCGAATAAGTTCAGAAATAGAATTCTATGATAAAGAAGACGACGATAATCTTATTCAAGAAGTTGTCGAGGATCAGGCCCGAGAGGTTATTGAAGGTGACCGAATGAGTGGTATCAGTGACGAAGAAATTGAGAAAGCCGATAGGCAAGAGGAAACCGTTCATTGATTCTGAAAACGACGAAGCAATGGAGATCGAGGAATGATGAAACAGGCAATAAAAATTAAGAAGTAGCCTAACAATAGATATCAAGCGTTGGTGTTCGCGTGCACACTAATTTTCAAGTTTGCACGCGAATAAAACAAAAACAAATGACGATACAGAAAATTGAAGACGACAATTTGTGTCGGAAATTTCATAAGGAACAAGATTATTATAGTTTAATTAGTCTCAGCCAATTCTAAAGTTGTAAAACCTGCAAAAAACTAGAACGGAAAAAAAATTCTTTTTTTTAATGAATAAAAAACCATAATTTAGGCAAATGAGCTTGAAACAATCTGAAACTCATAGATATTCTTCTCTAACAATGTCAGATAACAGGTAAATTTTTTCAGAATTGTAATTGCGTTGCAAATAGGTTAAAAAATTATTTTGTTAATTAACAATTTGGAAAAATGACTACTTTAAGAAAACGGTCGTACCACCTTAATAGATTGTCAAAACTCAAAACATGTAACATATTTTTTGTTAGTAATTTTATGCTCAACAAGATTGGTCCTTTACATTTTATCGATATTTGGCTTCCTTTTCAAGTATTTTGCAAAAAAGCACTGCAGAACACCCTCTTTTTCTTCAATGGCCTATAACTTTGTATGTATGCAAAAAAAACGGTAGACTTTTTTTTCCCTGTTTTTACTCACCAAATGAAAATTTTTAAAAGTGGTCCCGTTCTGCTACTAATTAGTTAGAGGTCCAATGTCTAATGTGATTGGACTAAAAATTAAATACTGAGGTACCCGGGACCTATCTACAAAAACATATCAAGCTCAATAAGAATTAATTAAGTTTTACAAAAAGAATAAATTGTCAACTTGATTAACAATCTATAATAATTCTTAAATTATTAAAATTTTAATTAAGTAGGTATAGAGATTTGAGATTAAGATCGCAGCGCCCTCAAAATAAAACCGTGAACTAAGTTATCGCACAATCGCGTCACACATTTAAGTTTGGATTTCTCTTAATCTATGATTTACATTAGCTCTGTTCGCTTGACTTGCACTAGTTACTCCGAACAGTTAGTGAACCAATGAGAATAAAGAATACAGAATGAAGTCTACAGTCATTGGATTGGTTTACGGACTGCTCCGAGCAACTAGTGCAAGTCAAGCGAACAGAGCTATTGAGACACTGAACAAAAACTACTACAGTAGAACCCTGTTATAAAGTACCCCTATAACGTTTTTCTGGATATAACGGACTAAATCTTTGGTCCCATTTTAATATTTTGTTTATTTATTGTGTTTTTATTACGAACTTCCGGTTATAACGTACCAAATCTTTCGGCCCCTGATGGTACGTTATAACGGGGTTCTACTGTACTTTTATTAAAACTCATATTGAACAACTTATGCTTTTAAAAATAACTACACAAACTTGCGTCAAACGTCAAACCATACGTCAAATGTTGTGCGAGAACATAGTACAAAAAAATTCTATAGATGTCGTGTCGCTTATCACGATATCCCTATACTATTGAATTTTTTATTGCTTACCGGCACGTGACCACCTTAAGGGCGCGCTGCTAAAGTGGAGGGGAGACGTTTTTGCCATAGCGTGTATTTTTACCACTTTAAGTTGAAGAAAAAAAAATATAGATGGTGCCAACATACTGTCAAAATAATTATTTTAATTACCAATGCCAACCAATCTCAAACTTAAAAAAAACAAGAAACAGTACTTAAAAGTAGAACATTACAACATCGTTTTGGACGGTTTTCGATGCTGTAATGAGTATATTGTTACAAAAGAATAGTAAAGTTAAAAATTTATACCTGGAACTTTAAAATTTTGCTTGGGCCATCTAAAAGGCAATGCTTGAACTATTGTCGAAAGATTTGGTTGAAAAGACCGCTAAGGACATATTTTGATTCAGTATTATCTTCCTTGTTTCGTTTCAAAAATTAATTTAACCTATTTATTCATAATATAAAGAAATGAAAATTGTTCATCTCCTTCATTGATCTTTCCTTATTAAAATTTAAAAAAAATTAAGTTCATATAACGTTTAGTTTTTAAATTCCGCAAGACAAACTAAAGGCTTATTTTTAACGTTATTTTAACTCCAACTTTTGCCGCGCTTTGTCAGCGCGGCCTTAAGATGATTTTTAATGCTATAATATACACTCACTGGCAAAATTAATGCATAATTTTTACTTTATGGACCACGCTTCCTCAGAACACGTTTATATCAATTTATGCATGTGGTATCAAAGTTAAGAATTTAAACTACATATTTAACAAGTTTTAATGGCTTTAAACGGTAAAATAACAAGTAATAAATACAGTAGAACCCCGTTATAACGTACCATCAGGGGTCGAAAAATTTGGGACGTTATAACCGGAAGTTTGTTATAAAAACACAATAAATAAACAAAATATTAAAATGGGACCAAAAATTTAGTCCGTTATATCCAGAAAAACGTTATAAAGGGGTACTTTATAACGGGATTCTACTGTAGCAATAAGCGATAGTCCGCAATAGCCTAAAAAACGTTGAAAGAATTGACAGTAAAGAAACTTGTTACGTTACCGTTTAAAGCCTTTTAAACTTATTAGACATCTAGTCTAAATTCTTAACTTTGATACCACGTGCCTAAATTGATATAAAAGTGTTCGGAGGAAGAGTGATCCGTAAAGTTTGCCGGTGAGAGTACAAATAATAGCGCCGCAAAACGCACACTGCTGTAATGGAAACTTAACTTTACGCTGCTTCCTCCGCTTCGGTGAAATGTTTCCGTATAAGAATAGAAACTCGGCCATACCAAGGCTTTTCCTAACGTGTCCACAAGAATAATTAGTGATTGATGTTTATACTTTTTTTAACTAAATTTTTTAATTTTAACACAATTTTGTGTGTTGTTTCTAATTTTTAAAACCATGTGACCAAATTACCAACTTCGCAATTTTTTCCCATTTAAATCCTGATTTTACGGTATTGACGTGATTGTTTCGTTTTATAAAGTTGTTAAGTCGAATGACAGAATATAAAAATTGATAAATTACAGGATGTTCTTTTGGAAATGCCAGTTCCTTATCAAATGATTTTTTTCATTCTTGATTCGAGCTTGGACGTACTCAAAATAGCATAAATTTTCCAGTTTGATTGCCTAGGTAAAGCTATAATTTTTTATGATGGCGAGCGGTAGGGATAAGTTAGTGCAGATTTGACCACGCCTTTTTAATAACTTAAATACGATTACTACTGCGTTGGTGGGGTTAAATACAAATTTAGTGATCTGCGCATCCCACCGCTCGCTATCATAAAAGATTATTGCTATGCCTGTAGATGTCCAATAGATTTTTAATAAATGCATATGATCGATTTAGTGTGGATACACCTTTAGAGCTTATTTTTTCAGAAAAGGTAAATACAGTTTCTAATGTTTCTAGTTTTCATAAAAATATAAGTAAACCCAAACTTTGAACTAGCAAGCTACAATAGTTTTGATCTTAATTTTCAATAACAAGATTTTACGCAGTGCATTTAATCTGTGCGGTAATGTATCTATATGGTCGGATGGTCGCTATATCATATTTCATCTCAAAAACCATAAGAACATGCAAACTATGCGACTTATTTTACTGCTTATTCATATAAAATCTCCTCAGCACAGTAAAATACGACATAGATGTATTCAAAATCTACAATAAAATACATTAATCCAAATAAATTGTATAATGCGCGATCCCAAAGCACCAGGTCACCAGGTATAAATCATTCTAATTACTAACCGTGAGAAAAGTTTTTATAGAAATCATTGTAAATTTTCCAGCTGTAAATCCAAGTGGACGTTTGCTTCTTTCCATAATTAGAATTAAAGTTTTGGCTACTGATGTTCCACAACGGTCCCAATTCGACATATAACAAGCGGTTCCAATGTACTGACCCTAAAGAAAATAACACAATAAACCAATTGAGAATTCTTCTCAGGAGAAAGCCTAAGCTAAGGTTTGTTAGGACAGTGCGCGATGCAAAATTCATGTAAATCGAACATTATCGCGCACATATCGCAACAAACTTCAACTGATGTGATTTGAAACGAACGTGGATGGTTCGAGTAACACTCAGATGCATCTACAGACACTTTCTGCTCGATGAATAGACTGTTTGACAGTTGACAGACTATAAAACATAACTTCACGGACCTAGCCCTGTGGGATTCCTGTGCCTATTGTCGTATCACTAATCGGTATCACTAATTCCCAGTTTCTCGAAAGATAGTTATCGCTTCATCAATAGATATCTATTCCTAAATGTCGAAAAACTGATTTTCAAACAATATTTTGGCCCATCGTAAAGTTATGGAATGTTATGGAACCATAACGTACCAGAAAAACTCGTCCTAATAGTTATAGTTCAAACGGAGCTTTAATAAGTTGACTAGTTGCCTTAACAGCAGGACATCGGCTTTATGTCCATACAATACAATACAATTCAATCGTAAATCATATGCCGGCATGCTGTAGCTGTGACGATTGTATATAAATTTCTCTTTTAGGTATTTATCGAAGCAAGTAGCTATACAAAAATAAACATTAAAAAACATTAAAACATTAAAAACAATAAAGATTCGAGCTTAGACTACCACGAGGATACCACAACGGAATTGTTTGAGAGTTGGTTTAATATACAGTTACTTCCTAAAATTTCAAGCAATTAAGCGATAATGATGGACAATGCAAGTTATAATACTATTAAATACGTTTAAAATAATTTGTTTTGCCGTTGAGTGCAGGTGCTGTCTTATTCTTTTAAGATTTTCTGGAATTTCTTCATTTTCCACGTCAATCATCACATCTACATCACTATAGACCTTTTCCACGTCAATTTCTACTTCACTATCGATAAAATTGCAATTTGCGGGCCACGGTCTCCACATAACTGCGATTAATTACTAATCAAAGTATATCTAACAGCTACTAAAGCTGGAAATCGAATGGCAAATTTTAAATATTCTCATATTTTAAAGAATCCACCTTCATATTGTAAACTTAAATTTTAATAGTTATTTTACCTAATGAGACAACTGGATTACAAAAGGATATTCAAAACTGGAAAATTCAATTCCCAATTTTTAGAAATTGAAAGAAGACTTAAAGAAGTCGTCTTCACAAATTTTAAAAAAGTTACCTGAAATAATTTTTATCAATAAACAGATTACAGAAATTTCTCCAAAGTTGGCTACAATCAATTTTAATTCTTCTAATTATAATATTTAATAATTTGTAAGTAGTTAAAATATAGACGTACGAGCACCCTAATGTCACAGGTTAAATTTTAGCAGTAACATTTAATTAAATTATTAAATGTTTAATAACTATGCACAGCATGGGGATCTCGGGCACCGTAAGAGATACGAAGTCGGTTAAATGGAGAAAATTGTGCACGATTTTATGGCCACTTCGATGCTGCTTTTGTTTTTTGAAAAAATTTATTAGCTCTTTATTTCTCTTACTTTATTATTTTTCTTTTCAAAAATATAAGGGTAAATATTTTTAAAAGGTACTTTTTTTCGAATAATTTTGTTCGTGTTTTGATATTTATTTATTTAATTCAGTTGTTTCTTTTTTATGAAATTGTTTCACAGCAAACTTGATTTTTTAAATTTATTTGAACATAAATAACAAAATATTCTATTTTAATATTACCGTAAATGAATTAAAAAAATCAACCCTTATATTTTTGAAAAGAGAAAAAAATTAGCTTTTTAAAAACATAAAAATGAGGTTAGGTTTGTATTTCAAAAACCATAAGTTTGCATCATATCTCCAAAACGGCGTACTAAAAAAATTATTTTATGAATTAATTATTTGCGTTTTAGTAGTGCCTATTATCTCTTTTTTGAAAATTGAAATTATCTCCATTAATAAAAAAGTTATAAGTATTTAAAGAAAATTTTTCATTTTTCAGTTTTTCCTCAATATCTAGAGTACTAATAGATTTTTTTAAAAAACAAAAGCAGCATCGAAGTGGCCACAAAATCATGCACAATTTTCTCTATTTAACCGACTTCGTATCTCTTACGGTGTCCGAGATCCCCATGCTGTGCACGTTATAGTGGACACACTGTATATTGACATAAGCTGATTACCTGCTGTTAAGACAACTTAGTATACGTTTAAAAGGACTATACAAGATTCCAGAGCTGCGTTGACATTTTGCGTCGCGCACCGTTCTAACAAAATTTATGTTTAGAGTTTCTTTATGTGTGTCCATCTGTTCATGCTATCATTTTTACAATTTACTCATAAACGCTCTACAGAGTATCTTCATAGAGTCTTATTTATACGTAGATGGCTATCTACTAATTTGAAACTTTCTTTTACTCACCTGCAAAATAATTTCATTACATGGAAAACACACCATCCCAACTTGACACATGTCGCCAATAAAAAAGAAAATACATTTATAAAAATCTGCGCTATCTTTAGAAGTCTAAAATTAACAATAAATAATTTTCAAACGAAATAATTCCTGTGATAGGACTTACAAACACAATACAGAATCCAAGCAGACAAGTTACAAATAAAGTGAGCACTAATTGAACTAAAAAACCCATGGCAAATTTATCTTCTACAGCTTCTATGTACCTGTAATTTAAATTTTCGAACAATTTAAGAGCAATTAATTTAATTCTACACCTTTCAATTGCATTATGGCGAAGAACGCATTTACGAAGTAAAGCATTCACCGAAGAATCAATTTTCTCCATCTCTTCTACATTACTCAATCGAGGAGGTAAATTGTCGAATGCACATTCAATTTGCTTAGTTAGTATCTCCAACTGCACATTTCCCATCGATAGTAATGTAAACATCAACATCTCGTAAGCAGCTATTATATAAGCCGCGTAATGGCATGTTAAAAGCGTGAAGAGCCTCATCGAAATAAATAGTGGCAAGTTGTTGATATCTGCTCGAAACGATAGATCGCGAGGAGTAACAGAATAATCTTGAATTACATTACTTAAGCTACTCGATGATGCAGCTACTAAAGTAGTAGTAATGTAAAAAAGTCTAATTCTACGACTGAGTGTCAACTTTCTTTGAAAAATGACATCAAAATGATCTTCGTGTGATGTTAAAGAAGTGTCACTCAAAGCGTCAATAATTTTTAAAAATTTCGGTTTATTTATTTGTAAAAACAAAATCATAAAAGTCGCATGGGCACTTCCTATTACCAAACATATTCCGTAACAACCATTTTCCATTTTACCACTGTACAAATCTTCAATACTTTTCACGAGTGTAAAGATGCCGAAAAGAAAAACTCCAGCAAATACCATTACGGTGTAAAATTTATAGCCAATATTGGGAGACGATTCTGGCCATATTCCTGCTAGGTCCATTAAATATTTTTGAGTTTTAAAAATCTCTTTAAAGTCAAAAGGCTTCATACTGTACGAGTTTCAGATTGTGATGTAAGTGTCGATTGAGTAAATAATTTTAAAAATTGTGGTACCCGGGTACCTATCTACAAAAACATTAAGCTCAATAAGGATTAATAATTAAGATTTTTACAAAAAGAATAAATTTATTGTGAACTTGATTTATCTATAAAAATAATTCTTACTATTAAAGTTTTAACTGTTGTATACTATTGAATTTTTTATTGTTTACCTACACAAGACCACCTTAATATGTATAAATTAAGATGAAAATGACGCGTTTATTGAATTCCTTTAGTTAATATATTTATGTTAATTATTATTAAATATTTATTTAGATAATTTATTATTACAGTAATGGTTTATGGAGTATTCTAAAAGTCACGTGTAGGTAAACAAGTCTCTCTCTTACACCTCTATACTGCAAGGGGATGCCCACAAGGTGGGGTTTTATCACCTCTGCTTTGGTCCATCGTAGTGGACGACCTACTGACAAAAATAACTGGCGAAGGGTACTGTGTACATGTGTACAAGGATACGCAGACGATATCGTCATTCTAATAAAGGGCAAGCATGACGGTGTTATTTCAAGCCACATGCAAACTGCCCTAAACAAAATAAATTAATGGTGTGAAAAGGAGGAACTTACTGTAAACCCTACAAAAACCACCATAGTTCCATTCACTAAGCGCAGGAAGCTAACATTAAAAGCTCCACAGCTACAGGGAATATCAATACAATTTTCCAAAGAGGTAAAGTATCTAGGGGTAACTCTGGATGCCAAACTCAACTGGAAATCTCATGTAGAAAAAACTCTTTCCAAAGCAACGGGGGCCTTCTGGGCGTGCCGCAAACTCTTCGGAAAGACATGGGGACTAAAACCAAAGATGATATATTGGTCATATACATCAATAATAAGACCCATTGTCACATACGCCTCGTTCGTGTGGTGGACAAAAACGAATGAAATCACAACACAAGGCAAGTTGCAGAAATTGCAACGCCTAGCGTGTTTGGGTACAACAGGGGCTATGAGCACAACCCCGACTACAGCTATGGAGGCACTTTTAGACCTACCACCTCTTCACCTACGGGTGAAGAGGAAGGGTCTTCAAACCGCCATAAAAATTGCACAGAGCAAGAAATTCAAACTGGGTGACAGAACAGGTCACCTAAAGATCCTGGACTTTTTACAGCCAGAATTGTTTGAAAAACCCTTGGATATCATTCCAAGAGTGGTTGACTTTCAGACACCATTCGATGTGGTCATTCAAGATCGCAACACGGCGAGAAGTCAATCGATACAACTGGAACAAAACTCCCCCATTTGGTATACAGATGGATCTAAAACTAAACAGGGAACAGGTATAGGCATATAAATGGTCCAAAATATAGGGCATCAATAGCCTTAGGAACCTATCCCACAATTATGCAAGCTGAAACTCTTGCAATAGATCTATGTGCCCGAGAATGCCTTCGAAGGAATTTAAAGGGTAAAAAAATCTAGATAATGTCTGACAGCCAAGCTGCGATAAGGGCACTCAAAGCCAATAGCTTTGAGTCATTATCCACTTGGGAATGCAGACAATCTCTCAAAACTCTGGCAAGGGGCAACAAAGTTGCCCTTCATTGGGTGCCGGGTCACGAGGGAATTGAAGGAAACGAAATAGCTGACGAACTAGCTAGAACAGGCTCAAAAGCCCTCCCGATTGGACCCGAACCATTCTGTGGACTATCTAGGACACATAGAAAGGCGGAGATCCAAAAATGGGAAACTGAGAACAAAAATTCTCACTGGAACAACGCACCAGGACAAAGACAGTCGAAGAAATTCATTAAGTACTCGACCACGAATGCTAAACAGCTTCTTCTATTATCAAAGAACGAAATCAGACTAATAACGGGTCTGTTTACTGGACACTGCCCAGTGAGGTATCACCTAAAGAAACCTAAAGGATTGGAGGATAGTGACATATGCAGACTCCTCTCTCTCTCTCTCTCTCTCTCTCCCCCCCTCCCCCCCTCTCTCTCTCTCTCTTTACTTTATGTTATTTTTTACAATCAAAAATAACGATTAAAACTTAGTTTTTAAAGTTTTAGAGATGTAATTTAATCAGGAAATAAAATGTCATTCTAAGATTTAATAAATAATAATAGTGGGGTCGAAATACGGTTTGAGACTAAACTTTTGCGGATAGAAATGTTATGATTGAATAATGTTCAGGACAATGTCAGGAATAATGTGGTAAGTTTTGGACTTCGAACTCGCGCGGCGTCCTTCCGAAAAAAGCATTCCAAAGAACATTTACTCGTTTTCTTTGACGTTTTATTTAATTCCTCAACTTCTAAACATCGGATCGTAATAAAAAATTATGGGATTATGGGAAATTGACAGACGATGAATTCTAGACTAAAAATGTATAGTTTAGTTCAGTAGCTTTGGAGATAAAACTTCTTAAGCACTAAATGCGAACCAAAAATTGTTTTATTCAGTGCACTGCAAAGAAGTAATCAAAAAATCTTTTGTTCATGTCAAAGATACTCTTTGATGAGTAGAAAGGATTTGCCAAAGTTGAGATCCTGAAGTGTAACCAAAGAGCCAAAAAGTGCATAGGAAGTTAGAACTTGTAAGGATTGCCATTTAATGCGATCATAATAAAAACAATTTTTTTTTTCAAAAAACATTCCTTTTCGAACCTACTATTTTGTGAAAGAAATATTTTAGAAATTATCGTCTTGCATACTTCACTTTTGACCCTTTTTTCGAAACGCACTTTTCTAAATTGCCAAGAACTTGGTAAATATTTTTTAAAAAGAAGATTCATTATTTTAGCTTGATAGATCTTTTAAAATACGTCTGATTTCAAAAAACACAATTTCCGATTCATCAACTTGGAGGCTAATTCTGGATATTTTTGTATTTGCTACTGCAGGTGGTATGCTCCCCCACTCCTGACTTTGGATTCATTTAGATGTACTTTTATTTGTCAGTGTCAAATTTAATATAAGAAACTCCATGGCTGTTACTATTTTGACGGGATTTTCGATAGTTTCTTCTATAATTTCTATAGTTACAAAGCACGCACCATTAATTTTATTTACTGACTTCTTCTTTTTAGTCTGGTGTTGAATTAGAAGATGCATAACATACTTAGATATCATATATCAACAAAAGAATGTTTTGCCTTTCAGTTGAGACAAAAACGATTTAAAAAACAGTTAGCCTTTTAACCACTGCAGTTGTAAATACAAAAATATCCATATTTGGCCTCCAAGTTGATAAATCGCGATTTTTGTTATTTGAAATCAAAGGTTTTGAAAAGATCTATCAAGCTAAAATAATGAATTTTCTATTTAACAAGTATTGACAAAATTCTTGGCGATTTAGGAAAGTGCGTTTCTAAAAAAGAGTCAAAAGTGCACTAAGATTAGCGAAAAATTATAAAATTTTTCCTTAAGCAAATAGTACGTTCAAAGACGAATGTTTTCATAAAAAAAAGATTTTTATTCATCGCGATCGCATTAAATGACAACCCTTACAAATTTTGATTTCATGAGCAGTTTTTGGCTGTTTGGTTGCACTTGAGGATCTCAACTTTGGCAAGTTCATTCTACTCATCAAGTAGTATCTTTTACATGAACAAAAGATTTTTTGATTACTTCTTTGCAGTGCACTGAATAAAACAATTTTTGGTTCGCATTTGGTGCTTAAGAAGTTTTATCTCCAAAGCTACTGAACCAAACTATACATTTTTAGTCTAGAATTCATCGTCTGTCAATTTCCCATAATCCCATAATTTTTTATTACGATCCGATGTTTAGAAGTTGAGGAATTAAATAAAACGTCAAAGAAAACGGGTAAATGTTCTTTGGAATGCTTTTTTCGGAAGGACGCCGCGCGAGTTCGAAGTCCAAAACTTACCACATTATTCCTGACATTGTTCTAAACATTATTCAATCATAACATTTCTATCCGCAAAAGTTTAGTTTCAAGCTATTAATTCCCGTAATTCGACGCCACTATAAAACAATGTATGAAATTAATAATTTTGAGAAAAAAATTAGTGGTGACATATCTGTGGGTCAAGAGCTTCTATTTAAAAATAAAATCATCAAAATCGGTCCAGTAGAAGTAGGCTATTATTATATATCAAGAAAAGGCTTAGCGTTTTAAATATATGGATAATTTGATTTATTTTTATTTCCAGCTCAACTTACTTTTCTAAAAATTTAAAAGCTAAGTTTTAATCGTTATTTTTCATAGTAAAAAATAACATAAAGTAAAATATTAACATTACGTAACATAACATAACCTGAAAAGTTGTGAAAATTAAGAAAAGTACAAGATAAAAAGTTGTCATTTTTGGTATCCGAATTAAGACAAGTACTGAGTAATATTTGCAAAAAAAATGATAGGTCCTCCATAAGAAAATAAAAAGTTGAACTTCGCGACGCTTAGCGTCGATGTGATAAAAAGTCGAGTTTGGTATCGTTTGATAGCTTATTTGATGTTCTAAAAATTTTTCCTGAAAATTTTGTTTCTTAAGTACGCCATTTTGAAACTACAGTCGAAAAACAAAATTCCTAATTTTCAGTTTTTCTGCATTATCTCGGAAACCATTTTAAATTTTTGAATTTTCTAAACGGATTCTTAAAGATCATCAAAATATGCAATTTTTTGCTAATTTAACCAACCTTGTAACTCTTACGGTTTCCGAGATCCCAATGTTAGTACCACTTAAAAAAATCACCCTGTAATAGTACTAGTAACATAATGAATTAAATTATGGACTGTGAACAACTGTGCAAAAATCAAGAGTTTACAATAGAATAGTCGAACTCAAAAAAAGAAAGAAACAAAAAACATGACATTTTAAATTTCTTCATTAAATATTCCTATTCTCTTCTTCAACTATAAAGTGACAGATATATATCGAAAAACTAAATTTTTATTTTAAAATACACAAGATTACTAATCAAAAATAGTGCGAGTGTTCTGAAAATTAGTGCATGTTTTCCATAAGTAGATTGATACCATTGTGCGTTAGTGCAGTTTTGTCTTGTTAATGCCTTACATCGTTATTATAATATGTCATTTTAAGTAGATTCCAAATAAAAATTTTTGAGTACAGTAATATAGGACATGGATGTTTTCAAAAGCTAAAAATATAATCTCAGAATTAAAGCTTCAAAAGTAGGCAAAATTTGAATTACAGTAATAAAAGTTTGAAGCGAAATCATTGTGAATTTTCCTGCAGTAAATCCAAGTGGACGTTTGGCTCTTTCCATTATAATTAACAAAGTTTTACTAACCTTTGTTCCACAATGATTCCAATTTGCCATATAACACGCATCTCGAATATATTCGCTCTAAAAAAACAGTTTTAATTTTTAATACATTGATTGATTACTTCTTTATTGTCAAGTATTTAGCATTTAGAGGCTGTGGGGTGAAGATGAATCCGCTCAACATATTTTATGTCAGTGTCCTGCTTTTGCGGCACTGAGACACAAAACACTAGATGCCGCCCACTCGGAACTACCAGACATACAAATCATCTACCCCTGTAGGCTAATAACCATCTTTGAGGAAACGGGATCCATAACCCCAGTGGATAACAAAAAGGGTCGTTTTGGCTTAAGTGTTGGGGCTTGTAACAGATCCTCCAGAAAGGGAAGAAAATGCTTAGCGTGCTCATGTTCGCGATTTGCCGTCGCGGAAAAAATGTAAAATTCTATACGGAAATAGTTATTTATAAGCTATTAAAGTTGGGTGTTAATATGTAAACAAATTGGTTTATCTTGTATTTATTATGTATGTAGTTCTAATATTTTAATGATATTTATAGGTCATAGTTTCGTAGAATTTTCAAGAAAATCGTACCACAATATCGCATTTTTAGAAATCATTTTGAGAGACTAAATCTTATTCTGTATTTTTGTCCCAGGAAGTGTAGTAGTTTGTGAGTGGTTTTCATGGACTTGTTCCTGTATAAAACCAGTTTTCAGCGTTTTCGCGGCGGAAAATCGCTTCAAAATAAACTAGAAAAATAAAATATTTATTAATTTTACTTTTCACTCTCTTAAAATTTTCAGCAGGAATGGAATCGAAGGGAAATTTTGAGTAATTATTTAGAAATACGACATCAAGGTCCACCCAAACATCTAGGAGATTAGAATTGTTAAAATTTTTACAACTTCTTCTGGCCCTTGATCCAACCCAACCTTTGGATGAATTCAAGGATACTGGCAGGTGAAGTGTTGCTAATACTGGCCATGCTAGGCCAGTATTCGCCTAACATGATGAATTCTCGAATTAGCGTTAACGCAGGGCAGTGACAAAGCACGTGTTCCATTGTTTCACCCGCTTGGTTGCATCCTCTACAACTGGGGCTGTCAGCAACACCAATTCAGTATAGATACTTGATGTTTAGCGAACAGTGTCCAGTGAGAGTGCCAGCTATGGTACGTAGGTTCTCACGTGACAACCGTATGTAATAATTAACGTTTTTTTAGGTAGCTGTTTTGGCAAACTTGCAGTTGGTAAAGTTAGTCCAACGTTTCCTATAGACTATCAGTGTGTTATTTTTCAGCCGAATGTTGAGGGTGCTAGTAGAAAGAGTTATAGAAAGCTCGGGCTAACAAGCAAAATCGTCGAGTTCATTCTCGCCAAATAACCAACTCTTTCATTACTCTCGTTTTTTTGATGAGCCTTGACTCAGCAGAGTTGTAGGTCGTTATTTGTAGATATTTGATTCAGAACTTTAATGCATTCTAGCACCAAACCAGAGGTTACTTTGCGGCTATCTAGTGCCACGATCTCCACTCTGCTATCTGTCTATATCCAATCTGATGATAGAAGAACCTTCTAGCTCACCTGATTCTGTTTGCAAAACTAAAATGTGCTTGCCCAGCGATATGCTTGTGCTTATATTCAGATCAAGCTCCGAAGCCGTTTTACATCGGTTAGTGTAGATAGAAATGTCAGGTGTGACAGTTTCCACATCCGTTGCCAGAATCTTAAATGAGCCTCCAAGCCAATGGTGGGGCAGTTTTCATTATTCTTGTGGCCGCTAGGCAAGCTAGTCTTTGCACATAAACACGAGTTTAATTATGGTAGTTTTTTATTGATCCTGAACCATTAAACAATGGCACCGGTCTGATAATGACTGTGTTGAACCAGAGTGTGATCCTTAAGGTACCTGGGAGTACCCAAACACCTAGCATTATGGAAAAAAATTCCGCAGATTTTTGTCACATTTTTGTCTAATTTTAATGGACTATTATCAAAAGAATGGCATAATTTGATTAGAATTGGATAGTGGTACCTTGAGAAAAAAATCTTTTTTTCCTTAC
Organism: Malthinus seriepunctatus; assembly: GCA_963924605.1. Classification (NCBI taxonomy): domain Eukaryota; kingdom Metazoa; phylum Arthropoda; class Insecta; order Coleoptera; family Cantharidae; genus Malthinus; species Malthinus seriepunctatus. The sequence continues at coordinate 73,922,041 of OZ004600.1, forward strand.
CTGTAAAATTATCTCATTACACGGAATACATACAATTCCGACTTGAGTCATGTCAGCAACAAAGAAAACACAGCATTTGTAAAAATCTATACTTGATCTTGAAGCCTAAAACCAATAATGCATAATTAGAGCTTCCAATGAAATGATAATTTTATGCATTGGCTTACAAACATAACGCAAAACCCTGCAAAACCAGTTACTACCAAAGTCATTAATAATTGAATTAAAAACGCAATCGAAAATTTATCTTCCACAGCTTCCATGTATCTACAATTTCGATTTCTTTACACGTGAAAAATAAATTAATAAATTTAATAAAATAAATAAACTTATCTAAATTTATTTATAAACATGTAGATGTAAGTATAGTCCGGGACTTATGTAAAGAGTAGGGCGGAAGAATCTTGCCTAGTAGGTACAGATGAACGGAGCGAGTGCTCTCTCTATATCTCTAAACTTGATGCGACCAGAGATGTTTCTAGCCTTTTTGCTATAGCCCATTGGCTTCGTCCTATTCTTCTCATAAGTAACCGACTTTACTTACCTCTCAATAGCGTTATGACGAAGAACACATTTTCTAAGCAACCCATTCACCATCACATCGGTTCTTTCTAAATCTTCTGAATTTTCCGTACGTGGAGGTATATTTTCAAGGGCAGCGATAATTTGTTGATTTAGTATCTTAAATTGTGCGATTCCCACGGAAATAAAAGTAAAAATTAAGCCTTCGTAAGCCGCAATTACATAACCAGTATAATAATTGATTACAAATGTGATAACCCATATAGCACTAAATTTAGGTATATTATCGATATCTGATGAAAAAGGCAACATACGAGAAGTAGAAGTAGGGTTGAAGAATACGTCGCTTGAAACAATCATAACAACGGCTGATAAACAAGACGTCAATAAAAATGTACGAATCCTATTACTGAATATTAGATGTTTTTGCAAATAAACGTCAAATTTGTCTTCATGAGATGTTAAAGAAGGGTCGTTTAAGGTTTCCATAATTTTTAAAAACTTCGACTTTTGTATTTGTAAAAACCAAACTTTATAAGCCGCGTGAACGGCAGCTATTCCCATACACATCCCAAAACAAGCATTTTCCATTTTACCGTTGCGAAAATCTTGGGTGCTTTTAATAAAATCGCAAACAGTTAAGAAAAATGTTGCAACAAAAGCTATTAACGTTTTGAATCTATACCAGATACTTGGATATGGGTTTGGCCATAGTCCCATGAAATCCATTACAAATTTTGGGGTCTTAAAAATTTCTTCATACTTGAAAGGTTTCATTGTCGCGTAAGATCAAAGACAGTGTATTAAGGTTGGATCAGTTTCAACAAAATATACTCTCCTAATTTTGAAATAGAATAATCGATAACCATGCGTTCAAACAGAATTTATTAAAACTAATATTTTATTTTCTTCATATTTAAACATATCGGTACCCATCCAAACTGATTGTTATAGGGTGTTCCTGAAATGTACTCCGCCAGGATTTTCTAAGAATAAAATGAAACACCCTAATAACCACTTAGAAAACTTACTCACTTGCTGGGTAGAAGATGAGCACCACGATCCTGGTTTTACAAAACAACTTCGAAAGCATTAGACACCTATAATTCTTCCTATTCAAACTTAATTTAAGCCTATCAATAAATGTCATATTTTTGAAAAGTGCAAAAAATACTTTATTTAATAATAGTACAGATCCCAAAGGCGAATATCGGCATCGACCTGGAAATAAAACATATGTGGTTGAAAATTTGGATTTGGGCATTATGTGATATGTACTACAAGACGCTAAAAAGTTTACCGTCGTCAGGGGTGTGCAACATGGGTAGATCCCACCCATATATTGTTTTTAGGGGGCGTTTTTTTAAATCTAATTATTTTTTGATAAGGACATGGTACTTTATATTTTTGGGGTCGCTGATTACGAATATGATGTCAAAATTGTAGTTTAACAACTGCAAACTGTTAAATCAGCTGCCAAAATAATAACATTCTGCTTTTTTAACATTTTTTTTCGATTTAGCGGTTACTGTAAATGAGGAGGAATAAAAAAGATAAAAAAGAGATGTAATTGAGATTTTAAACTAATTTATTTAATTTTTTTTATATAAATTGATGTAGAGGCTATCTAAATGTTCCTTTCGTGGTGCTTATGGTACAACTATTGAAAGTACAGAAAATTTCATAGATATATAAATTGCTTAGAATTTAATTCTCTATAAATTGGGCCAAACAAAATTTAGATTTTTCCATTACACTTCCAGTTACTCTTTTAACAGTTGAGGACACATTTATTCCATGTTGCACACCCCTGAGAGTGGTAAACTTTTTTGCTTCTTTTTATAGGCTTTTAATACTACCTTATTTCAAATTTTCAGCCACATGTTGCTTTTCCAGTCTGTGCCCTAGAAAGATATTAAGGCTATATAAATGGTTCTTTCGACGCGTTTACGGAAAAACTATTGCAAGTACAGAACATTTCATAGATGTATAAGTTGTTTAGAATTGCATTCTCTATAAATTGGCCCAAACAAAATTTAGATTTTTCTATTACACTTCCAGTTACTCTTTTAACAGTTGAGGACACATTTATTCCATGTTGCACACCCCTGAGAGTGGTAAACTTTTTTGCCTCTTTTTCTAGGTTTTTAATACTACCTTATTTCAAATTTTCAGCCACATATGTTGTTTTTCCAGCCTGTGCTCTACATTGATGTTAAGGCTATATAAATGTCTCTTTTATAGCTTACTGTAAAACTATTGCAAATACAGAAAATTTCATAGATATAAAAATTGTTTAAAATTTAATTCTCTATAAATTGACTATAACCAAATTTCTATTTTTCCATTATGCTTCCAGTTACTCTTTTAACAGTTGAGGGCAGTTCCACTCGATGTTGCACACCTCTGAGAGTGGTAAACTTTTTTGTCTCTTTTTCTAGGCTTTCAATACAAGCTTATTTCAAATTTTCAGCCACATATGTTGTTTTACGATATGTAGCTTGTTTTTGCCTTTTGTTCAGGATCATCGAAAAAAACAGTTTTTTCGGGGTTCTTTTTTCGGAACAGGTAGTCAGAAATCAATATTTAATATGATGAACTGAAACGTTGAAATATCCTCTTTCATTATCCGCAAACGTTTTTAAGATATAACGTTTACGTAAAAAAATGCCGTCAATCTTACGAAAAAAGTGCCCTTTTTGAGACGCGCGCACTTCATCTTAATTTCATAGAAAGTACATGAAGTAGAATAAATTTTAAATACACTATTTGAAAGCACGATGAATTACCTACAAAACCGTATATTTATTTTTTTGGAAATTACATTTTTCCATCTTACGCTTCCTCTTAAAAATTTAATTATAAGAAAAAAATAAAATTCTAAAAAGTTGAAATATTTAAGGGGTGTTTTTTTAAAACTGAAAATTGTTTTAACATAATTAGTAGCATGATGTCATTATAAATATATTATAAAACATATATCCAGAATATTTTTTAAATTTGAACTCTCTGTAGCTTATGGTACATTAATATGTAAAGAGTCGTCAGAAAAATGAAAAATAAAACTTCTAGTACAATTTCAGGGATGATGAAAATAAATAAATTAAAAAATATCCCCATCAATTTAAAGCTAAAACCATCTTCTTTCCAAAAATTTACTCGAAATGATGATCTGACAATTAATTACAAAATGGCAAACATGTTTGTGAGTCACTACGCTGTAAAATTTCCAATTTTCAGATTTCTAACGGTTTATCCCTATTTGTCTTTCATCGCGTTTTTCTGGAAAAGTACTATTGGTACAAAAATTTTTATAGATTCATAAATTGTTCAGAATTCCATGCTCTATTAAATAGCTTTATCAGAATTTCGAAATTCTCATTTCTTTTCGAGCTAGTATTCTTTGAATGTTGAGGGCACATTTACTTCATGTTGCACACCTCTAGGAGTGGTAAACTTTTTTATGTCTTTATGTAGACTCTTAAGGCTAGCTAATTGTAAATTTACAGCCACATATGTCGTTTTTCCAGGTTGAAACCGATAGACCCTGTACTATAAAGTCATAATCACATATGATTCGTATTTAAAAAAAGTGAAGTTTGTGTAAAAACTCGGTAATAGCCCATCAAAAAAATTTTTGACTACGCCACTGGAATCTACGTTAAAAAGTGTTATAAGAATGTCTTTACAGTTTAAAAAGATCTTGTTAAATAAAGGAGCTATTGATCAAAATTAAAACGACGAAAATATGAATTTTTAGCTATAACTCGAAAACAAAAGAAGGTATCAGATTTTTTGTTTCACCATTGAGTTTGTCTCAAAAAAGTAGATCGAGATCGTCTTATTAGTTTTCTCCTAACTCTTGTATTAACGGAGATACCCCATACGGACAAGCAATAGGCTACTTACTTCAAAGAAAACAGAATATTTAAACAATCATAACAGTGTATTCTTATCATCATTAGTAAATTATTGATTCCTTTCCCTGATGATATGTCACTCAATCAATAGCTTTTTAATGGATCTATCCATTAACCATTATCAATTAAAAATATTATTCTAAATCTTTATCTATTTGTGAATTTTTTTTTCACAACTAAATTGATTTTAAAATTATATTTACATTGTAATAATATGAAGTCCAAACAGTGGCGTACTGACTGAGTAGACAACAATTTGGAAAGGTATTGACCTTTTGTAGCATCAGCTATACAGGGTGATCGTTTAAGTGGTACTAACATTGGGATCTCGGAAACCATAAGAGTTACGAGATTGGTTAAATTAGCAAAAAGTTGCATGTTTTGATAACCTTTAAGAATCCGTTTAGAAAATTTGAAAATTCAAAATGGTTCTGAGATAAGGCAGAGAATCTGAAAATTGGCTATTTCGTTTTTCGACTGTGAAATCTCGGGAATAATTTTCAGGGCTATCAAGCTATCAAACGATACTAAAACCGACTTTCTATCACATTGACACTAGGTGTCGCGACGTTCAACTTTTTATTTTCTTATGGGGTGCATATCATTTTATTCGCAAAAATTACTCAGTAGGCTTGTCTAAATTCGGATATCAAACGAAAACTTTCTATCGTGTACTTTTCTTGATTTACAGAATTTTTCCGGTTATGTTATGTTACGTCACTTTATGTTATTTTTTACGATGAAAATAAATGACTAAAGCTTAGTTTTTCAAGTTTTAGAAACGTAAGTTAATCAAAAATAAAAATAAGTCAACTTCGAGGGGTCAACCACTGTTCTGAATTTGTACACTGACTGCAGTTGACTGCCCATGACTGCATATGCTATGGCTGCCATTGACTGCAGATGACTACCATTGACAGCTCACTTTTTGTACATTGACTGCAGAGAGTGGATAACCCCTCGGTCAACTTATTGTGTATTCGTTTACGTAAAAAAATAGCTTAAAACTGTTAAATTCTACAAATTTAAAGAAACGGATAGAAAATTTAAGTTTTTACTTTAATTTTTTTATTGTCTAGGTCTAAAGATAGATATCCCTACGACTATAGCAATGATCGAAAATCTTTAGCTTACAGACAGACTTCGCAAATGAAAATCGACGATTAATTCTAGTGTCACACCTGTTAGGCCAAAAGTGTAGTGTATGTGAGGAGACGAGGTCAAGGCAGAAAACCCTCAACCATGCCCGTAGATGATCGATTTATATAGCGTTCAGTATTCAGCGCCAAAAAATCTATTCTCATTGTATTTTATTCATAATGCTTTAGTGACAGTGGACTGGACTAGCACGCAAATATTAATTTTTAATTTTTTATGCCCTTTTATATCTGTTGATAAGGGTGACTAAGGGTAAATATGAAATATGAATGCATATACAACAGGTGTTTTGTTGTTGTGATTTCATACATGCATACTGAATAATATTTTCTAATTTTATTGAAGAAAACGAGACTTGGTGCACTTTGATGACACCCATTTATAAGCGTTGGGGTACATGAAATTTTTTTTGACAGTGCAGTTATGTTCGCAAGACACAAATAGAAGTTATCCAGCAATTTTGATCAAAACATATTAAACCCTGATTTTTTTATTAAGTTTATTGTAAAAGAATAGTATTTTTTACAACATGAGATGAAACATACGTTTTTTTCGTGAGATAGAATTTAATTCACAAGCCCCGTAGGGGCGAGTGAATTAATCTTTCGAACGAAAAAAACGGATTTCATCTCGAGTCGTAAATGCTATTTTTTCTACGACGATAATTAGTACATTTTAAAAAAATAATTCTTTTTACTAAAATGTGAACCGACCACAAAAAAACTGGTTTCACCTCATGTTGTAAATAACATCTGCTTGTAATAACACTTTTTCTCACTAGAGACGAAAATGCTATTTTCGTAACGAGTAAGTGATGACGAAATGCTTAGTTTCACATATGGGAGTAGAAAAAATTGTTTTTCTTCAAACGTCAAAAAAAGTTGACATTTTGTTACTGAACAAGTAAGGTTAAAGTTCTACTTTTACATCCTAGGAGGCAAAAGTGAACTTTTACCTCCTAGGAGGCAAAAGTAAATTCTAACCCAAAATATTAACAACAAATTGTAACGTAAAATGATATTTCTAAGCATTTGTAATGTAAAAAGGTAATGTTTTTATAAATTTCCTGTTATAATGTATTCGTTGCGTTTAATAATTAGCTTCTTTTTACAAGTTATAGCTAATTTTTAAAAATATTTGACAATTGAACTACACATAATTTTCAAGAGATGGCGACACTTCAAAAATTTTTATTTTTGCTTTTTCTAAGTTTTACGTTTGAAGAAAAAATTAAATGTTTAATACGGAGTAAAAATACTTTTTTTGGCTCAAAAGTGACATTTTTACTCCTAATCAAACAATATACTATTTATAAATTTTCTAACCACCCCCTGACCATTTTATTGGTACTATGTACTATTAACCCGGGAGAGGTGGCGCGGAGTTATGTTTCAAACAAGGTGACGCAGGGTAAATTTGTTTATTTTTATTTACTGTATTTTAAATTGATTTTGCTCTTGAAAATAATTATTTATTGCTGAACACTTTAAATAAAAAAAAAATTTATAAATTTTTTTAGTCTAATTTTGTGGAATTTTAAATAAATAAAGATGGAAAATATAAATAATTAAATCCAAATGTCATTATGGGACATAAAAAAGGAAATCAAATTGACGTTTTATTTTTATTTCCGTCCGGCGAAAATTATTCCACCAACAAGAAAGGACGCACTAACTGCTATTTGAAAAGCTGCTATATATTTTTCAAAGCGCATAACTGCTACAACTGCAATTTGGCAAATAGCAGTTATAAAATAGCAGACTGCTATTTAGCAACACATCACTACTGCGGGGTAATCAATTTAACTGACTAATCTGAAATGGGGCATTTATGAAATAAATGGAAATGGAAAAATGGTGTTTAGTTTTAAAGAAATTATATAAAACCTAGATGTCAATCAATTCGTTTCGGTGTCAGCAATAATATTCTATCATAATTATTGCTTCTTCAATATTTAGTTTTCGAAAAAAAACTAAATAACGGTGGAAAAGAGCGATTTCGACACTTTCACCACATTTTTAGGAGTGAAGCCTCACATCTCGGGCGGGTGCGTTATTTTTTTCCTATCAGCACCCCAAAAATATATAAGATTCGGTCTTAACATTGCTGTTCCGGAGAATTTTCCATTTATGCATGTTCGTACCTATGCTTTATTTATAGAAGTAATATTCGTTTTTCCAACTAAAGTGGTTTGGAAAAACTACAATTTTATTTTTAAAGATAGAAAAATACACAAAATCATTAAACAAGATTTAATAGTGCAGGTGAATGTTTTCTACAAGTACCACTATAATGCATAATAAGGCATAATAAGGCATAATAATGCGTTACATCTCTTTAGTTAGATTCCAAATAAAAGTTTTTAAGTACAGTATAGTACGACATGGCTGTTTTTAAAATCTAAAAATATATTCTCATAATTAAAGCTTAAAGTAGGTAAAAATGTGAATTACGTTAATGAAAGTTTGTATCGAAATCACTGTGAATTTTCCTGCAGTAAATCCCAGTGGGCGTTTGCTTCTTTCCATCATAATTAACAACGTTTTACTAACCTTTGTTCCACAATGATTCCAATTGGACATGTAACAAGCATCTCGAATATATTCACTCTAAAAAAGAATTTTGTACATAAATTCCAAGTGATGATAGCTTAATTTTATAAATGGAACAGGGTCTACCATCAGGGTCTCTAGATCTACCCATGTTCTATCCTATGCGTGACTTTGTTATTATAAGTGCTACAGAGTTGGGTTTTGCAAAGTTGGGCAGAATTATACGAATATTCAAATTACGTTAAGAAAATTCAACATTATTGCCAACTTTCTCAAATAACTACATTAATTAATATTAATAGCTACGTAGCTATTTTATGAAAAGAGCGGTTTTCTACCTTTCACTACATATAAACTTATTATCAGGAATGTACTAAAAATACCATTTGAGAGATCGTTTTTAGAAAGAAAATATCAAGGTTCACACAAAGGTCTAGTTATCTGCAAAAATTCTCCGCATATGTGCCACATTTCTAATCTAATTTGAATGGAATATTCGAATATTATCTAAAGAATGGTATAATTTGATGAAGATTGGATCAAGGTAACTCGTCTCTTCTTTATCCTTACCTGTAAAATTATCTCATTACAAGGGATACATATAATCGCCACTTGAGCCATATCAGCAACAAAAAAAGCAAAGCATTTGTAAAAATCTATGCTTGATCTTGAAGCCTAAAACCAATAATTTATAATTAGCACTTCCAGTGAAATGATAATTTTATGCAATGGCTTACAAACATAACGCAAAACCCTGCAAAACCAGTTACTATCAAAGTCATTAGTAACTGAGCTAAAAAGGAGATCGAAAATTTATCTTCGACAGCTTCCAAGTACCTACAATTTAGATTTATTTACATCTGAATCATATAACTTAATAAATTATAATAGCCTATACCTCTCAACAGCGTTATGACGATGAACGCATTTTCTAAGCAACGCATTCACCATCACATCGGTTCTTTCCAATTCTTCTGAATTTTCCGTACGTGGAGGTATATTTTCAAGTGCAGCGATAATTTGCTGATTTAGTATCTTAAATTGTGCAATTCCCACAGAAATAAAAGTATAAATCAAGCCTTCGTAAGCCCCTATCACATAACCAACATAATAATTGATTATAGCTGTGATAACCCATATCGCAGTAAATTTGGGTATATTATCGATATCTGATGAAAAAGGTAACATACGAGAAGTAGAAGTAGGGTTGAAGAAAACGTCGCTTGAGACAATCATAACAACGGCTGATAAACAAGATGTCAATAAAAATGTACGCATCCTATTACTGAATATTATATGTTCTGCAAATAGACGTCCAAATCGTCTTCGTGAGATCTTAAAAAAGGGTCGTTTAAGGTTTCCATAATCTTAAAAAACTTCGATTTCTGTATTTGTAAAAACCAAACCTGAAAAACTGCGTGACAGCCAGCCATTACCGCACACATTCCAAAACAAGCATTTTCCATGTTACTATTACGAAAATCTTGGATGCATTTAATGAAATCGCAAACAGTTAAGAAAAATGGTGCAAGAAAAGCTAATGCCGTTTTGAATCTGTACCAAATACTTGGAGATGGTTCTGGCCATATTCCTATGAAATCCATAACAATTTTTGGCTTTTTAAAAATATCTTCAAAATTGAAAGGTTTCATTATCGCGTAGGATCAAAGTCAGTGTATTAATAAAGGTAAATACTTGAAGTTGAAATGGAATAATCGATTGGTATGCGTTCAAACAGAATTTATTAACTAACTAATATTTTATGATAGGTTTTCAAATTTTAAACATATATGTAATAGTTATCGGATTTATTATAACAGAGATCTGGATGTCAGGGATGGATCTAGATTTTTCGGGGCCCAGAACTATTGAAGTCAGTGTATAAAGCATCGATATTTGATAAAATGACTATAATCTATTCACCTTTTATTTGTGATATGGTTGGCCATGAACTTTTGTTTTTTGGTTTGCCAAAATAAAAAGTCCCTATTAAGTTGACTGACAGCTCTTGACAGTACCACAAAAATGACAGACCATTGACAGACCAACTATTAACGCAATTGAATAAAAGCCGCTACTCTACAATACTTAACCTAACTGATTTTTTTCTAATTTATACTGGGTGGAATCTGTCACCCTAATAACATGGCCAACCATATCACAAATAATATGTGAACGGATAATAGTTCAAAATATGTATTAAACAAGCAAATTTGTAAAATTAATTGTTGTAAATTTAAATATGATCTGTTTTAAAGTAATCTAGTCGATCAAAGAAGAAGAATGCTCATCGTGCTCAAGAGTGTTATACCTATGTGAAAAAACAACCTGACATGTTTTTCCAGAAAATAAGTAGGCTATGGAAACAAATAGTTTGCTTCATTTTGTAGACGTTTTGTATCGTTTGAGAGGTGTCTAATATATCTCTCATTTGAATCTTTAATATTTCAGCAGATATTAGGTGAACAATGGAAAAACCAAATCACTCTGTATAATGTCGTGGCCACAATCTAAAATTCGCCGTTTATTATATTATAATGCGCGTAAAAAAAACAGCGTGTAAAAAACCATCCAAAAATAAAAAAATTAATTAAAATCATTCAACTGACAGGAGAATTTAAATTTTCAAAAAAAAAACAATTTTTAAAGCAAAACAGTGAAAAAACGCTTTTTTAACGGAAACGAAAAACGTTTTTTCACGTTGTTAAGGGTAACAAACTAAAAAATGCTGCTATTAAAAAATAGCAAACTTCGCGATTTGTAAATGATATTAAAATTTGTCGTTTTTTTGACAGTTGGACAAAATAGTTATTTTTGTATCAAGAGCGCGAAGTCAGTGTTTTTAGGGCGCGAGATGTACTTTTTTCAAGAGGCTTGCCGAAAGTTAACAAGCTGACCAAATTCTCCAAGTCGTCGGTAAACGTTAAGGGCGGAAGATACTCGCAGAAATTGTAGAACTTAATCAATTTTTTCTGACTTATAAAAATTTATTTTCATAAATTGCTGATGTGAGGAATGTTAACTAGGGCTGTACTAGCTGTACTTAATATTTGTAAAATATAGAAGTCATAATCATTATAGTTTAAGAGATAGATTTTTAGATATTTACGGCCTTAATATTAGTTCAATTAAATCCGCGTTTAAATCATGTTATAGAGAATCTCTCATTCTAGGGTATGACATATTTTATAATTTTATTTATTATTATGGAACTTGTATAATGCAATTTTATTGGAATTTTATATGTCTCAATATACAAAAGTAGTCATTGTATCTTACCTAATTGTCCAATTTGTTTCAAATTTTGTTAATACATGGACGTCATCATTATGTCAGGATATAATTTTACAATTTTGTATTTAGTGGCTAATTAAGGCTGTATTTATCCAAAATAGTTTAATAAAATATTGGGGTACTAAATAAAGTAGTGCGGCAGAGGTCAGTAAAGGATAGAAGAGTACACAAATTTCGACACTTTACCTGCAAAATAAGGGACATAATCCTTTTGTCAGTACTCATTTTCTAAACTTAAACGCCTACAATAAAAGCGTATTTTACTTTCAATTTCTTATTAAATGTAAATACTTGAAAAGGTACGAAGTAGATTTGGTAGATGATCAATAAGAGCGCGGATTTCTAGCTTATATTAAAAACTTATATTTAAAAAAAAACACCAATATTTTCATCTAATTCAAGGCCAATTAAATAAATATTAGATAGAACTTATTGTGACTTAATTTTATATACAGATTTAGATATACAAGTGATTAGAATTTTAAAAGACGTGGATTTTTGGAATAACGTTATGTTGCCAAAATTAAATGAATTTTTTCTTAATTGCATGCTACCGGAGCTGGCTGATCCGCTAATTCCTCGAGGTTTAAAAGCTAGGGATTCAGAGCTAATAAAAAATGCTCAAAAGAAGAAGAAACAAAAAATTTTATAATTTCATTCAGTTACATCTCCCTACTCTGGTAAACTCGCGAATCTGCAAAATTGCGAATTTACAGGAGACAAAAAACGAAAAACAAAAATTTATCGGTGTCTGTAAAATTCATTTTATTTCATTTCTATCTATGATATTTTTGAGAGATTTAGCGTATTCGTGAGTTTATTGTAGTCAAAAACCAAGATTTATGCAGTTTTTAGAGTTTAAAATAGCTGTATCTACAAGTAACGGAATAAGATACAAATTTGAAACTTCAGTATTATGTGCATTGGTCCTCTACCATTCAAATCCACTATCAAACTCAATTTCGCCAAATTTGCAGATCTGCGAGTTTGTCAGAGTGAGGACGATATGGTTCATTCTTTTACAAACCGCACGGATTCCAGGAAAAAAAATTGACTTCTTCAAATGTGATAAAAAAATTTTTTCTGTATCTTTCAACAAATTTAATTTCAGGATTTCAGGATTTTGCTGAAAAAATTTATTTTCGAAAATATTCACATATGAATTTTCGATAATTTGCTGGATTTTTTTCCATTCTTATCATATTTGAAATTTATTATCTCCAGTTGTACTGATCGGATCAATGCGCCCAGCGCTCCAAAATATTTAATAATTTCGATCTAACAGAGACTCCACTTTTTTATAAAATTATTTTTATAGATTAGAGAATAAGGAACAACATGATATTTTTTCCAATTAATTCAAGTTGGGGGCGATAATGTTAAAACTATTTAAACAATTAAATTGTTATTATTTTTCATTTGTTAACAAAAAAATTTTGTTTAATACACTTCTAAAGCTAACGTAATGAAGTGTAAAATAAAAAAAAACGACATTGATCCGATCAGTACAACTGGAGATAATAAATTTCAAATATGATTGGAAAAAATCCAGTAAATTATTGAAAATTCATATGTGAATACTTTCGAAAATAAATTTTTTCAGCAAAATCCTGAAATACGGATCAAGTAATTGTATGAATATAGGCTATAAAAAAATTTTGGGCGATTCTAAAATGTCAAGTTTAAATTGGTGTGCGGTTTGTAAAAGAATGACCCATTCTTGTTGTACTTTATTTTTATTTTATTCTAAATTTTAGGTGTGTATGTAAATCATAATAAAATTATCTATATCCAGCAATTTATTTATTATAATTCATTAATTTCATTAATCAAATTTATTAATTTCAATATTAAAGTGAAATTAAATTAATGTTACTTATTGATCCCTATTTTTATTATTTTTTTTTTATAAATTTTTCAGGTACTAGGATCTTTAATAAAAAAAACTTGTAGTTTTTTTTTTTTTTTTATGTAGTTGTCTTATTTTTTCTTTTTAATTTACGTTTCGATCCCGTATCCGGGATCATCATCAGAATTGATTTGAGTCGGATACATTTTTTTTATGTTTGTTTTGACTTTCACAATTTACATATTAAAAAAATTTTTTTTAACACATTAAAATTAGACAAATTTACATATTAAAAAAATTACACATTAAAATCAATCAAACATTCACATTCAATGTGTAATTTTTTTAATATGTAAATTTGTCTAATTTTAATGTGTAAAGAAAAATTTTTTTTAATATGTAAATTGTGAAAGTAAAACAAACATAAAAAAAAATGTATCTGACTCAAATCAATTCTGATGACGATCCCGGATACGGGATCGAAACAATTAAAATGAAAAAATATGACAACTACATAGAAAGTTTTTTTTATTAAAGATCCTAGTACCTGAAAAAATTATAAAAAAAAAATATTAAAGTGAAATAAATATATCTGATTATTTCAATTTTCCATTTATAATAAAATTCCCACCCAAAAGCTAAAATGATTACGAGTACATTCTGTTTATTTTTACATCATTTTAATTATTCATTTTCAGAACTAAAATTAGTTGAGAAATTCAAAAATGTAAACACTGGCATAAAATTATAATAAAATTAATACTATGATTGATAATAAAACAGTTTTAATTTATCTTTGATAATGGCATAAACACGGGTAGTAACTTTCACTTTTCTTTAGACAATAATTATACAATGCAAAATCTATTGAGCCCCCTTTATAGTACACAAAAGATGTACTACCTGCTTGTTGTATTTGTGTTCTTTATTGTTATTGGTACAGTTATGTATTTCTTTATTATTTTATGCTACGTGACCTCCTACGATATTGACGAAGCACAAAAAAGCAAGTAAGTTGTGTTGCCTATTTTAAATTTTTAAGTTGTTACGAAACAAAAGTTTTTCTGTTGGGTGCTGTCCTATATTTAGAAAGGCTTCTTCGTACAAAAGACGAGCTAGTCTAGAATTTCCTAGTGCCATTCCATAAGAAATAAATCGTGTTTCGTTGAACAATTGAAGTATAATTATTCATTTTGGGTGCAAAAAAGTTTAAAAACCGATTATTTACGTTTTGAAAATTTTGTTATATTCGTTTTTAGTTGATCTGGGTAACTCGATTATTAAGAATTGAGTAAAAGTGGTTATAACTTAAATTTTTTGAAAGCGATTTCTGATGAAATGGTCAACTTTATTAACTTGAAAGAAGAGTACCTTATTTTTATAGTTTTATCTAATCTTCCAAATTTCATAGAAAAATAATCGAAAATAGAACAAACAAAAAAGTTAGGGCAAAAATTAAATTTACATTTCAGGTTAAGTGCCCTTTATTGATGACATATCTTCAAAATTTCTACTTCTTATGCGAGGCTTTATAATACTTATTAAATGTGCCAAATATGAAAAAAATTCGTTAACATCTAAAGTAACTGTGACAAAAATAAAAATTTTAAAACTCACCTTTGAGGCTACACAACTTTGTTATTAGTGGGCTTTGGACTTTTTGTTATAGGAACTTGTAGTACTATTTTGACCAGAAGAATCATGTGTAAGCCGTTAGCATAAGCCGTTTACTTTCAGCAAAGTACTTTTCTCTGTCTAGGCAGCGAAGTAAATTCTTAACCCAAGTTAATTTTTATTTTTATAACGTAAAAAATGTTTTCTAAGCATTTGTAATGTAAAAAATTTAATGTTTTTCTATTATAATTCCATTATCATTGGAGAGCGTAATTATATGCAAGAAATTTTTTGAAAATATGTCATTAATATGCAAAGATTTTATAAAAATATACCCAATTTTCCATAAATATGGAGCTATTTTCTTTAAATATTATTTGAAATTTTTTCTTCATAATTTTTTTTAGAAATTTTTATTTAAATTTTTTTAAGAATAAAAAGTAAAATCAAAATTTTAACTTAGAATTTATAAATTTATTTTAATTTATGTTTTACACCACACCACAATATTTACTAAATATGCAAAATGTGCCAAGTTGTAGAAATATGTAAAAATTTTAAAATTATGCAAAAAATGCAAAATTAGTCTTAAACGTCTTGAAATAGTATAATGCCGTTTTATCCAATGTTTCATCGCTTGTCTACAAAAATTGACAAACATGCAGAATGCATAAATTCCGCTCTCTAATGAACTAATGATCATTAAGTGATTCTTCCTCTTACGGCTACGTCTATAATCGATATAATAAATAATTCGTTTCCCGTCAAGTAACCTCAATTCATCAATACTGAAAAAAGAAACGATAATTTTTCCTTTTTACAAATTCTAAAAAATTAATGAGAACCATATCCCTTTTGTCGTTCGTACATATTATAAACTATTAAAAAAAATTTTTTTACTGTAAACTCCAGTACAATTTGAAAAATTGCTCCCACTAATTTTGGACTACATTGTACATAAAATGACAATAAACTTTGTTTTAAGTACTTTATTGCGTTTCTTCTACATTCTATAAAAGTAATTTGATTTTTACATGCTTATTTTGTATCTATACCTACTTCGCAAGTTTCGCAAAGATGTCTATTTGACGGCTTCATTATCACATTTCCAATTTAGTGCCATTGTGCTAACTAAGGTGTTATTTTGAACAAGTATAATTATTTTAAAAGACGAACCAAAACAAAAATTAAAATATTATTTAAAGAAGAGGATATTTAGAGGAGAAACGGTCTAGTGACCTTTAGCGTAGGATGAATAGTTTATGTGTAAACTGGTAAAACCCTATAAAAAAGGGCTCAGATTTTGGCAATCAACTCATGAGGGTGAACCTTCATTATTTAGAAATGTCATAAACGCTTCTTCTAAAGAAGTGTCAACCGTTAGACATAAGAGCCACTCTTTTCTTGAATATTTGATAATTAATTTGTTCTCAGAATTTTCGTACTAAAATTTTCATTTTTGGGTCACACACTTTAAGTGCAAGTGCCATTGTGCGTTAATGCAATTTTGCTTAATTTAATGCATTTTCTATTTTTAGTCGGACTCCAAATAAAAACTCTTGAGTACAGTATAGTACGACATGGCTGTTTTTAAAACCTAAAAATAAAATTTTAGAATGAAAGTATAAAACAGAGTTAATAATTTCATTACAGCAACGAAAGTTTCTAGTGATATTATTGTAAATTTTCCAGCAGTCAAATAAAGTGGTCGTTTGCTTCTTTCCATTATAATAAATATAGTTTTGCGAACTTTCGTTCCACAATTATACCATTTCGACATATAACAAGATTCTCTAATACGTTCACTCTAAGAAAAATTTAATGTATAAATTAAAATTATAGAATATATAGAAGATATAGAAATCTAGATTACTTGCCTGTACAATTATCTCATTACAATTGACACATACAAGCCCCAATTGGGCCATGTCAGCGGCAATGCAACCAATAAGTTTGTAAAAATCTAAGCTTGTTCTTGAAGCCTGAAACCATCATTAATGTATTAGTTTTTCCAATGAAATAATAATTTATTGGGAATGCTTACAAACATAGAGCAAAATGCTAGCAAACCGGTTGCTATCAAACTCAATAATAATTGAATTAAGAACGCAATCGAAAATTTATCTTCCACAGCCGCGATGTATCTACAATTTCGATTTCTTCACACCTGAATAATAAATTAATAAATCAAATACGTACCTCTCAATAGCGACATGACGAAGAACGCATTTTTTAAGCAGCGTATTTACCATCAAATCGGTTCTTTCCAATTGAGCTGAATTTCCCGTACGTGGAGGTACATTTTCAAGTGCGGCGGTAATTTGTTTGTTTAGTATCTGCAGTTGAGCTCTTCCCATGTAGATAAAAGTAAAGACTAAGCCCTCGTAAGCCCCAATTACATAACCAGAATAATAATTGCCCGTAATCACGAAAAACCATATCACAACAAATATGGGTAGATTATCTGTTGCGATAGGAAACATACGATTAGTAGGCGTAGGGTTAATGAATATGTCGTATAGAACATTCATAGAGCAGGCTACTAAACAAGTTGATAATAATAATCTACGAATTGTATTAGCGAATATTAAGTGTTCTTGCAAATAAACATCAAAATCGTCTTCGTGAGATGTCAGAGAAGGATCGTTGAACGTTTCAATCATTTTTAAAAACTTCCATTTTTGTACTCTTAAAAACCAAACTTTAAAAGCTGCGTGACTCCCAGCTATTATCACACAAACACCAAAACAACCAGCTTCCATTCTACCATTGGATAAATCTTGAATGCTCTTGACGATTTGAAAGATTGTTAAAATGAACGTTGCACAAAAAGCCATTAGCGCCTTTAATTTACACAAGGTACTTGGAGACGATTCTGGCCATATGCCTATTATATCCATAAGGAATTTTGGAGACTTAAAAACCTCTTCAAATTTGAAAGGTTTCATTGTCGCGAGATATTACGTACTGAATAAAATCAAAGTCAGTATAAACGGAAAGTACATGCACCGATAATATTTAAAGGCCTTCAAATAGAATGCATTTAAACACATTTGTACGTAATTTAAAAAAAACAACATATGTGCAATACAAATTATAGGCAGGTAGGTACAATAAAAAGGAATAAAGAATGAAAAAGAATGCATTTTATTCTATTGACGATATCACCAATAATTCTTTGCGTGCTAAGAATATACTATATTCGAACCTTTGTGTAGAAAAATTACATTTTGTAGTCTTTTATTATCATTAATTATTTCTTCCTTCTGTTGCTCTTCAATTATATTTTAACTATTACCTGAAAGCAACAGTTGGATATCACGAAATTGAATTAAATTGCTATAAGGACTCATTTTATTGAAAACCACACTGAGATACATATATTATAATATAGGTACTAACTAAGGTGATTCTTTATTTAGCTCTTTTAGGAATTTTATTTTTGCCGCCCTTTAACTTTATTGCAAAAAAATAAATTAAAATTTTAAGCCCGGTTTTAACTTTCTAGGACATCGCTAAAGGTTCGCTGTAACGCGAAGAAGTTTTGTATTTAAAATACATACGATTTTTCCATCATTTGATATTTAATTTGATGCGAGTATAAACATTTGAGAGAAAATTATGATTTTGAAAAAAAATAAACAAAAAATTTTTGGGTCATTTTGCCACTCTTTAATGCGAAATATTTTCAAAAAAAAGTTATAGTAGTAGAGAAAAAAATAAAAAATGAAAAAAAAAATTTTCGACTTTTTGAACATGAAAATTTTCATGTTAGACAGACATTTTAGTTCAAAAAGTCAAAAAAATTTTCAATATAGCAACAGGTATAATTTTTTAAGACGAGGAGCGGTAGGGATAAGTTCGTGCAGGTTTGGCCACGCCCCTTTGATAATTTAAATAAATGATAATGGTAATTCGATTGGTATTGGTATGGTATTCAAACAGAATTTATTAAATAACTAACATTTTATGATGTTAAAATTTTAAACATAGGTATCGGATTTATTATAACAGGAGTCCTGTAATGCGCACAAAGTGTTTCAATCTCACGATCGAACTTGTACCTATATAAATATACCACCCTACTGAGATACAGCCCTTTGAAAACACGGACTACAATCCAGATTTTTTAATATATTTTCGCAACCGTTTGACCATATTCCTTTAATTCAGCATGTAGCACGTTATTTACTTTAACCCCAAATTAAACCCTAAATTAAAAAAAATCATATGCAATCATATGTTCGTGTTTTATAGCCTTATAGCTCAATTTTTACCAAAACTTACGTTTCCAGCGCCCTAAAAATTTACTATGTAGCACTATACTAAATTCAAGGAGACGAGATAGTGTTGCATGCGATGTTCACGTGCACGTGCAAGTTCTCACGAGCGCGGTTTTACGTAAACTTAAATTAAATACGGTGTAAATTTTTCAAAAATTATTAATAACAGCCGGTTTCATAATAATTCCCTAAAAGCTCCTTTAGTTAAAGTTGTCTCAATCATTTATTTATTTATAATCGATTACATTTTTCCTGTAATCGTCCCAGCTCTAATTGCCTTGTATAATATGAGTTATCCGCATCAACGCAGTTAGGTAACCATGCAACAAGCTTAAAATAAGTTTATACGTTAGAGCCAATCACAGCGCTAAATAGAAGTGTTCACGTGCACAACACGCGGGTTGTTTGTTTACATTCACTATCTCGTCTCCTTGAATGAAGTATAACTTTTTTAATAGGAAACGAGCGATATCGTCGATATCGTTAACTATCTATTGAGGTTATGTTTCGATTTTGTAACTCAAAGTTTTCGATTTTCGTGGATAAATATATCTAGCTACCGACAATTGTTAATTTATCGCTATTTTCTCGGTACCTAACGACATATTTATCCACAAAAGTTTCGAACTTTGAATTACAAATATCATCCTTAACGAATTCAGTTGTAGTTACTGTAGTGCGATTCACTAACTATTTTCGATAGCGACCGAAATCGTTAACGAGCGATTTTTTTCGCTTGTCTCACCGATGCTTTTCGGAACGAAAAATATCAAAAAATATCGCTCACCCAAGAAACACACCGCGAAATGTTGGTAATTTACCAATGAAATCTAGTTATTTTATGATTTATCACCATAAATGATGGGATGGTACTTATGCTATTTTAAATATTTGAATTTTATTGACACATTTATTGGTTATATTATTTTATTTATAAATATAAAATGCAATATTTAATATTATGAATTTAAATTGTAAATCCACATAAATAAATATAAAAAAAGTTAATTTTTACTTAATTTAGCAAATCCCATAATTTGTCCAAAATCCATTTAAAGAATTTTGTAATTTGGTTTTTATTAAAAAATATCTAAGAAACTATATATTTTAGCAATTGGACACTTTAGATAACTTAACAAAGTTCTGCTTCCTTTTATAAGTCTTTTAAATGCAAGAACGGAAAAAAATTTTACTCAAAAAGTCCGTGTTTGTAATTTTAAACTTTCAAAATATTCTACGAAAATTTTAAAATGTTGTGGAATAATACTACTTATCTATTAAACTATAAAACGTTCCAAGTCAAAATTTTTCGTAAACGTAAACTCTACGACACGTATCGATCATTGCTACCACACTCAACACACGCCTTCGATTTTTGTCGCTTGCTTAACGATTTGTGCTATTCACTATCTTGAGCTTAACGATAAGTATCGATGCAAAACTCGGAACGAAAAATATCGCTCACCCAAGAAACACACCACGAAATGTTGGTAATTTACAAATGAAATCTAGTAATTTTATGATTTATCACCATAAACGATGGGATGGTACTTCTGCTATTTTAAATTTTATTGTTTGTGTTATGTCACTTCTCCTATGTTATTTTATTTATAAAAATACAATTTTGTATTGTAGTCACATAAACAAATTAATCCTTTGATCCTTAGTATATTTTTTGTTTAATACAGCAAAATTCAAAAATTTTACCGGAAACTAATTAAAAATTTTAATAGTTGATTTATTTAAAAAAAACCAAGGAACAAAGGACTGTGAAAAGACTTTAAGCTAGGACAGTTTAAGGCACGTTTAAGGTACGCTTTTATGGGACATACAACTTCTGTATTCGTTTATTAATTTCTTGAAGTGCAAAAATAGATAGAATTTCTACTCCAAAAGTCCGTTCCTACAATTTTTAACTTCCCAATTTCTCATAAGGATATCAATAATAAAAGAAAAGGCGAAGAGAAATAGTCAAACACACAGTGTTTCAACAATTCCCCTTCCTTGAAATTTAAAAATGTTTTTAAAAGTTTCTATATAATAGAATTTTAAAATTCACCTCACTTTCCGCTATTTTAAAAATTTTGGGTTCAAAGCAATAATTAAAAAATAAAGTACCTACATAGCAGTAAGCAATATTTATTAAGAAGAGTAATGAGATTAATTATAGAATATTAAAATACATATAAAGAATTAATTCAAACTTAACATAACCTAAAAAAATCTTAATTTTTAAATGTTTTAAAGTTTCTGAAATTCAATAGATCTTTTAATAATTTTTATTATTATCATTAAAACCAACTAATTTTTACTATTTTCTTGATTTGAACAATAAAGGCCTTAAAAATAATGTTTCAATTTGTCAAAAATTATCGATAAGTCTTTAACACACGAATTCTAACTCTCGCTAAGAACTTAACGAATTGTCGGTACGTAACGACAGATTTATCGACAAAAATCGCAAAGTTTGAGTTAGTGAATAGCAACTATCGATACCTAACGAATTTTATGGTTCCGACGTCGCTCGCTATCGAAAATAGTTAGTAAATGGCGCTATTTGCAATAACTCTCCTTGGACTTAACGAATATTCGGTGGGGGTACCGACAGATTTATCGACAAAAATCGCAAAGTTTGAGTTAGTGAATAGCAACTATCGGTACGTAACGAATTTTATGGTGACCGACGTCGCTCGCTACCGAAAATAGTTAGTGAATCGCACTACAGTAGCGCGATTCACTAACTATTTTCGGTAGCGAGCGACGTCGGTCACCATAAAATTCGTTACGTACCGATAGTTGCTATTCACTAACTCAAACTTTGCGATTTTTGTCGATAAATCTGTCGTTACGTACCGACAATTCGTTAAGTTCTTAGCGAGAGTTAGAATTCGTGTGTTAAAGACTTATCGATAATTTTTGACACATTGAAACATTATTTTTAAGGCCTTTATTGTTCAAATCAGGAAAATAGTAAAAATTAGTTGGTTTTAATGATATCATAAAAATTATTAAATGATCTATTGAATTTCAGAAACTTTAAAACATTTAAAAATTAAGATTTTTTTAGGTTATGTTAAGTTTGAATTAATTCTTTATATGTATAATATTCTATAATTAATCTCATTACTCTTCTTAATAAATATTGCTTACTGCTATGTAGGTACTTTATTTTTTAATTATTGCTTTGAACCCAAAATTTTTAAAATAGCGGAAAGTGAGGTGAATTTTAAAATTCTATTATATAGAAACTTTTAAAAACATTTTTAAATTTCAAGGAAGGGGAATTGTTGAAACACTGTGTGTTTGACTATTTCTCTTCGCCTTTTCTTTTATTATTGATATCCTTATGAGAAATTGGGAAGTTAAAAATTGTAGGAACGGACTTTTGGAGTAGAAATTCTATCTATTTTTGCACTTCAAGAAATTAATAAACGAATACAGAAGTTGTATGTCCCATAAAAGCGTACCTTAAACGTGCCTTAAACTGTCCTAGCTTAAAGTCTTTTCACAGTCCTTTGTTCCTTGGTTTTTTTTAAATAAACCAACTATTAAAATTTTTAATTAGTTTCCGGTAAAATTTTTGAATTTTGCTGTATTAAACAAAAAATATACTAAGGATTAATTTGTTTATGTGACTTTACAATACAAAATTGTATTTTTTATAAATAAAATAACATAGGAGAAGTGACATAACACCACTACAAACAATAAAATTTAAAATAGCTGAAGTACCATCCCATCATTTATGGTGATAAATCATAAAATTACTAGATTTCATTTGTAAATTACCAACATTTCGTGGTGTGTTTCTTGGGTGAGCGATATTTTTCGTTCCGAGTTTTGCATCGATACTTATCGTAAGCTCAAGATAGTGAATAGCACAAATCGTTAAGCAAGCGACAAAAATCGAAGGCGTGTGTTGAGTGTGGTATGCAACGATCTATACGTAGAGTTTACGTTTACGAAAAATGTTGACTTGGAACGTTTTATAGTTTAATAGATAAGTAGTATTATTCCACAACATTTTAAAATTTTCGTAGAATATTTTGAAAGTTTAAAATTACAAACACGGACTTTTTGAGTAAAATTTTTTTTCGTTCTTGCATATAAAAAACTTATAAAAGGAAGCAGAACTTTGTTAAGTTATCTAAAGTGTCCAATTGCTAAAATATATAGTTTCTTAGATATTTTTTAATAAAAACCAAATTACAAAATTCTTTAAATCGATTTTGGACAAATTATGGGATTTGCTAAATTAAGTAAAAATTAACTTTTTTTATATTTATTTATGTGGATTTACAATTTAAATTCATAATATTAAATATTGCATTTTATATTTATAAATAAAATAATATAACAAATAAATGTGTCAATAAAATTCAAATATTTAAAATAGCATAAGTACCATCCCATCATTTATGGTGATAAATCATAAAATTACTAGATTTCATTGGTAAATTACCAACATTTCGCGGTGTGTTTCTTGGGTGAGCGATATTTTTCGTTCCGAAAAGCATCGGTGAGACAAGCGAAAAAAATCGCTCGTTAACGATTTCGGTCGCTATCGAAAATAGTTAGTGAATCGCACTACTGGCGTCGCTAGCTATCGAATTTAGTTAGTGAATGCAGCCAGGTACTGGTATATTTGAGTGTGGCAGAATTGTATATTGACTTGAGTCAAAAGGAGATTGTGTAGTTCTAGAGCACAATTGAACTAAACATTTTGGACGAGTCTACCGAATTTTGACGTTTAGACCTACTTTTTAAGACAATGTAAGAGCAATTAATATTAGAACATGTTCTAAATCTAGGCATTAAAAAACCGACGAAAACAGTGATGTGAAAGTTACAAAAATTATTCAAACCATCGACTTGGTTGTTTAATAATACGATCATTTTGGTTTTCATATCTGTTGATTTCTAAAATTCACAAATTATTATCTTTCAGCTAGAATTGAAAACAGTCTTAAAGCATCGATATTTGATAAAATGGCTATAGTTCAAAATACTAAACAAGCAAAAGACCCCGCGCTTTTTATATGGAAAAACGGTTTCAGTCAAATTTCATAAAATTTTGCTAAGTTATAGATCTTGACCTTCTGAACAAAAGCCTCAAAAATTTCTAAAACCTCACTCTTGTGAGGTAGAGGCCGTCAAAGTCGGTTATTTAAAAACTAATGTGTTAATAAAATAAGACTGGTTGTTTTATGCGAACCCTCAAAGTTTCAACTAAATCGGTCCAGGGGTTTGGGACTAAAACCTAAAAAATTAAAAACAATGTTCTCTCTAGGACCATGTTTTTAAGCCCACACTAGAACCCTTAAAAATCAGATTTTAGCAAAATAGAAAAATACGGATCACCTTATTTTTAAAGCTTTATTAGTTTATCTCCACCCTGTAAAATGTATATTTACCAATGTTTTGAGTAACAAAAAATATGTGCTATTATTTTCCATCTATTTCAATGACTTTAACGACCCCTCTATCTCAGAGGGACGAGGTTTTAGAAATTTTTGCTCATGGAAACTTTTGTTATGAAGGCCAAAATCTACAACTTACCAAAATTTTATCAAATTTGACTAAAACCGTTTTTCCATATAAAAAGTGTGGGGTCCTTTATTCATAGTAGCGATTTTAAATATGGACTGTTTTGAAGTAATCAAGTCGCTTCCAAAGAGGGAAACTGCTCCTTGTAATAAAATGAAGTTTCTTTTTTCAAAACGTTAGTCCAAAATTAAACTCAGTAAGTAGGTCGTATAAGTACTTTATTGCATTTCTCTAATGCTCTAAAAATAAACAGATTTTTGCATTCTTATTTTATATCTGCTTCGTTTTCGCAAGTGTCTTGAAAAGGCTTCAATTACGCTTTTCCAACTTAGTGCCATTGTGCCAAAAGTTGTGTTGAACAAATACCTACATTTATTTTAAAACATTGATGAATGCTTTCCTGTGACCAACAATTTTTAGAGATATTATCTCAAAAAATTATTGATAATTAATTCGGGTACCCGGGTACCAATTTTATACGTTATGATTTCTCTACTAAGTACCTAAAGTCAAGAAGTTTTTAGCAGGATTGAAAATTACTTTCACTTTTGGGTCACAGCCTCTGTAAGTGTAAGTACTATTGTGCAATTTTGAATAATTTAATGTGGTTGAACTAAAAATATTATTTTTACTTCGACTCCAAATAAACCCTCTTGAGTACAGTAAAGTACGACATGGCTGTTTTTAAAAGCTAAAAATAAAAGTACACAATGAAAGTATAAAACAGTTAAAAATTTCATTACAGCTACGAAAGTTTTTAGTGAAATTATTGTGAATTTTCCTGCAGTTAATCCAAGCGGTCGTTTGGTTCTTTCCATTATTAGAATTAAAGTTTTTGCCACTGACATTCCGCAATGATGCCATTTAGACATATAACAAGCATCTCTAATATATTCACTCTAAAAAATGTAAGGTATAATTTAAAATTGGATTTAGAAACCTCGATAACTTGCCTGTAAAATCAACTCATTACAAGGGATACATATCATCCCCATTTGGGTCATGTCAGCCACGAAGAAAAAACAGCATTTGTAAAAATCGATGCTTGATCTTGAAGCCTAAAATCATGATTTATGCATATTTAGTTTTTCCAATGAAATAATAATTTATTATGAGGGCTTACAAACATAGCGCAAAATCCTATCAAACCAGTTGCCATCAAACTCAATAATAATTGAACTAAAAACGCAATCGAAAATTTATCTTCTACAGCCGCGATGTATCTACAATTTCGATTTCTTTACACCTAAACAATAATTTCATAAATCAAATACGTATACCTCTCAATAGCGTTATGACGAGAAACGCATTTTCCAAGCAACTCATTCACCATCACATCGGTTCTGTCCAATTCATCTGAATTTTCCGTACGTGGGGGTATATTTTCAAGTGAAGCCGTAATTTGATTATTTAGTATCTTAAGTTGGGCTATTCCCACGGAGATAAAAGTAAAAACTAAACCCTCGTAAGACCCAATAACATAACCAGTATAAAAAGAACTTATAATTGTGAAAACCCATATTGTACTAAATTTGGGTAAATTAGCGATATATGATTTAAATGGTAATAAACGAGAAGTAGATGTAGGATTGATGAATATGTCGTTTGCAAAAACCATAACAACGGCTGCTAAACAAGATGATAATAAAAATGTGCGAATTTTATGAGTGAGTATTAGGTGCTCTTGCAAATAAACATCAAAATCGTCTTGGTGAGATGTTAAAGAAGGGTCGTTTAGAGTTCCAATAATTTTCATAAACTTCCATTTTTGTGTTTGTAAAATCCAAATCTTGAAAGCCGCGTGACCGGCACATATTACCACACAAATTCCAAAACAAGCGTTCTCCATTTCACCATTACGAAAATCCATGATACTTTTAACGAAAGTAAAAACTGTTAGAAGAAACGTTCCAACAAAAGCTACGAAAGTGTTGCATTTGTACAAAGTACTCGGAGACGATTCTGGCCATATTCCTACTATACGCATAACAAATTTCGGAGACTTAAAAACCTCTTGAAATTCGAAATGTTTCATTGTTGCACGATATAACGTTAGGTAGATAATGAATTTATTCAAAGTCACTGAAGGTTGAAAAAATTCATCAAGAATCTTTAAAATTTAAATGCATTCAAACAGAATTACCACCGAGAACTAGGCATTTTATCAAATACAAATGCTTTAGGTTTCAACGAATTCAAAGTCAAAGTCATATACTAAGTATACATGCATTCGCTAAAGCGGTTTCAAATTTTAACTAAATCGCTTTATCGTAAGCATTTTTCCGTTTGCCATCCTTGAGCGGTGAAAAAATTGTATTAAGGGTGGATCAGTTTCAACCGAATAGACTCACCTAAATTTGAAATGGAATAATCGAAGAATATGTACCAACTTAAAAAAACAGAATATTTAAACAATAAAACAGTGAAAAAAAAGGTAATCATAACAGTGCATTCGTATTATCATTAATAAATTATTGATTCCTTTCCTTGATGTCATTCAATCAATAGCTTCTTAATGGATTCATCCATTAACATTATCAATTAAAAATATTCTTCTAATTCTCTATTTGTGAAATTTTCACAACATCCATATTCATATAATTTTTCAGCAGAGGGCGCAACGATCTCCGATAGTAAAACTATTAGTTAAGTGTAGTAATGTGGTAATAATAACCCTAATCAGTGTGGTGGTATGTAAGAAGACGAGGTCAAGGCAGAAATCCCCCCCCACCATGCCCGTAGATGATCGATTTATAGCGTTAAAAATTTAAAATATTCTAAAAAGTATAGTTCTTTATTCTGCTCATGTGTCAACAATAATATCCAATCATATTAACTCCTCCAAAATTTAGTTTTTAAGGAAAAATTAGAACAATGAAGAAAAAAACGAATTTCGTCCTTTTACCCCATTTTTAGAGGCGAAGCCCCACCTCTCGGACGAACGCGTTATTTTTTTCGTATTCAGTGCCAAAAAATCTATAGAATCAATAATAACACTGCTGAAATATTTCTCATTGTATTTGTTGATAATGCTTTTTGTGACAGTGGATTGGACTAGCACGCAAACATCAATTATTAATTTTGTATGCCCTTTTATATCGGTTGATATGAGTGACTATCGGTGAATATGAATTCATATACATGTGTTTTGTTGTAGTGGTTTCATACATGCATATTGAATAATATTTTCTAGTTTTATTGAAGAAATGTGTGCACTTTGACACGCATTTATAAGCGTTGGAATAACTGAAATTTTTTTTGACAGTGCAGTCATGTTCACAAGACACAAATAGAAGTTATCCAGCAGTTTTAGTCCAAACATTGTAACGATGCAAAATTCTATCCAAATACTGGGCCCAAATACTGGTACAGTATTACAGCATCCTGGAAATTTTGTATCGTTTAAACCACCTACCTACTTGTAATTGGGTCCATTTCCCCAGCCCCCCCCCCCACTTTCAATTTTACAATTTTTTTTATTGATTTGGAAGGTGCTCGCCAGGTGCTGGCGAATGCTGATATTTTTATAAAAAGTGCTCTGCAAATAAGCTAGTAAATTGAACGCATACCTGGGGGGCTGTGGAAACGAGAGCCCCCCCCCCCACTTTCGATTTTTCAATTTCTTTTTATAGATTTGGAAGGTGCTCGCCAGATGCTGGCGAATGCTGATATTTTTATAAAAAGTGCTCTGCAAATAAGCTAGTAAATTGAACGCATACCTGGGGGGGGGGGCTGTAGAAACGACAGCCCCCCCCACTTTCGATTTTTCAATTTTTTTTATAGATTTGGAAGGTGCTCGCAAGATGCTGGCGAATGCTGATATTTTTATAAAAAGTGCTCTTCAAATAAGCTAGTAAATTGAACGCATACCTGGGGGGGCTGTGGAAACGAGAGCCCCCCCCCACTTTCGATTTTTCAATTTCTTTTTATAGATTTGGAAGGTGCTCGCCAGATGCTGGCGAATGCTGATATTTTTATAAAAAGTGCTCTGCAACTAACTTTATAAATAGGGATATCTCTGGAGCCTGTCTGGGAGAGGAAAGAAAGTGCTCCAAAATTTTTATTTTTGGATATTTTTTGAAAATTACCAAACAAAAGAAAAATAATAAAATATTAGTACATATTTCACATAATATCAAGAAGTGAGGTTATATACGTCGTTCACAATTTTAAATGCACTCTATATTTAAAAAAATATATAGAATGGTCCCGAAGGCCAAAAGTTCCGTTTAGGGCGTTGTTTACTATGGTAGTAATTATAATTTAAAATTGAAATCATCCCCGTAAAAATGCTCAGGCTACTCAAGCTACCCAGCAAATAAAATAAAATCTACAAATTTAATAACATGGTAGTTTTCAAAAAACTAAAAAATATAGATAGGTCCCGAACGCCAAAAATTCCCTTTAGGGGGTTGTTTACTATGGTACTAACTATTATTTAAAATAGAAATCATCCCCTAAAAATGCTCAGGTTACTCAAGCTATCCAGAAAATAAAATAGTGATTGCAATGCAGTATATGGGACCGCTTATGGCATATCACTTTTCTGATGTAAAACAGATCGGAGAGGCCGTAAAAAAAACCTACTCAAAAAAATATTTTAGGCCCAGGGATTAAAAATTTCGACTTTTCTATCGCAATAATTAATAATAGTATACCCCAACTTAAATTAACCTAAATTTTATTATTACTTTGCTGGTAGCGAGAATCAAATTAAGTATCTGGTATCTAGGTGTTATTCTTAACAAGATTTTAAAAAATTCGAACTAAAAGCAAAGTCTAATTAATATCTAATAAATATTTCCCATATAACGTAACGTAATTTACGTGATAATTTTCCTTGAGTACAATAAAAGTTAGAGCGTTTCTCTTGCTTGTCGAGTACAGCTGAGTTGGTCGTCGGCTTTACAATATAAACCTCTTCTCCGTTTTGATAAATAATAGTACGTAGTCTACGCCACATAAAACTATGGAACGCTGCACTTTTGGTTAATGGCATGAAACTCGGTACATAGTTTACTGAAACCATATCGAGTAATTTTGTCCGATGAGACCAAAAAAATATTCGATGGGGGCCACAGGACACCCCCTTTAATGCAAATTGTACACGGCGAATACCTCAGGTACTTTGAATTTACAGTTAATGAAATGAAACTCGAAACATAGTTTACTGGAACTATATTGGCAAATTTTGTTCGATGAGACCAGAGATATCTTCAAGGGGGGCGCTACACACCCCCTTTTTCTCAAAAAGGGGTACTCCACCTACTTTTTCGCGAAAAGTATCTTTGCCGCATATTTTGAGAGTACTGAATCAATCTGTCCCAATAACTGATCCATCTGAA
Source organism: Malthinus seriepunctatus (assembly GCA_963924605.1). NCBI lineage: Eukaryota > Metazoa > Arthropoda > Insecta > Coleoptera > Cantharidae > Malthinus > Malthinus seriepunctatus. The sequence goes on from OZ004600.1 coordinate 73,952,125, forward strand.
CATCCCCATAGGCACATAACCGCCATTTTTTCCTCTTGATCTGTAAGAGCGCTCTTTGAAAAATTTTCAAAGAGGTCGAGTTAAATTATATTTGACTTTTCATTAACGGAATAAAACTGATTGCATACTTTAGTGGAACTATAATGAAGTAATTTTCACCAATAAAAACAAAAGAACGTCTAAGAGGTCGCTGCACACCCCCTTTAATACGGGCGATGCTAGGCGAATACCTCAGGTACATTGGACTTTTGGTTAATGGAATGAGACTGGGCACATAGTTTACTGGGACCATATAGTACAATCTTGTCCGATGAGACCAAACAAATATTCGAGGGGGGGTGCTGCACACACCCTTTTTTATCAATCTTAGATTGGCCGTGTTTTGTCGTAAAAAGTAACTTCGCCGTATATTTCGAGGGTGCAGAATTCATATGTGACAACGACGAATCCATATGCTAATCTGCATCCGTGTAAACACGCCGTTTTTTCCTCTACTACTGCAGGAACGCTCTCTCAAAGGTTTTTAAAGAGGTCGGGTAAAATGATACTAGACTTTTTGTTAATGGAATGAAATTTGGTACATAGTTTACTGCAACCATATTGACAAATTTTGTCCGATGAGACCAACAAAAATTCGATGGGGGCCGCTGTACGCCCCCTTTAATGCGGAGTATACACGACGAATACCTCAGGTACTGTAAACTTGTGGTTATTGGAATGAAACTCGAAACATAGTTTGCTGCGACTATATTGACACATTTTGTTCGATGAGACCGAAGATATATTGGAGGGTGGCGCTACACTATTTGACATATTTTTTCGTGAAAAGTATCGTTGCCGTATATTTTGGAGATGCTAAATTGATCTGTCACAGTAACAGATCCATCTGACCGTTCCTATGGGCACAAAGCCGCTATTTTTTCCTCTGGGGCTGTAGGGCAGCACTTTAAAAACTTTTAAAAGAGGTCGAGTAAAATGATGTTGGACTTTTCGTTAACGGAGTGAAACTGGGTACACATACATTCTTGGAACTTTATGGAATAATTTTGGCCGATGAGAAAAATGAAATTTTAGGGGGTCTCTGCACATGCCCTTTTTTATAAATCTTAGGTTGGTCGTATTTTTTCGTGAAAGATAGCGCCGTATATTTCGAAGGTGCTGATTCAATCTGTGGCAACGACAAATCCATCTGAACATCACGTCAGCCAAAATTAAGGCTGCGACTCTAAGAAAATCTGTAAGGAATACCGTAAAATCAAGTAAAATCGTAACGTAGTTGCTTAGGATACGGCCGTTAACAAGCTTACTGGAAAGTTGTTGCATTTTACCGGACTTTTTAAAAAATTTTTGAAATAGCATTCCTATATACTGATAGAGGAAAAAATGACGTGTTTACATACAAGGAGATGTTCAGATGGATTTGTCGTTGTTACAGATTGAATCAATACCTTCGAAATATACGGCAAGGATACTTTTCACTAGAAAATACGGCCAATCTAAGATTGATAAAAAAGGGTGTGTGCAGCACCCCCCCCCCTCGAATATTTCGTTAGTCTCATCGGACAAAATTGGTTAATATAGTCCCAGTAAACTATGTTTCGAGTTTCATTCCATTCCACAAGTTCACAGTACCTGAGGTATTCGTCGTGTATACTCTGCATTAAAGAGGTGCCCCCATCGAATTTTTGTTGGTCTCATCGGACAGAATTTGTCAATATGGTTCCAGTAAACTATGTTTCGAGTTTCATTTCATTAACTGTAAATTCAGAGTACCTGAGGTATTCGCCGTGTACAATTTGCATTAAAGGGGGTGTCCTGCGGCCCCCATCGAATTTTTTTTTGGTCTCATCGGACAAAATTACTCGATATGGTTTGAGTAAACTATGTACCGAGTTTTATGCCATTAACCAAAAGTGCAGCATCATTTTGCCTAGATTCCGCACTATAAGGGATTCCTCGCTGCATCTTTGAGGTGAACGGGCGTGATTCGTGTTATTTTCCTTGTGTTATTTTTGTTTACCTACGTTTTAATTAATTTATTAGCCTGTTGCCTTCAGCAAGCCCGTGACTTCCCCTCGTACACTAGGACTCAGTGGTCTCTCCCTTCATAGAGAGGTCTCGGGATCTGGTGTACGAAACCCTCTTCGTTTCCGGGACTTAGTGGTCTTTCTCATCAGAGAAGGGTATCAAGGTCTGGATAACGACTTCCCTGCATCTACCGGGACTCTGTAGTCTCTCTCGTAAGAGGTCTCGAGGTCTGGTGGAAATCTAGTGGCCGAGTTATATCTCCCGTATTTGCATTTTATTTGGCATTTATTCATTATTTTATTTTTTTCCCTTGAACAAGTTTTTTTTTGTACGTACCTACATATATTATCATTTCTTTTATTTTGAATAAATAGTTTGTTATATATTTTTATTGTGTGTTTAATTTTTACCTTCGAACCCCCCTGTCTCCGACTTTGAGTGAAGCTAAAGGGAGAAATTAATGCAACACCCGGTTTCCAGTGTTACAACATATTGAACCCTGATTTTTTTATTAAGTTTATTGTGAAGGAAAATTGTTTTTTAAATTTTCGAGCCACCGATTTACATAATTAGACGATTTTATTGGTGCTATTAATAATGTTCGACAATATTATGATTCACACTTGTTCTCTGGAGCTTTAGGAAGAATTGAAGTATGTTCCTGTAGCCTTGCAGCCTCCGTAATAAAATTTTAAGTGACTAATCAGAAATGGGACATTTATAATAATAATAATAATAGAAAGCTTTATTTCATGACAAAAACGTATTGTGTGAAACATGTCAAAATATCCAGAAAATACTTTAAAAACATTAAATGACGAAATCGAAAAATTCATTCACAGAATAAAATGATTTTCTCATTAAGAAATCACGCACCTTAATCTTAAATTGACTGGGACTCGAACAAGATTGCAGCCGGTCTTTTTCTTTTTCCACATCGTAGTCCAGTACGATCTTCAACAAGCTATAACTCCAGTAACCTTTCCGAATCGGACCTATGTTGAAATAACTTTTTTTGCTTAAAATGAGCTAAAGAATACACCCCTAAAGTTAGGCAAATTCTTCCCGGAACACCCAGTACAGAGGTGCTCTCTGGAATAATAATAATAATAATATGGAATAATCGAATTATTTTCTTTTCTGATAGGAATCTCTAAAAACGGTTGGACACGTCAAATTGATTTATTCTAAAACAAACATTTTCCGATGATTTTAATTTTTCTACCCCTCATCCCTTTCGAGCAGTGACGTCATCGAAACTTTTTTAAATTGCAACTCTTAATTTTTTTTCGATATTTGAATAGACTATGAAATTATGATTTCAGAAATATGCACTTGTTTGCCCTTTAGACTCAGAGTTTTGAAGATATTAATTTTTAAAAGTAAGAAGAGTGGTGGTGTTTTTAAGTGAAATTTTCGTAAAGTATAAAATTTTTATTGGAAAACCGATGCTGTGGGGCTTGGTTGAATATTAATGCTAAAACTCATAAAAAGCATTTCTTCGTTTCTCCAAAAAAAATATTACACTTGATCATTGATAAAATCTATCAGTATAATAATTTTCGTTGAAAAAACTAGGAAATGCTTTTTGTGAGTTTTAGGATCAATATTACACCAAGTTATTCCAATAAAAAATTTTTACTTCGCCAAAAATTTCATTTAAAAACACCACCACTCTTCATACATTTAAAAATTAATATCTTTGAAACTGTGAGTCTGAAAAACAAATATGTGATATTGCTGAAATTAGAATTTCATAATCTATCCAAATATAGAAAAAAAATTAGGGGTTGCAATTTAAAAAAGTCTTTGATGACGTAACTGCTCGAAGGGGGGTGAGGGGTAGAAAAATTAAAATTATCGGAAAAGGTATGTATAATACATTTATATAAAATACTTTAATGGCAACTATGTATTAAAATAAAAAATCAGTTTTTTACCGCGAAAAACGCAATATTGCAGAATAAAAAGCTGTTCTAGTGAAATTTGTGGTTCTGCAGGTCTGCACATGCGCAAAAAGCAATATATGAAAATTTAAAAAATTCTTATAAAAAGTTACGCTAATTTACAGTACATTCTAGATATTTTCATTTTTTTTACATTTTTTTATCATACTTTAAAAAAAAAACTCCCGAAATGTACAATATCCTTATGCAATTTACATGTAAAACTTTAACCCCTCGGTGGCACGGGTTGTAATGGAGCTACAGCAAAAAAATTTAAAAGTGATATTTTTTTTGTCATATACTAACATTTTTTTCCCTGGGAGCAAAAAAAAATTTTTTAACGGACAGCCTAGTGTCCAACCGTTTTTAATACTGCTATCAGGAAAGAAAATAATTTTATTATTCCATACTTTAAATAGACGTCAAAATCGTCTTCGTGGGATGTTAAAGAAGGGTCGTTTAAGGTTTCCATAATTTTAAAAAACGGTTTCTGTATTTGTAAAAACCAAACCTGAAAAACTGCGTGACAGCCAGTCATTACCGCACACATTCCAAAACAAGAATTTTCCATGTTACCATTAAAATCTTGGATGCATTTAATGAAACCGCAAACCGTTAAGAAAAGCTATTGACGTTTTGAATCTGTACCAAAACCCTTCACTGTAGCTCGTAAGTACTTTATTGCATTTCTCTAAATTCTATAAAAATAACTAGTTTTTTTGCATGTTTATTTTGTATCTGTTTCGTTTTAGCAAGTGTCTTGAAAAGGCTTCATTTTAGCTTTTTCAAGTTAGTGCCATTGTGCCAAAAGTTATTTTGAACAATTACATTTATTTTAAAACATTAATTAATGCTTTCCTGTGACCAAAAATTTTTTACATATTTTTTACAAAAAATTATTGATAATTAATTCGAATATCCGGGTACCAATTTTACACGGTACGATTTCCGTACTAGGTACCTAAAGTCAAGAAGTTTTTAGAAGGATTGAAAATTACTTTCATTTTTGGGTCACGGCTCCTGTAAATGTAACTGCCATTGTGCGTTAATGCAATTTTGAATAATTTAATGTGGTTGAACTAAAAATATTATTTTTACTTCGACTCCAAATAAACCCTCTTGAGTACAGTAAAGTACGACATGGCTGTTTTTAAAAGCTAAAAATAAAATTTTAGAATGAAAGTATAAATCAGTTAAAAATTTCATTACAGCTACGAAAGTTTTTAGCGAAATTATTGTGAATTTTCCTGCAGTTAATCCAAGTGGTCGTTTGGTTCTTTCCATTATTAGAATTAAAGTTTTTGCCACTGACATTCCGCAATGATGCCAGTTAGACATATAACAAGCATCTCTAATATATTCACTCTAAAGAAAAATGTAAAGTATAATTTAAAACTGGATCTAGAAACCTCGAATACTTGCCTGTAAAATCAACTCATTACAAGGGATACATATAATCCCCATTTGGGTCATGTCAGCCACAAAGAAAAAACAGCATTTGTAAAAATCTATGCTTGATCTTGAAGCCTAAAACCAATAATGCATAATTAGTGTTTCGAATGAAATAATAATTTAATGCGAAGACTTACAAACATAGCGCAAAATCCTATTAAACCAGTTGCCATCAAACTCAATAATAATTGAACTAAAAACGCAATCGAAAATTTATCTTCCACAGCCGCGATGTATCTACAATTTCAATTTCTTTACACCTGAATAATAATTTCATAAATCAAATACGTACTTCTCAATAGCGTTATGACGAGAAACGCATTTTCCAAGCAACGCATTCACCATCAGATCGGTTCTTTCCAATTCATCTAAATTTTCCGAACGTGAGGGTATATTTTCAAGTGAAGCCGTAATTTGCTTATTTAGTATCTTAAGTTGGGCTATTCCCACGGAGATAAAAGTAAAAACTAAGCCCTCGTAAGACCCAATAACATAAGCGGTATAAAAAAAACTTATAATTGTGAAAGCCCATATTGTAGTAAATTTGGGTAAATTAGCGATATCTGATTTAAACGGTAATAAACGAGAAGTAGATGTAGGATTGATGAATACGTCGCTTGACACAATCATAACAACGGCTGCTAAACAAGATGATAATAAAAATGTGCGTATTTTATGAGTCAGTATTAGGTGTTCTTGCAAATAAACATCAAAATCGTCTTGGTGAGATGTCAAAGAAGGATCGTTTAGAGTTGCAATAATTTTCATAAACTTCCTTTTTTGTGTTTGTAAAAACCAAACCTTGAAAGCCGCGTGACCTGCACATATTACCACACAAATACCAAAACAAGCATTTTCCATTTCACCATTACGAAAATCCATGATACTTTTAACGAAGGTAAAAACTGTTAGAAGAAACGTTCCAACAAAAGCTACTAAAGTGTTGCATTTGTACAAGGTACTCGGAGACGATTCTGGCCATATTCCAACTATAAGCATAACAAATTTTGGAGACTTAAAAACTTCTTGAAATTCGAAACGTTTCATTGTTGCGCGATATAACGTTAGGTAGATAATGAATTTATTCAAAGTCACTGTAAGCTGAAAATATGCACCAAGAATATTTAAAATTTAAATGCATTCAAACAGAATGCATTATAATTATAGGTAACTAATATTTTATGATCTTAATTATACTTTTCGAAACGGACGTATTCAAAGTGATCCTGAAATACACTGACTTTGTGATCGAAAAAAAATGTAAATCTTTAAAAATACACAACGTGCGTTCTATTTAAAAAAACAAAGTTATATATTTTTCCGGAAAATTAGTAGGCTATAGAATAAAATTTTTTTTATTATACTTGCATTATAATCTGCCAATTTCACACTAAAAAGCGTTCATAAAATCGTCTTTATTGCACAAGTGCTCTATAAAGTCGTCTAGGTAACAACAATAATATTAACTGTTGTGTGACTGTTGTTCTCCTATGTAAACACAAAACATCTCTGTGGCAACAAATATATTCAAAATCGGCACGCTTAATTTTCAAATTTTAAATACAGATTTTTCTCTTTTATAGAGGTTTTAGTTGCAATTATAATAAAAAATAGCGTATAATACGCTACTAAAAAAAAAAAAATTAAAAAAAAGCCATTACAAGCACTCGCAAGCTCGCGCTTGTAATTTTCGTCGCTAATGCGATAAAGTCTTTCTTATACACATGTATTATAATATACTATTGCGCCATTTTGTAGACGTTTTGTGCCGTTTAAAAATTTCTAATTTATCTCTCATTAGTTACCACGGATACATGCAGTATTGAATACGGATTTGAGTTTTGACTCAAAACTTACTAAAGCGTATACATAGAAATGTCAGGTTTGAATACGTTTTTGTTAAAAATGAGTTTGAAGATGAAGATTGGCACGAAAAGAAGCGAGTTTGTTACCTAACAGAACAACCCACAAGAGGTGGGAGTATTCCATCGCTTCTAAGCGTATACATGGCAATTTTCAGTTCATAATTTCGATACCATCCGTGTTTTGTGGAATTGGATCAAGGTATTGAATATACGCATGTTTAAAGTGTATACATGCGGTTTTCAAAACTCAAAACGTTTTCAATTCATATTCAATACTACATCTATAGGTGGTAAATATCTTCAATATTTCAGCACATAATCAGTGGTGTGTTGTAAGCAACCAGTTATAATATAACGTCAACGTTGGGTCTTTTTTCTTTCTTCAACAGAATGCAACAGACATATATCCAGCTTCATTCAACGACTCAACACTGGCGTTATAAATAACCGGTTGCTTACAATACACCACTGATTAGATGGACAATGAAAAACCAACCACCCTGTATCATGTCGTAGTCACATGCCACAATCTAAAATCTGCCGTTCTACAAAACGGCTGAGCCACATAATGCGGGATCAAACTCTAAAATAGTAGGTAATTCATTTTTGAACATTTTACAATCTGGCTACTGTTTTCAGTCATTTTATCAAAGGGCCGACTGAGAACTAGCCATTATATCAATATGAATGCTTTACGTTTCAACGAATTCAAAGTCAAAGTTTACATGTTTACATGTTTACATACATTACATACTATGTTTACATGCATTCGCTAAAGCGGTTTCAAGTATTAACTAAATCGCTAAGCATTTTTCCGTTTGCTATCCTTGAGCGGTTCTGGGTGCACTATCCACATAGGAGACCGAATGAAGATGAATGCTTTCCATTTAGCGGCCCCGTTTCCTAGACGACCGCCGAAAAAAAATGTTTCATGCGGAGTGAAAGTACTTTTTTTGAGTTCGTCAGTAGTTGTCAGACTCGGCCTACTGACTCGCCGAAAAAAAGTTATAATTTTAGTCTTTTTAAAACTACTAGCAGGACCCGTAAGCTACGCCAAACGCCTCTTGATTTAGCGGCTCTTCGGTTAGCTGAACCCTTGGCAAAACCCATGAAATGTAAATTAGGTATATGTCAGCCTAACATACTCTACAATATAACAATAAATCGGTGTTGTGAAATTTGTGGGTATGAACATGAAAACAATAGTAGCAAGAAAAAAATGCGCCAAGATGTCTATTAGGAATACAAAGTGAAGTTAGATGCAGGTACTTTAACGTACACACCAGCAACGACGGCACTGATGCCACTGGGGTCACCAAAACAGCCGCGTCGGGGACCCCTACAAACACCTGCTTTAATTTGAGAACTCGCTCATGGGCGGCTCGTGTGGGGAGGGGACCATTTAATTTTTAAATAGTTTTTTAGGGTTAAAGAAAATTGACAATAAACTTTGTATTAAGGACTTTATTGCATTTCTTCTACATTCTATTAAAGTAATTTGAATTTTATATAATCGTATTCTAAAAGTTTAAAATATGAAGTAAGTACGTTTTTAATAAATTACTCTTAATTCTAATATTGTACAGTTTGAGAACTGCAGACCGTGCCATACTTACCACTGTTAAATTTTATGTTTAAAAGCAAATAAAGACAGCTATATACAAAAATTTAAGAAAGAGAGAATTAGAGAAATCGGGTGTTACTTACCCGGTTTACATCTTTGACTTTTTAAGCCTTTTCGGCAGGCTTATATTATATGAACTATACTCCTTTTACGTCTCTTGTCAAATTACTTGTAGTTCAATTGTCAAATATTTTTTTAAATTAACTTTAACTTGTAAAAAGAAACTGATTATGAAAGGCAACAAACAAATTATATATCCAAAATTAATTTTGATTATTCATTTTGATGCAGAATTTTATTCTCTAAAACTTTTATTTGAATATTTTCTGTCTAAAATAAATTGGGAAGCAGGAAATTACCAAAGTATGTTTTTACAAGTTAAATCTGTATGACCGAGAGGGCCGGTCACCGTATAAAAGAACAATTTTAAAAATATTAACTTTTTTACATTACAAATACTTGGAAATATCATTTTATGTTACAATTTGTTTTAAATAGGTAAGGTTAGAATTACATCCTAGGAGGTAAAAGTGAACTATTTACCTCCTAGGATGTAAAAGTAAAACTTTAACTGAACTTATTCAGTAACAAAATGTCAGCTTTTTTTGACTTGAAAAAAAAATACATTTTCTAGTCTTTTATTATCATTAGGTGATTCTTCCTCTTACGGTCACTAACTCAATCGATATAATAAATATTTCGTTTCCCGTCAAGTAACGTCAATTAATCAATACTGTCCCTATAAGTAATTATTAATTAAGGAGCGATAATTTTTCCTTTTTACAAATTCTAAAAAATTAATGGTTAATAACCACATCCCTTTTAACGCTCTGTCTGCATTACATTTCTTGATATTACCTACGTAATAATTAATAAACTTTTATTATCGTTACCCCAAATATAAAAAGCTTAACAATTTTAAAAAGAGCTTGGAGCGGAAAGAATCTGCCCAACTTCAGGGGTGTAGGTATTCCTTAGGTTATTTTAAGCAAAAAAATTAAATCAACATAGTTAGATAGGTACGATTCGGAAAGGTTAGCGAGTTATGGCTAATAGTGGAAGCAAACAGCTAATCAAAATTGTAAGGAGTAGGCTTTGAGAAAAATTGCTAAATAATGTTTTCCTTTTTCTCTTCTTTTTCGCTTCCTAGCCCCTACTAAACATTTCTTTCAGTAATTGAACAATACATATTTTCAAACTATTTAAAAAAATTATTCACAGTAAACTCCAATACAACTTGAGAAATTGGCCACACAAATTTTGGACTACATTGTATATCAATTCACAGTAAACTTTGTTTTAAGTACTTTATTGCATTTCTTCTACATTCTACAAAAGTAATTTGATTTTTAAATGCTTATTTTGTGTCTATACTTTGCAAGTCTCGCAAAGATGTCTATTTGACAGCTTCATTATAACATTTCCAATTTAGTGCCATTGTGCTAACTAAGGTGCTATTTTGAACAAGTAAAATTAGTTAAAAGATAAACATTGGTGAGTGTTGATGACCGAAAAAATTTCTTTAAAATATATTTTTGTTTAATCGTAAAAATTGGATATTTCGTCACGATTTAACAAAAGATTTGGAACGCAGCACGTACTGAAAGTGTCTTTACACAGGACTCGCAGGCTTTCAGGACTTGTCTGACGGCTCGTCCTGAATTTTGCCTACTTATCCTGTAAAGAATCACTTTCAGTACTTGTTACGAAAATAACTATTAAAAAATATCTAAGAACAATATCTTGGAAAATATTGATTAAAAATAAAGAAGGTGCAATTATTATTTAAAGAAGAGGATATTTAGAGGAGGAAAGGTCTAGTAACCTTTTTGCGTAGAATGAATAATTAAATGTTTAAAAGTGGTAGAACCAAGTGAATATGTGCTCAGATTTTGGAAATCAACTCGTGAACGTCAAGCTTAAATATTTAGTGTCATAAACGCTTCTTCGAAAGAAGTGACAAAGCTCGCTCAAAAATAAATATACGGAGAAATTTAGAAAATCATCTAAAAGAAGAAAGCGCAAGTTTCATATTCACTAATCATTTAAAGACAGTGGTAGTAGCGGGACTGGAAAAATATAAAAGGAAAGGAAATTTTATAAGCTACTAAAAAATCAGAATAAATTTTTCGTTAAATAGTTTTTGAGTTAATTTTGAAAACAGTATGCAACCGTTACACGTAACAGCCACTCTTTTCTTAAATATTTGAATATTAATTTATTCTCAGAATTTTTGTACTAAAATTTTCATTTTTGGGTCACAAGCCCTTTAAGTGAATGTGCCATTGTGCGTTAATGCGATTTAGAGTAATTTAATGCATTTTCTATTTTTAGTCGGACTCCAAATAAAAACTCTTGAGTACAGTATAGTACGACATGGCTGTTTTTAAAAGCTAAAAATAAAGTTTTTAAATGAAAGTATAAAACAGAGTTAATAATTTCATTACAGCAACGAAAGTTTCTAGTGATATTATTGCAAATTTTCCTACAGTATATCTAAGTGGTCGTTTGCTTCTTTCCATTATAATAAATAATGTTTTACGAACTTTCGTTCCACAATGATACCATTTCGACATATAACAAGAATCTCTAATCCGTTCACTCTAAGAAAAATTTATGTATAAATTAAAATTGGATATATAAATCTCCATTACTTGCCTGTAAAATTGTCTCATTACAAACGGAACATATAATCCCCACTTGAGTCATGTTTGTCAAAAAGAAAGCAATGCATTTGTAAAAATCTATGCTTGTTTTTGAAACCTGAAACCATCATTAATGCGTAATTAGTTTTTCCAATAAAACAATAATTTAATGGGAAGACTTACAAATTTAGAGCAAAATCCTAGCAAACCAGTTGCCATCAAACTCAATAATAATTGAACTAAAAACGCAAGCGAAAATTTATCTTCCACAGCTGTGACGTATCTATACAATTTCGATTTCTTTACTCTCCAATAACAATTTATTAAATCAAATACGTACCTATCAATAGCGTTATGACGAGAAACGCATTTTGCAAGCAACGCATTCACCATCAAATCGGTTCTTTCCAATTCATCTGAATTTTCTGTACGTGGAGGTACATTTTCAAGTGCAGCGGTAATTTGTTTGTTTAGTATCTTAAGTTGAGCTATTCCCAGGTAGATAAAAGTAAAGACTAAGCCCTCGAAAGACCCAATTACATAAGCAAGATATAAATCCAATATGATAGTAAAAGTCCATATCACAACAAATTTGGGAAGATTATGAACATCTGCTACGAAAGGAAACGTACGAGTAGTAGACGTAGGGTTGATGAATATGTCGCTTCCAATATTCAGAAAAGCAGCTGTTAAACAAGCTGATACTAATAATCTGCGAATTCTATGAGTGACTATTAAATGTTCTTGCAAATAAACATCAAGATCGTCTTCGTGAGATGTCAAAGAGGGGTCTTTTAAAGTTGCAATAATTTTCGTAAACTTGGATTTTTGTGTTTTTAAAAACCAAACCTTAAAAATCGCGTGAACACCAGCTAATACCAAACACATACCGAAACAACCATTTTCCATTTTACCATTGCAAAAATCTTGGATGCCCTTAACAAAGTAAAAAATTGTTATAATAAACATTGCAATAAAAGCTATTAGCGTCTTTAAATTATACAGGGTGTCCCAACGCTGCGTTATCGTAGAACTGTGGCTTTGCTGTAGAATTTAACAAAAAAATTTTAATGCACAACTATAGTTCTCTTAGAGCTTCATCTCTTAAAAATATTTTTAAATATACCGGGTGATCCATTAAAATGCTACAGGCCACACTTGTATTTTTTTAAATGGAACACCCTGTATATTTTTGCTTATGCAGATTTCCCTTTCGAAGGCGATTACAGTCATGTGTAGGTTAATGGGTCCACCATGGACCTGGGACAAGATAATGCGTATTTTATATTAAAAACGAGCCAACTTTGCGTGCCTGTTGTGGCTTAACGAATTGACATTTTTGGCCGAGGTTTGAGTTAAAATAATGCTAATATCGTCTTTTTTCCTTATTATCTTTCAAAGCGACATACAACGTCAAAATGAGACCGTGTGAGTCTCCAACGCAAAATGTCAGTTTTCTTCATTTTTTTAAATGGCACCCCCTATTTTCGATTTCAGGAAAAGAAAGCCCCTTTTCTAAGCTTTCTAATGATATAATATTTTCTCAATCTATTCACTTTTAAAATTCAACTTTTATCCTATTTAAAAAATTAAGAAAAATTACACTTTGCGTTGGAGATCCACACGGCACAATTATTGCGGTTTTGTCAACTTTGAAAAATATTTTAGAAAGAAGGCGATATTAGAATTATTCTAATGCAAACTGCAGTCAAAAATGTTAATTCGTTACTTTATAGAAGATAAGCAAAGTTGACTTGTATTTTCCTAAAATTCGCAGTCTCTTGGCCCAAATCTACGGTAGACCCATTAAACCATACATTACTATAATCGTTCTCGAAAGGGGAATCCAAATATATAAAAATATACAGGGTGTTCAATTTAAAAAAATACAAGTGTGGCCTATAGCATTTAAATAGATCACCCAGTATATGTAAAAATATATTTAAGAGGTGCAGTTCTCAGAGAACTATAGCCATGCATTAAACTTTTTTTGTTAAATTATAAGGCAAAGTCACAATTCTACGATAACGGAGTGTTGGGACACCCTGTACAGGATACTGGGAGACGATTCTGGCCATATTCCTACTATATCCAGAATGAATTTTGGAGACTTAAAAACCTCTTCAAATACGAAAGGTTTCATTGTCGCACGATATAACGTAGGTACTGAATAAACTCAAAGTCAGTATAAACGGAAAAGATATGCACGGAGAATATTTAATGCGTTCAAACAGAATGCATTCAAACACCCTTGTATGTAATGTCTAAAACAACAAAGATGCAATACAAATTATAGGTAGGTAGGTACAATAAAGGAATAAAGAATGAAAAAGAATGCATTTAATTTTTTTAAGGATGTCATCAGTAATTCTTTTCGTTATATCCGAACCTTTGTGTAGAAAAATTACTTTTTGTAGTCTTTTATTATTATATAAATATTATAGTCTATAATTATTATTTCTTCCTTCTGTTGCTCTTCAATTAAATTTAAACTACATATGGGTAATTCTCCCATAATTTCAGAAGCTCAGGTTGGAATATTAAAATTTAAAAATAACCCAGATAACTTTCTAGCTACTTTTTTATCATTCTACAATGTCACTAGTACTTTGATTTTCAAGGGCGGCGCAGGACCTTCTCTATTTTATCAAATAATTCTTTTTAAAGTAACAAAAGCGGTTGTTTTTCCTGACCGTCCCACTAAATGTTTACGACACTGTTGGTTCCAGGATCGAATTTAAAAACTGCTTTTGCACTTTTTTAGTCTGTACAAACTGTTTTTGTTTTTGAAACATCTATTTCCAATGTATTAAAAACTTCTGTTCTTTACACGCTTTAAAACTAACGTCCGTTTCAATGCGCCCTGAACTGTCCGTTTCATGACACCGAGACATTTTTTAAGAATATTTGTTAAAAAATAAAACGCAAAAACCAAATTTGTTTTTAATGGTTGTCCATATAAATAGATACCTTGATATACGTTTTGCCATAATAGTAAGTAAAATAAGTAAATACATCCCTATCTTGAAGCATCCAAAACTTGCAACAATATTTACTTTTTATATGAATAAAAAACAAAACACTCTACTTCCGGTGTATTAAATGAAAGAACTATGTTCACGTCATAGTTTGTTTATAAGTACATATATAAAGTTACATATACTAAAATTTCAAACTTAAATGCCTTTTGGTTTTCAAGAAAATGACAATGTCCGTTTCATAACGCGCCCGTTTCATTGCGCTCTTCCCCTACTTAGTTTAGAAAACTCGGATATATGTTGGAAACCTCGCCAGGGTCACGGGACGGTCGGGAGTTTTTGGGTATTGCAAATGCGAAAATAAAAGTAAGTTCATGAAAATTTTGATATTTTTGTACAAAAGCTGGTGTTCTAGGTAACCTAATTTCACCAAAAAAATGACCCTCGCTCCAAAAATAAAAATATTATAGCCTAGGGACACCGATTCTGAAATTATGGGAGAAGTACCCATATATTTTTATTGTCGATGTAAAATTTAAATAGTACAATGAATTGAAAATTAGAACTAGTCAAAGTCAAAGAAGGTTACTTCGAGTAGTGTAAATTGTGATGAGAAAACTAAGAGAACTAGAAGTTCCATTTATGCTCCAGGATAGTAAGAGCAACAAAATCGTTTAACCTGTGCAAGAACAAAAACAAATTAAAGATCATAATGACGAGGCAGTCAATGAAAAGTTGAGTAACTAATTCAGTCCAGATTTAAGAATAATTGGAAATTCATATCAACCACTTTGAAGAGCTTCGAGATGGGCCATCAAATAAAAAACATATAACATCCTTGTTGAAGATTTCATATTCGTTTCTCTAACTCAAGTGATTTGAAAAAACAAAGACACAAAATTATTAAAATAGATTTAATAGTGCATGTGGATTGTGCATGTTTTCTACAAGTAGGCACCACTTTAATGCATAAAAACTTAATTATTATTAAATCGTGCCTTATTATTAATAATAAGGCCATAACTATTTCTTAAGGCATGGTTTCTCTTTAGTTAGATTCAAAATTAAAATTTTGAGTACAGTATACATAGTTGTACGGTTTGGCTGTTTTCAAAATCTAAAAATATATTCTAATAATTAAAGCTTGAAGTAGGTCAAAATTTGAATTAATTACGTTAATGAAAGTTTATATCGAAATGATTGTAAATTTTTCTTTTAAAATCCAAATTACCTTTGAAACAATAGAATAAAAAAAAATTGAAATTAAATATCGTCGTTCAAACTGCAAAACTTTGTATCTGCAATTTACTTAATTTTACAGGGGAAACAAAATACTATTAGACTTGACTATCCTTTCTGAAGAGAAGGAGGTAATGTACACGCGAATAACTTGGCGATGGTTCTGACCATATTCCTATAAGCAATCCATAACTAATTTCGGCTTCTTAAAAATGTCTTCAACATTGAAAGGTTTCATTGTCGCGTAGGATCAAAGCCAGTGTATTAAAGGTAAATACTTGAATTTGAGATGGAATAATCGATTGGTATGCATTCAAACCACGTTCAAACAGAATTTATTACATAACTAATACAATTTTTTTTTTTAATTTTTTTGACTTTAGTTAATTCTTTTTGTAATAAATTACAGATCAGACATTGAAAATTTGAATTCTATTTATTTTAATTTAATACATTAAATGAAATTCTTTATTTGAAAGTAGGATGGCTCTGTTACAAAAACATTTTGATAAACTAGATTTGAAAGGGAAAAAAAAAAAAAGAAAAATTTTGATGTTTTAAATTTTGTTTAAATTTCATTTTGACAAATAAATTTTTTAAATCAAAAAAGATGACATTTATAAGAATTTGAATAAAAAATTTTTTAAATTTTACAAATTTTGTGATAAAAACATTTTAATTATAATAAATGTAGGGTAAACCAGGGGGAGATGGCGATAGTGGGTGAGACGGTGAATTAATTTTTAACTAAGTTAGTCGGTAGATGACCGTTTTTTTTCGACAAGTGTTGTCTACATTAGTTGGTAGACTACCAGCGCCAACTAATGTAGACGACACTTGTCGAAAAAAAAACGGTCATCTACCGACTAACTTAGTTAAAAATTAATTCACCGTCTCACCCACTATCGCCATCTTCCCCTGGTTTAGCCTAAGTTAAACAATAACTTTTCATTAATAATAATTACGTTCATTTTTCCTATTTTGAATTAAAACAATTTTATTTCAGATTTTTTACTTAATAATTTTATAATTTTAATACTTAATTTTTGATGAAGCTTATTTAATTAAGTGAAACGTTAAAAAATATATAATTAAATAAAATATTGACTATTTTATACTCCAACAAAAAGAAATAACTAATACATATTTTATGATATAGATAATTATAAAAATTTTATACAAAGGTATAGGTAAAATATTTTAAGCTGACGAGATGAGGGGATGCGCAGATACCTAAATTGGTATTTTCCCCTCCAACGCCGTAGTCAACATATTAAATTATTAAAGGGGCGTGGCCAAACCTGCGCGAACTTATCCCTACCGCTTCTCATCTTAAAATATTGTATTTATATTATTCTGTAACAGAGGTCCTGTAATCTAATAAGCACAAAGTGTTTAACTCTCACATTCGAATTTGTGATAGGGCCCTTTGAAAACGCGGACCACGATCCCGATTTTTCCACCTATTTTCGCAATTGTTTGACACATATTCTTCCAATCCAGCATGTAGCACGTTTCTGTCTTTAACCCCAAATTAACCGTTGAATTTAAAAAAAATCATATATACAAGGTGTTCGTGTTTTAAGAGCCCTATCGCTCAATTTTTACTAAAACGTATGTTTCTAGACGCGCTATAAAGTTATAGCAAAGAAAAAGTACCCTAACAAATAAGAAACGACACGAGCTTTGGCATTACAGACATCTCTCAAAGAAAATTCTTGGTAAAAATTAAAAATTGGTACTTATAGGTACCTCTCTAAATTTCTACTTATTTCATATATTAAGAATTAAATTAGTATGTTTAGCACCGTTACGGCACTGACATTTTTAGAGTTAAACAACATAAATATAGTGTGAGCAAATGCTTCTATTGGTTTAAGAAACGAGTATATACGATATGAAGCGAAAACAATTGCTCAGAACTTCTGCGCGAGGTTCAACAATTTTTTTCCTCTGGGCGGTATTACTGTACAGGCAGCCTCCCAATTATTAGCCACCCTGGCTATACGTCAGAGTGGTTATTAGCCAACAGCAACAAAAGGACAGAAGGGGAAGTTGTTGATTTACTACTTGTTGGCAAAATAAAGTTACCCTTCAATTTAATTATGGGGTGTTATGATGGTTACATCCACAATTCGTGCTAAACGTATAGCCAGGGTGGCCAATAATTTTGAGGTTGGCTGTACCTGGGTGTAACAATTACTTCAGACGAGAAGTTAGACCACGACATCAAAACAAAAATAACAAGAGGAAGAAACGCTATAAACCGACTTAACAACGTTATTTGGAACAATCAAATACAGAAAAAAAAAAGCGTCACCACGTAAGGGTGCGAAATATGGACAATAACCCAACGAAACGACAAAAAGTTAAAAGCGTTACAAATGGATTTTTGGAGAAGAAGCAATACAACATCTAAACTGCAACACATAAGAAATGAAGACATAAAAGAACAAACGCAGGTAGAAAAGACAATTATTGATTGTCGTTGTTATTGATTGCCGCCATATACCGGGTGATAACCACCAAACCTGGCCATAAGGCCATTTAACATTAGGCATAATGTCTAAAAATATATGAATTTCCATGGTAGCCATGGTTACCAAACCCGGCAATATTATTTATCATAGGAAATTGTTCGAAAATTTTCAACTGTCAGTATGTGACTTGAAAGAAATCTATTTCATGGTAATTCATATATTTTTGGAAATATGCATTATATAAATTTTATTTAAAAATTTATAAACTCACATGTAAAATCCTATGGCCAGTCTTAAATAAATCACACTGTACGGTATTAAAAACCGACTCGAAAGCAACAAAAATTAGTCAAATTGACAAATCACCCTGGTTGTTTGATAGTACCGATCATTTTGGTTTTTATACATATTTGTTGATTTCTGAAATTCCCAAATTATTATCTTTCAACTAGAATAGAAAACAGTGTATAAAGCATCGAGCATTGGTATTTGATCAAATTAATACTAAACAAGCAAATTTCTAAAATTTGTAATTGTAAATCCATATATTTAAAACGCGAAGCCTTTTATTCACCGGTAATTTTAGAGTGCTTCTACTGGACCGATTTCGATAATTTTTTTTAAATTAAAACTGTCGACCGACAGATATGTCAGCACTAATTTTTTTCTTCAATTTACCAATTTCATACATTTTTTTAAATAATAAATTGTTAGTAGTATTAATCTTATCTCCCCACTTTAACAAAGTTCGATAACGTTAAATGACGGGCACGCCTATTTTGCTCGTTTAAATATAAAATGTTTTGAAGCAATCAAGTCTCATCCAAAGAGGAAGATTACTCATTGTTAAAAAAATGAACTATTTTAAAAAAACGTTAATCCAAAATTGGATAAAAAAAAACTCTCAAATAATTAGCTCTTATAAGTGCTTTATTGCATTTCTCTAAATTCTATAAAAATAAATACATTTTTTGCATATTTATTTAATATCTATAATTTTCTCTTTTTCAACTGCCATTGTGCTAAGGTGTCATTTGAACAACTAAGTACCTACATTTTTATTTTAAAACATTGGTGAGCGATTTCCTGTGACCAAAAATTTTAATAGAAATATCTTCAAAAAATATTTAAGAGAAAGTACTGTAAAATATTTAACAAAAATATTTACATAGATATCTACAGAGGGACGCAGAAACTTCCATTTTTTTAAGGTGAATACAATAAAAAATTTTGCACTTTCAACAACGAAATCGGAAGAAAAAGTGGTCTGATGTGATTGTTTTTGTTTTCATCTGAAAGAGCATTCAATTTCCTACATTTGAAGAGAATAATTATTGCGATACCACCAATTGCTCACAACAAATATAAAAAAGAAAATTTGAACCAAAATGCAAATTTTAGCTATTGTTCTTAATATGTATTTTTGGGCCCAACTTGCAATATGGATTGGTTACTAAATCAGCTACAACTACAACTTCTTGAAGTTTCATACCATAACATTAATTACTACTCGAGTTCTCTATAGAAAACAACGACCCAGCAATGACGGAATTTTGATTTTTTTTTGGTTCGGAAATTAATATAAATTATTTTAACCCAGGTAGTTTTAAAGAGAGATTCATTACAAACAAAAATAAAATGTTTCGGTCCCGATCTGATCAATACAAGCGAAATTATTCAAAAAATAGTGAAACAGAAACTTGAAAAGTCAACATTTTACGCTAAAGTCGAAGAATAAGTGCCTTCCGGTCAAAACTGGATTGCTACATTTTATACACACACTCACAGAAAAATAAATATTTTTGGAGTAAATTTACAAAACCATAACCATAACTGATGTTATGACGTCACAGTCACTTTTAATTTTACTAAAAACGTTTAATTTTTAACCGTCTGTCATAACGATGGGCGGTTTGAATATCAATTTGCCTTACAATTTTCTGTACTAGTACTTTCAATTTTTGTCACAACCCTATTAAGTGTAATGCCATTGTGCGTTAATGCAATTTTGAATAATTTAATGTCGTTGAACTAAACATATTATTTTTACTTCGACTTCAAATAAACCCTCTTGAGTACAGTAAAGTACGACATGGCTGTTTTTAAAAGCTAAAAATGAAATTTTAGAATGAAAGTATAAATCAGTTAAAAATTTCATTACAGCTACGAAAGTTTTTAGTGAAATTATTGTGAATTTTCCTGCAGTTAATCCAAGTGGTCGTTTGGTTCTTTCCATTATCAGAATTAAAGTTTTTGCCACTGACATTCCGCAATGATGCCAGTTAGACATATAACAAGCATCTCTAATATATTCACTCTAAAGAAAAATGTAAGGTATAATTTAAAACTGGATGTAGAAACCTCGAATACTTGCCTGTAAAATCAACTCATTACAAGAGATACATATAATCCCCATTTGGGTCATGTCAGCCACAAAGAAAAAACAGCATTTGTAAAAATCGATGCTTGATCTTGAAGCCTAAAATCATGATTAATGCATATTTAGTTTTTCCAATGAAATAATAATTTATTGTGAGGGCTTACAAACATAGCGCAAAATCCTATCAAACCAGTTGCCAGCAAACTCAATAATAATTGAACTAAGAACGCAATCGAAAATTTATCTTCCACAGCCGCGATGTATCTACAATTTCGATTTCTTTACACCTAAATAATAATTTCATAAATCAAATACGTACTTCTCAATAGCGTTATGCCGGGAAACGCATTTTCCAAGCAACGCATTCACCATCACATCGGTTCTGTCCAATTCATCTGAATTTTCCGTACGTGGAGGTATATTTTCAAGTGAAGCCGTAATTTGCTTGTTTAGTATCTTAAGTTGGGCTATTCCCACGGAGATAAAAGTAAAAACTAAGCCCTCGTATGAACCAATAACATAACCAGTATAAAAATAGCTTATAATCGTGAAAACCCATATTGCACTAAATTTAGGTAAATTAGCGATATCTGATTTAAAAGGTAATAAATAAGAAGTAGATCTAGGATTGATGAATATGTCGTTTATAAAAATCATAAAAAGGGCTGCTAAACAAGATGATAATAAAAATGTGCGAATTTTATGAGTGAGTATTAGGTGTTCTTGCAAATAAACATCAAAATCGTCTTCGTGAGATGTTAAAGAAGGGTCGTTTAGAGTTGCAATAATTTTCATAAACTTCCATTTTTGTGTTTGTAAAAACCAAACCTTAAAAGCAGCGTGACCGGCAGCTATTACCAAACACATTCCAAAACAAGCATTTTCCATTTCACCATTACGAAAATCCATGATGCTTTTAACGAAGCTAAAAACTGTTAGAAGAAACGTTCCAACAAAAGCTACTAACGTGCTGCATTTGTACAAGGTACTCGGAGACGATTCTGGCCATATTCCTACTATAAGCATAACAAATTTTGGTGACTTAAAAATTTCTTGAAATTCGAAAGGTTTCATTGTTGAGCGATATAACGTTAGGTAGATAATGCATTTATTCAAAGTCACTGTAAGCTGAAAATATGCACCAAGAATATTTAAAATTTAAATGCATTCAAACAGCATGCATTATAATTAGGTATAACTAGTATTTTATGACTTTAATATTTTAAACTTATCGAAACGGACGTATTCAAAGTCACCCTTAAATACAGTACTGTAATCGAAAAAAAAATGTGATGTAGAGTGTTCTATTTAAATGCAACAAAGTTACATATTTTTTCGGAAAATAAGTAGGCTATGGAACAAAATTGTTTGCTCCATTTTGTAGACGTTTTGCCATTTAAAAAATTTTTAATTTATCTCTCAGTTTTATCTGCAATATTTCAGCAAATATTAAGTGGACAATGGAAAACCAATCACCCTTTATATGTGGTATCCACATGCCAAAATCTAAAATCCGCCGTTCTACAAAACGGCTAGCCACATTACAATGGGCGGCCGAATTCTACAATGGTATTCATTTTTCAACATTTTACAATGTAATTTGAATTGATTCCTCGCTTCTCTTGGTGGAACATCTTTTAAAGTTTATTAATCTTACAATCTGGTTAGTGTTTTTAGTCTTTTTATCAAAAGACCGACTGAGGACTAGCCATTTTATCAAGTACGGGTGCTTTTCGTTTCAACGAATTCAATATTATTAGTTTTTAATATCTGTCTATATTATACAGGGTGATTTATTAGCTCACTAACAAACTTTGCCATATGAAAGCTAATGTAATATTAGGAGAAGAACATTATTTGGACATGTGTCCTATTTCGCTTATTTAAATAATTAGAGGACTTTAAAGTTTTCTTCAGAAAAAAAAAGGCAAGCGTGATGTCTTAGAAATTTTTGACAATGGAGACTTTTGTTCAGGAGACCAAAATCTACAACTTATCACAATTTTATCAAATTTGACAGAAACCGTTTTTCCAACTACAAACAGACTGACCCCGCACTTTTTATATGGAAAAACGGTTTCTGTCAAATTCGATAAAATTTTGGTAAGTTCTAGAATTTGACCTCCTGAACAAAAGTCTATATTAGCAAAAATTTCTAAGACCTCACTCTTCTGAGATAGGGATAATTTTTTTTCTGCAGACAACTTTGAAGTCTTCTAATTCCTAAAATAAGCAAAATTACATACCGTCCGTTTCCAAAAAAGGGCCCCAGCTTATAGGGGGTTTATTCGTAACTTTAGCCAAATAAAACCTTGTATAAAATTAAATGTGACGATCTTTTCTACAATTTTAGCAAAAAAAAAGTTATTATTTTCCGAACAGCTAAGGCTGATGGCGTCTTCGTTACTTTTTTTAAATTGCACCATATACATTTTTTAGTCTCATATGATAGAGAATTTTTTTCTCTTTTCAATAAGGTAAAGCATTCGTAGGGTTAAATAAGAAAATTTTAAAGAAAAATTGAAAAAACTAAAGCTACATTATTTTTTATCAAGCAAGCTGATTGTTAAAAAAACAAATAATTTTCAATTGTTTAGGTAACTGTGTAAGCTTCTTCACTCAAATCGAATGTTTCTTTAAGCCAAGGCCTCTGGTTTGTTTACCATCAGCTTGTTACGAATAAATTAAAAGTAGAAAAAAATAAATTAAAAGAAAAAACTCGTAAAACATTATTTATTTATTATTAATTGACGTCATCAACTAAAGCTATTGATAATGAATATTTAAAATAATAGATTTTCACAAAGATTGTTCAAATTGAGAGCTGTTGTTTTCTACACAAAGTTCACAACATAGTAACCCATTTACATTAGCAGACACTGTTCAAAATACTAAGCCTTTTACGTAGCTCCATATAAAAAAGTTTTTCTTTTTTTAATTTATTCGTAACAAGCTGATGGTAAACAAACCAGAGGCCTTGGCTTAAAGAAACATTCGATTTGAGTGAAGAAGCTTACACAGTTACCTAAACAATTGAAAATTATTTGTTTTTTTAACAATCAGCTTGCTTGATAAAAAATAATGTAGCTTTAGTTTTTTCAATTTTTCTTTAAAATTTTCTTATTTAACCCTACGAATGCTTTACCTTATTGAAAAGAGAAAGAAATTCTCTATCATATGAGATTAAAAAATGGGTATAGTGCAATTTAAAAAAAGCAAGGAAGATGCCATCAGCCTTAACTGTTCGGAAAATAATAACTTTTTTTTCGCTAATATTGTAGAAAAGATCGTCTTATTTAATTTTATATAAGGTTTTATTTGTCTAAAGTTACAAATAACCCCCCTATAAGCTGGGGCCCGTTTTTGGAAACACACGGTATGTCCAAATATTGTTTTTCTCTTAAAGTTACATCAGCATTCAAATGACAAAGTTTGTTAGTGAGCTAATAAATCACCCTGTTTAATATTTCAATATTTCATTAAAATTCATTTAAGACCAAGCAGGGCTGAATTCCAAATAATCAAAATAAAATTCCGAAAATTTTTGTTAATTACATCTATAGTGAACTCAATCCGGGGACACCGGATTGAGACACCGGTATAAAAGAACAATAATTTTAAAAACATTAAACTTTTTTACATTACAAATGCATGGAAATATCATTTTATATGTTACAATTTGTTTTAAATAAGTAAGGTTAGAATTTACTTTTACATCCTAGAAGGTAAATAGTTCACTTTTACCTCCTAGAATGAAAAAGTAGAACTTTAATTTAACTTATTCAGTAACAAAATGTCAGCTTTTTTTTGACTTGAAGAAAAAATACATTTTCTAGTCTTTTATTATCATTAAGTGATTCCTCCTACGTCACTAACTCAATCGATATAATAAATATTTCGTTTCCTGTCAAGTAACGTCAATTCATCAATACTGTCCCTATAATTAAGGAACGATAAGTTTTCCTTTTTACAAATTCTAAGAAATTAATGGTTAATAACCACACCCCTTGTGTCGTTCCCTTATAACTTCATATTTTAAAACTACACTTGGGTGCAAATAAATCGACACTCGTAAAGTGAATCGATTTATTTGCACTCAAGTTTACTTTTTAAAAAATTTCTTCTCTGTAAACTCCAGTACCTACAATTTGAGAAATTGTTCCCACTAATTTTGGACTACACTGTATATCAATTGACAATAAACTTCGTTTTAAGTACTTTATTGCATTTCGTGTAGATTCTATTAAAGTAATTTGATTTTTACATGCTTATTTTGTATCTATGCTTTGCAAGTTTTGTAAAGATGTCTTTTTGAAGGCTTTATTATCGCATTTTCAACTTAGTGCCATTGTGCTAACTATTTTGAACCAGTACAACAATTTTAAAAGACAAACTGTTATATTGGTTGCTTTAAAAAAATACTTTATTCAATAATATTGGTAAAGATAACAATAGTAACTTAAATACAACTTTATTAGAACAGTGACAGCGCGCGATTCCCCTATCATCTCAAACCCACTCTACTCTTCATAACGTACCCAACACTTATTTACCCTTAATAAAATTAAAATTAACTTTACAAAAATTCATAGTACATAACAATAATAATTACATTGGATACCTAGATACCTTACTGGATACATTACTTTCCTTTTAGTTCTGCGTAGCGCTAAAGGCGTACTAGAACTATTGACCTAGAGCTCGCGTGACTTTACTGCTCTCATAAGAGTCCAAAATGTAAGTATTATAAAAGGGAAGTAATGACAATAGTGAACAAATACCCCCTAGTCTGCCACTCGAAAACGGTAGCGTTTAGGCGTGAGCGTCGATCCAAATTTGTTTTTTTTTTTTGAAATTCCTCTCATTTAGTCCAGCGGCAGACTATGAATTTATGATTTAGCAACCCCTAACAAATATAGAAATGAAACGGCAGACAAAAAAAGTGGTAGCGTTTTTGAGTTATAAGCGTTAATAGTTTCACCGCTAGCGCGTCACAATTTCCTGCGGGTGAGAACGAGATAGTTTAATTCACGTTCGCACGTATTAGAGAGAGAAATGTGTCGCTTCATTTATTTCTTTAATTTCGTTAACAAGTTGATACATGGATAGTAAAAACTGAAGAATCATGTGTGATTTAGTTTATTTGATTATAATACAATAATGTTTTGTTCATTATTTACACCTGCATCATCAGCTTATTTGTCTTAATCTCTTAATTGTAGCCATGTTTATAGTGGAAGCGGTACGCCCGAAAAATTGAGAGAATGTGGCAAATTGGGGTAAAAGCAAAAAATTTGGCACACTTGATCTTTAAGACATTTTAATCGATTTGACCCGAAGTACACCAAAAAAACTCCCTTAGGGAGGGGGTTTTCACCCCTTTTTAATTTTTTTTTAGTTTTTCCTATAAAATCGCATATATAACTTGATGGTGATAGGTGGACAAATAACTTGTTTTGGACATGGTCAAATCTTTACCCGATTCGTAGAACCAAGTTAAGTTTCTAATAAGGGTTTTCACCCCCTTTTTTGGTGAATTTGAAACAATTTCGCGAAAATATTATTTGGGCTTCTTTTTTACAGGACATACGTGGTTTCTGAGAGTAGTTCACTCCTAACAATATTTGCGATTACCAAAAGTAGAAAATAGAACGTAAAAGAGGAGTTTCAACCCCCCTTTTTGGCACAATTTCTTGACAAATTTAACTAGTTAGTGCTATTTATGTCGTCAAAGTGCAATTGTCACTCTAAAGACATTGGTGATAGTATAATCGGTGTTAAATAGTGTCTTTACCTAGAAAGAGGGTGTTTATCCACCATTTTAGCTTTTTCCACCCCTATTTCCTTACATTAAGATTACAATCACGATTTTTACGATCGCAGCTGCGTTAGAAGGTGGCCGCTGGATGGTTACAGTATAACCGCTAATAAAGGGGGGGGGCACATTTTTTGTGTACCGCAACAACTATTAGGCTAGCACTGATTAATGCACTGTTAAACTTTTTTGTGATGATATTAGTTTTGCCATTTAGTATCTAAGTTATTAATTTCTTCGTATGGTAACTCATAAGAACCGATGACTGATTTTTTACTTAGTTTAGTGGTAGTTGTTTTATAGTTTTCCAGTTTTTTCAATAATTTTTTCTATAATTATGGTAAGATTAATAAAAATTTTAATTCGATTTTTTTAAATTTAATATTATTGTTAAGGGGATTCTAAAGCAGATTGTAAGTAGTCGATGCAGTACTCCGGGAAATCATCATTTTCGTGTGGAAATATTAAAGATATCAAAACGAAAAAAAAACCAAACGATAAAGGAAAGATGGCTCTATGTCTGTCCTGTAGCACTTTTTGAGATTTTTTTGTAATACATTAAAAAAAAGTGTGTTAAAAAACACGAATTTACGCTCAACTTTGAAAATTTTTTCAGCGAATACAAAAAACAAATCTAGAAATCCATTACAGGACAGACATAGATTGAACCTTTTTCTATAAGAAAAAAATTTTTTTATTTCAAAAAAAAGTTTTTCTAGATCAATTCTTTGAGACGTGCGGAAACTCTGCACCACGCTTTTTCTTAAGTAAACGTAAGCCGTACGTTAGCGCCACCAAACAAATATGCTATAATTGTCCGAACTAAAAAAAATATTCTGGCGTTTGAAGGAGGAGCTATACAAGAACGTATTTAAAAATTTTTAAGTGAAATTTTTTTTTCCATTGAGCGGCAAATTGGAAAATAATCTGTAAATATCAAAAAATTAATATTTTACAACATTTATTTAGGACTGTTAGTTGAAAATAAAATTTATGAAATCAGTTTTCAATATTTATTCAAATTGTAATAGCTAGATTCTATAGCCGCGGAGCAGTTGTACTCCGTGTCTTTCCTCATGGTAATGAAATACTAATTACATTAGATCGGAACAAAAAAGAAATGTCAAAAAAAGACACGCCCTTCTTGTAGTACTTTTGGGAATTTTTTAAGTCATATAAATTTGTTATAAATTTATTAAATATAAATTTCTCGCACACGGCGCGAAAAGGAAGTATAATTTGAGTTGATTTTTCGTTAACTTTTTAGAAAATAAAATTTATAATAAACACTTGCTTTTTTATTTTATACAATTATTTCGGCTTTTTGGCTTTTCTCAGAATGAATTGAAGACTCATAACTTTTAGGTAACTAAAGTTATAAAAATTATTCAATAAAAATCGATTTGAAAGTGAAATATATGAATGGGGTGGGTAAGAGATAAGCAGGTAAGAGAAGGCCACTATGCATTTTTGCTAACGGTTGTAAAACAGATGTGAAAAGTAGTAACTTACTGGATACAAGATTTTAAACACCAAAGACTAAAATTTATATTTTCTACCACAAATTCTTGTTTGCAGTACTTAGATGAAATAAAAAATAAATCAACTTTATTTAATTTTTTGCTTTATAGCCCAATCAAATTAGGATTTTACTTCGGAAAAAATAGTATCACGCTGAATTTTTGCATACACCTTTATTAGATCGTTATAAACACCATGTGAAAAATCTCCATCTCGCTCGTAAATATCTCGCTTTTTATTGCTTTTTCGGAAAAATGTTTCATAAAAAAGTATTAGAGGAGATAATTCTCTATAAAAAAGATTTTACTCTCGTTTTCAAAATATTCAATAGTTCCTGAGAAAAATGTTATTGTGTGCGTACAGTGTACTCCATTGTACCCATTGTACCCCATGGGTTGTGCGATGAAAGTGACACGCAGCACTTTTACTTTCTCGAGGGTGAGGGTTCGAAATTTAATTATCTATAAAATGGATTAAAAAATTGGAAAATAATCTGTAAAATGTCTTAAAACTAAGAAAACTAAAATTCATTAATGCAGTGAAACTCATTCAACAACACGGGATCTAATTAAAATATTACAAATTGAATTAATTCAATCTCTATGGCAAGTACTTATAGGTACCTATGACATATTAACCAGTACTTTGAGCTTAAAGCTAATTAAACTTTGATCTAATTAAAATATTACAAATTGAATTAATCCAATCTCTATGGCAAGTACCTACCTATGACATATTAACCAGTACTTTGAGCTTAACTTTATTATTTATGTAATTACAAAGGAAAAATTTTTATTGATATTACCATAAGAAGCAAAGGCGCCAAGTCGCCTGCAATAAAAATTGGTTTCTTTGAAAATAGTTTGGCCGTTTGTTGAACTTGTATGGCCCTTGGCCTTTCCGATCTCCCACTGTTCCAGACGGTTCATTCTTTTTCGGTTTTCTGATCACTGTATTAGACATAAAGTCACGTTTTTGCTTTCAATAAAGGAAAAGCGAAAAGGATTAACCTTCTAGAAGAGTTGAGGATCTGAATGTATTACACAGAAAACCACATTTTCGATCTCAATAAAGGCAGAGGGTTAACCTTCTGGAACAGTTGGGGATCAGAAAGGCCAAGGACCATAAAATATAACCAAACGACCAAAGTGCTTTCAAAGAAACAAATAATTTTGAATACAGTCATAACGTAAAAACCCAAAAAATACCTCCTTCCCTTACACAACCTACCCCCATATTTCACTATTTTCATTTTTGCGAAAATTCCAAAAGAAGCATGATAATTTAGTGTTATACTGATTCTTGAACAGTCGACATTAACATTAGAAGTTTTTCTTCAACAAATTGTAATTTTAAAAGTATTATTGTAATAATAGTATTTATATATAATAGTAATAGTAATAAACTTTATTAAGTATCGCAAAATAGTTGTGGTGATCTGTTTACCAGTGAAAATGGAATCAACAATTGATTGTAAGAGATTAAAAGGCCGCTTACGTTTATCAACTAAAAGAAAGAAAACCCAATACAATATAAAAAAATATAATAGGTAAGTTATGTTTACACTATTTTAATGTAAAATTATTTTAATATGTTTACAATATTTTAAATTGTGGAATAATTACATAATTATTTTGTTAGGGCGCGCAAGGTAGACCTCCCTTGTGTAACAAAAGATATATTGGATCTAGGAAGAAGTAGTGGTGACCGTTTGTTGATAGCTCCTGAAAATATCGTTAATGAGTTACACACTTCTTTGGAAAATGTGACACCTCCTTCACATCATCCAGAACCTGAAATTCTTGACCTACCAACATGTTCTTCTACTACTACCTTGCCCTTTACCCCTGAAGATGTTGGGTGAGTATGAAGGTTACCTTATGAAAAACAAAAGTGATGTCTTAGCAATGAACAATTTTTAAAATTTTTTTGAATTTTATTTCTCGATGTTATGAGCTCTCTTGAGTTCAGAACGAAGAAAACACTAATTATTTATTGTTTTAGAATTGATACATCTACTAAACCAGAGTTTAATCTCTGTGGGAGAAGAATAGTAGATCTAAAACATTTTTTCCAAGAAATTGTGAACTTCAAACATCATTCACTGTTTTCTTGCAATGCAGAAAACTTAAAAATTTTTAATGAAAAACGAATTGGTCTAATAAGCAAGTTTTATATCAAATGTTCGATGTGCCAAGTGAAGAAAGTAATTAGTACAGATGTTGATTCAGATCATAATATGGATATTAACAAAGCTTCAGTGTTAGGAACGATCTCCACTGGCGGTGGATATTCTCAATTAGAAGAATTTCTTGCTTTTTGCAATATCCCTTCAATGAGCTTTCCCACATTTTCTTCTGCACAGGACTCAATTTCTTCCGCTATACATAACAGTGCCTACAGCATTATGATAGAAGCGGGAAAAGAAGAAGCAAAATTAGCAAAAGACGTGGGAGATGTAGATAATGACGGTATACCAAAAATAAAAGTTATAGCTGATGGAGCTTGGTGCAAACGGTCCTACAGATCAAATTATAATGCTTCTTCTGGCGTTGTAGGTATTTTTCATTATTATGCTGATAATTACTAAGTACAATTTTTTGCAGGGTGTTATAATTGGACAACGTACCAAAAAAATTTTATATCTGGGTATAAAAAACAAGTATTGCTTTATATGTGCTCGTGCAGAAAATAAAAAAGAAGAAGCTAATGCCCACACCTGTTTTAAAAATTGGAATAAACCGTCTACTGCCATGGAATCTGAAATTATTTTAGAAGGTTTCAAAAGTAGTGTTCAGATGCATGGTTTGAAATACGCCTACCTTGTTGGAGACGGTGACAGCAGCGTAACGCGAAAATTGGCAGATGTTCGCCCTTATGGAAATTTAACAGTTCATAAGATCGAGTGTAGGAATCATTTGCTTCGAAACTTTGGCAATCATTTAAGGGAGTTAAGCACAAAGCGCGTTAGTGGCAAGAGGTTAATTGTTAGTGTAAAAGAACGCGAAAGTTTAAAAAGTAATTTAAACAGATTTCGCGTAGCTGTGCAATGTGCAGTAAGTTATAGAATTAATGAGCAAGGTTCTCATGAAGAACAAGTAGAAAAACTTCGTAAAGATATTTTAAATTCCGTGTATCACATATTCGGAAACCATTCGAAATGTGCAGATTACTTTTGCAAAGGTAGCTATTCTAATTCTAGAAAATGGAGTAGGAGTTTTAACTAAATTTTAATTTTTTTGTTATTAGCGCAAAATGTTCCAAATGAAGATGATTTAATAGATCGCATGAAAGTTAGTGGATTACTGCAGGATATTGAAGTACATCTGAATCGTTTAGTCCAACATGCAGATAGTTTACTACTTGATATGGATAATAATTCGGCAGAATGCTACAATTCTGTTGTGGCAAAGTTTATTGGAGGAAAGCGAATAAATTTTTCTGGAAGGCAGTCATATCAGTTGCGCTGTGAAGCTGCTAGCGTTAGTTTTAACGTAGGTTCCCACGAATATCCTCGCATTATTAACAAGGCCATAACAACAAAAAGTCCTAGTGGCTTTACAAAGAAATACGTGGAGAGAAAAAGTAAAACTTGTGGCAATTTGAAAGTGCGTAAAGAACTGTTCCCCAAGAAGCAGAAAAGAAAATATCAATCCAACACAGGTGCCGATAAAGATTACGGGCCCGAGGCGTCAAAAACGCAAAGTCCTTTACCAGAAAACTACGACATTAAAAAAGAGCAGTTCTTGGCATCTCTTCAGCGAACGGACAACGAAATAGCGGAACTCGAACGTCGAACAAGAGGTCAAAGCAGTAATCAGTTATGGAGAGATGAACGCTACAAACGCTTGACTGCCTCAAATTTTGGACGAATTTGCAGAATGAGGAAATTAACTACATGCCAAGCTACTGTTCAATCTCTTCTTTACAGTAAATTCACCGGAAGTGCAGCAACTGATTGGGGAACAACTCACGAACGTTTGGCTATTTCAGAATTTGAAGAAAAGTTTGATGTCACCGTGAGGCCGGCAGGACTGCTTATCGACGCCAAGCACGGTTTTCTTGGAGCTTCAGTGGATGGATTTGTTAATGAAAATGCCATTGTGGAAGTAAAATGTCCACATAAGTTTTCCAACTTTTCCCCTCAGGATGGTGTAAATAAAAACGAGTTAAAACATTGGACACTGGAAGACAATTCATTACACCTAAAGAAAACTTCGCATTATTATTATCAAGTTCAAGGCCAGCTACACATTAGTAATCGTGAATTTTGCTATTTCGTTGTCTGGAGTCCACATGGCATGGAAGTTGAAAAGGTTTTTAGTACCTATAGTTAAATAATTTATTTTTTAATTAAAAAATCGTTTCAGATTTACCGAGATAGGCACTTTTGGAGCAACCAAATGGAATCATTGCTAATAGATTTCTACGTAAAATGTTTGTTACCAGAAATTATAGATCCACAACATCCTAAAGGCTTGCTCATCCGAGAACTTAGAGAGCGAACGTAAGAAATTTATGGCAAGGTTCATGAAGTTTAAAAATGGTTTTAATTTGTAACGTCTATGGTTTTGATTTCTAAGAAAAAAGTTCCTATTGTGACCACATTAGAAGCCAAAGCCTTGATACTCAAATAAAAATTGCAGAAACACTGAATTTACTATAAAGGAAAATATAGCAACAATAACAAATTACGGCGGCACTTAGTTTATTTTATGTTTTAGATTTCTCGTAAAAAGAATCAACCCGACTACTTCCCTCCTGGAGAGTGCAGCATGATGGTGTGTCGTTATTAATAAATGGAATTTAACCATTAAGCGATTAGTGTGTGCGTGTGACTTACTGATAATCTGTCAATCACCCTACAATGATTAAATTAACTACAAAAAGGAGAGTACCTCTACTAACACAACAAAAAATGACTGCTACACTGAATTTATTTTGTTTCAGATTTCTAATCAAAAGAGCAAATTCCAACTAGTTGTCTACTATATAGAATGCAGCATGATGGAGCAGCGCCATCGAGAAATGGAATTTAGGATCGACCACAAAGAAGAAATCCGAATCCACATCAAGAAGGGATTACGAAACGTTAGAAAAAGTTTTTGTAAACCAAGAGGGGGGCTATTAAGTTTTTTCCAGGATTTTCTTAATTATTGACAGACGCCCAGCCTAATCCTGTGTACCACGAAGGCAATATAGGTAAGGCACTAAAAACTTGAGGATTGCTAAAAATCATACTTGAAAGAATTCGAAACTGTGCAGAAAATTATCGATAAATTTGCTCAAGATTAAGTTTTAGTGTCTTTACTTCCCTCGTTTAAAGTTATGCATTGGATTTTGGATAATAATAGGATACGAAATTAGTGTTAAATTTTGCGTTCATGTTTTTGATTTGTTAATAATAAAATATCGTTAACCCAAACTGTTATTTTACTTTTGATGAGAAAATTTTACTTCTTTACAGCCTTTTAAAATTGATAAAACAAATGAATGAAAATAATTCATACATAAATAATAAATTATAATTTTTGTTTAATTAATACAGAAAATGTTTTTATTAAATCTCCTTATTAGAAATAAAAAAATTAAATCATAAACTACTTTACGTAAAAAATACGCGCCCATTCTTATCAAATTTTTGACGTACCCACTCGAAGGTTATACGAGTACTAACTACAAAAAAATACAAAAGTAAAAGCGTTCCTTGTCCGACTCTGATCTCCCCACTTGTTCAAACTAGCGCAGTAAAAACTTGTATAAACTGATGGATGGGTCCGCCTCTCACCACTACGTTTTTCTCAGATGCGACTACAAAGCTATTTACGATTTCACTTTAGAGTCCCCTTTCCAAAAGAATGTGCAATACACATTGACAATAAAACTCTTTCCTATTCTGAACCCTTAAAAGTATTTACTACGGAAAACTATCAAAAGTGTTTAAAAATTTTAGCTGTTCGTAAAAAATTTACAATGAGTTATTCTAAGTTTGATTTACCGACGTCTTTACAAGATAAATGTGACATATATTATCATAGTCAATGCTACAAAGGCTTTACAGCAATAAAAAAAATAAACTTGACAGTATCACTAATGATGAAATTAAGAGTTTACTATCCAAAAAAAGTGATTTGCCATGTCTTCAAATTCAATCAATTCCTTCAACCGCAAACCATACTATTACTGCTATTACTAGAACTAATAGTTCAGTTTTAAAAAATAAAAATACAGGACTTTTAAAAAAAGTGTGCTTTTCTGTGATAAGAAATTCACATATTTGAAAAAACAAAAAATTGGTCTAAGTGCTTGTGAAACTAAAAACTTTGAAAATTAAATTAAAAAGTGCGCAGAATCACTGAAAGATCAAACTATGCTAAAAAAAAATTAACTGCATTGATTTTGTAGCAAAAGAAGTGCATTATCACCGAATCTGCAGAGTCCAATACGTAAGAAAATTTTATAAAAATTTTGCTAAAAAAAACCTTCATCAGTTTGGTCTTTCTGTCGTGACCACCATAAAGATTCTTTTGAAGTAGCTTGTTCTTTTATAAACACACATATAATCGGAAGTGAAGTAGCAGTTTTCCATATATCTTACCCAATTTTTATGATCCCACCCAACAGTGGCGGCTCCTGGGTTTTCAAGTTGGTGAGGCAAATTTACTGAAACCCTTTACCTATATTTCCAAAGATTTTCCACAGGATCCCATAGCGCCGCAGGCAATTTTTTTTGAATTTTCAAGGTCAACGAGCTTAGATCAACTTTAGGAATTTTTAAACATATTTTTGTACTGTAAAATTAATCAATTCATTAAACAATACTAAAAAGTTATGCATATGTCCTCATCTAAATTGAAACGCACTGTATGTTTATTATGAAATTTTTTCTTTATTTGGATTTTTCCATTTATTTTCATTTGGCCCTAATTTCATTTTGCCCCACCGGCAGTCAGCCGGCAGTCAGAATACAAAGATTCACTGAAAAATTTTCATTTTTATTTCTCAAAATTAATAGTTTTCAAAATTTGTAAAAAAAGTATTAGAAAAAGTCGTGAGAAATCACAAAAGGAAAACAAATATGAAGTTTTACAGAAAAATTTAACTTTGAATGTTTCTGTATGATTATGAAATCAAAAAAATGTAAAAATAAAATTAAAACCTAAAATAAATTAATTAATAATTAAGTAGTAATATTATAAAATTCATTATCTACCTTGCGAAATTTACATCTACTTCGTTGACATGTGACATCATCATAATATATCATTCAGTTCATCTTTAGGAATATGTGCAAGGGTGCAGGGGTTCAAGGGATACCGTAAAAGACATAAATAAAGGTGGTACCGCACCGCGGGTGACATATATCCAACGCTTTGCTAACAGAATTGCCGATGAACCCCATGGTATTGAAATGAATTTCTATGAGACAATCCTGAAGAAAGCGGTTGAGGCTAAGTACCTGTTTGCCTCACCTAGCCTAATACGCTTGCGCGGATTTCTATAAGCCATAGTGGAATAATGCAACCATTACGTCATACGTCCCATATGTTTTTAGGTAATATTTTACATGGTAAAATATAGCACAAGAGGCAAACCTCGAACTTGCCTCTGTTGCTATATTGTGCATACGGAAAATAAGAAACCAGCTGAGCGATATGATAAGTGCACGTGCACCGAAAATACGATGTTGTGAATACTGATACCTACACCCAAAATTTATATTATTGCTAAATTAATTATTATAATGGATAATTTTGTTTTAATTATTTAAAATTATAATAATTGTGCATTGGACAATTTAAATGGTGAGGCACTGCCTCACCTGAGAAGCCGCCCCTGATAATTAAAGATATGAGTAGGTACATCATTAATTGGTTCACTGAATTACAGTGGCCAAAGACTTTGGATGATATATTTTTTAAAGAAGCCTAACCCGATGATGAATTTGTTCAATATGACAGTTCTACCAGCGACGAAGAGGTTGAAGACGATTAAATGTCATAATCTGTTAAATTTTTATTAAAGTTAATTTTGAAAAAATATGTATTATACAATTATTTCCTCACAGATAGTCGGAGATAAGCAGTATTAATAGTGGTACATGCTTAGAAATGATTAAATGTTATTCAATTTAAAAAATGTGTTTCAATGAAAATAAAAGTGTTTTCAGATTTCAGTACTTTTTGTTTAATTATTACATATTTTAGAAAAATGAAACGTGATTTTTAAGTTCTTACTACCCACTTGTTAACGAAATTAAAAAAATAAATGAAGCGACACATTTCTCTCTCTAATACGTGCGAACGTGAATTAAACTATCTCGTTCTCACCCGCAGGAAATTGTGACGCGCTAGCGGTGAAACTATTAACGCTTATAACTCAAAAACGCTACCACTTTTTTTGTCTGCCGTTTCATTTCTATATTTGTTAGGGGTTGCTAAATCATAAATTCATAGTCTGCCGCTGGACTAAATGAGAGCAATTTCAAAAAAAAAAAACAAATTTGGATCGACGCTCACGCCTAAACGCTACCGTTTTCGAGTGGCAGACTAGGGGGTATTTGTTCACTATTGTCATTACTTCCCTTTTATAATACTTACATTTTGGACTCTTATGAGAGCAGTAAAGTCACGCGAGCTCTAGGTCTATATTTACATCAACATTCGCCTCATCTCCGTCCCGAGTTTCATTATCAGGTGGCAAAAAATCATATCTTTTAGGAGGATGTCTTAAGGGCCATCTCTTAAATTAATAATTTTCATTTGATTCACATGAAACTTTCGTACTACATCATATTTTAACATCACCAAGTAAAGTAAACCACACGACCAATCCTTTCCATCACTCTACCAAACATAGTTTATGCTTTTGAGAAGATGGCTTTACTAATACATTATCAATAATAGTGTACTAGTCAACGAACTAAATTTTATACAGATTTTCGGACTTTTTTTGTAACAGCATTTTTTTTTCTTAATTGGTCGCAACCATTCCTGTGAGTTTGTGTATAAAATGTCTCAACTCAATTTTGACAGGAAGGCATTCTTCGACTTTAGTGTAAAATTTGGACTTTTTCAAGTTTTCGTTCCACTATTTTTTGAATAACTTTGCTTGTATTTGTCGGATCGGGACCAAACAATTTTCGTTTTGTTTGTAATGAATCTCTCTTTAAGGGATATCAATACCTACCTCAAAACGTAAATTTATTTTTAAACAAAACATAACATATGATATATCAATTGATTTGTAACACTCTTCTCTAACTGCTGGACATTTTTTAATTTAAAAAAATTGTAAAGTGGAGCAGTAATCTTGAAAAAGGTGGTTTTTAAATTGTATAAATTTCGAAAAATTCATTGAGTTATTGAAGTTTTGACTAGATATTGAAAATACGAATTTTGGGTACCTTCAGAATGATGCCTTACATTTTTGTTTTTATACAAACTTAATGGATCTCCAGAAAAAACTACCATCATTAAAAGTCATCCAGAGGAAAAATTTGTCAACAAAATGATTTAATTTTTTGTACATTGTAACTTAAAAGTGTTATAAATTTTCCTACCAAATTTCATAAAAAAATATTCATAGATTCTTATAAATTTTTCAAAAAACAATCTGTAGTGCTATTTATATTAGAAATATCAGACAACGCTAGCTGTTTCTCGTTTTCATTAAATATTTGTTTGGGAAATTGGCCGATGTCAAAAAGTATTCAAGTGTAATAACCCTAGGGCATTGATAACAACCGGAATAATTTTGTCATATCTTAAAAGTACATTTTTTAAAAACACCCCGACGCGAAGTCCAAAAAAATGTACTTGAAAGATAGACAAAATTATGAGGATTTATCAATGCCCGAGGGCTATTCAACGAGATCATTTTTTTTTAAATTTAAATTTAACGCCAAAAGTGACAATTCGTTGAATTTTATACGATATCGCGTCGGCAGAGCAATTGAAAATTACCCTAGGGTGATTGTCAGTTAAAGTTTTATATGATTGGGTAAACATGAACATGTGACTGAAAATTGTAAAATATGATTGGCTTTGTATATGAAAAAAAAATTATCAGTAGTAATATAATAAGTGCATTGAAAATTATCGATAATTTTTGTAAATTTGCACGAATGCAGTTGAGCTGAAAAAAGTCCGAGTGCACGTAGTGCACGAGTGCTTTTTTCTGTTTCAACTTGCATGAGTGAAGATTTTTTAAAAGATAGAAGATAATTTTAATAAAAGATAATTTTTAATGCACGAATTGTATTTTATCAGATAATTTCATAAATCACAATATTGTCAATTAAAAATTCAAAATCAAGTTCTCAAGTTATTGTCTGTCAACTCAAAAACAATTTATGCAAAAAAATCAACCCAACTTTCTCTAGCAATTTTTTGCGTTGCTATGACACTGGTGGTTGTTTTTATGAAAAATTTAGTAGCTGTGGTAGTAGTCCCGGAGACCGCTGCTGTATACCTACCCCGATCAAGTTATGTGTACAGACTATCATTAATTTATCAACTGTAATATCACAAGACCTCATTTTTCAATCGATAAAAAATTGACATTTGCATGAAAGTGTCAAAATGCATGTACATTTATTGAGACCTTTTTGAGCATTATTAATCTGAAAAGAGCTCGAGCGCGCAGCGCGAGGGCTTTTTTCTTGCATTAATAATGCTCAAAAAGGTCGAAATAAATTACCTTAGGCATTTTGGCACTTGAGTGCAAATGTCAATTTTTTGTAGATTGAAAAATGAGGTCGAATTATATTCGATAAGACAATTTTTTTTTAAAAAGGTAACGTGATTATGTACAAAAAAAAAATTGTCGAGGTAATTTGTCCAACCATGAAAAGGCAATCCTGCCTGAGTAAATGCTGCCGGAAATGTCTTTTAAGAAGGTTTAAAGTTAGACTTGCAGTGTCATGCAAGTGTCATTTAGTTTGCATGTCATCCGCAAAATTTGTACGTATTTTATGTGGTGGCGCTGTTGACAAAACCGTCTAATACGAAATAATTTAAACATATTGCTTTCGTTAATTTAATTTTTTTTCGAAAATTCAAATAATTTGTCTAGTTTATGTGTATAACGCGATACTATAGACCTATGCACATCATTTTCTACGTTGATCTGTCTTAAACTCTAAAGCATAATAAAGTTGTGTTGATTTTCCTAATCTTTTCGCCCGCAGCAAGAAAACCACAAGTTCTAAAATTTTCAAAAAATTACAGCTTTGGTAGAAACTCGGTTACATTTCGTCAAAAAAATTGAGGAAATTCTATTTTTAAATTTGGTAATAAATTGCAACAAAACTATTATCGGCGAAGGTGCACCCCAATAACATCCCCTGCCACCTACTTTCGGCAAGTTTTCACCGGGCAGGATAGGTTTTTCGGATAGAGGACATCAAGATCTCTAATTTGATAGCTGATTTAGTGGAAAACTAGATGAGTGTAGTATATAAAGCCCCAAAAATGAATCGGCGACCGAGCGTCCCAATAACCTCTCCTGCCACCCACTTCCAGCCAGTTTTCACGAAGCAGGATAGGTTTTCGGATAGATGACATCAAGATCTCTAATTTGATTGCTGATTTAGTGGAAAACTAGATGAGTGTAGTATATAAAGCCCCAAAAATGAATCGGCGACCGAGCGTCCCAATAACCTCTCGTGCCACCCACTTCCGGCCAGTTTTCACGAAGCAGGATTGGTTTTTCGGATATAGGACATCAACATCTTTAATTTGATAGCTCATTTAGTGGAAAACTGGATTAGTGAAGTATCTTAAGTCCCAAAAATGAATCGGCGAACGCGCGCCTAAATAAATTACCCTTCCACCAACTTCCGGTAAATTTTCACGAAGCAGAATTGGTTTTTCGAATAGAAGGATCTTTAATTTGAGATCTTATTCAGTGCAAAACTAGATCTGCGTAGTATTGAACGCCTTAAAAAGGTGTCTGCGCGCGCTGGGCTTTTTAAACTACACTCATCTAGTTTTGCTATAAATTCACTTTCATATTAAAGGTCTTGATGTCCTCTATCCGAAAAACCCAACCTGCCTGTTGAAAACTTTCCGGAAGTAGGTGGCAGGGGAGGTTATTGGTGCGCTCGCTTGTCGACTTTTTTTAGGGGTTTAGCAACTACACTCATCTAGTTTTGCTATAAATTGGCTTTCTTATTAAAGGTCTTGATGTACTCTATCCGAATCCCCCATCCTGCTTGGTGAAAACTTGCCTGAAGTAGGTGGCAGGAGAGGTTATTGGTGCGCGCGCTTGTTGACTTCTTTTAGGGCATTAGAAAATACACTCATCTAGTTTTGCTATAAATTCGCTTTCATATTAAAGATCTTGATGTCCTCTATCCGAAAAACCCAACCTGCCTGGTGAAAACTTTCCGGAAGTAGGTGGCAGGGGAGGTTATTAGGAGGCTCGGTTGCCGATTCATTTTTGGGGTTTTATATACTACACTCATCTAGTTTTCCACTAAATCAGCTATCAAATTAGAGATCTTGATGTCATCTATCCGAAAAACCTATCCTGCTTCGTGAAAACTGGCTGGAAGTGGGTGGCAGGAGAGGTTATTAGGAAGCTCGGTTGCCGATTCATTTTTGGGGTTTTATATACTACACTCATCTAGTTTTCCACTAAATCAGCTATCAAATTAAAGATCTTGATGTCCTCTATCCGAAAAACCAATCCTGCCTGGTGAAAACTTGCCGAAAGTAGGTGGCAGGGGATGTTATTGGGGTGCACCTTCGCCGATAATAGTTTTGTTGCAATTTATTACCAAATTTAAAAATAGAATTTCCTCAATTTTTTTGACGAAATGTAACCGAGTTTCTACCAAAGCTGTAATTTTTTGAAAATTTTAGAACTTGTGGTTTTCTTGCTGCGGGCGAAAAGATTAGGAAAATCAACACAACTTTATTATGCTTTAGAGTTTAAGACAGATCAACGTAGAAAATGATGGGCATAGGTCTATAGTATCGCATTATACACATAAACTAGACAAATTATTTGAATTTTCGAAAAAAAAACTAAATTAACGAAAGCGATATGTTTCGAAATTATTTCGTATTTGACGGTTTTGTCAACAGCGCCACCACATAAAATACGTACAAATTTTGCGGATGACATGCAAACTAAATGACACTTGCATGACACTGCAAGTCTAACTTTAAACCTTCTTAAAAGACATTTCCGGCAGCATTTACTCAGGCAGGATTGCCTTTTCATGGTTGGACAAATTACCTCGATAAATTAATGATAGTCTGTACACATAACTCGATCGGGGTAGGTATACAGCGCTGGTCTCCCTTACTATAGTAAAATTCGTTAAATTAACTTTATAAAAATGTAGCGTTCTGGTGATGTTTCTGTGCAAGATATTGACCAAGCAATTTACAATCTAACCCCGACAAATACAAAAAAAATCAAAGGAATCTATTTGGTTCCAAATATGAGGCAGTTCCAGCAATTGTGTATCGAAAGGAATTATGTTTTAGGAGAAGGTACTAAAATGGATGAAGTTGTGCGATTTCTTAAAGATTGGGCAAGTATAACATGAGAACAAAAATGGTTCATATTAAAGTATAAAAATATTCCTGTAGGAAGAAACGAGTTGTCTAATTGGACAGTCAAATCCGCGGAGAAAGCAGGATTAGTTTCTGATAAAACAAAAAGGACTCTCACCGAGAAACTGCGGTGAGTCATTTAGCAAAAATGGGTGTAGAAGAAAACCAACTAACGAAAATTACTGGGCATGGAAATGCAAATTCCATAAAACGTTATTTACAGCTTGACTGTAATTTTCATAATCAAGTTGTTAATAAGATGAGAGGAAATCAGTTACAATTTCTGCAACAGTGTGAAGGTGAAGGCTTAAGGATCACATATTCCTTCAATATCAAATAACGTTATTTCTACACAAAGTATGTACTTCACAGGGTCCAATTGTAATTGATTATAAATTTATGTATCTATATATTTGACTTTTCGATTTTTGCTAGGTTTTAAGTGTGAAATGTATTTCTGTATTATTCTGTATTTATTTCTTTAATATATAACTGTAGTATAACTAAATATAGTATAAGTAATAATTAATTTGAACCACGAAAAATTAAATAAATTAGTTATTTTTCACTCAGCTTGCGTGAGTAAAATTAAAAGTGTTATATGTAAATATAATTACAAAAATTAAAAAACCAAACTGTTAATTTAAAATTAAAATCAAGTTCCTATTGGTTAAGTGATAATTGCACTAGTGCAATTATCGATAATTGCACTGCTCTAAAATTAGCGCTAAATTTTTCTCTGATTGGTTAAAAACAACAATAAACTGACGAATTTGATTGTTGAAATGTCAAATTTGACAAATGAATGAAATTATCACAAAAATATCAATCATAATACCCAGAACCTTAGTAATGTCATGGTTACAAAACTAAATTTTCACCAAGGTATTGAAATCACTTTAAAACTGCCTGGATTAAAATAATTTATATTAACGAGCGGGCACACCCGTCGAATTTCGACGAAGTAGTTGTAGAGATGAATGTGTTAGAAAAATGAAATTTTCAAAAATTGAAAATTTTCTAAAAATCTCTAAATTATAATAATTTTAGGTACAACTTTTAATCAAAAAAAATTAGGAAATCCACGTATCCATTTTAAGTTGACAGGCGAAATAGGAAAACTTTCGTATCGTCGTATACGACGGTTTCGGATAGCTGAGAATTAAGCTTTAGTAAAAAATTCTTCATTGAAGAACAAAGCGTACGAAAACAAAAAATTAGAAACGTATTTACAGTGTTTATGTCCCTGCGACTACGTTTTTGGCAAAAAAGTTGTCCTTGAATGGTAGGTAATTGTATACCAAAATTAGCCGAAATAAGGGCTAGCTAAACTGTAATTCTGAAAAAGTATGAAAACTTTTTGACGATTTTTTTACAAAAATGTAAAATATAAACATGGTTGTAGTGCGGTACAGCGGTATTTTCATTCTTTTACTTGATGATATGCTTCACAAGCATGACACTTTTAAGCAATTTTTATCAATTTTCTTTTCATATTTGAAAAGCTAAGTATTAATAATTTTAAAAAAGTGCCATGTACCGCACTATAATTAATACACCTTGCACTTTAGTTTGCAAAAAAATTTTTAAAACAGTAACAAATTACGGTGGAATTTAAGGTGGCCGAACCCATTAAAATTGCTAGCGGAACTTACTCCCTTAACGCAAAAGGTATTTTATAAAACCGGTGAAAAATTGGAGTAGCAAGCATCCTTTTTTAAATTAATCGTCGCTCCAAATCCTCGTTTCTGTTGGTTCTTGTTATTCGGAAAAGTATTAGGAAGTTTACCTTCAAGAGATTGAATAGTTGTTTTACTCCCAGTGCTCCTGTGCACTGCAACAATGACATTTTTCCAATTTGGATTTATGAGTTTTAGTCAATCTCGGCCTAAAAGTGATTTGCGCACTGAATTTTCTACAACAATGAACTTATTATTAAAAAGTTTCTTGTGGTCATATGAAAATTTCCCGTCAATGGTATAGGAAGATTTTTACGTAAAGAATAGGGCGTAGCCAATATCTTACGTGGTATAGATGGAGGGAGCGAGTGCTTTCTCTCTCTGTATCTCTAAAATTTATGCGACCAGATGTTACCCAACACATTTTCGTTATAGCGCCATCGGCTCCGCCCTATTCTTTACGTAAATATCTTCCTATACCTACTGT
The DNA here is from genome assembly GCA_963924605.1 of Malthinus seriepunctatus. NCBI lineage: Eukaryota > Metazoa > Arthropoda > Insecta > Coleoptera > Cantharidae > Malthinus > Malthinus seriepunctatus. The sequence continues at coordinate 73,995,835 of OZ004600.1, forward strand.
ATTAAGTTTTCTACCATTTTCTACCGATAAATTACCCAAACACTCTAACTGCGAGTCTCTCAAAAGATAGTTATCTACTGACGAATAGATATCTATTCCCTAAGTGTTCAAAAACCTGTTTCAAGCAATAGAAATGGTTTTGGAATGTTATGGATCCATAACTAAGCAAAAATGTACCAGAGACTGGCCATAAAAGAGGTAAGTGACTAAAATCTTTTTCAAATAACGACAATGAAATTAAGGATACACTTGATCCCGTATCAATTTCAAAATTTACGAAAATATCGTTGATTAGCACACCACTTGAAACTGATGAGTTATCTACTTCTACATTATTTCATTCAATTATTTTACAATTACCCATTTTGTATTTGCTAAAACACGCATTTGCAACATGGCCTATCTTTCCACACTTGAAGCATACGAAATTAGATGCTGGAAAATTTCCGGGCTGACGATTCTTCTTACATTTCAATCACCCACTTTTATTTTTATTATGCTCGTATCTACCATTTCCATCATTACCTTAATTATTTTTATATCCATAACCATAACGACTACCATTATTACCATAATTACCATTATTTCCATAACCATGACTACCATTATTTTCATAAATCTTCTTATTCGCTTTCGTTTTTTTTATTTTTATCGCTTTTTATTTTTAACATCGCTCCATTCGGATGTACCTTTTGTTATTTGCTTCGACTGTTTTTCAACCGCTTTCAAATTCAAAACCAATTTACTCGCCGTTTCAAAAGTTAATTTCTTTTCAGTTAACAGCCTTTTTATCAAAACTTCATTTTTCAAAACAACAATTAATCGATCTCTTTAATGCTTGATTTTAAAATTCGCTAAAATTACAATTTAATTGTGCGAGTTTTTGTAAAGCTCGCTTATCTCAGTATAAGGTTGACTGTAATGTTCCCGCAATAATTTCTTTAAATCTTCAAAAGTCTTGTTTTTAGGATTTTCGAACACCACCACATTTTTTAATACCTTATACATCTCTGCTCCGATTAAAACTATTGAAAACTTTACCTTATCATTCATAAGGTATGAATCACCTTCATTTTTGGTGTCATTTATCTCAAAATACGCCTCGACACGTTCCAAGAAATTCACAAACGGCTCGATATTTTTGTCGTAGAGTGGCATGCACTGGCTCATACCCATTGCATTTAATGATATCGTCGATAACATCGCATCTGCATTCGCCATTTTACTTTCAATATTTTAACAATTTTCATAGAACCATATTCACGCTTTTATAAACTACTATGTATTTTAATCCTTTAACACTTTACTTTTTTACCTCGACGCCAAATTGTTTTATTGGTTGCTTTAAAAAAATACTTTAAAATATGGTAAAGATAACAATAGTAACTTAATTAAATACAACTTGATTCGAACAGTGACAGCGTGCGAGTCCCCTATCATCTCAAACCCACTCCACTCTTCATAACAACACAAACATTGGTGAGTGTTTTCCGATGACCGAAAATATTTCTTTTTAACAGAAACATCTGTAAAATTATCTGCGAAAATATTGATCGAACAAGAAAAAGATAAATTATTATTTAAAGAAGAGGATATTTAGAGGAGAAAAGATCTAGTGACCTTTTTGCGTAGGATCAATTAATAGTTTCTGTGCAAAACTGGTAAAACCAAGTGAAAATGTTCTCTGATTTTGGGAATCAACTCGTGAGCGTGAAGCTTCAATATTTAGAAATGTCGTAAATGCTTTTTCGTAAGAAGTTTCCAAGCTCTCCCAAAAATAAATATACGAAGAAATTTAGAAAATCATCTAACGACAGTGGGACGGGAAAAATATAAAATCAAAGGAAATTTCATAAGCTACTAAAAAATCTGCAAAAATAGTTTTTGCGTTAATTTTGAAAACAGTATGCAACCGTTAGACGTAACAGCCACTCTTTGGGCTGTAAGGATTGTAAAGAGAAAAAAATGTACTATCCAATTCTGCAAAAAAATATACATAGTAGGGTGCTTCTTATTTGGCTTACTTGTGAATTTTAATTCTTACGCCCCTCAATCAACCCCAAATAATTCAAAAGAAATTATCCACATCATAAAAAAATTCTTTTTTGATACCGACCATTACCAGCGGGATCGAAGATTCTTATGTAAAATACACAGGGTTTTTGGATAAAATAGAATATCAATTTATCAATTTAAATAGAATATCAATTTTTTCCCCTAAAATTCGTGGTCTAAAAATCTAAAACTTGGTAGATGTTCATGGACAAACAAACTTAAAAAAACTATATTTTTTTTAACAAAAATTAGTATTTTAGTGATTCAAAGTTAGCGCTACCCCCTAAAGAGGTAGTTCTAGTAGTGCGAATTGACCAAAACAAAAAAATGACGACAACAATGACGACCACATCGACGAAGTTGAGACCCACGTCCGCAGACGGCTTCGAGACGAAGACGACGTAGCCATCGTTCCTGCTAGTCCGCTTGAAATCAGGACCCAAGACAACTCCTGGCCACGACGGCATCTATAACCAAGCTTTATGTAACCTTCCGCCTTTAGCTCTTGTCTGGCTATGTACGATTATTAACGCTATTCTCCGTTTTCAGCACTTCCCGAAGAAATGGAAATCCGCCGATTTCATCGTAGTCCCCAAACCCCGGGAAACCGCACCTTCCCCCAAGATTACCGCGTGATCAGTCTTCAGCCTACCATGAGCAAGATCGCCGAAAAGGTCATCCTATCCCACCTGAGACAATACACAGAAGACGGACACGTTATCCAGGACGAACAATATGGCTTCCGACCAGCTCACTCCACTGTCCACCAAACCGTTCGCCTAGTCGAGTTCGTCGCCGAAGCATTCGACCACAAGGACTGCGCCGCTGCCGTCTTCCTAGACCTCTCCAAGGCTTTCGACAAGGTCTGGCACCAAGGTCTCCTCTACAAGATGATCACCGCTCGATAGCCATTATCGATAACGAAGCTCATCGCCTCCTTCCTTGCCTGTCGATTATTCAGGGTCAACATCGACGACTCCTTATCCACCTCCAGACCAATTCTAACCGGGCCCCTCAAGATGCCACCCTATCTCCGCACCTGTTCACCATCTACACAAATGATATGCCACTAACCGAAGCTACTAATCTTTATATTTTTGCAGATGACACCTGTTTCATAGCCAGCAACAGGAACCCACGCCTGGTACGATACCGACTTCAAAGAGCAGCCGATAGCCTGGAGCTCTCGTTCAAGAAATGGCGAATCTCCGTCAACGCACAGAAGAGTTCGTCCATTTACTTCTCCAAGCGACAAAGGACTCATCTGGAAACACACATCGGGGGAGCTATCGTCCGAGCACGAGCTGTATTTTCGTTACTACATCCGCTTTTTTCAGGTACAACGCTAGACCTCAGGAACAAGCTACTTCTGTATAAGACCGTCATTCGATCCATTATGACGTACGCCGCACCAGCCTGGGGCTACGCCGCACCATCCTACATTAAGAAGATGCAGACCATACAGAACAAGATCCTGAGCACCATCGTCAACGCACCATGGTTCATCCGTAACAGCAACCTTCAACGGGACCTACAGATGATCAGCATCCAGGATTTCATCCGAGAAGCAGCCTGCAAGTTCCACGAGACAACACTGGACCACGACAACCCTACCATCCGAGGACTATGGGAATACAATATCAACGAGTCTAGGCTTTGGAAGAGACCCAAGTTGGTTCTTGACCGAGCCTAAGAACCTCGTTACCGTCGCCATAACAGACTAACGTTTATCGTCAGTGACTTCGGTGACATTTCACAACACATTTAATCAACATTTTTTCTTTTTCAGATCCGACCGATGAAGGAAGTATTGGATACAGCCCAGTACTGCGATTCGCTAACTAAATTCGATAGCGAGCGACGTCGGTCACCATAAAATTCGTTGAGTATGAATTTTTTAATTCAACGTTACAGATTTATGTGGATAAATATATCGTGAGGTATTGAGAAAAATGCGATAAATTAACGATTTTCTGTATTTATAAAAATCGAAAACTTTGAGTTCCAAAATAGAAACATAACCTCAATCCCTAGTTATCGATATCGTTAAGCTACCGAAAAAGTTAGTAAATCGCGGTACAGGCACGCCAATAGCCATTTTCAAGATTCCAGATTCCAGACAAAAAAATACGGGTAGCTTAATTTTAGGTAAGGAACGTACCTTCGACGTTTGACCAACTATTTCGGATACACCTTGTACTTTTAACGTTGAAGTAAAATTTAAATAATACAATGAATTGAGAATGAGAACTAGTCCAAATCAAACCAGGCTATTTCGAGTAGTGTAAGTTGTGATGACTTATAAATGGAACTTGTAGTTCCATTTAGATCTGGAATAGGATAGTAAGAGCAACAAAATCACTAGCCTGAGCAAGAACAAAAACAAATTAAAGATGATAATGACGAGGCAGTCAATGAAAAGTTGAATAACTATATAATTCAGTGCAAATTTAAGAATAATTGGAAAAATATATCAACCGTTTCGAGGAGCTTCAAGATGGCACACTAAATAAAAAACAAAACATTCTTGTTGAAAATTTCATATTCGTTTTTCCAACTAAATTGGTTTGGAAAAACTACAATTTTATTTTTTATACATAGAAAGATACACAAAATTATTAAACAAGTTTTAACAGTGCAGGTGCATGTTTTCTACAAAAGTATCAATTTAATGCATAATAAAGCATAATTAAACGCGTTACATCTCTTTAGTTAGATTCCAAATAAAAATTTTTGAGTACAGTATAGTACGACATGGCTGTTTTCAAAATCTAAAAATATATTCTCACAATTAAAGCTTAAAGTAAGTAAAAATATGAATTACGTTAATGAAAGTTTGTATCGAAATCACCGTGAATTTTCCTGCAGTAAATCCAAGTGGGCGTTTGCTTCTTTCCATTATAATTAACAACGTTTTACTAACCTTTGTTCCACAATGATTCCAATTTGATATGTAACAAGCATCTCGAATATATTCACTCTAAAAAAAGAATTTTATACATTTATTTCAAGTGATGATTGATTTCTTTAAATGCAACACTTCTTCTTAAGGGGGTAAGTTCCGCTAGTAATTTTAACGGGTTCGGCCAACTTAAAGTCCGCCGTAATTGGTCACTGTTTTCAAAAAAAAAAATCTTGTGAAACGCATCATTAAGTAAAAGAATGAAAATACCTTCGTCTCGCACATGATCCATCTTTATATTTTACATTTTTGTAAAAAAATCGTCAACAAGTTTTCATACTTTCTTAGAATTTCAGTTTTGGTAGCCCGTATTTCGGCATATTTCGGTATACAATTGCTTACCATTCAACGGCAGCTTATTTTTTTAGCGAGAAAGGCAGTCACAGGGACATCTACACTGTAAAGACGATTCAAATATTTCGTTTTCGTACGCTTCTCGTTGGTCATTGAAGAATTATCTACTAAAGCGGGACTTTCCACCTAAGTATTACTTATTCTCTGCAGCAACTAAAATTTTGAACTTATCCTACACGTAGACGTAGCTATTTTATGGAGAAATAGTTATTTATTATACAAGACGATAAAGGGAAATTTTAACTACTGAGTGGAAGAGTGTTAATTCACGAGTGGCGTTAGCCACGAGTGAATTAACTTTCACGAGGTAGTTAAAGAACCTTTATCGTCGTGTATAATATGCTATTTTTTTCTATAGCAAATGTTAAAGAAAAACCAATTACAAATTAAATTATTATTTACAAAATTTATTAAAAATATTTGAGTAGTGTGCGGTTGCTATGTGAGTAGTGGGGTTGCTATAACTTCATGGTTGCTATTGGGGTTGTTTGTAAACAACTTCGTTTTTTTCACTTTTTTTGAAAAAATGTACGAATTAAAAGATGCATTAGATGTTCAAAAAAAGGCTTCAGAGGCAATAAATATAATATAAATCGCACGTGATTTATGAGAAGGAATACTAGTGTTTTCAAAAATGGAAAAGCATGAAGAACATTAACAGTGTAAGTGAAACAGTACCTACTTATGGCATATTTTTCTGAAAAGTCAAAGAAAGTCAAGCCATCAACAACATTATGGTCTTATTATTCATTGCTAAAGAGCACACTACTGATAAATGAAAATTGTGACATTTCAAAGTAAGTAATAGTTTCAAGGAATGCGCTGTCAAATAATGTCACTAAATATTTGCAGATACAGCTCGTTTCACTTGTTGATACCAAAACCAAGAAAGATCGGGTTTCTTGTGTTACTGACAAAGAAATTATAAGAAAATACGTCGCCTTGCGTTCCAAAAACGTGCCTTTTCTTAAGCACCGTCAGAAAAAGTGCACCATCCAACCTTTTCTAAGAATATTTCAGATTTCTTGAAGCTACCAAACTCAGAAATGTACACTGGGCATTGTTTCTGTAGCTTTGCAGCTACAATGTTGGAAAACTCTGGTGCTGATTTGATCACAGTTATAAGAGAGTGGGTGGATGGAAATCATCATCTGTAGTAGGGACTTATATCGAAGAATCGGTGACTCCTAAGATTGCCGTATCGAAACATGTACTGAATGGGGTAGAAAACGAGACCACTACATCAGTGCAATCAGCACAGCAAAAAATTTCAATTGTTGATTCTGCGCCAAAAATAGACATTTCTGGTAATGTTAATTGCACAATTGAAGTTTTTGTTAATACAGACCGAAAAAATGAGCTGAAATGAAGTAATATGTGCATAATTAAAATGTATTAAAAATAATAAATTACTTTATCTATCCTTGATGTTAAAGTATTACTTTATCTATCCTTGCTGTTAAAATTCTATTTTATCGACTAATTTTAGTTGATCAAAGCACACTTTAACGTTTGCTATAGAAAAAACTATATTTTTACCATTCACTTCTTATAAAATTTTTATCAAAAACGGTGAACCTTTTGAGAGATCGTTTTTAGAAAGACAATATAAAGGTCCACACAAAGAACTATAGTTTAGTGGAAACATTTTTCAGCAGATTTTCCACATTTTTATCTAAATTGAAAGAACTATTATCTAAATATCGGCATAATTTGCTTAAAATTAGGTCGAACTCGAGGTATTTCGAGGCTATAGTCTGATCTTATTCCTTACCTGTAAAATGATCTCATTACAAGGGATACATATAATCGCAACTTGAGTCATGTCAGCAATAAAGAAAACACAGCATTTGTAAAAATCTATGCTCGATCTTGAAGCCTAAAACAAATAATACATAATTAGAGCTTCCAATGAAATGATAATAATTGTATGCAATGGCTTACAAACATAACGCAAAATCCTGCAAAACCAGTCACTATTAAAGTCGTTAGTAATTGAAATAAAAAAGAGATCGAAAATTTATCTTCGACAGCTTCGATGTATCTAGAATTTCGGTTTCTTTACACGCTAATAACAACTTACTGCAAGACAGATTTATGCTGGCTAGCGATGAGGATACGCAGATCCATAAATTGGTATTTAAACCAAAACCAACGCAGAAGTAAACGTATTTAAATTATTAAAGAGGCGTGGCCAAATCTGCGCAAACTTATCCCTACTGCTCGCCAGCATAAATCCGTCTTGCATCAGTAATAAATTATAATAGCCTAATTATCTACCTCTCAATAGCGTTATGACGAAGAACACATTTTCTAAGCAACGCATTCACCATCACATCGGTTCTTTCCAATTCTTCTGAATTTTCCGTACGTGGAGGTATATTTTCAAGTGCAGCGATAATTTGTTGATTTAGTATCTTTAAGTGTGCGATTCCCACAGAAATAAAAGTGTAAATTAAGCTTTCGTAAGCTCCAATTACATAACAACTATAATAATTGATTACACCTGTGATAACCCATATCGCACTAAATTTAGGTATATTGTCGATGTCTGATGAAAAAGGCAACATACGAGAAGTAGAAGTAGGGTTGAAGAATACGTCACTTGAGACAATCATAACAGCGGCCGATAAACAAGATGTCAATAAAAATGTACGAATTCTATTACTGAATTGTGAATGTTCTTGCAAATAAACGTCAAATTCGTCTTCGTGAGATGTTAAAAAAGGGTCGTTTAAGGTTTCCATAATTTTATAAAACTTCGACTTTTGTATTTGTAAAAACCAAACCTGAAAAGCTGCGTGAACGCCAGCCATTACCATACACATTCCAAAACAAGCATTTTCCATGTTACCGTTACGAAAATCTTGGATGCTTTTAATAAAATCGCAAGCAGTTAAGAAGACCGTTGCAACAAAAGCCATTAGCGTTTTGAATCTGTACCTAACACTTGGCGATGGTTCTGGCCATATTCCTAAGAAATCCATAACAAATTTTGGATTCTTAAAAATTTCTTCAAATTTGAAAGGCTTCATTTTGTCGCGTAAGATCAAAGTCAGTGTATTAAAGGTAAATACTTGAATTTGAAATGGAATAATCGATAGGTATACCGGTATGCGTTCAAACAGAATTTATTAATTTACTAATATAATTATGATCTTCATTTTTAAACATAGTATAGGTATCGGATTTACTGTCACTGTAACAAGGTGTCCTGTAATGTAATGCGCACAGAGCGTTTCTCTGTAGTTTCCTGAGATCAAAATAAAACAACCTGAAGACTTAGGCGACCTAATCAGAACTTGCTCTCCGAAGATGCGGACCACGATCCAGATTTTTCAACATATTTTCAAAACCCTTTCACACTTATTCTTCCAAGTCAGCATGGAGTGCGTTTCTTAACTCCTAAATTTCAAAAGAATAATATACAAGGTATTCGTGTTTGAAGAGCCTTATCGCTCAATTTTTACTAAAACTTATGTTCCCAGACGCCGATATCAAGAATCCGCGTTTAAACCTTGTCTGTGTATTTCAGGGACATCCTGTATGGAATACAAATACTTCAAAGAAAACACATTTAAACAACAAAGCAATGAAATAGCATATGTTTTTATAAAAATCTTTAATTATTAATTTGTTTCGCTGCTGTCATTCGAATCAATATCTTTTTAATCGGCATATCCATTAACATCATCAATTAAAAATGCTCTTTGAAATAGTTTTCTGTTTGTGAACAATTCTCTCTACGATTTTTCAATTACTTATATGTTATATATAATTTATAATTGAGGGGGTTAGAAGCCAAGAGATCTAAGTAGAAAAATAACACTTCTGAGGAAATTAACTTTAAAGTTTATCATTAAAATATAAATACAGAGGATTTATGTGGTTACTTTCTTAACTTTTCTTAAAACGCGTTGACCTTGAGAGAAAAAAAAATTTCCCCTGCGGCGTATTTGAGGGTACACTCCTCCCATTTGTCCCGCTTTGTCTCAATGAAAATGTGGTCACTTTAGGTATATTTGCCTTTTATTAACCGTGGTATTAAAATTTACTTGAATCTCTTTGCTATCAAGTAAAATGTTACATTTATTACCAGTTTCTGCACTTAATTTAATTTTCAAAATTTTTTACTTAGATCCCTTGGCTTCTTACCCCCTCAAGTATTACTGCAACACAGATCCCTGATGACGAGCCGTGGCAATGCGCAGATACCTAAATTCGTATTTATCCCCACCAACGCATTAGTCAACGTATTTAAATTATTAAAGGGGCGTGGCCAATTCAGCGCAAACTTATCCCTACGGCTCGGCAAGTTAAATCGTTTTGCATTAGCTGACTAATGAAACCGGCTCGCTCGGGATTTAAAAAATTATTATTTGATGAGACATGTGAATGATATATTGGACATACAGGGTGTACCGGGAAGAATCTGCCTAACTTCGGGAATGTATTCCTTAGGTCATTTTAAGCAAAAGAAATTATAACAACATAGGTCCGATTCGGAAAGGTTAACGAGTTATGGCTAGTCGAAGAATATAGCTAAATATTCAAAATTGTAAAGAGTAGACTTTGAAAAAAATTGTTAAATAATGGTTTCCTTTTTTGCTGTTACTTGTAAGTTAACTTAACTGGTAATTGTGATTATTTGAGACACGCTATTAACGTTTACCTGCCTTGCTGGGATATCATCGACGTTTTCCACATCGAAATCCACTACTATCTTCAACAAGCTATGAAGTTAGGCAGATTCTTCCCGGTACACCCTGATTTGGATGTCATATAGAATGACAGATATCATCTAAAAGACATATTTAAATTTTGACAAATTGGATGACGGATCTTAATGTTGGTCCCGTTGGTACAGGGGGAATCCCGTAGGGGGAATAATTGAGCTCCATTTAAGATGAATATATTTAGTATCTTACTTTTATCTCCCTTTTCTCATAATGAAATAATAGGTACCAAGTCGTTCGATGACTTATCCCTGTTTTGGGAACGTGAGCGGAGCGTTCGCCATTTTATCGAGTGCATTTTATTTGCGTTATGTGAAACTATCTCGATATCTGCTCACTTAACAAAATTACTAATTACAAAATTACTAAAATCCTAAAGATCAAAGTTGATACTGTAAAAAAAGTGTGCATTTGCCTCATCATTTTTTTGAACCAGTTCTTATGAATTCAATTTACAAAATCTTAAAAATTAGCTGAAAAAGAAGCTTTCTTTCATAATTTTGGGTAGAAATGCTTACACTTTTGATAATTAGTAACTAAACAAGTCTACCGAAAAAAAAATTCAAAACTGCATGATGAAATTCTCATTAACATTTATGTATTGATAACTTGTTAGAGATCAATGATAAATCTAGAGGTTGTGTTGTAAAATGGTAACTATATTACTACTAATAAAATAACAATAAGTAATGTTCTGGTTCTGTATAAAAATCATGTTCATCCGTTTCTGTATCCAATAATAATGTGTTAATAAAAACTGCGTATTAATTCCGCAATATAGTAACTACTGTATTTTATATCCTAAAGATTTATAAAAAAGTTATCAAGTCCTGAAAACACCCCGGAGGACAAATTAAAGAGAGGGGCAGCAACACCCTCGTTTCTTAAGAGGAAATCTGACCTATCTAGCGATCTTTTTAAGTGTGTTATACAATGACACCAAATTTCAAGTTCTAAGAATGCTTAAATGTGCTTGTGACTCAAAGTAACATATAATCTTAGGAATTAGCTGAAAAATACTATTACTGCGAAGAACCCACACCTTGATTGAATTTTAATGAAACCTTTTTTATCGAGTTATATGTACATTGTACATATCTAAGTATGTACCCTAAAGATCAAAGTTTATGCTGTAAAAAAGTGTGCATTTGCCTTATCATCTTTTTAACTAATTCTTATGATTTTGTTACTTTGAGTCACAAGCACTTTTAAGCATCCTAAGGAACTTGAAATTTGGTGTCATTGTACATTACACTCTAAGGATCCCTAAAAAGTCCGAATTCCTCTAAAAAAGTACGAGAGGCCTCCCCCCCAATCGGTCTCCGGAGGGTTTTCAGGACTTGAAGATTTTTTTTGATAAATCTCGAAGACATGATATACACTGGTGCTAAATTTGAAGTTTATGAGATGCCTACAAGTTTTTGAGATGCTTCATTAGTTATTGGTACTTACATAAATGTTAGGAAGAATTTCATAATGCCTTTTTGAAATATTTTTTCCGTAAACTTGTTGTTTAGTTACTAATTATCAAACGTTTGCATTTACACCCATAATTATGAAAAAGGGATTCTTTTTCAGCTAATATTTAAGATTTTGAAAATTGAATTCACAAGAAGTGGTTTAAAAACATAATGAGGCAAATGCAAACTTTTTTTATAGTATAAATTTTGATCTTTAGGGTATTGAGAACTCGATAAAAAAAAATTCATCAAAATTCGTTTAAACTACACTACATGAAAATAAAATAAATTTTAAAGAAATTAAGTTGCAGGTTGTTCTCGATTTTCAATAAATTAGAAATCTGATTTGATCTGAAAGCATTAATAAAATACCTATACTGACAATCGCAAGTGTAAAATTGGGGAAACGGGGAGCTTAAGAATCATGTTAAAAACTTTTACTTTACATTTAATTATGAAATCTACATATACTAATACTAGCCTACATAGTACACAACAATGCTACAATGTACCTACATCAATTGAGAACTAGTAAAAATCGGTGCATATTTTTCTTAATAACCATTATTTTAGTTGGATTCCAAATAAATACTTTTGAGAACAGTAAAGTACGACATGGATGTTTTCAAAAGCTAAAAAATATAATCTTAGAGTTAAATTAAAAGAAGGAAGTGAAAATTTGAACTTACAGTAATAAATGTTTGTAACGAAATCAATGTGAATTTTCCTGCAGTAAATCCAAGTGGACGTTTCGTTCGTTCCATCATAATTAGTAGAGTTTTACCAACCGATGTTCCACAGTGATTCCAATTTGCCATGTAACAAGCATTCCTTATATATCCACTCTAACAAAAATAATTACAATTGGTTATTAAACCACGATTGAAGTAAAACAATCAAAATAAAGCTATGTTTCTCCCGACTTGCTAAAGCTCTTTAAGGAGTGATCTGAGAGCACTTTTACCTCAAACTTATTTATCAGAATCAATGAAAGCATCGCTCTTAATACTGTCTTCTCGTTTTTACTCACCTGCAAAATTATTTCGTCACAAGGAATGCACACAATTCCCACCTGAACTATGTCAGCCAAAAAGAAAACAATACATTTGTAAAAATCTATGCTTGTTCTTGAAGCCTGAAACCAATAATACATAATTAGTGTTTCCAATGAAATAATAATTGTATATGAAGGCTTACAAACATAGCGCAAAACCCTATCAAGCCAGTCACCAACAAAGTCAATAATAATTGAACTAAGAAAGCGTTCGTAAATTTATCTTCCACAGCCGCGATGTATCTAAACAATTTCGATTTTTTAGATCTGAATAACAATTTAATAAATTTTATACGCACCTCTCAATAGCGTTATGACGAAGAACGCATTTTCTAAGCAACGCATTCACCATCTTATCAATTTTCTCACAGTCTTCTAAATTTTCCGTACGTGGAGGTATATTTCGTAGTGAAGCGGTGATTTGTTTATTTAGTATTACAAATTGCGCATTTCCCACGGAAAGCAATGTGAAAATTAACCCTTCGTAAGCCGCAATTACATAACCGGTGTAAAAGTAAGTTATAATTGTGAAAACCCATATTGCACCAAATTTTGGTATATTATCAATATCTGATTGAAAAGGTAATAAACGAGAAGTAGATGTAGGATTGATTAATACGTCGCTAAAAATAGTCAAAAACACGGCCGATAAACACGATGTCATTAAAAATATACGAATCCTACGACTGAGGATTAGCTTTTCTTGCAAAGAACCATCAAAATCGTCTTCGTGAGATGTCAAAGAGGGGTCATTTAAAGTTGCAATAATTTTCAAAAACTTGTGCTTGTATATTTTTAAAAACCAAACCTTAAAAGCCGCATGGCCGGCAGCTATTACCATACACATACCAAAACAAGCATTTTCCATTTTACCATTGCCAAAATCCTCGACGCTTTTGACGATGCCAAAAACTGTAAGAAGGAACGTTCCGACAAAAGCTATTAGCGTGTTGAATTTGTACAGAAGACTCGGAGACGATTCTGGCCATATTCCTACTATATCCATAACGAATTTTGGAGACTTGAAAACTTCTTTGAAATTGAAAGGTTTCATTGTCACACGGTAATGGTGGAATAACAAGACTACAGTTAGTATCATCGGAAAGTATACACGGATGGTATTTAAATTTTAAATATAGTAATAGATATGTGTTCAAATAGAATTCATTACACAACTGATATTTTATAAGTTTTATACATATCGAAATGGATGTATACAGGGTATTCCTAAAATGCACAGACAGAGCTTGATCATGGTTTCCTGAATTCAAAATAAAACCATCAAGATAATCTATCTGAGCTTACAAATATAGGTATGCAAATCTCTAACCTCTGAAGGTATTCTGAAGAATATTTAATTCAGCCTCTATATTTCTTATTCAAGTTTAACATACTCCCTAAGGCAGGTTTTCCCAAACTTTTTCTCTGATGGAGCACTTTGAAGGTCTTTGAATTTTGACTGAGCACCTTGTGTAATTTGAAGGGTGGTAATGACACATAATCAATAAACCTAAGAAAAATAAACAATTGCTTTGTTATTAATATTATTGCTTTGTGATTAAGAGTTCTTTGTGCTTTTTGGGGACACCCTATATGTAATAATTAATGCGTACATAATAATATATTCTTATAGGAGAATATCCCCAGTAATTTCAGTATCCATTGTTCTAAGAACATGCATTCGAAGCTTTTTGTTAAAAAATATTTGTTTTCTAGTCTTTTATTATCATTAATTATTTCTTCCTCTTGCTGCTACGTCACTATCTCAACCTCAATCAATGTAATAAATATTTAGTTTTCCGTGAAGTAACGTCAATTAATCGTTACTGTTACCAGAATTAAGGAACGATCATTTCTTTTTTAGAAATTTTAAAAATTGAATTAGGAATTAGCAATTCAATTAGCCATTGAATGACTAATAACCACCTCCATTTTGTCGTTTCTGTAACTAGCAAACGTTTTGATGAAACTTTTGCTTTTCATAACGTAATGTTTGCTTAAAGTCATTGTGACAAGATGTTATTTTGAATAAGTACAATCAGTACAATTATTTTAGAAGACAAACATTATAAACATAAACATGGATTATTAGCAGAAAAATCGGGGTGATCTTATTCACAGGCCCATCTTTTAGGAATAAGCTATTCTAGTGCCACCGAACACGAAAAACTGATTGGCTGCCCGAGCAGCGACCCCACATCAAAGCTTTAGCGATTACGACCATAACCATAGCATAGTGCATGTATTTTTTGTTACTCACAACATTGGTAAATATACATTTTATAGGGTAAAGATCATTGAATAAAGAAATAATCTCTACTCTACCAGGAAAGAGCCATTTAGCGCATAATATAGATCGCAATGAACGTTTAAATAATAGTCATTTCAGGTCAATTTCTCCAATAGAAATGGTTGCTTATACTCCCACTTAAGCTAGCCTTGCATCACAACTTCTAGAAGCCAGTTTCTTTTTTTCAAACTAATAGAAGATGAACTTGGTCCATGTTTTAGCGTCTGACGCTAGAAATGAAAGGTTTCTATTGGCTTAGAGAAAGAACCTGACTTCTAGAAGCTGTGGTGCAAGACTAGCTTTATAAGGAAAAATCATGACAGTCAATGGTAATGTAAAGACGACGGAATGGATGAGTCATCCATGGTTTTCTAAAATGTCATTTCCGTAGCATTTTCTCTTATAGGCAACGGGTGCCAGAGTCAGACTGGCCTCATTTGGCCCCGTCGTCAACAACTGTAATTTTGCCCCATATCCGGCTCCGTTTGGCCCCAAAAAGCATTTGGCCCCGTCGGCAATTGCCGACCTGTCCAGTCCGACCCTGACGGGTGCTAACCTTCCTTCCGGATCTTTATGTTCTAATCTGAAAATAAACTCTAGTGCCAACCAATGAAGCCTTAAATATTTTTTTGTTTTGCTGAATTCTGGGTTTTAAAGCCTCTAGCCCGGTTCAAAATGTGTCTTCGAGAACATTAATTTTAATTTCTAGTTCCACACCCCTTTACCCATTTCAAAAGTTAAAACTTTGGAGGTAGGCATAAAACAACAAGTCTTGTTATTAATATATTAGTTTCGGTATAGCCTATAGGGAGGGTTAGGATAACTTGTAACGATGTGTTTTTCTACACGTCTCAGAGTGTTACGAATTGTTAAGATTCTGCCTCTGATACTGGAAAAATTAACATCGTTTTCACGCCCGAGTTTTTTTATTAAAAATAACTCGTACGTAATCCACCAGCAACTATCAGATCATCTGTTGTTTGTATCATCTGCGAGGCATTGGTATAAATCTTTATCCGGGCCGTCCGAGCTAGCGTAGTATAAAATGCTCAGGGTCGACCCGCTTAAATTCCATCGCCGTGGTCAGTTAAAATTATTTATTTAATTTTAATTTATTTTTGGCCCTTCAGGCATCCCCCATACATTTTTTCCATCATTTTAATTTCCCTTTTTAATGTCCTTAATTTTTCATCCATTTTTATCTAATTTTAAAATCATTTAAAATATTTAATATTTTATTAATATTTTAAATGCTTTTTGAAGTTATTTCTAATTCACGTACCCCATCGAAATTTAGACCATTCGACGCCTCTTTCAAGCCCGCATCTATCACCACTTACATAATCGCATAAAAAGCATTGATGTAGAAGATGGTTGATAATCGCAGATATGAGTACGAAACATACCGTGTAAGATGTACACTCCCACCAAATAATAAACAGAGTTCTGATTGGTGCTACGAACTTGGTGGTGGCGAATTAATAAATATTCGAGGTGCATCTATGGGAAGGCAGTCCGTGTGGGGAGTCCGTGGCAGAGTCCGTGACAGTCCGTGCTAATCGACTGTTCGTTCTCCTGTATAGTGATTCCTTTGTGCTTCGGGTAGTTGATGGTCTGGCGTCCCTGCACCAGGCTATTACCAGCTGCAGTTGTAGGGTTGAAGCTGATCGCATCTACCCGAGTACATTTTAACCCTGCCTTATCTCTTGCCCAACAGTTCGGTCTAATTGACCAATTGTTTTATCTCTTGCCCGAACAGCTCGGTCTATTTGACCAGTTGTTCCTGTCCTGCCCAACAGTTCGGTCTAATTGACCAATTGTTTTTTTTTCTCTTGCCCGAACAGCTCGGTCTATTTGACCAGTTGTTCCTGTCTTTCCCAACAGTCCGGTCTAATTGACCAGTTGTTTTCCTCTTGCCCGAACAGCTCGGTCTATTTGACCAGTTGTTCCTGTCCTGCCCAACAGTTCGGTCTAATTGACCAATTGTTTTATCTCTTGCCCGAACAGCTCGGTCTATTTGACCAGTTGTTCCTGTCTTTCCCAACAGTCCGGTCTAATTGACCAGTTGTTTTCCTCTTGCCCGAACAGCTCGGTCTATTTGACCAGTTGTTCCTGTCCTGCCCAACAGTTAGGTCTAATTGACTAGTTGTTTCCCTCTTGCCCGAACAGCTCGGTCTATTTGACCAGTTGTTCCTGTCTTGCCCAACAGTCCGGTCTAATTGACCAGTTGTTTTCCCCTTGCCCGAACAGTTCGGTCTATTTGACCAGTTGTTCCTGTCTTGCCCAACAGTCCGGTCTAACTGACCAGTTGTTTTCCTCTTGCCCGAACAGCTCGGTCTATTTGACCAGTCGTTCCTGTCCTTCTCAACAGTTAGGTCTAATTGACCAATTGTTTTACTTTGCCCAAGCAGTTCGGTCTAACTGACCAATTGTTCCTCCCCTAGCCAAACAGCTTGGTCTAGCTGACCAGCTGTTTGTGTCTTGTCCTTAATAGTGGTCCCGGATTTGGAGCCCAATAGCTGCATTGGCCGTCTTGGAACATCACCAAAGGAACCTCGCCTTCGCAGAAGCCTTATCAATACCTATTTTTGTTTTCAACATATTTTTTTGTTAATTTTCAATAAATATTTTTATTTCGTTAAAAGTGTTATATCTCGTACCGAACCCCCCTGCTCCGACTGAGCTTCGCCAAAGGGCAGCAACTGTGGTGTTACAAACTATCCTATTTCACACAGCAGGCAATATAAATAAAATATTGTTGTATATGTATACTTTGCAGCAGGCTTAGAACGCAGGAGGTTACAAAAAGGAAATATGTTAACGAAGTACAAAGACACATTATGATCTTGATAGGAGTTGAAATGGACACTTAACCAAACCATACACTGTCGAGATAGAACAATACCTTTACAAGTTCAAACTGAGACTAAACAACATTAAATTAGGATTTAGTACGGAGCCTACGCAACATAAAACTATGGAACTCTACACTTTTGGTTAATGGCATGAAACTCGGTACATAGTTTACTGAAACCATATCGAGTAATTTTGTCCGATGAGACAAAAAAAAATTCGATGGGGGCGGCTGTAAACCCCCTTTAATGCGAATTGTACACGGCGAAAACCTCAGGTACTTTGAACTTACAATGAAATGAAACTCGAAACATAGTTTGGAATACATAGTTTGGATAACTGGAACTATATTGGCAAATTTTGTCCGATGAGACTAGAGATATCTTCGAGCGGGGCTCTAAACATCCCCTTTTTCTCAAAATGTGATACTCGACGTACTTTTTCGCGAAAAGTATCGTTACCGTATATTTTGAGAGTACTGAATCAATCTGTCCCAATAACGGATCCATCTGAACATCCCCATAGGCACATAATCGCCATTTTTTCCTCTGGGTCTGCAAGAGCGCTCTTTCAAAAATTTTAAAAGAGGTCGAGTTAAATTATATAATTTGACTTATCGTTAACGGAATAAAACTGGTTGCATACTTTATTGGAACTATAATGGAGTAATTTTCTCCGATGAGACTATAAGAAATTCTAGGGGGTCGCTGCACACCCCCTTTAATGCGGGCGATGCTAGGCGAATACCTCAGGTAAGTTGCACTTTTGGTTAATGAAATAAAACATGGCACATAGTTTACAAAGACCATATAGTACAATTTTGTCCGATGAGACCAAAGAAATATTCGAGGGGGGGTGCTGCACACGCCCTTTTTATCAATCTTAGATTGGCCGTATTTTCTAGTAAAAAGTGTCCTTGCCGTATATTTCGAGGGTGCTGATTCAATCTGTAACAACGACAAATCCATCTGAACATCCCCTTGTGTGTAAACACGTCAATTTTTCCTCTATCAGTATAGGAACGCTCTTTCAAGAATTAAAAAAAGAATCGGGTAAAACGTAACAACTTTCCAGTAGGCATGTATCCGTATCCTAAGCAACTACTTTACGATTTTACGGTATTGCTTACAGATTTGCTTAGAATCGCGGCCTTATAATTATGGTCGATGAGATCTAAAAAATATTTGATGGGGATCGATCTATACCTCTTTATATTCAAAATTTGATATTTTTTGTAAAAAGAAATGTTACATTTTATTTAGAGGACACATTCCATTAACAAAAACTCTAGTATCATTATTTATCATCTTTAAAAACCTTTGAAAGCGCGTTCCTACAGCGCTAGAGGAAAAAATGGCGCGTTTACACCAAAGGGGATGTTCAGATGGAATAGTCGCTGACACAGATTATTCAGCACCCTAAAATACAAGGCAACCATATTTTTCACTAAAAAATACCGCTAATCTAAAATTTATAAAAAAAGAGTGTGTGCAGCACCCCCTCCCAAATATTTCTTTGGTCTCATCGGACAAGATTGTACTATATGGTCCCAGTAAACTATGTGCCGAGTTTCATTTCATTATCCAAAAGCGCAACATACCTGAGGTATTCGCTTAGCATCGCTCGCATTAAGGGGGGTGTGCAGCGACCCTTTAGAATTTATTTTGGGCTCATCGGACACAATTACTTAATTATAGTTTCAATAAAGTATGTGTCCAGTTTCCTTTCGTTAAAGAAAAATCAAATATAATTTAACTCGACACTTGACCTCTTTTAAAATTTGTGAAAGAGCGTTCTTACAGCCCCAGAGAAAAAAATAGCGGTTTTGTGCCCATGGGGATGTTCAGATGGATCCGTTATTGTGACAGATCGATTCAGCATCCACAAAATATACGGCAACCATACTTTTCACGAAAATGTACGTCAAGTATCACTTTTTGAGAAAAAGGGGGTGTGCATCCCCTCCCCTCGAATATTTCTCTGGTCTCATCGGACAAAATTTGCCAATAGAGTCCCAGTAAACTATGTTTCGAGTTTCATTCTATTAACCACAAGTGCACAGTACCTTAGATATTCGTCATGTATTATAGTCCGCATTAAAGAGGGCGTACAGCGGCCCCCATCGAATTTTTGTTGGTCTCATCAGACAAAATTTGTCAATATAGTTCCAATAAACTACGTGCCAAATTTCATTCCATTCACAAAAATTCTAGTATCATTTTATCCGACCTCTTTAAAAACCCTTGAAAGAGCGTTCCTACAGCGCTAGAAGAAAAAATTACGTGTTTATGCCCATAGAGATGTTCAGATGAATTAGTTGTTGTCACATATTAATTTCGCACCCTCGAAATATACGGCAAGAATACTTTTCACTAGAAAATACGGCCAATCTAGGATTGATAACAAAGGGTGCGTGCAGCACCCCCCTCAAATATTTCTTTGGTCTCATCGGACAAGATTGTACTATATGGCCCCAGTAAACTATCTGCCGAGTTTCATATCATTAACCAAAAGTGCAATGTACCTGAGCTATTCGGCTAGCATCGCCCGCATTAAAGAGGGTGTGCAGCGACCCCCTAGAATTTCTTTTGTTTTTATTGGTCAAAATTACTCCATTATAGTTCCAATAAAGCATGCATCCAGTTTTATTCCGTTAACGAAAAGTGAAATATAATTTAGCTGGACCTCTTTACGGCCAATCTAGGATTGATAACAAAAAGTGTGTGCAGCACCCCCCCTCGAATATTTCTTTGGTCTCATCCGACAAGATTGTAATGTAATGGTCTCAGTAAACTGTGTGCCGAGTTTCATTTCATTAACCAAAAGTGTAATGTACCCGAGGTATTCGGCTAGCATGTTCAGATGGATCCGTTATTGTGACAGAATGAATTAGGACCCTCAAAATATATGGTAACCATACTTTTGACGAAAAAAATGGGGTGTGCAGCGCCCCTCTCGAATATATCTTTGGTCTCATTGGACAAAATTTGCCAATATAATCCCAGTAAACTATGTTTCGAATTTCATTTCATTAGCCATAAGTTCAAAGTACCTGAGGTATTCGCCGTGTACAATCCGTATTAAAGGGGATATACAGCCGCCCCATCGAATTTCTTTTTGGTCTCATCGGACATAATTACTTGATAATGATTCCAGTAAACTATGTTCCGAGTTTCATGCCATTGACCAAAAGTGCAGCATCATTTTGCCTAGGTTCCGCACTAGATTAAACAATTTCAAATTGAGACTAATCAATTTCAAATTGAGAAAAAAACGAATTGACATTTCACTTATTGAGCTCTCAATTTACATGTTCTCAATTTGAACTTGTAAAGGTGTAGAAGTGTACTAGTATGTTAGCGGCGACGAAATTTAGGGGCCAAAGGTAAGCAAAGAAGGTTACACGAAACTGAAACATGATACCGCGCGCGATCGTGTAACTTCTCGAGGACATGTGTGGGTGGCAGCGAAGGGCGCACCACTGTTTCAACAACATGTGATGAACCCCTAAGCGTTATTAGCGTCTTCTTTAGAGCAGGGACGAACCCATGGGGGGGAACTCCCCCCTCAATGTTTGAAGCAGTTGGAAAAATTTACCGGAGTTGGCAAAAATTATAGTCAAACAAAATTTTTATTTGGAAACGCTTCTTCGTACAAAGACGAGCTAGTCTAGAATTTCCTCGTGCATAAGAAGAAAATCGTGTCTCGTTGCTCAATTGAAGTACATATAATTATTCATTTTGGGTGCAAAAAAGTTTAAAAACCGATTATTTACGGTTTGGAAATTTTGTTTCATTCGTTTTTAGTTGATCTGGGGGTAACTCGATTATTAAGAATTGGCAATGAATTGGAGTAAAAGTGGTTAAAACTTAAATTTTTTGAAAGCGATTTCTGATGAAATGGTTAACTTTATTAACTTGAAAGAAGAGTACTTACCTTATTTTTATAATTTTATCTAATCTTCCAAATTTTATAGAAAAATAATCGAAAATAGAACAAACAAAAAAGTTAGGGCAAAAATTAAATTTAGGTTTCAGGTTAAGTGCCCTTTATTGATGTCATATCTGCAAAATTTCTATTTCTTAAGCGAGGCTTTATAATACTTATTAAATGTGCCAAATATGAAAAAAAGTCGTTAACATCTAAAGTAACAGTGAGAAAAATAAAAATTTTAAAACTCAACTTTGAGGCTACACAACTTTGTTTTTAGTGGGCTTTGGACTTTTTGTTATAGGAACTTGTAGCACTATTTTGACCTGAAGAATCATGTGTAAGCCGTTGGCCAAGGAATATCCTAACACCCTGTATGTGCATGTGAAAACAGTTGGTGCACCATAATCCATTTCAGTCATCAAAAGAACGAAAAGTGGACGTCGCGAGCAAATCATTTTTGGAAGGTATTTTGAGCAAAGACGAACCCATAGGGCGGGAAGCTACCTCCTCAATGTTTGAAGCAGTTGTAAAAATTTGCCAGAGTTGTCAAAATTATAAAATCAAAACAAAATTTTTTTGCTTTTTGAGAAACACTACCTGAAGAGAACAGTGTCGGATTAACCATGAAGCCACTGGGCCCTTGTAACTATAATATAAAAATATAATGGTTCAGTAAAACCAGGCCCCTGAGTTTCAGGGGACCGCGGACTCTTTTATAAAATACGTCCTCTTTTTTAATAAGATGAACATATAAAAATTACAAATATTTTATTTTTATGATTTTATAAACAATAAAAGCCTAGAACAATAATCAAATAAATAAATTATTATCAGATGGTTTTTTTCGATATAAAAAATTGCTTATTTTTAGAGTACAGAAATGTTTAAAAAATTCCTAGTTGATTTAAGTTGTATTCACACACAACCGAGATTGATCCGTCACGTCACGTCTCCGGTCAGTCAAAAATGGTATAAAAATTATCGGAAGCGTGCTTTTAAATGACTCCATTCACACTCATCAGTCATGGTTCCGAGATTTTGCTTTTGACGCCGTCACGTCTCCGGTCAGTCAAATAAAATATCGTCGACAACGATATTTTTATAAATCCTTTTATAACTGATGGTAAATGACGGATACATGACTGATGTGTGTGAATCGTGCTGTCCGTCAAAATAAAATCACTGTCTCAGTCATTTGACTGATCGGTGACGTGACGGATCAATCTCGGTTGTGTGGGAATAGACCTTTAAGCTCTTTTGACCTTGAAAATTTAAAAAAAATTGCCTGCGGCGCGGCGCTTGGGGCGTCAAAACTTATTGAAAACATAGTTGGCGTTTTAGTGGCTCACAGTTGGCAAATTTCAGATAGCTCCCCCCTCAAAATTATTCTTTAACTTCATCCCTGTTTGAGAGTTTTGTTTAGTATGTTAGTTATAATTTGTTTTATTATTGATTCTTATAAGCAAAAATTGTTCTAAACTATCAAGTATATTAAAAAATCTGTGGACTTCAGTTCAACTACCAATAATTGAGCACAAGCACCAAATTGATAGGTTTTGCTATCCACTCTTTAGCATTTAAGCTTAATCAAATGTCGACACTTTAATCTCACCACATGTGTGCTTAACGTTATGACAAATTAATCTTAAATATAAATAAAATGATCAAATAAAACACCACATTTTAATTAAGTTTCATGTTTTACACATTTCTGAAGTAATTATATTTACAGAAAACATGTCAAGCTTTTCTACAAAATACAAATTTTAATAAATAACAAATTGCAAGATAAAATTATCTAAATTTGCACCAAAAAATGGTAAAATAAAATCATCACGACTAAATTTTACGTGCAAGGTGAAGAGAGCATTTACATAATCGGCAACAAATCCTAACTAAACTCAAGGAAAAATATTTTTTGTAACTCCATCTATTGATATGTTTTGAATAAAATTAGTAAGTAGTTCACAAGGTTTTTTTTTTAAAATAAGTCTACGTAACACCAGCATTTGTACAAAACTAGATTACTTTTTAATCAACATTTTTACATTTTTAAGTTTTAGACAGCATATACATTTTTTTTTAATTTATACCTACGATAAATAGCTATGAGTGAGAAGCTATGTATCCTGTAGTGTAGTGCTTCTCGTAATTTTGTATTTTTTTTTGAGTCGATATACACAGATTTGAAACGAAAAGCACTAACAAAAAGTTCTTACTTAAATTAGTTGGCATACAACGGTGCTTTGTCATTTTAACTTTATCGATTATCTAATTTAAGTAACAATTAGATAATATTGAAGAACTTTAAAAATTAAATGTGTCCGCTAAAATCAATAAATTAGAAATGCCTAATGCATTTAAAATTAATACTTAAAATATAATTTGTAATTGTTTTATAAAATTATGCCATTTATTCTTTTTACATTCATGTAAACCACATGAAGATTGAAAATACTTTTAAAACGCAACTAGCAGTAAACGAAACAAAAAACTATTAATCAAAATCAGGTTCATCTTGTTATAACTCTAAAAAAAAGTAAAATAATTGTAAAATGCTTCATAAATACTAAAGAACGTTATTTTAGTAGATACCATGTATAAAATAATGAATTTAAAATGACATCTCTGCAAAACAGTAAAAAGTTTAAACCTCACAGCTCAAACACATTCAATCGCAATAAAATGCTCTAGGTCTACACATAAAACTTTCCATTAACAATAATAATTCATAGTTTTAGGATTTCTCTTCATATTTTGAACATCGGGAAATACTTATAAATTCTTTTTTTTTTGTTTTGAAAAATAAGTTTCTCCATTAACAGCACATGTATTTGTAAGCGCAAGTGAACAATTTAAATTAAACTGATTCCAACTATTTTTTATTCGGAGTTCCTCGTTGTGTCAAACCTTCAAATCTCTTAAACGTATAATTTATAAATACCCAGTCTTTATGTACCACTTCACTATTTGGCGATGGAGGTGGAGCAGCTAAAACAAAAGAAAAAGATTATTTTAAAACAGAAAAATACGTCAAGAACAACAGTAATTAGTTTTCTAGTTTTCTCATTTGCCAAGACAAGAGTGTCCCAACAAGCATTAAAGATTACGTCTAAGGGCCGATTTTACAATTGAGGCTCAACAGCGGTTTAAATTAAACTTCAGTTGAACCTGAGTTAAAAGCAAATTCATATTGTAAAATCAGGTTCAATCGTAGTTTACTGTAGTAAAACTTAAGTTATGTTAAACTCTAATTTAAGTTATGTTTGTAAAACCGATCCTAAAAGCTCGTTCAGAGATCAGCGACTGTCTGCAGGAGAATAAAATCCACCAATCATTCCCTATCCTATCTTTAGCGTAATATGATTGGTGGATTTTAGCGTCCTTGATCTGTGGAACGAGCTTCAGGGTCGATTTTACAATCATGGCTTAAACTGGCCCCAACTAAACCGGGTATGAACCCGCATGGGCGCATGCGCTGTCAATCTGTCGTAACGTAAACGAATTACAGCTCGTGCGGGTTCATAGCCGGTTTAGCTGGGTCCAGCTACGCCATGATTGTAAAATCGGCCCTAAGAGTCAAACAACTTAAGTTAGAGTTTAAGGGTCAAATCATGGTTTAAGCTGGCCCCAGCTAAACCGGGTATGAACCGGCAAGAGCGCATGCGCTGTCAATCTATGGTAACGTAAATGAGTTATGGCGCATGCGCTCATGAGGGTTTATACCCAGTTTCGTTGGGGCCAGCTTACGCCATAATTGTAATATTGATCCTAAGGGTCAAACAACTTAAAATAGAGTTTAAGGGTCAATTTTACAATCATGGCTTAAGCTGGTCCCAGCTAAACCGGGTATGAACCCGCATGAGCGTATACGCTGTTAATCTGTCGTAACGTAAACGAGTTATGGTGCAAGCCCTCGTAAGGGTTTATCGGTTTATACCCAGTTTCATTGGGCCAGCTTACGCCATTATTGTAAAGTCGTCCCTAAGGGTCAAACAACTTACGTTAGAGTTAGTTAATGGGTCAATTTTACAGTTATGGCTTAAGCTGGCTTAAGTTATGTCCCTAACTGAAGTTGGAGTTTAAGGGCGAATTTTATAATCATGGCTTAAGCTGGCCCCAGCTGAACCCGGTATGAACCCGCATGAGCGCATGCGCTTTCAATCTGTCATAACGTAAATGGGATACGGCGCATGGACTCATGAGAATTTATACCTAGTTTAGTTGGGGCCAGCTTACGCCATGATTGTAAAATCGGCCCTAAGGGTCAAACAACTTACGTTAGAGTTAGTTAATGGGTCAATTTTACAGTTATGGCTTAAGCTGGCCCCAGCTAAACCGGGTATGAACCCGTATTAGCGCATGTGCTGTCAATCTGTCGTAACTTAAACGAATTAATGTAAGCTATGATTGTAAAATTGGCCCTAACAAAACTTGAGTTTCACTATGGTAAACCTTGATTGAACCTGATGTTTCAATACAAATTGGCCTTGAACTCATGTTCAACCGAAGTTTAATTTAAACCGCTGTCGATCCTAAATTGTAAAATCAGCTCTTAGAATCACCAAACACACCATTGGGACACTTGGTATGTGTAATATGACAAAACTTGAAACGAGTACTTACGAATTTCCAATTTAACATCGGGAAACTCGTCGAAATTAGACGTATCATCAATTGAATTAACCTCTACAGGTATAGCAGCCGGTCTTTCACGAATATGCTCCCAATCGACTCCACGAAAGAATGGTATTAATTTTAACTCTTCGATACCTTTCTGCGAACCTAACCTTCTATCAGCTTCACAACAATACCTACAATAAATATTAATTACTAATTGTATAATTTATTAATAACTAGTTATTTTACCTAATAATAGTTTCTTTGGCCTCTTCAGAGATCGGAACTTCGGCTGGAAATTGTAAAGTTTCCCGCCAGTTCATAACTTTTCTATAAGTGTCTTGAGGATTTTCGGAACAAAATGGTGGATATCCTATAAGCATTTCGTACATGATAACTCCGAGAGACCACCAATCGCAGGTCGATCCATAGCCTGTTTGTAGGAACACTTCTGGTGCGATGTAGTCGGGTGTACCGACCGTACTATAAGCTAAAGCTCTTCTATTTTTCTTCCAACTTTCGGCTCTTCGTTTGCTATCCATGGGACTTGATGAGATTACTATTGAAATAATATTTTAGTTAACAACTTTATAAATTGTACAAAAGAAACTTACTGAAATCTGATGGTTTAGCTTGACTCAGATCTCTATAAAATTCAGTTCTATGAGACTTCTTCATTCCAGTGCACAGCCCAAAATCAGATAGTTTGAGATGCCCTTTGGCATCTAACAAAAGATTATCTGGTTTAATATCCCTATGTATGAAACCTAATTTATGTATAGAATCAATAGCTAAAGCAGTTTCGGCAATGTAAAATTGCGTACATTCTTCTGAAAGTGTATCTTTTTTCATAAGCAAAGTCATCATATCGCCACCAGGCAAAAATTCCATAATTAAGTATAAGTTAATAGAATCTTGAAAACTAAAGTACATTTTAACGACCCACTGATGATCAGCTTCCACCAAAATATCACGTTCCGCTCTAACATGCGCCACTTGTTCTTTTTCCAACATATCGGCTTTTCGCAATATCTTCATTGCAAATACATGACCCGTATCTATTTTTTGAACTAGACGCACTTCGCCGAAAGCCCCTCTTCCGATTACTTTTAACGGATCAAAATCGTCGACTCCCAATCGAGATCTTTTTAATCTAAGAAAATCGGTTTCTTTTTGTGCATGCTGCATCCTCTTTTCGTTTCTTTGTTCATCAGAGAGACTTCCATCTTTTAAAGTTTCTTCTAATTTTGCTAACCTAAAACATAAAATAGACAAATTTGTAGTTAAATGTTTATTACGAAATAGTAAATTGATTTGCCGATTAAAGCACAATTGTTTGAACAAGGGAGTTTCTTTGTTAGACAAACAACTATTTAATTGTATGGTCATTGACGATGATGATTGTGGTGCATGAACTTGATTTCTTTAAATGACGTTGCTTTTGAAGAAAGTATTTTTAGAAGTCATTACTTCAAGAACAGTAAGTAGATAACACCGGTACAAGTATTTTACAAAATTAAAATACATTCCTAAAGATTGCAATTTTGAAATAAAATACATCAATTTCTATTTTTAAATGAACACCTTTAGTGAATATTCCCAAACCTCCTGCCCTTACAACCCATATTAGCCTAGCCAACTCCAATTTTTAATTTTCAAGTAGGAAGATATACCGCTTGCGATATACCTCGTTCTAAAGTGCATTTTATGCAGAGGACGTACTAATTTTTACCACGTTAAGTCGGGTCACTATTGTTGGAGCGAAAAGTCGATAGAGCGAATCATCGTTAGATCGAAAATATGCCCATCCCTCAGTTAGTTGCTTTAGCATCTTTGTCGCCAAATAGGTTATAAAGAAAGTACTCCCCACTACAAGTAACATAACTGGATGTGGTCAGTAGCGCACCAAACTCGTGTTCGTTAAAATTTACGTTTCTTTTTGAAGAAATTTAACTAAACTGTATTATTATTAAAAACTTTTTGGTTTTAAATTATTAAAATTTTTATTTAAATTTACAAAAATTTAAAAAAAAATGAGTGAAATTTTTAGTAGTTACTATTATACGTTTGATGCTGTAATATAGGCAAATAAGCAAATGAATACTATTGTTGGTCTCCAAACCATTTACCTACCTACCATTATATTAATATTGTACCTATTTCATTTAAACATTTGCTAAAATTCGGATCTTTACCTACTTCAAATAGTTGATATTTTTAACTTAATTTTATTGCTTGGGAAGAAGCCACAGTGCAACCTCAATGAAATATGGTGCAGATTTGGTAATAAAATTTGGAAATTTTTGTTATAGGGACCTATTTTGCAATATGTTTAATCGTTTCATTATTTCATTATGAATATCCAAGAAGAAAAAACCTCCATGTAATTTAACTTGAAGACCAACACTCAACAGCCTTGCAAAAAGAATTAAAATAGAAATCTGAAGCTGTCGCCCGCCATTCATCGAATTAAAATGTAAATTCATATCACTTCATATCACATCACTTCACATTCATATCTTTCTAAAAAAGATAAAGATAGAGGCATTATAAACTTTTTATACATTTTTAATTTTCTAAGAATTTCTGCTCTTTTTTAATTTCTAATACATTAATATTGTACCTTTTACCTACCTTCATCGAATCTCGTTTGAAATTCGTTTTTGGAAATTCAAAATTCTATGTAGTAAGTCTCTGTAAAAACGTGACAAAAGAAAGTTTTTGTGATTAAAAAAATAAATCTATTGTTTTAAGTATCATCTTCTTTACATTTCTAAGATGACATTCTTTTTCCTTGGAATTGTTAATGTAATTGTTAATAAAAAAATTCAACTTAAAAATAATTTTTCAGTTAAGTTTATCGATTTATTTTAAATAAAATTCAAAATCATCTGCTTAAAACTAATTTTTTTAGTACGCTACTGGTACTAACAATTCTAGAAGTTGTCTCTGTCGTGCGTGTCATAGTGGGGGTATTTTCGTTCAAAATTATTAAGCGGTAAAGACGCTAAGAAAATAAGAGAGATAGCAGTACTAGTAGTGGGCGTATTTTCGATCTAACGATGATTCGCTCTATCAATGTTTCGACTCATCGATATGCTTCGGTTAAGTCCCACCTTACTATCAATCGATTGTTCTTATTAAAATTATACTGACCCAGATTAAAATACAATGAATTATCAAAAAAAATATTTTTCAAATGCTTTCGAGATGAGGAAGAAAACAATGAAAATATAAAATACGCAACTACGATGTTTTAACTAACAAAGGAACTTATTTTAGTTCAATTAACAACGATAACCACATTATGGTAAAAATTACTCATAAGTAATAAAAATGTCAAGATGGTTTAGAAATAGATATATTGTATTATTGATCTTTATAGTTTTGAAAGATTACTACGATTTTTCTTTGAGAGTGCCCTATCCATATAGTTCCAGAGATGTCTTGCCAAACCATAGTCTCTTGAGATCCACGGAAGTGGAAGAATTTTCAAAAGTATAGTTAAACAATTGCAATTTATTTCATTATAACTCACAGCAAATTTCATTTTGATATGTTGACAAACAACGGAGCTATAAAAGTGTTTCAATCCCCTGTGTCGCCCAGTAAACCATCGAGTAATATAATAATCATTAAGTAATATGTATATTATTCAACGATTTTCAACTAGTGAGTAATGACACACATTACTGGTCAAAAATCATAGAGTAATGAACGTATTATTGGACGGTAGTGGATAAAAAACTTAATTACTCTTTTGTGCCTTTATATCAAAGCCTATTCAACATAAACGAAACGGATTTAAATAATTCTGATATCCTAACAAAAACATTTCAAGTAAGTACAAAAAAAAATTATTTTTCCTACTTTTGCGTCTAAAATCGTACTTTACGCTTCATGAATGCACGTCTAAAGTTGGTCATTTCGATCGAACGAAAGTACATAACCAGAAAAAATTGTACATAGGAAAGTATATAAACAAAAAACTTATATATAGAAACAATATAATCAAAAAAGAAGTACGACATATTTAAAAAGAGGTGTGTCTTCAACAACTGTCATACATAACCTAAAAACTCCAAGTAAAATTTATTTAATTTTGCAAAAGGAGGAAAAATTTTGTATGTATCACGAGCTAAAAGCGTTTTTAGGCGTGAAGTCGTTTTTGCGACCGAAACGAATTCGACATTGTGACAAATGGAATATGCATATTGTTGCTTTTTTGAGCCTTCATTGCACAATTTACACACCGCATACCTCTCCATTTATTGCACAAAATTCATCTTATCCATGCTTTCTTGCTGCTACACGCGGAATAATCATACATACATAGCACAGGTATTGCAACTTTTGATTCGTAATTAGGGTCCTCTTATCCCTTGTTACAAATTTTGTAAGCCCATTTGAAGCAAGAAATACAGCAAATCAATTCTCGGCCTCTGTATTGGGCCTATACTGAACATCTTTCTTGGATTTCCTTCTCATCATATCTAGAACACTTTAGTTTATTATGTTTAGCGTAATTTTCTTTGGATGATCCTTGTTTAGAACTGCTATAATCAGTTTCGTTGGTCATTAGCATTTTATTAAGATAACAAGCGAGTTATTGAAGGTGTCGAAGTTTCCCCGACTGTCGAAGTTACCCCGACTGTCGAAGTAGCCCCAGTTTACGGTACTTGTATTGAGACTATTTCGTCTTCTATTCTGTTCTCGACGAAAAAGTGACGAAGTGTGGTCCAAAGTTAAAACGTGACGATCTCTGTTAAGCGAACAGATGCAGATGCCACTAAAATAGAATTTTTCTATTGCGTCAATCTTATTTGACAGAAATTTTTGGGGAGTGGCTTAGCTGCATCTGTTCGCTGAGTAGAGATAGCACATTTCAATGACGAGTTGGCAACATCGCAGTCTTTCCATTTTTTTAAATAAATCATAATCTACAATTAAAAAGTAGTTGACAAGTTTGTTTTCGATACAAAACTATCGTAAACAGAGTAGGTACTAGACCTGTGCCGTTTAAAAATCCGAGATGGTAGCGCCTATACGGTGTGATATGAAAGAAACAAACAGACTTATGTAGAACTGTAGATTGATAGGTCCTGGAAAGCAGCTTATAGATTTTAATCTTCAGTTTTCTCCACAAATTATTTTAGGACTAAAGTGTATTTAGGATTTTGTAGAGAAACAACTGTATGTGAACATATATTATCGTTTCCATTTTCCGGAACCGTCAAATTATTGCATTTAAAATTTACTTTAAAAAAAAATTATGATTTGCATCGATTATTCTAAGGCACCACGGTTTTTTTGTCAAAATTGCATATTTAAATTTCGTTAAATTTACGGTTCCATAAAATGGAAAAATATACACATTTTAACTCTAAAATAATTTGGAGAGCATACAAATGAACATTAAGAATTTACCATTAAAATGCCTATGCTGCGTCAAGTAAATCACCAACCCGTTTAAGTGTTGAAGCACCCTGTATATTGCGACTATTATACTATAGTGCGACATTATAAACACGAAACTAAATTTTATTGCCATTTGTCACTTATTAAAAATCAAATATTCCAAACATTTCTCGCGTGATTCGGATCAATTTCCTAAGATATTCGTTTTTTAAGACCCATTAACTTCAACTTAAGCTTTCTATTTAAATTACAAAAAACTCATAAAACGAATATCAATTTTTTTTAAATTTTAATTATAATAACGAAATAAACTATTTATTATAAATAAAATATTCACCTTTGTTTACGCTCGACGTGTTGAGCAATAAGATTGGTGTAATAATTTTCTAATGTCACTTTTGCTTTAGTTACTTTATCCATGGTATGACCACTTAAATTGATTGTGTTTTCTGCTGTTGTCATATCCAGGACCCCTAGAAACAAAAATCGTAATTATTATTAAGTACAATAAACATTAACTAATAAGTTGTAATAATCAATTGTTTACGTTTACAACATGATGGGTTATTATGAATTACAGGAAGTATGGAGAGTTACTTCAATGATATAATTTGGTAAATAACAAAAATAAATGTATCTAAAAATATATATCTAGTAATGTTCATAATACCGAATAAGTTCCTATCAGGAAAAAAGTGTAATTTATTAATGTTTTATTTCATTGTATTGCGATCGTTGACTTTTTTAATCAGATCTGTAATTTTAAGCACGTGCAAATCATCGCAATTAATCTTTATAAGCACATAATGATAATAGTTTTACTTTTTTTCTGTAGAATTAAAAAGTATTTAGGAACTAACCTATTATGGACCGCTATTTAGGAGCTCTCAGCGATATGATAGAAGCGTGCACTACTAGAGTAGTCCCAACGAAAGAAAGGCTAACCACCTGATTAGTGATTACCGTTAAAGTGGCGCAGTAGTTTTGCACTGTGGAATGGTAGCCACGTCTCGCGCAGGTTTGGCAACGTGATGGGCTTTTCTTTCGTTGGGACTACTCTACTACTACTAGTACAGTCGAGTTTCTATAACTCGAGCTTTAGTAACTGGAATTCATGATATCTCGCACAAAATTGCTTGGCAACAGGCAACAACAAAAAATATGTATTTTAAAACTTGAAGTTTTTTGTGGCAAGTTGTGGTTCAAATTATCGAAGTTCGACTGTATTCTTATAGTGGCTTAGTATTATCCGTGTACTAAAAATTTAGAGACGTGACTGCAGTGGAAGTGGAAGAAATATGGATTTAAGAGAACGAACATGAAAATAATGGACTACACTATAAGAATCAAATAATGTAGCCGAAGTAGCAAGCTTGATTAGGTTGAAGTAGTGGAGACATGTGATCCGAATGGCAGACGACAATATCACGAAGATGACAACGATATTGAGGATGCATGCGAAGAACAGAATAGAAACAAGAAATAGGCTGATACAGTGAAACAAGGCCTATAAAGTGCTGGTTTTCGCAACTGGACAATGAAATGCAAAGACAGGTTAACCAGGAGACGAATAGACAAAGCAAGCCATGGGCCTATGAGGCCTGCAGAAATGTAGATGATAAATATGTTAAAGTTTCTTCGGTGGTCCCTGCCCTTAAGCCATACGGCTGTGGAAGCTTCCCAGGCAGTTACGAGTCAAATGCCCAGTTCTGTTTCTTCTTGAAGAAAGTCACAAATCTGCTAGCATGAACTCTTTGAAGAACAGCTGATTTCGGATACGGCGTTATCAGTGCTTAAAGCCATAATACCGCAGAAAGTGGTATGGCTGGGAGGCATATGTGGGGTGTAATTTAAAGAATAGTGACCAGATAAGGACGTTTACTAAAGAAAAAAAGATGAAAACACCGTTGATCCGGATCATTTAACATTCGCATTAACTACATCCGGATTAACGAGGGACATTTTATTACAACATTCACGCTCGGTTGCATAAAGACAAATTATATTTTAATCCGAGAATTAGATTTATAATCCTTTGATATGGCAACGTTACAAACTGTTATGTCAAAATTTGAAGTTGTAAATTAAAATTTGAGGTTAAGTTATTTTTGTGTTGAATTGTGAATACAGTTTGTCAAGCTTTGACATTTTTATTTATTATTTATTCATTTATTGTGTAACGTTGCCATATCCAAGGATTATAAATCTAATTCTCGGATTAAAATATAATTAGCCTTTATGCTACCAAACGTAAATGTTTTTAATAATAAATTAACAGTACAACGTACGAGTGCATCCTGAGGGATTTTTTTTCAAGATTTAAGTTTAGCGTATTTTAGCAAACCATCGCTAGAGATTAACAAAATATCCAAATCTACGGCATATAGTCAAATGTACGTTTTTATTCCTAATAATCGGGCTGGAATGAGCTGTTGACGTGAGTATGCGTAGATGTGAGCCCCATTCATTCTTAACAAGTGAAAACCTAGTCATTCGTCATTTATACGAGTTGAGAGATGGGTAGAGTATACCTATGCTCTGTTAGTATAAACGAACTTTGTTACAAAACCAAAAATTTTGTTGATCCCGTTTTTAAACTTCCATCGAATGTATTTATAAACCCCGTTAATAACGTCAAATTAGTAAATCCGCTTCGATGACGTTATAACTTCACGCGCGTTTCCGAAATGTGGAGCTGGCGTCTCTAATACTTCAAATATCACAAACAGCTCTTTAAACGGCCCTTGATATGTATTTATTTATACAGAAATGACAAAAGAAAAGTAAATTATGATTACTGAAAGAAAGTCCGGATTAAAAGAGTTGCAATAAACCACGGAGGGTGTAAATAAATTTATTAACGCTACAATTACGATAAAACTTTATAGAACCTAATAGACAAGTTAATTCCATTTGACCGAGTTTTATTAATTTTGATTAACCATTAAATACATAACAGACAATTAAATAAAATGGAGCAACATACAAACTTCATCCACAAATTTAATAAAAAAGTAAAGTTGGGCCCAATTAAGAAAATATAAAAATAAGGTAAAAAATCAACTTGTTTATGCTTTTTATCTTAATTAACTAAGATCACGACCTATCCAATTGTATCATCATCTATGATAAACCGTGGTAAAAAGCATTCGCAAGTGGCGCATATTTTTCCACAAGTAAAAACTAGACCAAACGATAAAATATGTCAAGCATCACGTACCTCTTTTTTTCTTTTTACTCATCTTTTGATGAAAAAAAATATTAACCACAATTCAAAATAATGTCGATCACTAAATGAAAATATTTTTAATAATTATTCAGAGAACCTCGAACCTTACAGACGCGTTCCTTGGCATTGAATGCTTCAAACGTCATTTATTTAAAAAATTTCTTTTAAACTAATAAGAGTTAATTTTTTGGTCCGTACAATTAATATCGCGACCAATCAAATAATATTATACGACGATATATTTATTTTAAACAATTTTTAAACAGCACCAAATAATAATAATTACGTCAACTTGTGTACTGCGTGCATCGCCTGACCAAAGACAAAATGATGTTTTATTAATAATAATCGCCTCGCGGGTTCAACAATCATAACTTATCGCCAATTCATGTGTGTAACGATGTGTTAGCTCATTTCTGAAGTTATAATTTAACAATTATTCATTTAATAATCTCCAAAATTAAGCGAAAGGAACGGTCAAATGTACGTTGGTTGGCTTTATTAGTGCCACTTTTAATAATTGGTGTCGAGATGGTTCAAATTTAGAATTGAAATCAATTATTTCACACCTGTTTTTTATAATTTAAAATTAGAAAAAATACCTCAAGGTCCTCATTTGTCAATTTATATTAAAGTGTCTAATTATACAACATCTAATGAGATCCTGGTCCCATAATAAGTTTTATCTCATCTCATTACGTGAGTTTGTCCAAAATTCTTCTTTTTACAATAAACTGCATATCACTGGTTTAAAATCACGTCAAAAATTTTTTTTAAATCAAATAATAGTGCTATCTACATTTTAAAAGTTGGTTCTAGATCTACTGTTTCGATATTAACAGTAAATGATAATGAGATTCTCAGTAACGAACTAGTTGGTCTAACCTAAGCGCTAGACTCCTTTAGTCGAGTCGGAGCAGTTAGGTTAGAAAGGGTCGAATTCTTAGGTCGAACCCTGTCTACGCATTTTTCCGTTTAAATGCTAACTGTACTGGTCTTATCCTTATAAAAGAGCCTAACCTAAGTATTAGATATTTTTACCACGGTCGTATCACTTAGGTTCGACATGGTCTAACCTGGAGGGGGGGGGGGTTAAAAAGGATCTAACTCCAAGGTCGAAACATGTCTAACCATACTGATCTTATCCTTATAAGGAGCCTAACCTAAGTTTTAGATATTTTTACCAGGGTCTAATCACTTAGGTTCGACATGGTCTAACCTAGGGGGGAGTTAAAAAGGGTCTAATTCCAAGGTCGAAACCTGTCTAACCTTACTGATCTTCTCCTTATAAAAGAGCCTAACCTAAGTTTTAGATATTTTTAACAGGATCGTATCACTTAGGTTCGACATGGCCTCACCTAAGGGGGGGGAGTTAAAAAGGGTCTTACTCCAAGGTCGAAACCTGTCTAACCTTACTGCTCTTATCCTTATAAAAGACCCTAACCTAAGTTTTAGATATTTTTACCCTCGTTTTTACCAGGGTCGAATCACTTAGGTTCGACAT
The DNA here is from genome assembly GCA_963924605.1 of Malthinus seriepunctatus. Classification (NCBI taxonomy): domain Eukaryota; kingdom Metazoa; phylum Arthropoda; class Insecta; order Coleoptera; family Cantharidae; genus Malthinus; species Malthinus seriepunctatus. Next base: position 74,032,303 of record OZ004600.1, read on the forward strand.
GGTCTAACCTAACAGGGGAGAGTTTAAAAGGCTCTAACTCCAAGGTCGAACCTTAGTGGTCTTATCCTTATAAAAACTCCTTTGTCTTATCCTTATAAAAGAACTGTAACCTAAGTATTAGATATTTTTACCAGAATCGTATCAGCTAGGTTCGATCCTATCTAAGCTAAGTAATATTTTCCTTAAAAAAATACCCCTACACTTAGGTTAGACCTTGACCGATTAGATTAGACGGTTGTTAGAACCTAGGCGATAGAACATTTTACAAAGATCGAAAAAGTCAGATTCGACGGGACCTAACCTAACTGGGGGAGAGTTTTATAAAAGTCGGTTATGTTTAGTTATGAGCTAGGTATGTTAGACAATCTAAAGCTTAGGTCAGATCCTGTCTAAGGTAACTATAGTATTGCCCTTAAAAAATACCCCTAAACTTAGATCCTGACCAATTAGATTAGTCCTAGCATTGGTCATAGAACCTAGGCGTTAGAACCTTTTACGAGGATCGGACCAATCAGGTTCGATGAGGTCTAACCTAAGCGGGTGAGCGTTTTATAACAGTCGGGCTAGTTAGGTTAGGCAAGGCTCCTAAGCTTAGGTCAGATCCTGTCTAAGATAATTATAGTATTGCTCTTAAAAAATACCCCTAAACTTAGGTTAGACCCTGACCAATTAGATTAGTCCTAGCATTGGTTATAGAACCTAGACGTTAGAACCTTCGAACCAATCAGGTTCGATGAGGTCTAATCTAAGCGTGTGAGCTTTTTATAACAGTCGGGCTAGTTAGATTTTAGGCAAGGGTCTCGAGCACAGATCCTGTCTAACCTAAGTGGTCTTACCCTTACAAAAGAGTGTAACACTTAGGTTAGACCTAGGCGTTAGAACCTTTAACAAAGATTCGACAGGGTCTAACCTAAGTGGAGAGAGTTTTATAAAAGTCGGGCTAGGTCGGTTAGACAAGGGTCTAAAGCTCAGATCCTGTCTAACTTAAATGGTCTTGCTCTTACAAAAGAGTCTAACATTTATGTTTAGACCCTGACCAATTAGATTGGCTCGACAGGATCGAACCCAAGCGAAAGAGCCTTTTATACGTGTCCGATTAGTTAGGTTAGACAAAGATGTACCGCTTAGGTCAGGTCCTAATGTTTACCCTTGCCTTACCCTTATAAAAAGAACCTAACACTTACGTTAAACCCTGACCATAATTAGCGTTAGTCCCTAAGTTTAGGCTCAGTTGGTCTCAAACGCTTAACTAAGTTAAATGAAGACTTTGGGGTAGTTTAGGGTAGCATATACCATGATATTAATCCATGGGCATCAATTGACAATAAATATAATAATTAAAATGAAATATGCGAAATTAACCAAAATACATAGAATTCCGCCTCTGGGGTATACGTTTTTAACCCTGCTTAATAGGTACGACGAAGGTTTTTACCGTGGTTTTTACCAATAGCCTAGCTCTAATTCTAATAGATATCAATAATTCATTCAATGTATTCGTTATTTACTAACCCACAAGGAAGTTGAAGAAATAATGAGGTAAAAAAAAGTACGCAAAACACTTAGAAAGGTAAGTTATTGGAAAAATATTAATGAGGACCGATTTTAAAATTCAAACAATTGAATGCACAAAAAATTATTAATTCGATTTAATAAAACAATGTCAATTATTAATCATGCTCACCCGTTCTCACCATTGTGTTATAGAGAAAGTTGTCGTACAAAATTCTTAAACAATGACGAATTGAATCTCAACACTTTTTTTTCCGCATTACAATTACACAAACCACAAAAAACAGTTAGGCACAATTCGCCTTCGAACGACACAAAAAGAATGACAAAGACGAAACGACCAAATTAAGAACACGTTGTTGAGATAACGTGGTTTTAAAAAATTCCTCCTCCCTCTCTACACCCATTTTGTGTTATCATTTCACCTAATGGTAAATGGACGATGCGAGTTAAGGCTTTATTTGTTCAAAGAAGTAAAATAATCACCGCGTTTTAAACCGTAGAAAGAATCACAGAAGAAGCCGATTACGTTCCATTTAATGCACGTTAACTACTGTTACGAAGAACGACGCTCTAAAAAAGTTATTTTTATTCCCACTTGACTGGATAAGAAAAATTAAAATAAGTTAACCATTAGAAAATTTTGTACACACCATATAATTACGAGTATCTTAAAAGCTTATGCGTATTAAATGTTTTTAGAAAGCAGAGGTAGTACCTTAAATTTTACTTTAAATTTTTTTAATTAATCAATTAACAACTAATTGTTTAAACTTGGGTGCAAAAGAGTAGCACTAAAATGTGTTCGCATTTCGCAAAAGCAGAGATTTTGAATCATTTTAACCCTCACGCCGCACCGCCTTATTTGGAGCAAGCTCTGAAGTGCGTTTTCTTCGCATGTACTTCAACCTTTCGAGTTCTTAACTTTGGATTAAGAATAACCTATTGAGCTGACCTTACACATACGTCGTTTGACATTTCAATTTTTTTTAAGGAAGAAGAGTGCCCGCTCCACTTAGAAGAGCAATAACAAAGAATTATTATGACTTACATTTCGAAGGAGAGCTTGTAATGGTAAAGAACGTCATGGACGAAAAAAATCTTTGTAAAGAAGAGGAAAAACCTCATGTAAAATTAAAACAAAAACCTACACTTGAGGATAATAAAGAAAAACATAATGTCCTTGTACAAAAAGATGGTTATAATGCAAATACATTATTAGCCAACATCAACTATCAAATGCTCTAAATAAATTATTCAAGGTTAGAAGAAGCAAATAACCATAAATATTAAGATTTAGACAAGAGATCTTAACTATTTGGCAATTCCAAAAAAAATACCATTTACATAAGTACACCTTATTTTAAGTAAAAAAAAAATTCGTGTTAAGAGAGTGGTGGCCATGACTTCCATTAAACTATAGGTAGATATTATACAATGTAGGTTGTGACAAAATCGAAATTACGTTGCTAATTGACATTTAACAAACCTGCTAAAGGATATATCGCGCCTTATTTTTTTAAATAATATCATATTTCATCTAATAACCTATAATTTTGTGTTACTAATAATTTCGGTTAAAAAATGTAACACAAAAAATAACATAAAATTGAAAAGTGGAATAGGGTATTTTCCAATTTTTTATATATCGATTGTTGCTGCGTTATTGCATAGCAAAGTCGATTATCAATGACTTGGGCACACTAAAAATATGTTAATCAAAAAAGTTTTATTAAAAAGTGCTTAAGTAAGCTGCAGGTTCAAAGTGAAAATTAAAACGGAAGTGACGTCGCGATTCGTATAAATCACGTTTGTTGCTTAGTTACATGTGTTAAATGTCAGTTAATGTGTAATCAAGGTTATAACAAGTTGGAGCTCATTAAGAAGTTGGAGCTTATTAAGTTGAATTCAATAAGACAATAAGGTAACTTTCTAGATACATTTAAAAAAATTGGAAAATACCCTATTATGGAGAACTTCAATCAGATCGATTCTCTATGAAACAGTCTAAGGGCCAGTATTATAAAGCCTAGTCAACCTTTAGTCAACCAAAGGTTGATTCAACCGCAGGTTGAAATTATAAATAAACGTCAATTTCACTATTTTGTCCAATTATGTCTAACTAAAATGACAGCCAACCTTAGGTTGACTTTCAACCTCAGGTTGAGTTTCAACCTACGTTTATAATAGGTACTGGCCCTAATACATATAATTATAATTTCTTATCTACAAATGATTCAATAATTAACAGCTAAAAATAGAATACAATCCAATAGTTTAAAAAAACAGAAGCAACTCCAATGAAATGTAAAATTAAACTATTGCTCGAATTTGGACGAGAAAAAATTATTTAGTACAGTATCAGGATGGGGTTGCCAACAGCAAAAAAAATATTTTTCATTTTAGGTAAAAAAAGTATTCTTTGTAAAAAGTTTTGTTTCTTTTCAAACTACTAAATAAGCAAAACTATTAAAAATAAATTTTCAAATAATAGTATATTTTACAACAAGAGATAAAACATCAGCTTTTTTCGTGAGACTTAATTTAATTTAATTCACGAGCAATTAGGACCTTGGCCATGGATTATTTTAATCCAAAATCAAAAGATTTTTGTGCGTGTGCTTAGATAAGCGTTAGCAACCAAGACCAACCATATCTGTCCCAAAATTCTGACTGGCTCCTCAAATTCTCATTGAAAGATTGAAACTTGAAACAAGGTATAATAAGGTAAATTCTAGTAAGCCTTAGACCGAATTCTACATTACACATTTATTCTTATGATTTAATTTTATTCTTTGTATAAACCGGTTCAAGCTACTGTTAAAACGTTTTTATACTGAGACTAAAATTAAATCCTACGAATAAATGTGTAATGTAGAATTCGGCCTTAGACGTATAAACAAAATTATAAATTTCTTGCAAAACATCTGAAACAAGTGGAAAATGTGTGTTTTAACCAAGACTGTTTCTGCACCGTGCTTCCAATTAAGAAAAGTTGTACTTCGCCTCGTTTCCTGCTTTAAAGATTGTAATGACAATATTAATTTTAATGATGATAATGTTGACAGGTTCAAAAACAATGTTTTATAGCATTTGTCACTTCAAATGAACTAATAAGCAAACGTACTTGTTTCCTGTTTTAGTGAAAATAAATGAAATGCTATAAATTGTATAGAATTCATAAATGGGAAATGACCATAGCGAGTGCCAAAATGGTGGAAAATTAACCAACATATTCTCAATATTTTATTTGTGCAAATATGAACATTTTAATTTAGCTAGCAAAGGTGAAGGTAGCGTTTACACAGGGTGAACGGCCATATGAGTAGTTTATTAAGTTTAAAGCGATTACAACAAATTATTATGACAAAATATTACGTAAAGGTATGTTCACAATATCCTTCTGAATTAGAAGTTTACTAAATCAAGAAAAGAACGAGAGGAGAGTGAGTTAAATGGGTTTTAAAAAAGACTTTCACGTCTTGGGCTTTCCCTTAGTCTTATGCAGGCCATTCACGTTCGCACTTGCCTTGAGGCAGACCTGCAGGCCAACAGTGTGCGCGCAAATGTGAAGTCATACTCCACCACACACGATTCGGGTAAATACGAAAGTATCATTTCACATTTGCGCCGCGCACACACTGTTGGCCTGCAGGCCTGCCTCAAGGCAAGTGCGAACGTGAATGGCCCGCATTAAGGGTTAAGACACAAGCTAATCATGGTACCTTGAACCTTGTTCGTAAACTTTGAGGACATTTTCTACCTCATATATTTTTTTATACTTATTTACGGACGTAATAGTTATGGAGCAGGTACCAACTGCTACATCATTAGCGCTACTATCGTGCGGATTTCGTAGCTGCTCCTGCTTCACAACTGTTACGACCGGTGAATGCACCCATTGTATATTTAAACATATTTGCAATCATAAAAGAAATTTGGCTGAAAAATTTTCTTCCACATTTCCACATTACTCTATTTCTATTCTTCACTTTTAATCAAAAGTGAATTTAAAAACTTATTTAGCTTTAATAGTTCAGTTTCTACAGACGAAAACGCACTACAAGCTCGGAAAAATAGTAGATCGATTAAACATTGGTGCATGGTCTTTTTGAAAGCCTATTCTATAAAAATCAAAAATGTTTAATATTTTTTATTGGCCGCTTCATGGAAAAAATTGAAGTCGAAGATTTAAAAGTTCGATTTTTCTAAACATCTCGGGAAATATTGATCGTATAAAAAAAAAGTTTAATTATTTTTTAAAAAAGAGGATATTTAGAGAAGAAAAGGTTTAATGACTTTTTTTCGTGGGATGAATAGTTTTAGTAGAAAACGGAATGAAACTGCGCTGTGATTTTGGGAATCAACTCGTGCGGATGAAGCTTCAATATTTAGAAATGTCATAAACGCTTCTTCGTAAAAAGTTTCAAAGCTCTCTCAAAAATGAACACAGGAACAAAATTAAAAATTCATCTTAAAGAAGAAAGCGTAAGCTTTCAAATTCACTAATTTATCATTTGTAGACATTACTCCTGAATGCTGTAATATGAGTTTTAAGATGTCGTTCCTCTGTAAAAATCACCTTTTTACTTAAAATCTTCCTTTATCGTTAAAGATGAATCAAAATGAATAATTCTTGTGCATTTATACTCTTAATACTATACACTATCATTAAATAATACTGAAAACCATCTTTGGTTTATCAATTTTAGAAGAGAGCACTTTGAAATTTGTAATTTTTAACAGTTTCGAATTGAAGCAGAAAATTTCAATTCAACTTTATTCCGACAAAAACTAAAATGCAATATGAAACTCAAAATATGTACTATTTGTTAATTTGGAGTAAATTTAGCAAAATTATGATTCATTTTAATTAAAATTTTCTGCTTTAATTTGAGACTATTAAAAATTATATATTTCAAAGTGCTCTGATTTAAAATTAATAAACCAAAGATAGTTTTTACTATTATTTAATAATAGTGTATAGTATTAAGAGTATAACTGCACAAGAATTATTCACTTTCATCCATTATTAACGATAAAGCAACATTTTAAGTAAAAATGTGATTTTTACAGCGGAACGACATTTTTAAACTCATATTACAGCATTCAGGAGTAATGTCTACAAATGATGAATTAGTGAATCTGAAAGCTTACGCCTTCTTCTTTAAGATGAATTTTTAATTTTGTTCGTATGTTCACTTTTGAGAGAGCTGTGAGACTTTTTACGAAGAAACGTTTGTGACATTTCTAAATATTGAAGCTTCACGCGCACGAGTTGATTCCCAAAATCAGAGCACAGTTTCATTCCGTTTTCTACGAAAACTATTCATTCTACAAAAAAAAGTCATAAGAGCTTTTCTTCTCTAAATATCCTCATCTTTAAAAAAACCATTAAACTTTTTTTTATACGATCAATATTTCCCGAGATGTTTAGAAAAATCGAACTTTTAAATCTTCTACCTCAATTTTTTCGATGAAGCGGCCAATAAAAAATATTAAACATTTTTGATTGTTAAAGAATAGGCTTTCAAAAAGACCATGCACCAATGTTTACCCGTTCTACTATTATTCCGAGGTTGAAATCGCTAATCACTGGACTATAAGGAGTGTAATACTGCAGATCGCACAGACAAATAAATTAAATCGGTATATTCTGGCTAGACACCGTAAAGCTTGTTTATAAGGATTCCGCTCGTAACCACAGTGCATGTATGAGTTTACGAAATTATCTAAAATAACGGTTTATTAAAATGATGTAAAATAGCATTTTAAAAATCAAAAAATTAGCAACTTTTCATTTTTCCGAAATTTTGTTGTCTGCTGACGCTCTGAATGAACTTTTTCACTTACAGTAGGTACTCCTTCCTGAGACGATTTTTAAAATAAATCTTGATCAATTGTGTGCCTATCTCGATATTAATCGAGCGAACAGTCGATGGAGCGCAGTGTCGATAGAGCGAAAACCACGCCTACCACTCAGATAGTTGCTTAGCAACTCTGTCACCAAATACGGTTTTTGACCTATAAATATCAGACTAAAAATATTTTTTAGTGCGCTACTGGTATTCACAATTCTAGAAGTCGTGCTTAGGTACTAGAATTCACAATGTCGTGCTTAGGTGCTTTCCATTTGTTGAAAAGTACAGTTCCGAAAAGTTCCTACAGTACCTGCTGAATATTTTGGTGTTCCATTTGAATAGGTAGGACTAGTTTTGAACTGTTCCGAATTACATTCCCCTGCCCCCTATCGTACCTACCTATTTTTGGTACGACTAGCTGTTCCACAAGTACAGTACGGTACAGTTCAGAAATCAAATGGAAAGCACCTCTTGTCGCAGTAGGAGTAGGTACTTTTCATTCAAAACTATTAAGCGGTAAAGACACGAGAAAATAACAGAGATAGTAATACTTGAGTGGACGTGATTTCGCTGTAACGATACTTCGCTCTATCAATATTTAGACCCGTGAATATGCTCCGACCCATCTGTCCTTGACTGTTTCAATAAAATTCAGCTCATCAGAGCCAACGCGTCATTAAATTGACAGGTTTATGCGTCAAACCTTTCAACCAATATTAAAAATTATATTATCTAAAGAACTATTAAAAACAAATTAAAAGTCCGGTAGGTTTTAAAAGGTTGGGAAATAATAACTAGACAATAACTATGTAAATGTCAAATTACCAGATTATAATAATCGACCCATTGAAGTTTTGATCCGTGCAGCTATATTATGACTCGAAATTTAAATTGCTTCTGTGCACACATAGGTTTAGTGACTCTTAATCAAAGTATTTATCATTACATCAATCATCATTAACATAATTACGATAGATAGGTATTCCTAGCCCCACCTTTTCAATAGAAATCTCTTTTTTTAATGTACTTGCTACTTGAACCATATCCACCGAAATGTTTGCACTGATTAATATGTTTAATTCAAAATCTTGAATGTAAACAATAAAGTGTGTTCCACAAAAAAAAGTGAAGTCATAATAAACATACCTATACCGAGTGCCAACATTCAAAGTGCAACACAGGGAAAATAATATAGGTACTATGTAACGTATACGTACGTGTACCTTTACTGAGTAGTGCGATAATATTATGCAGTTTCTAAAATACATCATGAGCAAATATATATAATTTTTAAACACCCTGTATATTTAAAATGCTGCAGTCTAGAGCATAAGTTTATTGTGACTTTTGGTTTTACTTTTTTCCAATGAATTTCTGGAACACTCTGTATAAGTAAAGGCTTTGCAACTATGTATAAGTACTTGACAACAATTATTATTTATTTACAATGTCAACAATGGATAAAAACATAAATAATAAATATGTGTAGATTTATTTTAAATTTTTCTTGTATGCACCGAGTTCATAAATATTGATATAGATATTATAAAAAAAAGTACTTAGAACACGGGTACACGGGTTCGCTTCTAAAAGTTATTTTATTTTTCGATTATAGGTAAATTTGCAGAATATCAATTGTAATAATAAATTTTATAGTCAACATTTATGTACACACGTATAAAGTGAAGTAAAATGAACTTCCACGATATCGATAAGATGTTTAAAATTTCAATAAAATGTTTATAAAATG